>OX376374.1:75211172-75841548 GCA_947369275.1 Nemotelus nigrinus
CTGAAAATTTCTGACGAAAAAGTCACATTTTTTTCAGAATTCAGTTGAATACCTAGGACATATTATAAAACACAACAGGATAACAGTTGACCCTAAAAAAATCGAAACTATAAAGAATTACCCACAACCTAAAACTTTAAAAGAATTTAGATCTTTTCTAGGACTTGCCAGTTATTATAGAAAATTCATAAAGAATTTTGCCTAAATTACAAAACCGTTGACCATTCATTTGAGAGGAGAATTATCATTATGGTATCAAAGGAATTATGGTATCAAAGAATCAAAGTACCAAGACAATCGTACATTTGGACACAGCAGCAGTAGAAGCTTTAGAAAAAACTAAAACGCATTACAAGAACATGTTGAACTTTTCCAACCAGATTTCTCTAAACCTTTTAATTTAACAACTGATGCAAGCAATTTCGCTATTGGAGCAGTTTTAGCACAAAATCGTCAACCAATTGCATTTATTTTACGAACATTAAATGAAACCGAACAAAATTATAGCACCAATGAAAAAGAGTTACTTGCAATTGTATGGTCTTTACAAAAACTTAGAAATTATTTATATGGTGTAGCAAGCTTAACAATTTACACGGATCACCAATCATTAATTTTTTCTATTTCTGAGAAAAATCCCAATACAAAACTAAAACGATGGAAAAATTTAATTGAAGAATACGGTGCCAAGTTAGTTTACAAACCAGGACACCAGAATGTCGTAGCCGATGCACTTTCGCGTCAACAAATCCATAACACTACAGATTGTTCAGACCATTCACAACAAAGTTCACCAAATGAAATTATAAAAAAAGTTAAACAGCCACTTAGCTCCTTCAAAAATCAAATAATTCTACAACAAGAAGAGGAAAACAACCAAGTTCTGTCCCAAACAACATTTTCCGGTCAATCTAAACATACAATATTTTTAAAGATACACCAGATTTGTTAACTAAACTAAAAATTGTCATTAGACCACATGTTACTAACGCGCTGAAAATAGACGATGAAATATTTTTTCATTTAAAAAATGAAATTATCATCACTTTTCCAGACTGTTAGTTAGTATTAGCTCAAAATCAGCTAATTGACGTTACATCTATTAACGAGCAAAAAGAAATCACACAAATACATAGCTGCGCACATAGAAACTACAAAAATAACGCACACGAAATATTACTAACTCATGTCTGGCCTAACATTAAAGAGATGTGTAAGAAAGAAGTAGTAAACTGTGAAATTTGTCTACAACATAAGTACGAACGTCAACCAAATAAGCAACCTATAGAGAAAACTCCAATACCAAGCCGAGTAGGAGAATACATACAAATGGACGTATTCCACATTAATAACAAACAGTGTCTTAGCTCTATAGATAGATACTCTAAATACTGATTTTTTGCGCAAACTTGACAAAAAGATAGACTGTCATGAATATATAGAAGAAGCACTCACACAAGTTTATCCGAACGCCAAATATCTCATGACCGATAACGAAAGTATATTTAACGGAAGCATTGTCAAATTCGTATACAACCCACTGCAGATAATACATTCAGTTACTCCAATACATCATTCAACGTCCAACGCTCAAATCAAACGATTGCATAGTACGATTGTCGAACTTTGCCAAAGTCTAGCTGCTCAAAATAAAACTGCGCCTGATGAAGAGATATTTAGCGTCGTTCGCCAATATAACAGGACTATTCACTCCGCCACAGGATACAAACCTGAAGTAGTATTCTTTAATCGAGAAAACTATCCTGACATCAAAGATACACTCAAACGAAAACAGGGTAAGCTACTTTAATATCACAATAAAAATAGACAAGTTATAGCATATAAACAAGAAGATATTATATACAGCAGAACAGATCGACGTAATAAACTCGCAACAAAATATAACAAACATAAGGTAAAGGAAGATTGCGGGGACACGATTCTAACAGTGAGAGGGAGAATCATACACAAGGATAGTATACGAAAGCAAAGCATACAATGCCATTCATAGAAACAGGATTCATAATCTCTTTGATATTTTCACTTGGACTTTCCGACAAAATTACGAATCTAAGCAACAAAAAATATGTACTAACTGAAACAGATAACGTGTATACTTATGACAGTTCAGCCTGCCTTTACCACGTAGCAAACCTCTCTGTAATATTAACACCATACGAAAAAATAATGAGAAAACAATATAGTACAAATCAATCCCAAGAAGAAAATATACTCATAAATAGAATAGAAAGACTTAAAACCCAATTGATACCACCTGAAGATCGTGCAAAACGCGCCCTTAACTTCTTAGGCTCAGCATTAAAATTTATAACAGGACCACCAGATCACGACGACCTAATAGAAATAAAGACAGGACTCAGCCAACTTATTGAAAACAACAACAGACAATGAAAAATAAATTCAGAATTTCAAAAATTTTAGGAACACTAGACCTAGAATCTATAACCGAAAGTTTGATCATTAAAGAAGTATATAAATAATTAGAAGCAATCACAAATACAATTAACTTTGCAAAAATGGGAAACTTCTTTTCTGGAACACTAAATCCTAAAGACATAAACGAAGCAATTCACAATCAGTTATATCATATCACAATAATAAATATATTAGAATATTCCGATATCCATGTTTGTATCTTTAACAGTGCAATTGTCAAAATTTATAAATATCCAATTTTAACAAATAAATGTCTAATGTATATTTTAATCCCGCTAGCAGTTGCCAAATGTAATAATGAATTTACGAATTTATTAAATTGTAAAAATGATATAGAAACAAATATTTGTAAATAAGAACTAAATGATGAATGTACTATTCCCTTATTATTAAAACAAAAAGCTCATTGTAATATTATTCAAGAAAACAATTTTCCGTTGCAAATACTAGATCATGGTAATATTATAGTAGATAATGAACATGCGGGTTCGGTTCTTTATTGTCACTAGTGTTACTGCCATCGTTTTAGTGTGGTGATATATTTGAGCTTGCGTGAACTGGTGCTTTGTACATTAAACTGAAGTGGTGTGAATTTACCCAAAAGTTAGCATTAGTGGAAAAAAACAAATAACAGCCATTGTCCAACACGAAGACATTCAACTTAACATTGAAGATGCAAGAGCTATTGATTTGGAACTATTTAAATCCTTGCCAAAGTTTGACGGCGATAAAACCCAACATAGATCATGGAAGTAGTAGTAGGAAGTATGGACTTTTATGGAGGCAATAAAAAACTTTAGCCACCATCCGAGGTATTATAGCGCCCTAGGAATCGTCAGAACAAAAATCACAGGACCAGCCGCTGATATTCTAACCAATCACAACACCAAACTGAATTTTTATTCAATAATCAACCGGTTAGATTACACATTTGCTGATCAACGTCCTTTATACGTTTTGTTAGACGAAATGAAGAAAATCATGCATGGTAGAAAAACACTTGCAGAGTTTCATAGTGAAGTATCCAAAGCACTCAATCTAGCATTATCCAAAATTGAGATGTCTAGTGACCAAAACAACGAAGCAATGAAATATTACGCCAACCAGGAAGCAATTAGAACATTTATCCTTGGATTAAATTCCAAATACACCAGCGGGACATTATACAGCAACAACCCGAATAACTTGGAAGCAGCATATGCAATAGCGTGTACAATATATCACAACAACGTGAATCAACAGTTCGAGATCCAAGCAACGTCATCAAGATTCAACAGCAATCACAATCAAAACCATGAACACCCACCCGAATCCACACCGAGACGGGAGACACCAACATCAATACAAGGCAAACTTAAGGATGCAGAGAAATAATGTTGATCCAAGAAATTCCAACAATCGACCTCAACAGCAACATCCTACACCAGTCCCAATGGACGTGGACAACTCCAGATGGTATGTACAAACAAATAAAAATAATAGTGCTGTAAATCGTAACTATAACAATTCAAATAAGCGAGATAGGGTACCTAGTAATCAAAACATGACTACATCGCATAAAATTAATCAGATTAGACAGAATAATTAGAATCAGTAGATTTCGTTAACTACGTAGAACAGTTTGAATCAGGCAGTCCTTTTTTAGGCGATTGAACGGGCTACCCTACATTCAAACAAAGTGCGGTCCGTTACACTATTAGTGAACACAGGATCTAGTAATAATTATATAAATTCAACATGTAAAATTGGAAAAACAATTAAAATAAAACCTTTCAAAACTAAAACTTTGCATGGCTAATCAGTCATAGATTCTAAAAAAGTAATTACAATGTATGGGCATTACCTAGCTTTCTTCAACTTAGCGAATTTGGCATGATTCTTCGAAACAAGGGCTACGTCAAATGAAGGCAGAAATAAATTTATTTGTTGATAGCTTAAAATATCAGAAAAGTAAAATTTCAGAAGCAGAACCAAAGATTAATTATACCATTAATAATGAGGAATTCAAAGACCAAGTAGATGAACTTATGAAAAGAAATAATTATATTAGTGAAACATTGCCTTTTACAACCACAATACAAGCATCAATTAGGACTGAATCAGAAGATCCGATATGGACAAAGCAATATCCATATCCCATGTCTGATCACGACTTTGTCAGGAAAGAGATTGAAAAACTGTTAAATGACGGTATAATCCAACCAAGCAAAAGCCCATATAATTCACCTATATAGACCGTTCTAAAAAAGGGCACCGATGACCAAGGCAGACCCAAAAGACGGATGGTTGTTCATTTCCAGAAAATTAATGCTCATACAATTACTGATAGGTATCCTATTCCGGATGTCAATATGACTATACAAAATTTAGGGAAGGCAAAGATTTTTTCCACAATTGATTTGGAATCAAGTTCCACCAGATATTAATTAAAGAATCTGATCGAGAAAAGACAGCATTCTCTCTGAACGGTGCGAAGTATGAATTTGTTAGGATGCCATTCGGACAAAAGAATGCCCCATCCATATTTCAACGATGCGTCGACGACATTCTTAGACCCTATATTGGCAAATTTGCATATGTTTATATTGATGACGTGTTAATATATTCTTCCACACCCGAAGAACACATTGAACATCTCCGGATTTTAATCAACGCATTACACAATGCAAACCTGAAAATTTCTGACGAAAAGTCACATTTTTTTCAGAATTCAGTTGAATACCTAGGACATATTATAAAACACAACAGGATAACAGTTGACCCTAAAAAAATCGAAACTATAAAGAATTACCCACAACCTAAAACTTTAAAAGAATTTAGATCTTTTCTAGGACTTGCCAGTTATTATAGAAAATTCATAAAGAATTTTGCCTAAATTACAAAACCGTTGACCATTCATTTGAGAGGAGAATTATCATTATGGTATCAAAGGAATTATGGTATCAAAGAATCAAAGTACCAAGACAATCGTACATTTGGACACAGCAGCAGTAGAAGCTTTAGAAAAAACTAAAACGCATTACAAGAACATGTTGAACTTTTCCAACCAGATTTCTCTAAACCTTTTAATTTAACAACTGATGCAAGCAATTTCGCTATTGGAGCAGTTTTAGCACAAAATCGTCAACCAATTGCATTTATTTTACGAACATTAAATGAAACCGAACAAAATTATAGCACCAATGAAAAAGAGTTACTTGCAATTGTATGGTCTTTACAAAAACTTAGAAATTATTTATATGGTGTAGCAAGCTTAACAATTTACACGGATCACCAATCATTAATTTTTTCTATTTCTGAGAAAAATCCCAATACAAAACTAAAACGATGGAAAAATTTAATTGAAGAATACGGTGCCAAGTTAGTTTACAAACCAGGACACCAGAATGTCGTAGCCGATGCACTTTCGCGTCAACAAATCCATAACACTACAGATTGTTCAGACCATTCACAACAAAGTTCACCAAATGAAATTATAAAAAAAGTTAAACAGCCACTTAGCTCCTTCAAAAATCAAATAATTCTACAACAAGAAGAGGAAAACAACCAAGTTCTGTCCCAAACAACATTTTCCGGTCAATCTAAACATACAATATTTTTAAAGATACACCAGATTTGTTAACTAAACTAAAAATTGTCATTAGACCACATGTTACTAACGCGCTGAAAATAGACGATGAAATATTTTTTCATTTAAAAAATGAAATTATCATCACTTTTCCAGACTGTTAGTTAGTATTAGCTCAAAATCAGCTAATTGACGTTACATCTATTAACGAGCAAAAAGAAATCACACAAATACATAGCTGCGCACATAGAAACTACAAAAATAACGCACACGAAATATTACTAACTCATGTCTGGCCTAACATTAAAGAGATGTGTAAGAAAGAAGTAGTAAACTGTGAAATTTGTCTACAACATAAGTACGAACGTCAACCAAATAAGCAACCTATAGAGAAAACTCCAATACCAAGCCGAGTAGGAGAATACATACAAATGGACGTATTCCACATTAATAACAAACAGTGTCTTAGCTCTATAGATAGATACTCTAAATACTGATTTTTTGCGCAAACTTGACAAAAAGATAGACTGTCATGAATATATAGAAGAAGCACTCACACAAGTTTATCCGAACGCCAAATATCTCATGACCGATAACGAAAGTATATTTAACGGAAGCATTGTCAAATTCGTATACAACCCACTGCAGATAATACATTCAGTTACTCCAATACATCATTCAACGTCCAACGCTCAAATCAAACGATTGCATAGTACGATTGTCGAACTTTGCCAAAGTCTAGCTGCTCAAAATAAAACTGCGCCTGATGAAGAGATATTTAGCGTCGTTCGCCAATATAACAGGACTATTCACTCCGCCACAGGATACAAACCTGAAGTAGTATTCTTTAATCGAGAAAACTATCCTGACATCAAAGATACACTCAAACGAAAACAGGGTAAGCTACTTTAATATCACAATAAAAATAGACAAGTTATAGCATATAAACAAGGAGATATTATATACAGCAGAACAGATCGACGTAATAAACTCGCAACAAAATATAACAAACATAAGGTAAAGGAAGATTGCGGGGACACGATTCTAACAGTGAGAGGGAGAATCATACACAAGGATAGTATACGAAAGCAAAGCATACAATGCCATTCATAGAAACAGGATTCATAATCTCTTTGATATTTTCACTTGGACTTTCCGACAAAATTACGAATCTAAGCAACAAAAAATATGTACTAACTGAAACAGATAACGTGTATACTTATGACAGTTCAGCCTGCCTTTACCACGTAGCAAACCTCTCTGTAATATTAACACCATACGAAAAAATAATGAGAAAACAATATAGTACAAATCAATCCCAAGAAGAAAATATACTCATAAATAGAATAGAAAGACTTAAAACCCAATTGATACCACCTGAAGATCGTGCAAAACGCGCCCTTAACTTCTTAGGCTCAGCATTAAAATTTATAACAGGACCACCAGATCACGACGACCTAATAGAAATAAAGACAGGACTCAGCCAACTTATTGAAAACAACAACAGACAATGAAAAATAAATTCAGAATTTCAAAAATTTTAGGAACACTAGACCTAGAATCTATAACCGAAAGTTTGATCATTAAAGAAGTATATAAATAATTAGAAGCAATCACAAATACAATTAACTTTGCAAAAATGGGAAACTTCTTTTCTGGAACACTAAATCCTAAAGACATAAACGAAGCAATTCACAATCAGTTATATCATATCACAATAATAAATATATTAGAATATTCCGATATCCATGTTTGTATCTTTAACAGTGCAATTGTCAAAATTTATAAATATCCAATTTTAACAAATAAATGTCTAATGTATATTTTAATCCCGCTAGCAGTTGCCAAATGTAATAATGAATTTACGAATTTATTAAATTGTAAAAATGATATAGAAACAAATATTTGTAAATAAGAACTAAATGATGAATGTACTATTCCCTTATTATTAAAACAAAAAGCTCATTGTAATATTATTCAAGAAAACAATTTTCCGTTGCAAATACTAGATCATGGTAATATTATAGTAGATAATGAACATGCGGGTTCGGTTCTTTATTGTCACTAGTGTTACTGCCATCGTTTTAGTGTGGTGATATATTTGAGCTTGCGTGAACTGGTGCTTTGTACATTAAACTGAAGTGGTGTGAAACTTTGATTAAACTGTGGTTTATTTAACAATTAAGCTTCGGTAACTTCTGCAGCTTCCAAGCTTGTTAGTTCACTTTGAATCTGAAACACTAAGCACTGTGGTGTATAGTCCGAACTCTAACCATAAGCTTGCCGGAGTGCTGCCATTGCGCATATGTTGACAATTATTTTTCTTTTTGCGTGAATTATTGTTTTTCATTATGTTTTAATTTTTATCTTTATTTTTATAACTTTTTATAATGGCCCAGTGCTGTGCCTCCGCGTGTGACAAGAAGTCCAATAACACTTCTTTTGTGGTTTGCTCGGGTTTTTGTGAAAAAACATTTCACGCTGGATGTGTAGGCCTAAATGGCCGTATTGGCGATGCACTCAATAGTGCCTTAGGGCTGTACTAGTTTTGCTCCCGCTGCCGTCCTTCGTCAATGGCTCATTTTGTATCTAAATTACAAAATTCCAAAACGTGCTTCGAAGACGTTGCAAAGGTCTTAGCTGCTTCCGAGGAAAAAGTAAAACTCTTACGTAACGCTATTAATCCTCTAGTGGATTCTGCGATGCCTGCCGCTGCTCCTACGTCATGTGTTTCCGGTGTAGCTGATGTTCCTTTGGTCGGTGTTACAACGCGGAATAAACAAAAGGCTCGCGCACAAGCTGCTTCGTGTACCGAGCCTGCTTCTTCTGTTGCCTCGCCTGTTGGTTCACTTCAGCCGTTTCTTCCTCCGGCAAATGATCTTCCTGGATCTTCTATGGGACCGCCAGAACGTCTTCGGTCGCCTCGTGCCTCACCAGTCCTGGAGCACCACCCGAATTGAATGTGCACAACAGCGAAATTAATGAGCTAGCGTATGTTGACGTTCGGAAACGTCGAAAGGGAAAATGTCAGTTGAGATGTCAGTTTTCGATTACAACCGAAAACGAACCGAACCAAATGGAACCTCGTACGTGTGAAACAAGCCTTAAGGAACGTATTTCTTTATCTATCTATCTATTGTAAAAACATTGTATTGTAAGAACATTGAATTGTACATAACATAATGTATTGTATAAGAACAAACAACTAATTATCAGCTACCACAACATCATTAACTATCTATAGGACAAAGATCAAAATTATATTATCAGGCATGCATGTATACAAGCATGCAGTGACACATCGAAAAATGTAATCTTTAGTATAAATAATGCTAAGGGCCCAGAATAGAATGTATTAGAAATATAGAGTGAAAAGTGAAACAAGTGTTTTTCATTTGAAAATAAATTATTTTGTAAACTGGGGGCTCAAACCGGTCTTAAAGCCATTTTTATCCTGCGGTGATGAAATAAGGATAAAATAAATTCAAAAATTCCACGGGAAGTAGGACTTCCAGCACTTCATGCTTGAAAAAAGTGAAAAATAATCTGAAAACACCGTAGCATAGGTCCTGAAATATTGGATAATACTTTCAACTGCAGAAATTATCAGATCCTGAAATGTTGGACAGTGAGCTCATCAGAAAAAAAATGTAAAACCTGGATCTATTACGGAGCCTGCGGACTCGAAAGAAACGAAAGGTTTTTGATAATAACCGAAACGCAATAGAAAATATCGAAATGGAACAACAAATGGCCTAGTTACATGCACAAATCGCAACATTAATCGGAACCATGCAACAACAACAAGAAGAATTTACCCAAAAGTTAGCATTAGTGGAAAAAAACAAATAACAGCCATTGTCCAACACGAAGACATTCAACTTAACATTGAAGATGCAAGAGCTATTGATTTGGAACTATTTAAATCCTTGCCAAAGTTTGACGGCGATAAAACCCAACATAGATCATGGAAGTAGTAGTAGGAAGTATGGACTTTTATGGAGGCAATAAAAAACTTTAGCCACCATCCGAGGTATTATAGCGCCCTAGGAATCGTCAGAACAAAAATCACAGGACCAGCCACTGATATTCTAACCAATCACAACACCAAACTGAATTTTTATTCAATAATCAACCGGTTAGATTACACATTTGCTGATCAACGTCCTTTATACGTTTTGTTAGACGAAATGAAGAAAATCATGCATGGTAGAAAAACACTTGCAGAGTTTCATAGTGAAGTATCCAAAGCACTCAATCTAGCATTATCCAAAATTGAGATGTCTAGTGACCAAAACAACGAAGCAATGAAATATTACGCCAACCAGGAAGCAATTAGAACATTTATCCTTGGATTAAATTCCAAATACAACAGCGGGACATTATACAGCAACAACCCGAATAACTTGGAAGCAGCATATGCAATAGCGTGTACAATATATCACAACAACGTGAATCAACAGTTCGAGATCCAAGCAACGTCATCAAGATTCAACAGCAATCACAATCAAAACCATGAACACCCACCCAAATCCACACCGAGACGGGAGACACCAACATCAATACAAGGCAAACTTAAGGATGCAGAGAAATAATGTTGATCCAAGAAATTCCAACAATCGACCTCAACAGCAACATCCTACACCAGTCCCAATGGACGTGGACAACTCCAGATGGTATGTACAAACAAATAAAAATAATAGTGCTGTAAATCGTAACTATAACAATTCAAATAAGCGAGATAGGGTACCTAGTAATCAAAACATGACTACATCGCATAAAATTAATCAGATTAGAGGTTACAATGTCAGAACCTAAGTCAAATATCATTTAATCATAATTTCATACATTGCAAAACTATCATACATTCTCAAATTTCATGCATTGCAAAACTCGTGTACCGCAAAATTAACCGGACACTTGTGCCTTCATAATTTTTGCTGACACCATGTCTGCACTTGAGTGCAACTATGTGCAAGGTTCAAATTCCATTGAACCTGCACTTCCACCGTGGGAGTTGAGGCAATGTAAAAACCTATGAAACATTTTAATAAGTCAGTCTTAATTAGAGCGTTTGACGGTTAAGAACTTTATTGAGTCGTACAAAATAAAAGTAAAAACACTGAAGTTTTAATTGCCTTACTATTTATTTTTTTTGTACTAAGCGGAGTCTGAAAATAAAACTGGCGCAGTCGGTAGGATCCACGCCGCGAAAAGATACGCGTATATTTTAATATTTTAGCGTGTGATCCGAATTAAAATTTTTATCGACTCCGCGACTCAGTAAACGTATCCGCGTCGAGAAGATTCGTTCGCGTACGTACACGCCGCAAACACCTGAAGTGCATTAGTTGGTGTCCCACGACTTAAACAACGACCAATTACGGACGGAATTTGCAAATTTGTAATTTGTTCGATCTCCCGTTGAAGAAGAAGAGCATCTCTCGTTGAAGAAGAAGAACACCTCCCGTTCAAGAAGGAAGAACATCTGTACAAAAGGAACAGCACCTCCCGTTCGAAAAGGAAAAGTACCTACCGTTGAAGAGCACCTCTTGTTGAAAAAGGAAAAGCATCTCCCGTTGGAAAAAGGTCAGATGTATTAATTTGTTCGATTTATTAAAATTCAACTTTAAATTTGTATTTGAATTTTATCGATAAGCTAAAAATTGAATATTGTCGATAAACCATAGATTTCACTGTGGTAGAATATATCAAAAAATAGCTAAAAGCGAATATTATTGAAAATTTATTTATTGAATATTTAAAAAAATACAAAATATATCTATGAATTTTTTTTTCTCTTCTGAATTGATTGTTACATTGTTGATAAGAATTTATTGGAAGTGTACAGGTTTTGTGTAGTGATTTTAGTGTGAAAACGTTCCGCGAGTGTTACTTGTTTTGATGTGCGTGCCTTTTCTGCAATTTTCGCGACCGCGTATCTCCTTTTTGCCAAGCTATACTGCTTGTTTTTCCCTATTTCCTTAATTGTATGTGGTTGTCTCTATGTCAGAGTCTAATTCAACCAGCCTTCTTGATCAACTCGAAACTGCAAGAAGTCAATCACACCAGCTTTCGCAGATAATTAGCAATTTCTTTTCTGATCAACCTCAAGATACAACTATGTTATCTCTAAACATAGACCCCTTAAGGTATCTCTCTAGACTTCCGGAATTTAATGGAGACTATAGAGAACTCCAAAATTTTATCGATCTAATCGACAAAGTGCACCCATTGCTCACAAGGTATGACGAGCTATCACAAAGTGTTTTTTCCGACATGATAAAGTCGAAATTAAAAGGCAGAGCGAGAGAAGTAGTCGAAATCAATGTCCACATGACAACATGGTGTAGTATCAAATCGACCCTAATACAGAATTTCGGTGACAGACGAACCGTCGAAGAATTGTTCGATGAGTTACGAGCGTGTAAATTCAAATCCAATAGTGTAGATTTCTTTAACGAGATAAAAGGCATTTTGCGTCGCCTTAACATAAAAACTAAACAAGGTCTAACAGACGAAACTTTGGTTACAACTAATATAGAAGCTAACAAATCTTCCGCTCTATGTGTATTCAAAAATAAACTACCTGAACCAATGCGTTCTATACTTTTCTGTAGAAATCCGAGTTCCCTTGAGGAAAGTATCAACATACTACATGAAAGTGGATATGCTTTCTTCAATCCCTTTGGTAAAAACACCGATTTTTCTAATCAGAATCCCAACAATAGAGAATTTCATAAAAATAAAAATAAAAACACCCGTCGAGACCAATGGTCTAATACTTCAGACCAATCAAAAACCAAATCCACCCAGTCATATTCCCATAACAATAAATTTCGACATGACGGACAAAAGCATTACCATCCGAACAAACACGGTAACAACAAAACCAACTATCAGCCCAACAATAGATCAAACCAAAACCAATCAAACCCATACAATACAAGTAGGTCTTTCGACTATACCAACCCACAAGGTTTTAATGGCTACCAAAATAACTATTCGAATCCGAATAAAAACTTCCACCAACAGAGCAATAACACTAATCAAAATAGGCCAGAACCCATGGAAGTTGACCTGGCAAAAGTTTCTAACCAACCAACAAACATCCATTCTGAGAATTTTCAGTCCGCAGCCTCGGACACGGTTTACCCCATATAATAGTAAAATCAAACACCAAGCCTCTAAAATTCATAATCGACACAGGCGCAACACACTCAGTTATAAATCCTGAAATTTGCCACCCGAAATGGGAAATAGTTTTAGAAAACCCTCTAACCTTAAAAACCCTTAACCATACTGTCCAAATTGATCGTAAAGTAAATATACCGCTCTTCCAAGAGCTAGGAAACCCAGACGAAAAAGCAGAGTTTTTAGTCTGTAAGTTCCATGACGAATACGACGGTATAATTGGAAACAACATTTTGCACCGAATCAATGCTCTTATCGACTTCAAAAACGAACATTTAATTATTGGAGTTAGAAAAATAAAACTCAATTTTTGTACGGAAGTTAAGCTTAAATCTGAAGCGAATGCTTTCGAAGATATTGTAATGAACTTATCCGTATCACAGAAGAACGGATTGGCCCTTATACCGGAGATCCGAGCCGAAGATGGATCGTATCTCATACGGGAAGGCATTTACGACGTTGATAACTTCCAAACAAACGCAAGTGTAAAAAGATTAAGAGCATGTTCCAATAGAATATGTATCCCTCAACCGTTGAAAGTGGTTGAAGTGAACGACTTTAATTTCAACATAATAGAACAAACTGATGCCATCCCTATAATCGATCAACTGAGGATCGACCACCTGAATTCTGAAGAGCGTTCTTCACTTACGAAATTAATAAAAAAATACAATAGTATATTCTACAACGAAGATTCAGATCTAACATTTACTAACGTCATTAAACACAGAATCCGAACCGTTGATGACATTCCGATCCATTGTAAAACTTACCGATATCCGTATGTACATAAAACTGAAGTAGAGAAACAGATTCGTGAAATGTTAGACAAAAATATCATACGACCTAGTAATTCACCATACTGTGCACCGGTCTGGATCGTGCCTAAGAAGGCCGATGCCAGTGGAAAGACCAAATGGAGGCTTGTCATTGACTACAGGAGGTTAAACGAGATCACCGTTGACGACAAGTTCCCAATCCCCAATATTGATGAAATACTGGAAAAACTGGGAAACTGCCAATACTTCACGACTCTCGACCTGGCAAAAGGCTTTCACCAGATTGAGATCGATGAACGCGACATACACAAAACTGCTTTCCGTGTGGAAAACGGACACTACGAGTTTTTGCGTATGCCGTTTGGGCTAAAAACGGCACCCGCCACGTTTCAACGACTTATGAATTTCGTTCTTAGTGACTATATCAATAAAATCTGTTTAGTATATCTCGACGATATTATCATCTTTTCTACTTCCCTTCAAGAACACATAGATTCTCTAAATAAAATTTTCAAGCGATTAAAAGAAGTAAATTTAAAAGTCCAAATGGACAAGTCTGAATTCTTAAAGAAGGAAACGGAGTTCCTCGGGCATATCGTGACACCTGATGATATTAAACCAAATCCCCAAAAAGTCGAATGTGTCAAAAACTTCCCTTTACCTAAAACCCCTAAACAAATAAAGCAATTTCTTGGCCTAACCGGATTTTACCGGAAATTTATAAAAGACTATTCAAAAATCGCGAAACCTATGACTAAATACTTAAAGAAAGATTCGAAATTAAACCTATCCGACCCAGAATATCTCACTAGCTTCCAAACTCTAAAAACCCTCCTCACTAACGATCCTATATTGCGGTACCCTGACTTCAATAAAATCTTTACGCTAATCACCGATGCTAGCCAATATGCCTTAGGTGCAATATTGTCCCAGGAAGGTCATCCCATTTCCTACGCTAGCGTGACACTAAACGAGCATGAAGTCAATTACAGCACAATCGAAAAAGAATTGTTGGCAATCGTGTGGGCCACGAAATATTTTCGCCCATATCTGTTTGGACGAAAGTTTATCGTTGAGACAGACCACAGACCACTGTCCTGGTTATTTTCTATTAAAGAGCCTAACTCGAAATTGGTTAGATGGCGCTTAAAGCTATCAGAATTTGAATATACGGTCCAATATAGAAAAGGAACCGCAAATAGTGCAGCAGATGCGCTGTCCAGGATTGAAAATCTAGAACTTAACTTAATCGAAAATAACCGTGATTTCCCGACAAGCAAATCAGCCATTAACGTCTTCAAAAATCAAATTGTTATTTACAAATCTACCTCAGGGTCCTTGAGAGTAAAGAAAGAGAAAGTTTTCGATAAAAATAGAACAAAAGTATTCGTCAAAATATTCGATCATCAAACAGCGATAACCCTCATGAAAAACCATTTCAGCCCCAAAGGACTTAACGCAGTACTTGTCAAAGATGACGAGTTCTTTCAAACACTTCAAGATGCTTATTACCAAAACTTTTCAAATAACGATAATTTCAAGCTAATACGCTGCGAAACATTACTCGAAGATATTCTAGACGAAGAATAACTAGTAGAAGAGATAAAAAAGGAACACCTTCGTAACAACCACAGAGGGATAGACGAAGTATTTAGAGAGCTCAAAATGAAATTTTATAACCCTAAACTGAAAATCCGTGTGACACAATTCATTAATAATTGCGAAATATGTAATGTTGAAATATACGACCGCCATCCGATAAAAGAAAAATTTAAAATCACCGAAACCCCGAACGCACCCGGAGACATAATACAAGCAGATGTTTATTATAGTCTTGATAAAACAATATTCGTTACCTTCATAGACCGATTCTCTAAATTTGCGCAAGCTTTCAAAATAATCGGCAGAACTTGGACAGAATTTAAGCGTGTCACTCTACAGTATCTAGGTGTAGTGGGACAAATAAAAAAGTTGATAATTGACAATGAATTAGGCTGCAAAGCACTCCCCCTCCAGGAGTTTTTCAAAGAACGTAATATTGAAATCCATTATACGTCCAATAACAACCACACCTCTAACGCAGACATAAATCGGTTTCATAACACACTAAATGGACACATACGATTGTTAAGGCATGACCCAGAAAAAGATACTGATACGGTAGAAACTAAAGTACTCAAGGCCGTTATGTTCTACAATAACACCATACACTCTACTACAGGATTTAGACCTAAAGATTTCCTTTCAGGCGTCGTAACTCCAGCAGACTATCCGGGCATCAAAGAAAGGATGATTAAATTGAAAGAAAAAGCTATTAGCAAAGCAAACAAAGATCGCGAAGAAACAAGCATACAAGAAGGGCCAGTCTTCCTGAAAGAAGTCAGAGGCGGAAAAAACCATGCCAAATTTAGGAAAGTATCTGCAAGAAAATTCGATGAAGACCACATTGTAACTGACTCTGGACTAGTGATGGGTAAAACCAGCACACTTTACTGTGCTAGCACACTTCGCACACCACACTTAAGTGTGCTAGCACTGTGCTCCCAGCACTGACACAGTGCCGCACATTGACACAGTGCCGACACACTGACACAGTGACGACACACTGACACAGTGACGACACACTAGCACAGTGCCGGCACACTGACACAGTGCCGACACATTAGCACAGTGGCGACACACTGACACTGCCAGCACACTGACACTGCCGACACACTGACACAGGGCCGACACACTGACACAGTGCCGACACACTGACACAGTGCCGACACACTGACACAGTGCCGACACACTGACACTGCCGGCACACTTGTACTGGCAGGCACACTCCACGGGAACGAATGCTGTACGAGTGGCGTTGATTTTGCCCATTAATATGATGTGCTTCGGTAACAAGGCGTTGTTTGCATTACAGAATGTGTACACATTTTGCGGTTTCGAAAGCATTAGCTATTGAATGCATTAGCTGATGAATGAGATAATTAGGGAACGCAAAAAGGCAGATAAGATTTGTTATTCGTATATTTTCTGGGTGAAAGTTTTGATTTTGAGTACACTACCGATGATTTGTGTTTTTCTAAATGCTGCGGACGTCTTCAAACGGGATGAAAGTTTAAACACAGATACAAATACGTTTACTTTCGGTACATATGAAAGAAATGCTTTCACGTTGAAAATATTTGTGGAAAATAGGTTTTGAGCAGATAGAATGGTTTTGTCGTAACATGCAACAATAAAATGATAGCGATAAAATGATCTGCTGCAGATAGAAGGTTTATGGTAAGTAGTGCTATGTTTTTAAATATTTAAATATTAAAGGAGTTTTTAGGGCAAAAGTAGCTGAAATCGGCCAATTTTGGGTAAGAGTGATTTCGGACATAACGGGCCAATACCTATTGCTGTGATACAAAGATTTCGGTTTTGTAGGGGAGTAAGGGGTTTTTTGGCCATAGTTGGGCAAAAACTGCCGTTACCACGGTTTCGATGATTGAAAGTGGTCGGAGAGTACAGTAGTGATATTTTAAGGACGAAAAAATGTTTGATAGGGAAAATTGGGCAAAACCGTCCAATTTTCCAAAATTTTTTTTTTGTCTAGCATGAATTCGGGGACTTTTCTGAGTTGTTTCGAGCGAAATTTCCATACCAGTTGGGGGAAAAGCGGCCTAGTTTCGAAGATACGGCAAAAGTAGCTGAAATCGGCCAATTTTGGGTTAGAGTGGTTTCGGACATAACGGGCCAAGACCTATTGCTGTGATACAAACATTTCGGTTTTGTAGGGGAGTAAGGGGTTTTTTGGCCATAGTTTGGCAAAAACTGCCTTTACGGCGCTTTCGATGATTGAACGTGGTCGGGGAGTACAATAGTGATATTTTAAGGATGAAAAAAATTTTCGTTAGGGGAAATTGGGCAAAACCGTCCAATTTTCCCAAAAAATTTTTTTTTGTCCAGCACAGCCGGAGAAGTCAACTATCGAACCAAAGAGGATCTGAACCTTTTCCTACTTAGCACTTTTAGTGCTACTTTACGTTTTTCCAGACAGTTTTCTGGCGGATTTCATGTTGCCGTATCTTCGAAACTAGGCCACTTTTTCCCAGGCTTGTACGGGAATTTCGCCCGAAACTACTCAAAAAGGTCCCCGAATTCATGCTGGACAAAAAAAAAAATTTTGGGAAAAATGGACGGTTTTGCCCAATTTCCCCTAACGAAAATTTTTTTCGTCCTTAAAATATCACTATTGTACTTCCCGACCACGTTCAATCATCGAAAGCGCCGTAAAGGCAGTTTTTACCAAACTATGACCAAAAAAAACCCTTACTCCCCTACAAAACCGAAATGTTTGTATCACAGCAATAGATCTTGGCCCGTTATGTCCGAAACCACTCTAACCCAAAATTGGCCGATGTCAGCTACTTTTGCCGTATCTTCAAAACTAGGCCGCTTTTCCCCAAACTTGGATGGAAATTTCGCTCGAAACAACTCAGAAAAGTCCCCGAATTCATGCTAGACAAAAAAAAAAAATTTGGAAAATTGGACGGTTTTGCCCAATTTTCCCTATCAAACATTTTTTCGTCCTTAAAATATCACTACTGTACTCTCCGACCACTTTCAATCATCGAAACCGTGGTAACGGCAGTTTTTGTCCAACTATGGCCAAAAAACCCCTTACTCCCCTACAAAACCGAAATCTTTGTATCACAGCAATAGGTATTGGCCCGTTATGTCCGAAATCACTCTTACCCAAAATTGGCCGATTTCAGCTACTTTTGCCCTAAAAACTCCTTTAATATTTGAATATTTAAAAACATAGCACTACTTACCATAAACCTTCTATCAGCAGCAGATCATTTTATCGCTATCATTTTATTGTTGCATGTTACGACAAAACCATTCTATCTGCTCAAAACCTATTTTCCACAAATATTTTCAACGTGAAAGCATTTCTTTCATATGTACCGCAAGTAAACGTATTTGTATCTGTGTTTAAACTTTCATCCCGTTTGAAGACGTCCGCAGCATTCAGAAAAACACAAATCATCGGTAGTGTACTCAAAATCAAAACTTTCACCCAGAAAATATACGAATAACAAATCTTATCTGCCTTTTTGCGTTCCCTAATTATCTCATTCATCAGCTAATGCATTCAATAGCTAATGCTTTCGAAACCGCAAAATGTGTACACATTCTGTAATGCAAACAACGCCTTGTTACCGAAGCACATCATATTAATGGGCAAAATCAACGCCACTCGTACAGCATTCGTTCCCGTGGAGTGTGCCTGCCAGTACAAGTGTGCCGGCAGTGTCAGTGTGTCGGCACTGTGTCAGTGTGTCGGCCCTGTGTCAGTGTGTCGGCCCTGTGTCAGTGTGTCAGCAGTGTCAGTGTGCTGGCAGTGTCAGTGTGTCGCCACTGTGCTAATGTGTCGGCACTGTGTCAGTGTGCCGGCACTGTGCTAGTGTGTTGTCACTGTGCTAGTGTGTCGGCACTGTGTCAGTGTGTCGGCACTGTGTCAGTGTGTCAGTGTGCTGCCGACACACTTATAAAGTGCCGCACTCGCACAGCACACCGAAGTGTGCTAGCACACTGTGCTAAGCACGCACAGGTGCTGCCCATCACTACTCTGGACACAAATATTACAAATCACACGTAAAACGGAAAAAGAAGTACCAAACCATTGAAAGCCCTACTATTAGCCTTAAATGTAAAACCAAACGTAGAAAACACAAATCGAAAAAACGAACTACCTTTGACGATCCCTGTTATAATCGCGAAAAACCGTCTGTTTTGGAAGAATTTCCACCATTTACTAACGAACAAAATTCCCTGATACAAAAAGCCAAATATCAAGGCCCAGAAAATGAGACGCTTATCTCCAAATTTGGTTTACAAATCACTAGACGTGACATTTCTACACTTATAGGCAATAATTGGCTTAATGACAATATTTTGAATTTTTATGTAAAACTCATTCAAGATAGAAGTGAAAATAATAAAGCAGACTCCGATAGAATTCGTGTATATGCGATGAATACTTTTTTCACATTGAAACTTTTACAATCTGGCTACGAAGGAGTCAGATCCTGGACTCAAACGATAAACATTTTCTCTTACGATATGATAATTATACCGGTTCATATCAACAATTCACATTGGTGCCTAGCCATTATAGATTTTAGAACTAAAACAATTAAATATTACGACTCGTTAGGCGGACAGAATACTAATCTCTTACATAGCCTAGAAGATTACTTAAAGAAGGAATCAATTGATAAACTTAAATCAAACTACGACACAACTCATTTCACAAAAGAAAATGTACTCGACACACCAAGACAAACGAACACAAGTGACTGCGGTGTATTTAGTTGCATAATAGCTGAATATATTACAAAAGGACGTGAACTTACATTTACGCAAACAGACATTCCTTACTTACGAAACCGTATGATACTTGAAATAATCCAAGGAAAACTTCTTTCATAACCGTTTACCATAGGGAAAAAATTATTTCTTTCTATACCCTCCATATTGTAAATACCAACATGCGTTACTTAAACTAAAACTAATACAGACACATTGAGACTAACAGAACTCATAACTTTTTACAGGCAAATGAAAAATACCACAATGATGATTTGGTTTCTATCAACATTCTTACTCTTCACCAACACATTTTATGCCCAAAGTCAGGAAATTCATGTTAATGACCTGAACAGCAACAACGGATATATTACCCTCGATCTTGGAACTATTAGCATGATCAACCACTATCACAAAGTGTTACATATAGTTAACTTAACAACATATGAAACTTCAGCAAATTATATAAAATCCACTTTTATGGCGCTTCAATCAAAATCTGAATTAATAGGACCTATATATCAAACTCTAAACCAAAGTTTCATCTTATTGGAAAACAAAATTAAAAGTATCAAGCCACACTTTAGGAACAAACGCGGACTCATCAATATAATAGGCAAAGGTTTAAAAATTATTGCTGGAACCATGGACCATGAAGACGAAATAGAAATTGAGACCAGACTTAACGAACTATACAATAACAACGGAAAACTAATCGAGGAAAACAATAGACAAATTTCAATAAATAGACAGATATCGGATCAAATCGAAAATATAACCACTCACATCAATCATCAACAAAAATATCTGAAACAATATATAGACAATTTCACTAACGAATACGCTAACCGCATTACGACATTAGAAGACGAAGTAAAACTCATGCAATATGCATACCATATAAACTACGACATAACATTACTTAAAAACCATATAGACGACATTGAACAAGTACTTCTCTCCAGCAGACTCGGAATATTGTCAAAAAACATACTCTCAGCAGAAGAGTTAAAATTCATTCCAAATTTAGAAAGTTATCAAAATATTAAAACCGTTGTTACAACTTATCAAGATACAATTGTAATAGCTTTACTCATACCCCAACTTTCGAATCTAAAATACTCTAAAGTACTCATTGAACCTATTCCTGATTCAAATAAGAAGTCCCTGTCGTTACACACTAACGAAGTCCTAATTGACGACAATAATAATATATATAAGTTACCGGTCAAGGAAAGCTTGGAAAAAAACTTAATACCGTTGATTGACAGTTGCATAGAGGGCATTATTAACTCAAAGGAAGCATTATGTAACAAAACCATAGTAACAAATGAAGAAATCAAAGAAATTATCTCCGGTATCATCATTACAAAAAACCTAGTTAGAACTAATGTAATAAATAATTGTAGTAAAATAAATGTCGATATTAGTGGGAATTACCTCATTAAATTCAAAAATTGCAAAATTTCTATTAAAAATAAAACTTTTACGAATTATGAAAATACTGTATTGGATAAAATAATTTTACCAAACTTTGTAACCAGAACTAAGGAACATGAGGTAGTAAAAGAATTAAACTTAAGAGAACTGTACTTAGAGAATATTCATAATAGAAACTTATTACAAAAACTTGAATATAAAAATCATACTTACCATGTTACAAACATAGGAATCAATACGACTATTATTTCAATCGCTATCATAGCAATACTCTATGTCATATGTAAGAAAATTATATTAAGACGAAAAATCATTAACAAAAGTTGTAAACACATAATTTCGTCGGAGCCTCAATCTTGCGGTGGAGGGGTTACAATGTCAGAACCTAAGTCAAATATCATTTAATCATAATTTCATACATTGCAAAACTATCATACATTCTCAAATTTCATGCATTGCAAAACTCGTGTACCGCAAAATTAACCGGACACTTGTGCCTTCATAATTTTTGCTGACACCATGTCTGCACTTGAGTGCAACTATGTGCAAGGTTCAAATTCCATTGAACCTGCACTTCCACCGTGGGAGTTGAGGCAATGTAAAAACCTATGAAACATTTTAATAAGTCAGTCTTAATTAGAGCGTTTGACGGTTAAGAACTTTATTGAGTCGTACAAAATAAAAGTAAAAACACTGAAGTTTTAATTGCCTTACTATTTATTTTTTTTGTACTAAGCGGAGTCTGAAAATAAAACTATTAGACAGGAAGATTTAGAATCAGTAGATTTCGTTAACTACGTAGAACAGTTTGAATCAGGCAGTCCTTTTTTAGGCGATTGAACGGGCTACCCTACATTCAAACAAAGTGCGGTCTTACAGGTACGCCCGTTACACTATTAGTGAACACAGGATCTAGTAATAATTATATAAATTCAACATGTAAAATTGGAAAAACAATTAAAATAAAACCTTTCAAAACTAAAACTTTGCATGGCTAATCAGTCATAGATTCTAAAAAAGTAATTACAATGTATGGGCATTACCTAGCTTTCTTCAACTTAGCGAATTTGACATGATTCTTCGAAACAAGGGCTACGTCAAATGAAGGCAGAAATAAATTTATTTGTTTATAGCTTAAAATATCAGAAAAGTAAAATTTCAGAAGCAGAACCAAAGATTAATTATACCATTAATAATGAGGAATTCAAAGACCAAGTAGATGAACTTATGAAAAGAAATAATTATATTAGTGAAACATTGCCTTTTACAACCACAATACAAGCATCAATTAGGACTGAATCAGAAGATCCGATATGGACAAAGCAATATCCATATCCCATGTCTGATCACGACTTTGTCAGGAAAGAGATTGAAAAACTGTTAAATGACGGTATAATCCAACCAAGCAAAAGCCCATATAATTCACCTATATAGACCGTTCCAAAAAAGGGCACCGATGACCAAGGCAGACCCAAAAGACGGATGGTTGTTCATTTCCAGAAAATTAATGCTCATACAATTACTGATAGGTATCCTATTCCGGATGTCAATATGACTATACAAAATTTAGGGAAGGCAAAGATTTTTTCCACAATTGATTTGGAATCAAGTTCCACCAGATATTAATTAAAGAATCTGATCGAGAAAAGACAGCATTCTCTCTGAACGGTGCGAAGTATGAATTTGTTAGGATGCCATTCGGACAAAAGAATGCCCCATCCATATTTCAACGATGCGTCGACGACATTCTTAGACCATATATTGGCAAATTTGCATATGTTTATATTGATGACGTGTTAATATATTCTTCCACACCCGAAGAACACATTGAACATCTCCGGATTTTAATCAACGCATTACACAATGCAAACCTGAAAATTTCTGACGAAAAGTCACATTTTTTTCAGAATTCAGTTGAATACCTAGGACATATTATAAAACACAACAGGATAACAGTTGACCCTAAAAAAATCGAAACTATAAAGAATTACCCACAACCTAAAACTTTAAAAGAATTTAGATCTTTTCTAGGACTTGCCAGTTATTATAGAAAATTCATAAAGAATTTTGCCAAAATTACAAAACCGTTGACCATTCATTTGAGAGGAGAATTATCATTATGGTATCAAAGGAATTATGGTATCAAAGAATCAAAGTACCAAGACAATCGTACATTTGGACACAGCAGCAGTAGAAGCTTTAGAAAAAACTAAAACGCATTACAAGAACATGTTGAACTTTTCCAACCAGATTTCTCTAAACCTTTTAATTTAACAACTGATGCAAGCAATTTCGCTATTGGAGCAGTTTTAGCACAAAATCGTCAACCAATTGCATTTATTTTACGAACATTAAATGAAACCGAACAAAATTATAGCACCAATGAAAAAGAGTTACTTGCAATTGTATGGTCTTTACAAAAACTTAGAAATTATTTATATGGTGTAGCAAGCTTAACAATTTACACGGATCACCAATCATTAATTTTTTCTATTTCTGAGAAAAATCCCAATACAAAACTAAAACGATGGAAAAATTTAATTGAAGAATACGGTGCCAAGTTAGTTTACAAACCAGGACACCAGAATGTCGTAGCCGATGCACTTTCGCGTCAACAAATCCATAACACTACAGATTGTTCAGACCATTCACAACAAAGTTCACCAAATGAAATTATAAAAAAAGTTAAACAGCCACTTAGCTCCTTCAAAAATCAAATAATTCTACAACAAGAAGAGGAAAACAACCAAGTTCTGTCCCAAACAACATTTTCCGGTCAATCTAAACATACAATATTTTTAAAGATACACCAGATTTGTTAACTAAACTAAAAATTGTCATTAGACCACATGTTACTAACGCGTTGAAAATAGACGATGAAATATTTTTTCATTTAAAAAATGAAATTATCATCACTTTTCCAGACTGTTAGTTAGTATTAGCTCAAAATCAGCTAATTGATGTTACATCTATTAACGAGCAAAAAGAAATCACACAAATACATAGCTGCGCACATAGAAACTACAAAAATAACGCACACGAAATATTACTAACTCATTTCTGGCCTAACATTAAAGAGATGTGTAAGAAAGAAGTAGTAAACTGTGAAATTTGTCTACAACATAAGTACGAACGTCAACCAAATAAGCAACCTATAGAGAAAACTCCAATACCAAGCCGAGTAGGAGAATACATACAAATGGACGTATTCCACATTAATAACAAACAGTGTCTTAGCTCTATAGATAGATACTCTAAATACTGTTTTTTTGCGCAAACTTGACACAAAGATAGACTGTCATGAATATATAGAAGAAGCACTCACACAAGTTTAGCCGAACGCCAAATATCTCATGACCGATAACGAAAGTATATTTAACGGAAGCATTGTCAAATTCGTATACAACCCACTGCAGATAATACATTCAGTTACTCCAATACATCATTCAACGTCCAACGCTCACATCAAACGATTGCATAGTACGATTGTCGAACTTTGCCAAAGTCTAGCTGCTCAAAATAAAACTGCGCCTGATGAAGAGATATTTAGCGTCGTTCGCCAATATAACAGGACTATTCACTCCGCCACAGGATACAAACCTGAAGTAGTATTCTTTAATCGAGAAAACTATCCTGACATCAAAGATACACTCAAACGAAAACAGGGTAAGCTACTTTAATATCACAATAAAAATAGACAAGTTATAGCATATAAACAAGGAGATATTATATACAGCAGAACAGATCGACGTAATAAACTCGCAACAAAATATAACAAACATAAGGTAAAGGAAGATTGCGGGGACACGATTCTAACAGTGAGAGGGAGAATCATACACAAGGATAGTATACGAAAGCAAAGCATACAATGCCATTCATAGAAACAGGATTCATAATCTCTTTGATATTTTCACTTGGACTTTCCGACAAAATTACGAATCTAAGCAACAAAAAATATGTACTAACTGAAACAGATAACGTGTATACTTATGACAGTTCAGCCTGCCTTTACCACGTAGCAAACCTCTCTGTAATATTAACACCATACGAAAAAATAATGAGAAAACAATATAGTACAAATCAATCCCAAGAAGAAAATATACTCATAAATAGAATAGAAAGACTTAAAACCCAATTGATACCACCTGAAGATCGTGCAAAACGCGCCCTTAACTTCTTAGGGTCAGCATTAAAATTTATCACAGGAACACCAGATCACGACGACCTAATAGAAATAAAGACAGGACTCAGCCAACTTATTGAAAACAACAACAGACAATGAAAAATAAATTCAGAATTTCAAAAATTTTAGGAACACTAGACCTAGAATCTATAACCGAAAGTTTGATCATTAAAGAAGTATATAAATAATTAGAAGCAATCACAAATACAATTAACTTTGCAAAAATGGGAAACTTCTTTTCTGGAACACTAAATCCTAAAGACATAAACGAAGCAATTCACAATCAGTTATATCATATCCCAATAATAAATATATTAGAATATTCCGATATCCATGTTTGTATCTTTAACAGTGCAATTGTCAAAATTTATAAATATCCAATTTTAACAAATAAATGTCTAATGTATATTTTAATCCCGCTAGCAGCTGCCAAATGTAATAATGAATTTACGAATTTATTAAATTGTAAAAATGATATAGAAACAAATATTTGTAAATAAGAACTAAATGATGAATGTACTATTCCCTTATTATTAAAACAAAAAGCTCATTGTAATATTATTCAAGAAAACAATTTTCCGTTGCAAATACTAGATCATGGTAATATTATAGTAGATAATGAACATGCGGGTTCGGTTCTTTATTGTCACTAGTGTTACTGCCATCGTTTTAGTGTGGTGATATATTTGAGCTTGCGTGAACTGGTGCTTTGTACATTAAACTGAAGTGGTGTGAAACTTTGATTAAACTGTGGTTTATTTAACAATTAAGCTTCGTTAACTTCTGCAGCTTCCAAGCTTGTTAGTTCACTTTGAATCTGAAACACTAAGCACTGTGGTGTATAGTCCGAACTCTAACCATAAGCTTGCCGGAGTGCTGCCATTGCGCATATGTTGACAATTATTTTTCTTTTTGCGTGAATTATTGTTTTTCATTATGTTTTAATTTTTATCTTTATTTTTATAACTTTTTATAATGGCCCAGTGCTGTGCCTCCGCGTGTGACAAGAAGTCCAATAACACTTCTTTTGTGGTTTGCTCGGGTTTTTGTGAAAAAACATTTCACGCTGGATGTGTAGGCCTAAATGGCCGTATTGGCGATGCACTCAATAGTGCCTTAGGGCTGTACTAGTTTTGCTCCCGCTGCCGTCCTTCGTCAATGGCTCATTTTGTATCTAAATTACAAAATTCCAAAACGTGCTTCGAAGACGTTGCAAAGGTCTTAGCTGCTTCCGAGGAAAAAGTAAAACTCTTACGTAACGCTATTAATCCTCTAGTGGATTCTGCGATGCCTGCCGCTGCTCCTACGTCATGTGTTTCCGGTGTAGCTGATGTTCCTTTGGTCGGTGTTACAACGCGGAATAAACAAAAGGCTCGCGCACAAGCTGCTTCGTGTACCGAGCCTGCTTCTTCTGTTGCCTCACCTGTTGGTTCACTTCAGCCGTTTCTTCCTCCGGCAAATGATCTTCCTGGATCTTCTATGGGACCGCCAGAACGTCTTCGGTCGCCTCGTGCCTCACCAGTCCCTCATCTCGACGTATCTGCTAGGAACGCTGATGCTGCTTGTGTTGCCTCATCTATTGCTTCTTTGCAATCGAGTCTACCGACATCTCAATTACATGTTGCTGTTAACGACTCCGTTGATGATCGCGGTTTGCATGTAGTGGCGCCTCCTCTCCAAATTTTTGTATCGCGATTTGCTTCTGATACTTCTGTGGCTACAGTCGAACACTACATCTGCATGAAGCTTGGCTTCACTCCTCATATTTTAAATTGCGTCAAATTTACGAAAGATAGCCAGCCTAGAAGATATGTGGCTTCTTTCAAAATAATATTGCCTGCCAACCTCGATATTATCGCTGACTCTAAATTTTGGCCTCCCGGTATGTTAGTCAAAATTTTTGAAAACCGGCGAAATTTTCGATCATCAAACAACCGGAGAACTCGAATCTAGTACACAATTATCTCTGTATTACCAAAATGTTCGTGGCATGAGGACCAAACTTGGTGACTTTAAAACTGCTGCTATTCTTGAAAATGATCACCTGATTTGCTTGTCGGGAACTTGGCTGACTGACGACATTTTTAGCTCCGAGTTCTTCCCTGCATACAATGTTTACCGTTGTGATCGCAAACGTTTGGTATCTAATAAGGCTGATGATGGTGGCGTGCTTATTGCTGTGCTTAGGGCTCTCAACAGTAAACTTTGCGCTGATTTTATCCCTAGTCCAACTGTTGAATGTGTGGCTGTTTCCATTTCTTTGTCGCTTACATCCTCTTTGTTTGTTGCGTCCTTATATATTCCGTGCAACTTGTCCTTCTCGACTTATGATAAGTTCTTTTCTGAAATTTCCACTTACCTTAATAGCAACTATCCCTCGTCCTCAATAATTATCTGTGGCGACTTTAATATGCCTTCTGTTCAATGGGACTCTTCTTTTCTTCGTATTATGTCCACCAACAACCTTTCTATTGCCTTATCTTCTTTTCTTTCTTCCTGTTCTCTTTCTCAATTTAACTGTTTCCCTAATACTCTTCGATTTCTCTATCTTCTGCTCCAATACCCTACACGCACCCAGATCCCCATCATCCTCCCGTTTCAATTAATTTGTGTGTTAGCTTTTCGAATCGTATCAAATCATCCACTGCTCGCCGGTTTAACTTTAAAAAAACTAATTTTGACTGCTTTTCTAATGATCTGAATTCAATTAATTGGTTTGATTGCTTCCGTGGTCTCGATATTGACTCTGCTGTATCCAAATTTCACGGTGTTCTTACTGATTTGATCTCGTAGTATACTCCTGTCTTCAGTTCTCGTCGCTCCCGTGACCCCCCTTGGTTTAAAGCGAGGGTAAATTGTGCTCTTAGAGATAAAAATTCAGCGCGTTTGAAATTTTTGATTTCTCGGTCGGGTGAAGATTATGCTATCTTCTCCCGTTTACGTTCCTCTGCCAAGAAAGAATTTAGAGTAGCACTACTCAGCTATTCCTCGTCTGTTCAATCTTCTTTAAACTCTAACAACCCTAAATTTTTCTGGTCTTTTGTACGCTCCTTAAAAGCTTCCTCCTCTTTTCCTGACTCCTTAGTGTTTAATGCCTTTACTGCTTCCAACCGTCCTGACATTTGCAATCTCTTTCCTTTATTTTTTTCTTCTGTTAACACTATTCCATTGATTCCTGCTACTGACTGCTTTTCTTTTGATTTCCCTGCTTGCCTCTCCTCAATCGTAACTAACCCAGTAAAGGTTGAATTGCTTTTGTCCTCTCTTGACTCAAACTGTTCCCCGGGCCCGGATGGAATTCCCAATTTCTTTGTAAAAAATCTTGCTTCTTCACTTTGCGTCCTTTTAGCAATCTTATTCAATGTCAGTCTCTGTGCTGGTCAATTTCCATCCTGTTGGAAGCTCTCTAACATTCTTCCCATTTTCAAATCGGGTGATCGGAACCTTGCCTCTAACTATCGCCCTATCTCCATTCTTCCTTGCCTTTCCAAAATTTTGGAATGCCTTGTTTACAATCGTATCTATGATTCCCTCTTTTGTGTCTTTGCAGCGGAACAACATGGTTTTGTAAAAGGCCGGAGCACCTCTACGAACCTTCTTGAGTTTACTCATGTAGTCGCTTCTGCAATTGACAGCAATAATCAAGTTGATGTTATTTATACTGATTTTGCCAAAGCTTTTGACACTGTCAATCATAAGCTGCTTCTTATCAAACTGAAGTATTATGGCATTCGTGAACCTTTGCTTTCCTGGATCTCTTCATTTTTAACTGATCGCACTTGTATTGTCTCCCTCTTTGGCTTTTCGTCCTCACCTTTCTCCCCTTCTTCTGGTGTTCCTCACGGTTCCATCTTAGGACCACTTTTGTTCAATCTATTCATCAATGACCTTCCCACGATTTTTAAGTCTTCATGTCTTCTATATGTAGATGATTTAAAAATCTCCCGGGTAATCAAAAATACTGATGACTCTCTCCTTCTTCAGGATTATTTGCATGCTCTCTCTGGTTGGTGTAACATTAACTGTTTTTCCCTTAATGTTTCCAAATGTTTTTCTGTGTCTTTCTCCCATAAGCTTCAAACTCATGTCTTTCCTTATGCTATTGATGGTACTTTCCTTTCTTGTGTCGATCATTTCTCAGACCTTGGGGTCACATTTGATCGTAAACTGAAATTCGACGTTCATGTCCTTACTATGACTAGAAAAGCTTCTCGAATTGCTGGTTTCGTGGTTCGTTCCTGCCACAATTCATTTAGTATTTCTACCTGTGTCCACCTGTTTATTACCCTAGTCCGTTCTGTACTTGAATACTGCAGTCAAGTGTGGTGTCTTCGTTTCAAATACCTTGCTGACGCGGTTGAATCAGTTCAGCGCAAGTTTACACGTACTTTGCTTTTTAAATATAGTAGGCCGTATTTACCTTATAGTGAGCGTCTATCTCTTCTCAACATTCCTCTCCTTGAGCAGCGCAGAGTTTAGTTGGATGAGTGTTTCCTGTTCAAAATCTGTCGCGGCTACCTTTCTTCCTCATTAGCATTTTTGTTCATTGAGCGGGACTCCGTAATGCCAATCAGGTCCTCTATATTATTTGAAGTGCCGTGTGCTCGTACTGACACTTTCTTCTACTCTCCCGTTTTGCGACTCTTACGCACTCACAATAGTCTTCAACTTGGTCCTCTTCCACAATCTATTGCCATTTTCAAAAATATGGTTCGTAGTAAAATTTTTGATCCTATTTAATTAATTTAATTTTCTTGTTTATAATGGATTCTTTCTTTTCTCTTTTGCTCTACTTAATTTTACTTTCTTATTTATTACTTTAATTTTTCGTACATTTTTATTTTTATATATAGTTATATATTTTTCTAATTAGTTTTATTTTCTATTTTCTTAACTTTCTTCTTTTTTTTTCTACTTAATTTTACTTTATTTAATTTACCACTTTAATTATTTGTTTTTTTTACATACTTATATTTATATTTACTCATTTACTTACTATTTTTTATTAGGTCGATTATTGTAGAATTGAACATTCGTGTTTGTAATGGATTTTTTTTTTCTCTTTCTTTTTTACTTTACTTAATTTTTTAGTTTTATTTTTATTACTCTATTTTATTTTAACTTTAATTATTTTATATACTTATATTTATATATTATCATTTAGTTCTTGTTATTTTATTTTGTTCGTGGTATCCAATCTGTAATTGGGCAGTCTTGCCTGTTTTATTGAATACGTACCAATTAAATAAAAATAAATAAATACATGGATTGGACAAAAAATAAATAGTCCACATCTTATCCAATACAACTACGGTACAACCATAGATAATAAAACATATGTTAGCCATGAACAAGAAATAAAAAATGTAATATATGCTCGCCAAAGCGAACAAGTGAAAATACTAAACATTGAAACCTCTGAGTCTAATTATATATTTTCTAACATACAGAAGATGTATAAATTTCTAATACCAATCGAGGAACATCCTTGGAGATTTATCGTATATATTTTCTAGTAATCATAGCCTTAGTTTTAATTATATATTCATGTATAAAAATATATACGTTCCCAACCCTACAGGAAAACATCAAACGACGTAGAAATTTCCAACAAGCATATGAAACTGAAATGCGCCGACTTCAAGCATAGACGTTTTGAAATGAGGACATTTCATTTTAACACAGGGGAGAGTTAAGAAACGTATTTCTTTATCTATCTATCTATTGTAAAAACATTGTATTGTCAGAACATTGTATTGTACATAACATAATGTATTGTATAAGAACAAACAACTAATTATCAGCTACCACAACATCATTAACTATCTATAGGACAAAGATCAAAATTATATTATCAGGCATGCATGTAAGTTCACGACACGTTCCCGCATAATCAGCAAAGACGCGCCCAGGTGAAAATGCATCGATCACGATCAACCAAATGCAGCAAAGGTAAACGCAACATTATAACTATAACGAAACGAATAACTATGAATACGACCATACGACTACAGACACTCCTGACCAGAATCCTGAAGACGAATACTACAATACGACTGCAGATGCTCCTGACCAGAATTCTGGAAATGAACAAGACAGCGTTCATTTTTTAGATTGTTGAGCTTTTCGCTTCCCTACATGAAATATGCTGTGAAGAGTGGAGAAAAATTGAAATTCCTTATTGATACTGGCTCGAATTAGAACTACATTCAGCCGCGACTTATCCGGAATCCCATAGAAAACGAAAAACCCTTTAACGTAAACTCCGTTGGCGGACCAATAAATATAACGCACCACGCTTTTATCACCTTATTCGGACCTGATATTGGCAAAATCAGATTCTTCATCCTATCACCATTGAAAGCATTTGCAGGAATAATTGGTAATGATAGCTTAAAAGCCCTTCAAGCGGTTATTCATACAGATAATAATTTCATGACGATCAAAGGAAACATTAGAATTCCTCTTAAGCAACATACTTCCCAAACCGTAAATCATTTGAACCTTAGAACTGGCCATATGACTGAGTCCCAAATTAAAAGTCTTAGACATATCCTTCAAAAATATCCTAACCTATCATCGGAACCAAATAGAAGTTTGACCTACATCACTACCGTGAAGGGAGAAATTCGTACAACAACGAACGACCCTGTCTATGCGAAAACCTACCCACATCCAATGGCTTTGAAAGACGAAGTTGAGAAATAAATTCAACAGCTCCTAAAAGATAACATGATACGTCCTTCCAAATCACCTAATAATGCACCTGTCTGGATAGTTAAAAAGAAAGAGGATGCATCAGGAGAAAAGAAATTTCGGATGGTCATCGACTACCGAAAATTGAACTCCATCACTGTTACCGATGCATACCCTATTCCTGACATTAATGACGTCCTCTCCAACCTCGGAGAAAATCAATACTATTCAGTCATTGATTTAAAAAGCGGATTTCACCAAATCCCCTTAAGAGATCGCGATATCGAAAAGACTACCTTCGCCATTAACAATGGCAAATATGAGTTTGTTCGTTTTCCGTTCGGTCTTAAAAATTGCCCAGCTATCTTTCAAAGGGCTCTCGATGATATCCTTCGGGAACATATAGGAACACGCTGCCGCATCTATATAGATGATATTATAGGTTTCGGTAAAACCGAAGAAGAACACTTCGAAAATCTGGACCTAGTCCTCAAGACTCTAAAGAATGCTAATATGAAAATTAATTTAGATAAGTGCGAATTCCTTAAAAAGGAAGTTGAATTTTTGGGATTTATAGTCAGCGTAGATGGCATCAAGACAAACCCTAAGAAAGTCGAAGCAATCGATTTATTTCCACTTCCGAAAACGCTGAAAGATTTGCGTTCTTTTCTTGGCATCTCAGGGTATTATCGAAGGTTTATTAAAGATTATGCGAAAATCGCAAAACCCCTGACATCCCTTTTAAGAGGGGACGATGGACGAGTATCAAAGAACTCATCCAAAAACAAACCAATTTTTCTCGACAGAGATGCAACAGCAGCATACGACAAACTCAAAAATATTCTCATATCACAATACGTGGTACTCTCACATCCGGACTTTAAAAAACCATTTGGCCTAACAACTGACGCATCTAATTACGCGATCGGTGCCGTCTTATCTCAAGACAACAAACCAATTTCATTCTTGTCAAGGACTCTCAGTAAAACTGAAGAAAACTACGCAACGAATGAAAAAAAATGTTAGCAATCATTTGGTCACCCAATTTCCTTCGAAATTATCGATACGGTTCCAGTCATGTGCGAATTTTTACGGACCACCAGCCCCTCACATATGCACTCAGTTCGAAAAACACCAACAGTAAATTAAAACGCTGGAAAGCTATTCTCGAAGAATACAATTATGAATTACGATGCAAGCCGGGTACGGCAAATGTTGTAGCTGATTCCCTTTCGAGACCCCCTCAAACAGCCAATACATTGTCTACTGCAACACATGACACAAATTAAATAAACTCTATGACGCCCACGGAACATAGTGACGATAGTTCAGGACAAAATTTGATCCCCTCTGTAGAAGCTCCAGTTAACGTATTTAGAAATCAACTCCTCCTTAAAATAGGAGAAGAAAATAGCTATCAGATCCTAAACCCTTTCGAAAATTATACCAGGCATATTATCATCCAACCAACTTACTTCGAACGCGACATAATTAACATTTTCAAAAGATATTTAAATCCGCACCTTATAAATGGTCTCCTCACTGACGAACCAACTATGGGTCTTATTCAAACTATATATCCACACCACTTCAGAGATTACAGAACTCGCTTCACACAAAAACTGGTAGAAGATATTCCCAACGAGGCAGAGCAAGAAGAACGAATTCTTCGAACTCATAAACGAGCGCATCGTAATGCAGAAAAAAATCGTCAACAAATTTTAAAAATAAACATGACCGACATCCGAACAAAACATACTTAGAACCGACACCGATTAACCAATATCCTGGACACATAGTACACATCGATATATTCATGACTGAAAAGAAACGCGTACTGACTGCAAAAGACAAATTCACGAAATTCGTACAAGCCAAAGTTATACCAACCAAGTCTGCCGAAGACATTAAATGACCCTTACGAGATATACTGTTTTTCTTCTGTATTCCCGAAATAGTAGTAATCGACAACGAGGGTGCACTTAGATCTGCGTCCTTAGAGTCCATGGTAGAGGATGAGCTTAAAATAAAACTCTTCCGAACTCCACTTTACAAGAGTGAGGCCAACGGTTAAATCGAACGTTGGCACTAATCCCTCATAGAGATCATGAGATGCTTAAAACGTGAAGGACCTCCTAGACCCTTCGAAGAACTCCTCGAACGGGCAGCGAACGAGTACAATTTTACGATTCACTCAACCACAGGTAAGAAACCAGTTGAACTTTATCTTGGCCAAATACCCAACCTAACTCCCGAAGAACTACAAAATGTACGTCTGAGCAATATAGAAAAGATCAAACGCAAACAGATGACCGACAAGAACAACCAAAACAAAAACCGACAGTCCATAAAGACTTACGATACAGGACAAGTTATTCACGTTAGACAGAATAGACGAATAGGAACAAAATTAAACCAAAGATACCGACAAGAAGTTGTTAAAGAAAACAGAAATACGACTATACTAACCGAATCCGCTCAAATAGTACACACAGATAAAATTCGCAATTAATTTCTTCCAGATTCATCGCTCACGCAATCAACGCAACTATACAAATTCTGGACTATACCAACTCGCAAATTGTTTCTTTCTATCTGGGACAGACTAAAATTAAGGACGGAAACTTTAACATAATTCACGTTATAGACTTGGACCAATACGAACGATTCATTACGGACACTCATCCTATTCTTAACTTGTCGATAGTTCAACATAATCCACTAGCTCGATATCTAATGCATGAATTCCGCCAAATTGAAACCCTAATCCATAATTTGAAACCTCAAAAGATGAAAAGATCACTCGATTTTCTAGGCTCGGCATGCAAATGGATTGCCGGAAGTCCTGATCATGAGGATTTAATAACAATAAGAGAAAAGATAACCAACGTCCTTCATAATAATAATAAACAAGTTGCCATAAATGAATTGTACAATCAACGAATAAATAAGATTACCAAAATTACGAATGATATTCAAAGAATGTTAAACGAAGGAAATAAAACAAATAAGAACATAGTTTCAGAATTACAATACAAAATGAAAATAGTCCAAGAAGAATTAAAAAACATTAAGTACGCCATACATTGGGCAAGAATGGGAATTGTAAACTCTCTTATTTTTTCAAAAAAGGAAATTGATTTAGCAACTAGTATATTGGATAAAGACCTACTACCCTTTTCGACAATAGAAGAAGCTTTAGAGCTTGCTGATATTAAAATCATAACTAATCATGAAAGTATTCTTTATATAATTAACATCCCGATCACGAGACAAGAAACATTTGAAACTCTTTTAGTAAAACCCATTAAAAAACGAAATGTAATAACACAAGTACTATTTGAAAAGGTTTTGAAAGGCAATAATGCAAAATTCTATGGAATAAAAAGAGATTGTAAATATTTCAATAAATTGTTCATTTGTAAAGAATCCGATATAACAGATATAAGCTCAACCGAATGCTTACCGAAATTGCTGCAAAGTTCTAACGCCACCTGCAACAAAATCAGCGGTCTACACATCCCTAACATCCAGGAAATCTCACCTGGCAATTTATTCCTAAATGCGTGCTGCGGCCAATTAGAAGCAGAAGACTCCACACACGATCTGACCGGGACCTACTTGATAAAATTTCATAACACATCAATAAGAATAAATGGGCAGAGCTACAAATCGCAGGAAATATCAACGATTCATGCACTACCGGCGATACTTCAGCCTACACCCAAAGGAAAAATGCATGGAGAACACCTTTCATTCGAGATGCTGGATGAAATACGAATTAACAACACCGAAAAGATAGATATGCTCAAATCTAACAACGAAATCCACCAGTACACGACTTATGGCCTAATTACCCTCTTAGTAACCATAGCATCCGCTTACTTGGCTTTGAAATTCTATCTCCAAAAGGGCAAAATCCCATCAACAGCAATCTCATCTGTACCAGAGGTCAGAGTCATCCTATCTCCGATTCCATCAATAGTCAGCTGTCCACCCACCTCAACAGGTCCAGCGCATCCCAGATTTAATAACCTTCCCTATTTCTAACGATAGTGGACTATCATTCTTAGAGGGGGAAGAGTTAACGACACGTTCCCGCATAATCAGCAAACATGCGCCCAGGTGAAAATGCATCGATCACGATCAACCAAATGCAGCAAAGGTAGACGCTGCATCAGCAAAAATATCGGATAAAAGCAATCATCGATACTAGAATAAGTTTCAGTTTATATTGTATATTCATTTCAATAAAGCTCGAAGAGCATTTGTTTTTAACACAATCGAAAAGTAATTTTTTAACTTGTATACAAGCATGCAGTGACACATCGAAAAATGTAATCTTTCGTATAAATAATGCTCAGCAAGACATAGGGTGAATTGTTTACTTAGGATATTGCACCATGCAACACGCACCATGCACCATGCATCTTTCGACAGTTGTCAGCTGTTTTCTTCGGTTCAGTGAACGATGGCTGCAGGGATACAGGTTGTGGCTATTGCAACTGCCTGGTGTGCGTTGAGTTATTTCAATCTGTGCCACGCAAGGATATGTTTGAAGTCCCGGCGAAAAATTCGAAAATGTAAATGAGCATTCGCTACCCTCTCAAATACCTTTGACTCGGTACATAAAACCGACTTCGCTTCCAGCGGTTTATGACGAGACGGTCATAAACATTCAGGCACAGCATTAAAAGGATCATTATCCCTTCGTAAAACAAACAAGAGCCGACGAGCAAGCCATTTACACACGCGTGCTTGCCATGAAAAACACAGCCAAGAATAGACAAGAAGACCGTTTACACATTCGCTTTGTCAACATTTGCCATTCCTCGGCGAGAATGTAAACGCGGCATTAGAAATATAGAGTGAAAAGTGAAAGAAGTGTTTTTAATTTGGAAAAAGAAATTATTTTGTAAACTATCGCGAGGTGAAGTAGAAATCCAACACTCAGATGAGTGAAATCGAATTCGGGTGAGTGCATCAAACGGAATTTGAAAATCCCGCTGCCGCCAGGAAAATTTTCCTGTCAGCAGGATCGATGAAAAAGGTTTTTTTCTGTTGGGAACTCGGTGAGTGGACGGAGGTCTTGGGCTATAGGTGTTAACATTAAATTGATACGTTTTCTTTATTTGTTCTGGCTTTGCGCATATTTGGACGTGAATTGGGGAACATCGAACCGCCGACGGAAATCTATGGAATTTGGAAGCGGCAGCAATGAAAAACAAAATAATCTTCCATATGCTTATCGCGATTGTGCTACGGGGAAAACTGCGAAGGAAGATCCCTGTTTGCGTGGAAGATACAGCAGATTGAAGAAGTATGAGTTGAGCTATGAGGACGAGTCGTGAAGTACTTTTTGAAGATAACATCTTTTGTCGTGGACGAGCATCGATCTGCGGAAAGGGCCCCATCGAGGGGAAAAACACGTCTCGGCAATCGAGAAGAGCTAAACAGCAGGTTAGATAGCAAGTAAGGTTCTATTGTGAATTGAATTTCGTACAATTTTTCAAGTGAAAAGAAATTTTGGAAGTCTACCATTGAATGGTGGCGCGATAGAAAATAACGTGATCTGAGTTAGAGTTATCATTATTACATAAGTGAAATAAAGTGTGTGATCGTGAATTGAGCCACGTTGTAACTGTCGGTAGCGATACGGGGTTGCGCATAAGGGTCCGTCATCCTCTTCTTGCTTCAGGGCGACGGTAGCTTGGCAATGATTCGGTTTAGAAACGAGTGGCGCCCACCCGCGACCTTTTCTTCGCGGGCAAAAGCCACCCGAAAAACTGCCGCCCTTGTAAAGGGTTCTAGTGCACGTTGCTGAGAGTAACGGTAACAAGTCCTTCTTTTTCCTAATAATTTTGAGTGCTGTGGCGGAATTCGTGGTGTTTATTTTAAATGGCCGTTTCTTGTTAGGATTGGAGCTACCAATTATGAATACTTTAACGTTATTAGCTTGCAATGTTCGGCGTGCAATGACATTATTTAATATTTCTAGTGATTGTTTGCATTTAGCTTCAACTTTACTTTCCGGAATACCGTGGATGATAATGTTCGATGCTTGTTTCCGTTTCAAGCTCGAAGATCATATCCTCCATGCAAGCAAAAGTATTACCAGGTGTTTTTAGTTTACACATTTCTTTTTTAAGCTCATCGATTTCCTCTTTGAGAGCAGTAATGAGAGTAGAAAGCTTTCTGTACTGTTCCTCCTTGGCAGTGCAAGAAGTGCTTACAAAAAGCATTTTTTCACTGGTCTATTTCAACGATAAAATCGCGGATCTAGATAGGCCTGCGCAGGAAGAATGCTGTGGTTTCTTACAAGTGTCACAATGGAAAAAGTCATCGCCGGGTTGTAAATCCTTTTCACAAGAAGAGCACTCACTTAAACTTATCTCAGACATAGTCACACTTGACGTTAGGAAATTAATATGACTTTTGAATTTCAAAAATATAGATTGGCACAATTGTAATAAACGATTTCGATGCAAACTGACTTCGATTCGCACGTATTTTAATCAAGATTAATTATCAAAAGACGAGCACCGAAACTCACAGCTACTGCAGGCCAACAAGCTTTAGGCTAATTTCATATAACTTATTTAATAGTAAGATCGTATCATCAGCGCTATCATCACCAGAATCAAGAAACAGTGGTGTTCGAGCCCGAACAAGCAATGCAGCAAACAATGCAGCTTGAAATTAATATTAGGTTAAGTCATCATTCACTTAGTATTTACCATGTATTCCATTAACTCACTTAGTTCATATTAGTTGTAACATTTACTATGTACAAATCAATTTAAATTCATATTTCATTCATTCATATAAGATTCCATTAATTCATACAATTCAATATCTCATTCATTCATATAAGATTCCATTAATTTATACAAATCAATTTAAATTCGTATTAAATGCAATATTTCAAAATTCATTCAATCTACATATATACATTAAAATTTCATGAGCATACAACTTTGCTGCCGTCTTGTCACTTCAGCATTTTAACAATTTAGTTTCAGATATAAGGGCAACATTGTTGCATTGGTTCAGAACGAAAATGCTCAGATTACACAAATGTAAGCAGCAATCATTACGCGTATTGTGCTTAACAAGCAACGCCAAAAGGATATCGACGGCAGTGGTGCGCGAGTGAAAACGAGAAACAAGAAAAATAAGGAAGTATCAGTCCCCCAACATGCAGAATTGAATCATATTTACATGGTGAGTTGGATATCTTTCCTCTATTTATCCTAAATATTTTTCCTAAATATTCCAAATTAAAAACATAGTTAGTGCCATTTATTGCAATCATACTCTAATTACATACATGAATCATTTAGCTAGTAATTAATTAATGAATCGATTTTATCAAAAGACCATAAAGTAAATCGCGAAGAAGTTTCTTAAAACCAATTAGGGAAGTTGATTTTGCAAACATATCTGATTTTAACGCGAGTGCTGAAAGCGGAAGTGCTCTTAGTGTCGCTAGTGCCGATAGTGTTTTTCCTTTCGACCAAAACTTAGAAATAATGTTAACAGACAACAGCGGTGTTAATATTATGAATACATTTCTTGCCTCACTTCGCGTCCCTGACGCAATTAAGGATTTAACTAGATTCGACGGGAATCCTATACTCCTGTTCGAGTTTATTAAAAATGTTTAAAAAATTCGCGCAAAAATATCTTTTACCGAAGGAACACCCTATGGTAAAATTCTCCTCCGTTCCATATGGAACAAAATAGAAGGACCTGCCAATGAGGTACTTAATATGTATGGGACATCACTTGACTGGTCCCATATTAAACAGAACCTTATTCTGCATTACGCAGACAAGCGTAATGAAACATCCCTCATTAGGGACCTTCACGAGTTAAAAAAAAGGTGGAAAATATGGCCAAGCGTTTCACAGTGAAGCTTTAAAAATTTTAGCTATCATGACCAATCACGTGCGAATACACGAAACTGAAGTGAACGTTATTAACGCTAAACACAACTTGTATACGGAAATGTGTTTAAATTCCTTCCTATCTAGACTAAAAGAGCCATTAGGCTCAACAATACAAACAATGAAGCCCGACACGTTAGCAAAGGCTTTTTCATATTGTATACAGGAACAGAATATATCTTATTCCAGCCACGATAGCTCTACAACAAAGTTACACCAGAGTTCGAAACCTAAAAGCAACCATTTACCCCAGTCTTCATTTATTCCGATACAAAACCCTACCAATTTCCGCTATAACACACCAAGCTTTAGTACACAGGCCTTCCATCCTTCAAATGCTCCAGTAAGACACTTTGCGACAAATTCCAATAGACAAATTAACCCAAATCCTAATTTCGGGCCTAGGCCATCGCAAACCCAATTTTCGGTAGACCACCAACCAACCCCTTTAATCAAATGCCACAACAAAGGAATAACACGTTCACACCAGAAGTGAATAACCGCAATTCTTCGAGACCCGACATTATGGACACCAGCTCAGAATTTACTCGGCAATCGAGACAGCAGGGTCACCCTTTCAACAACGTCGTTCCACAGAATAATTTCTTCCGATCAACTGGACCCCAAACCTTGGTGGCGAAAGAATTATTTAATGTTTCTGCCACAGAAAACTATTGTGGGGGAGAAAATGAACAATATCAACAACTAGATCAATACTATGATCACGACACTGAGTATCCGGCGAAATCTGAAATCGGCCCTACGGACAACTCTGAACAACCTTTTCCAGAAACTCGTTTCGAAATAGATGATCAAAATTTTTGCCAATTAGCCTCGGGGAACCCATTGGGGTCAAAGATATCAACAAACATGGTCCCGTATTGCCGTACATTAATGTATCCTCACCTTTTGGACACACCTTGAAATTTTTAATAGATACAGGAGCATCAGCTTCTTTTATTAATCCGGAATCTACTCATTCGGAAGATCTTCAAAACATTAAACAATATTTATTTCCGCTTTCTTCAATAAACATAAATTTGACAAGCAAGCTACACTTCCCAATTTCATCGAGTTTAATCAGCCTGGAGAGACAACCTTTCTGACCTTTAAGTTTCATAACTATTTTGATGGATTGCTTGGGCTTGATACCCTTACAGTTTTGGGAGCTACTCTTGATTTCGAAAGTAGAACACTAAGAACTAAAAATGCATCCTTGCCGCTTCACCTCAAACCTAATTTGATGTCGGACAAGTTTACGGTCCCTGCGAATTGTAAAATGATTGCCTAACTCCCAGTTGACATCAAAGGCGGGGACTTTCTCTTACAAACAACAATTATCAAAACAAATGCTTATACTTCCGAAAAACTCTACCGCTCAAGAGATCGGTACAGCCTTGTCGAGATTGTATGGACCTGGATCAAGTAACCCGGCTACTTCGAGCCTCCCATTTAAATAAAGAAGAAAACAACATTTTATTCAATATCTGCCAAGAATATGATGAGTTGTTCTTTCGCGAAGGACAGCAGTTAACGTTCATCAACCAGATAAAACACCAAATCCAAACAACGGATGGAATACCAATATACACAAAATTGTATAGGTACCCGTACGTTCACAAGGAAAAAGTTGTTTTTATATAGCGACCAAGGCTTTTCTTGAATCGCTCTTGATAGGTGCCGTTATTGTACGTTGAGCACCTGATGTCGGTCCTTTTTCTGTAGGTCGGGCGTAGACTAAGTATAGCACTTATTCTAGCCTTCATAAAGGATTCCTTTGGACACTGCTTTCTAGTGCAATACTAGAAACCAGGTGGTTTAGTTGAAATGTTGAATTCAAGTACAGTACAAGAACTCAAACTTCAACTAGTATCAGGTGATGTAGAATAAGTTCAGTACGTACAATTATATTCAACAACTATATTTTATATTGAACAATTATATTTCAGCGCTTACCTCTAGTACAATACCAGAAATTAAGAATTCTAATAGAAATGTTGAACAATTCTATTTTAGCGCTAACTTCTAGTACAATACCAGAAATTAGGAATTCTAATAGAACCATTGGATTCAAGCTCAGTGCCAAAACTCAACTAACCTTAGCGCTCCTAGCAGCCTCACCAAGGATAAATAAAAGGCTTTGTCCACGCTAAGATTGATTTTATTCACATTAATTCGTTCTTTATATAGCCTAATTTTGCTTACATTACATTTGCTTACGACTAATTATTCACAACATATTTTTACATTGTATCGAGAATGACCTTTGATCATTCCTCATACTGCCTTTAAATTTTATTGAATACCAATAGTTGAATACCAATATTTAATTTGCTGACGCGTATAAAACTGTAGATCAAAACTTCGCGAAGCATAAGCAGTATGAGAAATAACTTAAGTTAACATGAATGGTGTAATTAAAATAAGTATCGAAACGTATCGGACAGATATCGAACAGAAGTAAAGAAGCAGATCAACGATATGCTGTCGCAAGGAATAATCAGACCGAGTTATGTAGCGAAAATGTATTTGAGATTGCTAGACTTAGGTGTGCTAAGTCTAGCAGTCTCCCAACTCAAATACATTTTCGCTACAAATAGCGCCCAACGTGGGGCCCGAAACTTGTTTTTGGGCAACCCACAGCAGTGAGAAAATAGTTATGAGTTTCGGCTCATACTCCCCTCAAGACTTTACGTCTTTAATCCTTACAATTCCATTCTCACTAGCATGTCTTCGAATCGCCTCCCTTGCGATTCAACTTATCTTCGTTCGAGAGAACAAAACCCTTTTAAAACAAGACGTGCACTTTCTGATTATTCATTACTTTTTTCTATACTCTCTTGTTTGTGACTTTTTTGCTCCCAAATTTATCAATTGCGTCTCTTTTGATTGCTATTAATTCCAGCACAATTGTTAATTATATCATCAATCTCAAACTACTCTTTCCTTTTAGCCGCAAACATCCGTCCTAATACTATCCCTTTAAAATCAATCCTTTAGTATACCTCTTGGGTAGCTTCCCATTGTGTTGTCCTTCTGAGCTTTTTGGCTCTGGGTGCAACCCGAAGACTGGCCATGGATAACAGGTTTTGGTGGTTTAGCGCCATTCCTATCCCGGTCATCCGAAGGGCCGCTGCCCCACTTTATGTCGGGAAGCTATCCCAAATCATTTTTCCTTGTTGTCTTGACCCAGGTTCGGCTTTTGGCTCAGGTTTGGTTCAAGCTGTGGTGGATTACGTGGGGTTGGCGTGGTGCTACCTACACGTCCCTGCAGCTTGGCCAGACTTGGACCATTGGTTGAATCTGAGTCAAGCAGCAACATAGTTGTATTTTGATCCCCTGCTCCTCTCTTTTAGTGGCATTTCGGTGGAGGTGGACAGTCCTCCGAGTGGGCGTTTCCACTTTGGAAGCGACCCTAAATTAAATTCAAAAATTTTGGTCATTCGTAAATTTTATTCAATTTTTTTCTACTTAATAAAATTCCAGAAAAATTTCATTCCCCATTAACTTTTGCTACTTAATAAACTTTGCTACTTAATAAATAACTCTTGAACATTCTCTTTTTACTTGCAAAAGCCAGCCAGCCAGCGGACCTGAAATGGGGAAATCGGACCAGGTCGCGCGCAATAAGAAGGCCTACTGCATATGCATCAGTTGATTAGTTTGAGACTTGTAGGAAAACTCGAGTTTCAAGAACATTTATTTTTTTGGTTCAGTCACACACGGATTGTGCATCTTAGTGTTCCGGGAATTATCGCTTTTGGCTGATTTAGCTACATTTAAAGTTTTTAATAGTTAGACACACCACCTGGTGTGCACAAATTTTTGAATTTTGGCACTTGGCCTACTATTGTTAAGCATTGCTTCTAGCCACTTGGCTTAGGTTAAGATTCTTATAGTACAAGAGAGACACATTGGTGTGCACCTGGTTGCTGCCTGAATTATCAAGAAGCCAAACTTAGATTTAAGCGTGGTATTTTCAGTTAGTCACGCTAGCGTGCACCTATAATTAATTTGGATTTTATTAAAATTTCGTCAAATCTAGACAACATGCCGTTAAGACACAGCAGTGAGGACCTGTCTGGCACCACAGTGGAGGCTCAGTGTTCCGTTTGCCAGCAGGCATTCACTACCACCCAGGCCACGCACATCACGAAATGTGAACACACGTTTCATGCGACATGCCTGGAGCAATTGTTAAAAACTCGCATGGATTGCCCGCTGTACCGTGGACCACTAAGTCTTCCCTTAGGTGCCGGACAGGCCCCCCTGCTGCAGCAGCTATGCCGCGAGGGGCTCGGCCGAAGACGCCACGGTCGGGGGTAAGAGCCCGAGGCATGCAAGCTCAGGACCTTGACATAAGGGAATTCGACGTACAGGACCAGAATGGGGCGGAAGGATTAGTCCAGCCACCTGGCCCGTCGTCGAAAGTGTCCACAATACCTGACATTCCCTCAGAAGCTGCCGGAGTGCGCTTTATAGTGCACCCGGAGATAGGCGGACTGCAGCAGCAGATTTCAGAGCTGCAGAGTGGCATGCACGCGATGCTGGAGCGCATGGCCGAACTAAACCTTCTGTCCCATGCTGGAAATGTAGAGTCGCCGAGATTAAATCCTCGTGCGCAGTCGTTCGTGCCAGTACAAAGATCCCATTCACCTCGCACCCCTCGTGGCAATAACGTGCAATTTCACCACGATAAGGTGGCCAGTATTATTGGTGGGTGGGGTCCAAAGCTCTCGGGTCGAGAATCGTCTGTGCCAGTAGAAGTCTTTATGTATAGGGTCGCGGCATTTTATTTATTTTATTTTAATTTTAACATCTTATGCCAGCATATCCACCTTCTGCTGACTAGACCAGCTGCGGATCTGTTTTGGAGATTTCATAAGAATAGACGTGATTTCAGTTGGAGAGACCTGGAGTCGGCCCTGAGCGATCATTTCGGAGATCGCTTCACGGATGCCGACTTGATGGAGCAGATTAGAGGGAGAAAACAGCGGGTCAATGAAAGCTTCGACGATATCAGTGCAGACGTCTATAAGCTAGTCGATCGCCTACAACGCTGACTTGGCAGACATGTTTAGGCGCAATCTACTGCCAGATATTCGTCGTGGTTTGCTGCAGATTCACCTTCCTTCTGTGAGTATGCTCCGTCAGACCGTCATCCGTGTGGAGAACTTCGAGATGGATTTTGGAGCCCGACGCCGACCATCTCACTGGAGAAATGCTGCCGAGGAATGTTGGAAGAAGACCCGCTGGACAATTTTGAAAGCTCTCCTGAAGAACCTGGAGTGGAAGCCGTCACGGTCCTGCCCAACCACGACAACAACTTGCCAATCTACTAATTTGCAACTCAAACCCGATAATTTATCGGCTACAACTAACCAACCATTCCACGAAAAACCGAGGACAAACTCCGAAAGTTTTGGGGAAACATCGTCAAACGAGACGAAATGGACGTGGAAACCACAAATAGACTAACAGCGGCATTGGAAGCACTTAGCTTTAATATCCCTGCTAACCCACCTCCGAGCATGGCGGCCAGGATGATGGCCGAAATAAAATATCTGAAATCATTCGAAGGGGACGCTAATGATCTGACTAATTTTATCAACGCGGTCGACACACACATGGATGCAGTGACGATAACCTTAAGACCCAAACTCTGGTGGGAAGTGTTCAACGGAAAAATCATCGGAAGTGCGAAAGATCTCCTCTTAAACAACCAACATGCAGACTTGGAAAGAGCGAAAATCCTCCTAATACAACATTTTCGACCATGAGTCAACTATAAGGATATATCATGGAGAATAACAAACTCAAAAGTAAGTTAAATTGTTGATTTAAATAAAAAATTTGAAAATATTGTAAAAGATATAAATGCTTTTGCAATTTACGAGACAAATTCGAGTGATATTAAGGACACATTTTATATTTTATTAATTAATCAAGTTAAACAATTAGTGTCAGGGAACCTTTCACGCGATGTAAAGGATATATTCGACCTCCTTTCCCTTAAAACTGTTATTTATTCGTATATGGGATATGACAACAACAACTTAGATAAAACCCTGGAGTTAAGTGATCACCGACCTAACAAAAACTTCGCAAAACATAACAGACGTAACGACGGTTGTCCGCAACACAATGACAAACATCCTGTTGACAATAACGAACTCAAAAAAAATAATAAAAATAATAACAGAGATATTTTTAATTCCGGACAGTTTATGAAAAATATTAACTCCAATTAATGGAGACACACAATTGGTTATACGGGACAAAATAGGCATACTACCCAAAATAACTACAGACTAGAATCATTCTTCTGGTCAATATGAAGATCGTTCCGGTCAGTTTAGAAACGCTCATCAGCATCCGGAACCGATAGAGATAGGTCAAATCAATGAAACTACGGCTGAAAACATTATAACAGAACAAGTCCATAGCATTGAGCCCGAGTTTTTTCTCAACTAGGCCTCGGAACTCAAATCTTTGCTCATCAAACCATTGATAAAACAAAATATTTATGTCTGATCGACAAAGGCTCTGCTATGAGTCTAATTAATTCTAGTAGGGTTGATTGCAGAAAATTCAAAGTATTCGAACGAACCCAAATAAATTTGCATACTATAAATAATGTGACTACTAAATTTGTGGATCGTATAATAACATGTATACCATTAGAATTCAATTATGATTCAAACGGTACAACAAGATGGTATAAACGCAACCTGGATAACAAACCATATGACATACTTATTGGTATGAACTTATTAAGTAAAATTTGTAAAAATTGTAACATCATAATTATAAATACTAATTTCAAATGTAATAACGTACTTTGCCAATAGATGACACTATAGCATACTAGATACGTATGACATTATGGCTGAACATGACACCATAATGTGCAACATTCGCACATTCATTTCTAAAGCCGGCGCCAAACGATGCTACCAACACCCTCCAACGTTGGGCACTTAATGGTTGGACGCATCGTGTGGCCGATGCGCCAGCTACCAGTGTCCAATGTCCAGCGTCCAACGTTTGCGCTGGAACATGTTCGGTCTGTTGTCGGTCTTTTTGTCCGCTTCAAAGGGTTTTTTGACACTGGACGGTGTACTCGGAAGATATTTGGTGAAGTGCTACACGATTCGTTCCAACAATTGAATCAGATTTTTGTTGTGTTTTGACAGGTATTCATTTTTAATGCTTACATATTTGAATTAAGTATTAATTATCCATTTCGTGCTAACAATTGATTTGAAATTGACAAAAGTAATATAATTTATAACGCAAAATCAATGTGCACGAAAAATTGAACCAACACTGGAATCAAATATATTGGATCGAGAATTCGATCCACCATGTAGCAGAGCGCTTGCCATGTCAACCGTCCAATATTTGACTCAAACGTTGGAGGCAAAAGTTTGAATCAAACGTTCACCGCATCGTTTGGCGCCGGCTTAATTCACATCATTCTCACAATTCTGGAAACCAGGCGCAAAGTCATCAAAATTAAATGCATAAATATATGATATCTAATCCAACCGGAGTTAGTCAGTCTCCAGCTCTTAGTATAATAAACAGATTTTGTAACTAGAGTTGTGTATTTTTTTAAAAAGACGACTCGGTACCCAACCTACATATCTGGCACAGTCGGTGAAACAAACGCGAAGATCACAAAATATCTCGTGTATATTTGCGCTTGATGCAAATCACGAAAAAGTGAATTCGAGTGTAACTCACATTGTCATATAGAAAACCGCTAAGATCAAAAAAGATCCCGTGCTATGTATCGAATATCACGAAAAAGTGAATTCGTACGTAATTAAAATTAACTAAAATTATCGTATAATAAACCGGAAAGATCTGGAAAGATCCCGTGTGTATTTGCGTTTGTCGAATAGCACGAAAAAGTGAATTCGTACGCAATTAAAATTTTCTAATAATAAACGCGAGAACCGCAAAAGGTCAAAAGTTTGTACAATAATATAACTTTGAGTTTGGTAGTACGAGCCATTGTAGTACTATAATTCGTCAGCAGAAGCCGGTTGACGAGCCAAACTGTAGAAACTTTCTACTTGAACTAAAAACACGTTTACTCGATACGGATTTACAACACACAATTATCTTTATTCCTCTTCTTCTTATTCTTCTAATACAAAAAGGTCGCTAGCTAACTTAATTCTAATTATTATTCATAGGTGGCCGATCTCTCGATTTTGGTTATTATTGTCAACAAAACGGTGCTGCCACTACGCGCTATTTATTCTGTGCTGCCACAGCTACTCCCCCTCCAATGATAACGCTCGTTTTGTCTTCAACTTGTTTGGAATGAAACTCTCTTTTTTGAATACGTCTTTAGAGGTTCCCTTTGCCAGAAACGCTGTTCCTCGATCGCTCGTTCCCACTGTGGATCATTAAGCATTGGGCTATCCCGTTCAAAATAGGCTGGCTTTAGTCGCTCGGTCGAAACGTTTACCTCCTCTCCTGCTACTCTGACTTTATAAAGTCTGTCGTTGATTCGCTCCATCACTTGATGTGCGCCGGTGAACAGAGGTTCCAGTGGTCTTTTAACAACGTCTGTTCGCAAGAATACGTGGCTACATGAGTGTAGATCCTTAAAGTGGAACATGGTTTTGTTGATATGATGTGCTGTGGGTGCGGGGCGAATATTTCTAATATGTTCGCGAATTTTAGTCAGGAACGTTGCTGGATCGGCTGGCGTCTCATCGTTGACAAAAAACTCGCCTGGAACTCTTAATGTAGTTCCGTAGAGCATTTCTGCTGCGGATGCTTTAATGTCTGCTTTAAAAGCTGTTCGCAAACCTAGCATTGCTGTTGGTAAGGCCTCGATCCAAGATTGGGGTCGATGACACATTAATGCTGCTTTTAATGACCTGTGCCACCTCTCTATTATTCCGTTGGCCGCCGGATGATATGGTGATGTTCTAATTCGTTTTGCTCCTACTAGTTTTAGCAACGATTGAAATAATGCCGATTCGAATTGGGAGCCTTGGTCTGTTGATATTATTTTTGGAGAACCAAAACGTGCTATCCAATTTGCATACAAAGCGGTGGCCACTGTGTCTGCTGTCATATCTTTCAATGGCACGGCTTCAGGCCATCGCGTGAATCGGTCTATCATCGTTAAGCAGTAGCGGTACCCTTGCTCTGTCGGTGAAACGATTATGTCTATATGTATCTGTTCGAATCGTTTGTCTGGAATATCTATATGTACGGGAGTATTTTTATGGTGGCGTTGAATTTTTGCTCGCTGACATGGTAAACAATTTCTCGCCCATTGTAAAACATCTTTTTTACCATTCGGCCAGATGTATTTCGTTCTTAATTGCGTAATTGTTCCTCGTCCGCTGGGATGCGAAGGTCCGTGTACTAAGTCGAATGCTTTTCGACGTAATGATTTTGGAATATATGGTCGCGCCTTTTCCGTTGATGTATCGCAGTATATTACTTCGGAATCGATAAGAATTTTTTCTAATTTTAAAGAAGAATTTCCTTGTAATAACTGTCGCAGTTCCGGGTCGCTTTCCTGTTCTCTTTTTAAATCTGCTATGTTGATAGTTGTTGGCATACTGATTGCGTTGATTCTCGACAATGCATCCGCTACTATATTCTCGCTTCCTGCCACGTAAATGATCTCTGTGGACATTTGGGATATAAAATCTAAATGCCGTAGCTGTCGTGGAGAAGCTTTATCACGTTTTTGGGAAAAAGCGTATATTAATGGCTTGTGGTTTATTTTTATTATGAAAAGACGACCTTCTAGCACATGACGAAAGTATTTGCATGCTTCATATACGGCGAGTAATTCGCCGTCGTACGTACTGTAGTTTTTCTGGGCAGAATTTAATTTTTTGGAAAAAAAATCCAAGTGGCTTCCAGTTTTCTCCACTTTTTTGTTCCAATACTGCCGCTATTGCCGTGTTGGATGCGTCAGTTGTGAGTGCGATTGGTGCTTCAGGGTCTAAATGTACGAATTCTGTGGGTTGTGCCAATGCAGATTTGCATTTTAAAAAGGCATCGTCCAACTCTTGCGTCCATAGGATTTCTCGCTTATCATTTTTCTTGGAATCCCGTAAAATAGCATGCAGTGGTGCTTGTATTTCTGCTGCTTTGTGGATACATTTTCTGTAGTAATTAATAGATCCAAGAAATCTACGTAGATCTTGAATAGTTTTGGGTTTTGGATATGCTGAGATAACGTGCATTCGCTCTGCTGGTGGCTTACAACCCTTTTCGCCGATATTGTAGCCTAAAAATTCCACTTCGGTCTTACCGAAACAACATTTATTTACATTTATACTTAATCCATGTTGGTCAAGCCGGGATAGAACAGCATTTAAATGCTCTTGATGCTGTTGCTGATTTTGTGATGCTATTAATATATCGTCAATATCACAATAAGCAAAGTCGAGTCCTCTCAGAACACCGTCCATGAAACGCTGGAAACTCTGCGCTGCATTTCTTAACCCGAATGGCATCACCAAGAATTCAAACATTCCGAACGGTGTTGTAACGGCTGTTTTGGGTATTTCCTCGGACTCCATTGGGATCTGGTAGTACGCCCGTACTAAATCCAAAGTTGTGAAAACCGTTTTATTATGCAGTAAATGCGTGAAACTTTGCACGTGCGCAATTGGATACCTGTCAGAAATGGTTTGGGCGTTCAGCTTTCTAAAATCGCCGCATGCTCTCCATCCTCCCGTTTTCTTTTTTACCAGGTGTAGCGGATTTGCCCACTGACTGTTTGACGGTCGGCAAATACCGTCGTCCAACATCGTTTGGAATTCACTTTTTGCATCCTGCAGCTTTTGTCCTGTTAAGCGTCGTGGTCGTTCGACTACTGGAAGACCTGTCGTGATTATGCGGTGTGTAGTGTAATGTTTACTGCTGGAGCGACGTTGTCTTTTCGTTACATTGATAAATTTTTGTAAGATATCACTATATATTGATAGCTTATTAATTGTTGAAATGTTGACATGTTCAGGAAGCAGTAATTTTCCTGGGCTCGTAAACATCTTCTTTGTGTCAAAGATTCGACGATTTCGCAGGTATATTGACAAATTATAGTGCACCAAAAAATCCGCACCAATAATTGGTGTTTTGACGTTTGCAATTATGAAGGGCCATCTATAACTGCGGCTTAATCCGAAGTCTATATTTAATTGTTTTTTCCCATACGTGGTTATACTGGAATTGTTGGCAGCATACAATATAAATTTATCGGGAATAGTCGGTTTTTTAACCAAAAATCGTGGGATTGCTGATACTACTGATCCCGTGTCTATTAAAAAAGGAATTTTTGTGTTTCTATCCGTGACGTGGAGACGGTATTCTCGGGTTTGTTTGCTGTCACATACCGTCTCGATATGTGGCAGCTTTACGCGTTTCCCTGATTCCTTTTTTGATTGAAGTTGCATGGCCTGTAGCATTTTCGTGCTCCTTCTCCAAATTTCGCATGGAAAAAACAAAGACTTTCTTCTCTTCGATCCATGCTACGTGATCGGTTACGTCCTCGAACCTCCAGGCGTTTCACAGACTGAACTAAATCGCGTACGTTTTTTCCACTGCTGTTAATCGAGTAGAAAAATCAGAAGAGTATTTCTTGTCTCCGACGCTATTTACACTCAAAGCGTCCGTTGTTTGCATCACATGCGGCATGGTGACGTTTTCCAATATTCGATCAGCTATGTCAGCCAACTTTGTTATCGAAATCTCCTCGCTCGCTGACAAAATACATCGAACATTCGTTGGCATTCTTTTCATCCAGAGCGTTCTGATTACATCGTCTGTCAAGCCTGGCGGGGCCACACTTATCATTTCCCGTAATAGCTAAAACGGTTTTCTCCCTTCAAGTTCTAGCTCCGACAGTAATTTATGCAATTGGCGTTCCTTCGAATCCGTGAAACGTGCTATTAGTTGCGTTTTTAGCGAAATATACTTATCTGAGGTTGGCGGATTTCTAATTAGATCTGAAACTCCGTTTAGCGTTTCGAAATCCAGAGTTGCTAACAACGTAAAATACTTCGAATTGTCCGACTGAACGTTGTTTAAGTAGAATTGCGCGTCAGCCTGCGCAAACCATATGGCCGGGTCGTGATGCCAAAATGGCGGAAGTTTTACGCCTTGCACCGCCGCGACCATTGGTTTTGGCTGTTGGTTTATGCTTGTCTGTAGACCTGCTTGGTTAGGTCGAATATGTGCCTGATCATCTTCGTCTTGCTTTTCTCTCATCCAACGGAGATAGCAAAATGTTTTCTGCAGATCTCCCTGACGAAGTTCTTGGCAGCGCCATGTTGCGGCACTCGGTTTGTAGCGATTCATGCGAAAGAATTTTAAAATGATGTCACCAGTTGTGGTGTGGGATGTTTCGAAATAAGCAGAACACCTTCTGGTGTATTTTGCTGCACGATGAGCGGCGTTTGGTTCAACAGTAGGGGTCACCGATTGTAGAAACTTTCTACTTGAACTAAAAACACGTTTACTCGATGCGGATTTACAACACACAATTATCTTTATTCCTCTTCTTCTTATTCTTCTAATACAAAAAGGTCGCTAGCTAACTTAATTCTAATTATTATACATAGGTGGCCGATCTCTCGATTTTGGTTATTATTGTCAACAAAACGGTGCTGCCACTACGCGCTATTTATTCTGTGCTGCCACAAAACTATAGGCCAAGATTCAATCAACGCGAATGCGAATGCGAACGGTTTGAACATAAGGAAAACATTTGAAAGATGCAGCGAATAAGTCCAATCACTGCGAATGCGAATTCGCAAAATTTGAGCAAAGACCAAATTGGTCGCACGAATTGTCAGAATGACCAATAGCGCGAAAAGAAAATATACATCATGTATGTCATATAATGAAGGTTGGGTCTTGGGTAAAAAAATCTATAGTGGCGGTTGGTTTGAAATAAAAAAGGGATTATTGGTTTTTATGTGAAAATAAGTAGATTTCACGATTGGATACTGTTCGCAATAGGTTTTGTAGCGCGAAACTTAGGTAAGAAATGCAATTTAATTTCGGAAAAAGATTTGAATAAAAAACTGTTTCAGCTGGATGGTTTCATTTTGTTCGTAAGAAGTAGTGGGTGGGAAAAATTTTTGATGACTACTGTTTTGTTAGATAGATGTCAAAATATATGTATGCAAATATGTCTATAATTTCAAATTTGTGGTTTTGAAATTTTTGTGGCACATTCATTAAGAAACAGAAGACAATTAGTTTGTAGCTTATATCCGCGTCAATTAACAAACACCACAGTACATATAATTTTTGTCAATAAGCTTTACAGATCAGTGAGTTAGAATAATTTTATGGTATGTAATAATTTTAATATTTTGTAAAATTGTTCACGGAATACTATTAAATTAATTTTTGATTTATTCATAAGTAATTTGCAGAGCTTCCTCAGAGTTCGGTAGCGTTGTATCTGCTAATAGCAACAATATGCCACTCAAAATTTTGGTCAAGTATATTTCTTGGCTGGCATGTATTTTTCTCATAACAATTTCAATTTGCAACAAACAAATGATTTTCAGGTTTAAAACAAAGTAAGTTCAATTAATTTCACAACTTTCGAAAATGGCACCGTATCCTACAATCACTAACGAATTCAAATATCTCACTCACTTTACATTTTTTCCAGTTGGCATCTTTGACGCGAATGCGAATCGCACCGATTGGCTCTTCAAATGCGATTCGTTTGGGTGCTCCTGTCAAAAAATGCGATTCGCATTTCGCATTCGCGTTGATTGAATCTTGGCTTTATATCACGCAAAGTAAAAATAATCCAAAATTGAAGACAATTGTGTATATAATGGTATTAAAATAATTGCGTTAATACAATAATTGAATAGTAATAGTGTTAATCTCTAAATTTTAACCCTTAATTGTATATAAATAGTTCATACATAGTTCGTACATAGAAACGGTGACTGTGAAATAGTGAGAGCGAAAACTGGACCCAAAAACAACAAAAAAAAAGCAATTGCTGAAAGTGATCCAGAGGCACACATTTGATGAGCAGAAAGGAAGAAAGATCCAAGGTATATAATTTAAGTACGGATTTATTTTCAAACAAAATGGAAGAGCAACTACATGAACTCCAACAAAGGCTTCAGGCGAGAGAAGCAGAGATGGCTCAGATGGCAATAGCCATACAGGCATTGGTGGCTAGTCAAAATCGCGATGGAGAAGTTAGGGAATTAGCGATGGCAATCAAGCAGTTGGCAAGTTTTAGTGGAAATGGAGATAGAAGGCGGCAACACTTGAAGGATCTTCGACATACCAGCTTATTTACTGGCTCAGGAAGTATGTCGCTTAACGCATTTATAAGTAGCATCGAATATTATTTAAACGGTCTGGATCCCGACTCCCAAAAAGAAGCGACCCGAATGATATTTTACGAAAAAATACAGGGAGCAGCCAAAGAAGCCATCATCAACATCAGCACACCGGACGATTGGGAAGCGATTAAGGAAAAACTTAGGTTAAGTTTTAAACCAGATATTGAGCCGACAGAATTATACAAAAAAATTAATAACTTAAGGGTAAACTCAGTTGAGGAATTAGCAATAGAAATCACCAAAATTAAAAATAAGAGCGATGAGTTAATTCTTTTTTACAAAAATGATACATTTATTGATTTAAATAATATCGACTCAATATTAGTGAGCACGGCAAAAGAAATGACGCAAGGCATCTTGCTAGATAAAATTTATGAGTTAAAAAACATTTCGGACATAATAAAAGTAATGAATTTAAGAAGGTACGAGAATTCTTGCATCGGACCTGAATATAGACCATTCAAACCTCGAAGTTCTTCTAAATTTGTTCACGCAGAAAGTTCTGTAAAATATAATAATAATAACAAACAAGTTATACAAGACAATAGCAAAGACAAACACTATAGACAGACTCAGTACGACTCTGGACAAACCTCACAACTTAAAAGTTACCATAACAAACCTAATAACCACAACAATGATTCGCCAAAATACAAAGAAAACTCATATAATAATAATAACTTTAATAATTTTAATAATAATTCTCACAATAGTTATCAAAATAATAGATCCGGTCAATCAAAATTTAATAACAGTTCGCGTTCACGTAGACAGTATCATGGGGAAGAAGTGGTTCCTATGGAAATTGATAATGTGCAACGAAATCAAGAACAAATTAATGCACCTCAGGCTAATAGCTGAGAAATGGCCAAATCATTTCAACAACAAGTAAATACTATTGATGATTCCGCCAAAGGCGATTTTTTTTACAACTAGCCTCGGAGGAACTACCACTTATAAAGATAACAATAAATAATGTAAAATATATTGCTCTAATAGACACAGGGTCATTATTCAGTATAGTCAATAAGGGTGTAAATAATTTTAAAGTAATTCCAATAAAACCTATCCGTTTCAGCACAATTACCGGTAGTGATAGCGTATGTTACAAAATTCACACGCCTGCCTCTATATAATTTAAGTCGCCATTAGAGGCTAGGATAAGATGGAAGATTCTTGATCTTTCAGGTCGAAAATATCAATTTATTATTGGCATTGACCTGTTAGATAAACTTTGCACATTAATAGACATAGAAGCCAAAACTATAGTATTAAATGGGCAAACTATAAAATTTATTAATAATCCTTATTGCATGAAAGAAATAAGCACTTTAGAACAAGTTCCTAACGACTATGTAAGTCACTTGAACTTAGAGCATCTCAACTCAGAGGAACGTTTTGCGGTCCTAAAGCTAATCAAATAATTCGAACATATATTTTTTAAGGAAGGTGATAGATTAACTAGCACTCCCAGAGTAGTGCATGAAATTAAAACGATGACCGACCAACAGATCAACTCACGTTTCTATCGGTTGCAACCTCGTCAAGAAGAGGAGGTTCGGAGACAGGTCAGGGAAATGGAAGACCAAGGAATCATTCAAAAGAGTTACTCGAAGTACACAAGTCCAGTGATACTAGTCCCGAAAAAATGAGACAACTCTGGAATCAAGAAATTCCGATTAGTGGTGGACTATCGGAAATTGAATGAGGTTACGGTGGACGACAAGTTCCCGTTACCAAACATTGATTCTCTTCTCGATAAACTTGGTCGCGCCCATTACTTTTCTACTATAGATCTTGCAAAAGGTTACCATCAAATCCTTATCAAAGAAGAGGATGGACCCAAAACAGCTTTTGTGACCCTGTATGGTCTGTATGAATATATAACAATGCCGTTTGGTCTGAAGGACGCCCCAGCGACGTTCCAGCGACTAATGAACGATATTCGTAGAAATTTCGTAAACAGAACATGCGTAGTCTATTTGGATGACATATTAATATTTAGCACATTGTTGCAAGAACATATTAATTCTATCACTGAGATATTCAAGGTCTTAGAGATAAATCGACTCAACGTGCAAGTCGACAAATGCAATTTCATGCAACGAGATACTCATTTTCTCGGCCATGTTATCACCAAGGACGGAACAAAACCAAACCCCGAAAAGGTGAATATAATTCAAAACCTCGAACTGCCTAAATCGGAGAAGGGTATTTAACGTTTTTTAGGGTTAACTGGCTACTATCGCAAGTTTATTAAAGACTACGCGATAGTGGCTCAGCCAATGACTAAGTACCTGAAAAAAGAAATAAGAGTCAATCCTAAAGATCTAAACTACATTGAGGCTTTCGAAAAATTAAAACGCCTTATTACTACTCCTCCTATTTTACGAATTCCTGACTTTACAAAAAAATTTCACTTAACAACAGATGCATCAAACTATGCAATAGGAGCCGTGTTGTCTTAGAACAGTCACCCCATCTGCTTTGCATCAAGAACTTTGAAGGTGCACGAACAAAATTATTCTGCGATCGATAAAGAATTCCTTGCGATTAAGTGGTCAGTGAGTTACTTCAGACCTTATCTTTACGGTAAAAAGTACAAAATTTTCACTGATCATCAACCGATCAAATACCTTCACGCAAAATACAGAGGCAAAGACATGTCACCACGCCACCAACGATGGTTGTTGGGTCTTGGAGAATATCAGTTCAATATTGAGTATTGAAAAGGGAGGAAAACAAAGTTGCGCATTTCTTAAGCCGGATTCGAACAGAAGATGGCAATGTCGTCTCCTCCAACAGTATTAATAGCCGCACTGTTTCTGAATCGGACCTTCAAATATTAGCGAATGAGAAAGAAGAAACTACAATGGCTACTATCCACTCAGCAGAAGAGGAACTCCTCGACCATATTCCAATAGTCGATAGTATAGTTAACAAATTCAAGACCCAAATCATTCTAACAAATAATAAAACAGTAGAATTTGAGTATATACATAATAAGAAAATTATCTACATTGCAGAGTACGACTTTGAAAATTTGGGGGAAATCTTTAAAAAAATATATAAGGAAAGGAATTGTAGCAATATATACAGAACTTTCCGATAGAAAATATAATATAGTGCAAGAAAAATTTCGAAAAATGTTTTCAAATGATAAAACCATTAGATTTATTCATTGTTCATATCGACCGCAAAACATACCAACAGAAGTAGAGGCTGTAAAACAAATCTCCTTGTACCATATGCATGAAAGTTTACATTACAGTTTTCTAACAGTAATTGATAAATTTTCAAAGTTTGCAGCAGTATATTATTTATCAGATCGAAATCACATAACTATTGTAGAAATTTTAAAGGAATACTTTTCGAAAATAGGTACGCCGAAAAAAATAATTGCTGGGCATGAATTTGACGGCATCCATATCAAAGAATTTCTTAACTCAGAGAATGTAGCCATTCATTTTACGAAACCACATAGTCACACTGGGTTAGCAGACATCGAAACAATTGCCGAAAAAAACACACAAAACAATTGCCGAAAAATGTAGAGTAGTTTATAACAAAAATAAAACTTCAACAAAACAGGCGATGCAGAGAGCCATTAGGAATTATAACGAGAGATTTCATTCCACAATCAAGGCGACTCCAGAGCCAGTCCAAAATCGTATAGCAGATTTTCAGAAAGTTAGAGAAAATTTAGAAAAATTTAAGAAGCATTTTTTGGAAAAACGAAGCAATAGTAGAGAAAAATACAGTGAAACGCGAAGTACTGGATTTATAAAGAACTATAAAGCAGCTCGACTTAAACAATTGCCTTAATACAGAAAAGCAAAATTGTCCAAAATTCACCCAGTCAACATTAAGAGAAGGCTAAAATTCGCAGATATCGAAGAAAACGAACCCACAGTCTCGAAAGAAAAAAAATCAAGTTTAGACGTAACAGATGAAGAAGGCCCAGACGAAGAAATTTTCATCTCAAAATTCAAAATTAATATAACCAGAAGCGACATCAAGACACTTAAACAAAGCTCATGGGTTAACATAATAAACTTCTACATATACCATAATAAACTTTTACGTAAACCTTATTATGCAGAGAAGCCACGAAAGTGAAAATCATGAACTACCTAAAGTATATATGCATTCAATACCTTCTTCATACCACGTTTATCACAAGGAGGCTATCAATCAGTTTGTAGGTGGACCAGAAAACTAAATATTTGTTCTTTCTTATCATCCCAGTTCATGTTAATCAGGTACACTGGTGCATGTTTATCATACACTTTAAAAACAAAACGATCAAGTATTACTACTCAATGGGAGATTCAGATCCACACCTTTTAGACAATATTGAAAATTACTTAAAAGAAGAATCATTAGATAAACTGAAACGACCAATTAATACGACTGACTTTACAAAAGAAAGTGTCATTGACAAAGTACAGACAAACGGAAGTGACTGTGGAGTATTCAGCTGCATGTTTGCTGAATTCGTTAGCAGGAACTATGAGATAACATTTACACAACAAGAAATTCCATCTTTTAGAGACTAAATGACCAGAGAAATTTTACAAGGCAAATTACAATAGTAGCAAATTTTTATCATCTCTCTAACAATCCGAAACTCAGTATCGACTAAATCCAAATAAATAAGTTTTCAATTTACATATGCTGTTTTTTATACTGATGACAACCTTATCCACCCTGGCGACCCAAGCCCTCGCAACTCTAAATATTTACGATATTACCGACCAATCTGGCTTCACGGAAATCAAAATTAATGACGCTGAGATAGTAACGAAAACAAGCTTAATAGTTCACATGATTGACATAAACAAAATAATAGAAATATTGCAAGACATCGAACATAACAGCAAAGACCTTAAAGGACAACAAAAAGACTTACTACAAACTGAAATCAAACACATAAAAAACACAATTAGAACACTTGTACCTACGACAAAAAGACAGAAACGCGGACTTGTCAACATAATCGGAAGTGCACAAAAATGGTTATTTGGGACGATGGACGATCAGGACAGACAAGATTTGGAAAACCATTTCAAAACTATTGACTCTAACAGTAATAATGTAATTAGTAGTATCAACCAACAAGTACGGATTAATAGAAATTTCAGCGATACTTTTGAGCAACTTAAGAAAATTATTAGTTCAGATCGGGAACTTATCTCAAATATGATAAACAATATTTCAAGCAAAACTATAATTAACAATCTGTATTATGACCAGCTTTTCAAAATTGAATTCTTAAAGTCAAAGATAGAAAGTATTCAGGATAATTTAGTTTCGGCAAGGAGTGGGATACTGCATCCTAATATTTTGACAGAGGAGGAAATACAAAAATTTGAAACTGATGTTGATAAAATGCAATACATTAAATTAGGAGTAACTAAAACGACAGAGAGCATATTAATTTTTGCCATTAAAATCCCCGTAGATTTTGATGATGTAAGCTCCGATTAGTATTACCAATACCTAACAGTCAGAAAAAATAAATTGATGCTGGAAAAACAATTGTATTCGATTTCAACAACAATACTTACCAGTGTGTCCCATTTAAAACACTAAACGAATTAGCTTTAAGTAATCATTGTATACATAAGAGAAATTGTAAACTTGTTAAAAACGAGAACACCGAAATCATTAAAGTTGATGAAGAGACAATTGTTGTTAAAAACGCTGAGAATTTAACTGTAAATCAAAATTGCGATGATAGAAAATTGAACCTAAATAAAAACATTCTGATTCATTTCCATAGCTGTACAATTCAAGTTGCAGATCATTATTTCTCAAATATCAAAACTGAAGTTCAAGATCGTTTTAATTATCCTTCAAACAGAAAGGTAGAACATTTTACTGACAAAATTACTTTCGAAAAAATAGTAATGAAAAACATCAGAAACATAAAGGAAATTAATAAATTGCATTATCATAGAAAAAATTCTTACGGAATCAGTATAAGTACCATTGTAATTATCATATTGTTAATATTTAGATCAATAGTTTATTTCATTCAAAATCGCAAAGAAAAAAGTACTGCTAAATATGAAATTCAGGAGAATTTCAAGGCAAAGGAGGGAGAAGATACGTATGACATAATGGCTGAACATGACACCATAATGTGCAACATTCGCACATTCATTTCTAATTCACATCATTCTCACAATTCTAGAAACCAGACGCAAAGTCATCAAAATTAAATGCATAACTATAAGATATCTAATCCCACCGGAGTTAGTCAGTCTCCAGCTCTTAGTATAATAAACAGATTTTGTAACTAGAGTTGAGTGTTTTTTTAAAAAGACGACTCGGAACCCAACCTACATATCTTACTAAGCGATCATATGAAATGTCACAAGAAGAAGAAGAAAACGATGATTACTCAATAAAGAACTGTGAACTCGGTCGGACGTGTTATTATTTGTTCGTGAAACGTATATTTGGGGGTTTTACAAATCAGGTGTGGGGTCCGGTCGTGATGAGCTCAAGATCAAGCACGAAAAGCGTGCCAACGAAGGTTTCGGAAAAACGTGGTGCTAAAGTATCGCGGAGTACCAATGCAACGCAAATACGAAAATCGTTTGAGGGTGCGCAGGAAAAAACGCCGCCGCCGCCCAGCAGCACGATGCTGCCGCCTAGCAATATGACGCCGTCGCCTAGTGAAGTGACGCCGTCGCGTAGTGACATTACACTGTTGCCTAGCAACACGATACCGCCGCTCGATAACATGACGCCGCCGCCTAAAAAAGTGACGCCGCCGCTTAGTGATATTACGCCGCCGCTTGGTGATGTGATGATGCCACCTAGCAATACGACGCTGCCACCTAGAGGTGTGATGCCGCAGTCAGAAGATATATCTGGTGCGCTGGTGCAGCACTTGATATTCCGCTGTCTGCTGCTTCAAAAATTGCTGCTCCGCTGTCCGCCGTATCGATGTCCAAAGCCCCGTTGCCTGAGGTCTCATTGTTTGCCACACCGCTGTCCGTCGCTTCAATACCTAAGGCTCAAACATCCACTGCTATGTGGTCCGCTGCCCCGCCGCCAATGACTTTTTATGATCATCGGGTACCAGCTGTTCTTTCACCATTATTAGAAAGAAAGATGGAAGAAAAAGGAGAACCCCTGATTGAATTGAACGAAGAGTTGGAAATATTGAGAAAGAAACAGGAAATTTTAAAACAAAGGCTCAGCATTAAGAATTTGGGGATGGGCCAGGAAGAAAAATCACCGACGGAAGGAAAATCAGTGATGACACTGAGAGACATAAGAGACATTGTCCCTCTATTCAGAGGATTTAGAGACGGAGAGTACAGCCTTCATAGATTCGTGACTGATTTGGAGGGAATATTCCAAACTGCGAGTTGCAGTGAAGTATTCAAACTAATGGCGTTAAAAAGCCAATAAGTGGAGGCAGCTTAAGATGTTGTTGCAGGAAGCGCTGCTACCAATTACGAAGAGCTAAAAGAGGAACTTATCAAGGAATTTGGAAGGCCAATGACAACCGTATACGTTTTGGAAAAACTGAAGGAGAGAATATGGAACCGAGAAGCGGAGTCCATGCATAGGTACATTTTGATAATGACAGGCTGTATTAAATGCACAAAATTTCATGAAAACATTCGTTTTCATGCGTGCTCAATTTACATGGAAATACAAATTCGCCTAACCATCCCAGCAAATTTCCATGTAAATTGAGCATGCAATCATGATGCAATACAAATGAAGGCATTTCGGGGAAAAACCAGCGCTACTATCGAGGAATTCCCCGAAATATCGACGGGCCTGAGAATGTTGCTTTTGACCTTCTCAGAACTCGCTCGCGAGCCTGGGAATGTTGAATGTGACATTCTTGGAACTCGCTAATGAGCCTGGGATTGCTAAGTCACACATGCTGAAGAGAATGTTGTGAATTGAGAATGAGGAGTCGAGTGAGCGAGCTGAGAGCGAGTGGACGCGTGCTAAGTAAGAAAACGGCACGGGAGTTTGAATTTGGCGTCAAATGCTGGATAATTAAGATTGATTATTCGGTTTTCATGTGAGTTTCCGCGATTGATGATCGGATATTGTTTAACGTGTCGAGTTTGTTTATCGGATAGTTTTCGCACTTGTTTCCGGTGGTAAATTTGGTTCGATTGTCGACGATTATTTCTGGCCATATGGAGATCAGTGCTAAATGTTCTTTTTTGGTTTATTGCGGAAAAAGAATAGAAGAGAAGTGTTGTGTCAAAAGGGATTTGATCTTGCAGTGATGTGATCATACGTAATTCAATATCCATAGTTACCTAACTCCACCAACCGTGAAACTCCGAAATAAAATTTAAGAAAGCATATTAACTCCGAGACACTTTCATCCAGTGATAGATCGTGTAAAAATACAGTGTTGTGCGTCCAACCCGAAATTAACCTCTCGATAAGCCAACCCTTTCTCGAAAGTGTTCCAAAAGCTGGCATGCGTCTGTGTGAAGACTTCGATGTATGAAAAGTGATAAAATTCGGTTATCAAAGAAAAAGTTTCAAATCCGTCTTTTTCGCGAACTAACCACTCTGATAGCTTCATTCTCGTTCAGTTAAACGTTTTTTAAATCTTAGAATAGAGTAACCTTCTTGTGAAATCATCCAGGGCATTCCAAAGGAATTAAGTGCGTGGAATAAATAAGTGTGCTCTAAGTGAAGCATAATATTTCAACCTTAAGATATTTATTTGCATGTGAATACACAGATATTGTGTTTTCTGGCCCTTCTATTTCGAAGACAAGGCTTACTCCTGGCTGTTATGGATTACTGTGTGATAGCACAAAGGGATATCTTCTATATCTAAGCGTGTGATGGCACAAAGGGATATCTTCTGGTTGAATTGCTCGTGCGTAAGTTGGTGACTAGGACACCTAGTTCACTGAACTTTGCAGGTTGACTTGCCCATCAAGATTCAAGGTTCTTTATGGATCCTGAAGATCCTGTCATAACTTCAACAGTTCAGCAGAAACAACAACAGCTTTTGCAAGAAAATGATGGCGGATTAAAAGCACGAGCACTCTATGATTTCAGGCTGCGATGAATTAGAAATTACATTCGACCCGGGAGATATGATAACTCATATCGATCAAATCGATGAAAGCTGGTGGTAAGGACTGGGTCCAGATGGAGCTTACGGTCTCTTCCCGGCCAATGATATTGAACTGATCAACTAACACGAAATATCCTGCCTAACTGGACTTACCAAAAGGCATATTGTCAAGATTGTATTCTTCTGTTGTATAGCTGAGTGGTGGTAACTAAATGGAACGAAATTGGACGACAATGTGAGATAAGTTTGCATTTTTTTTCTGATTCATTCTTGTGTTATATTATATTTTTCTATTACTTTAAGACGAGTAAAAATTAGAAAAAGAAAAAAAAAGTGCAAACTTATTTTTTTTAGGAGTTAAAACGATATTTATGAAGTTTAAAAATAAACATAAAAATGTTTGAGTAATCAAAACAATTGTTTTTCGTTTCTAAAGATGGGGTGAGGATTTTTTCTTTTTCCTGACGCTTCTTTCTTTCTTAACAGGGTGGATGGTAGGGGCTATGGGCGGACCCGTCGGAAGTCTGACCTATATACAATTTTTTTGGTAGAGATCAGACTTCTGGCACCGCTATAAGGTAGCACAGGATTTTTTTTCAGGTCGATGAATTTCGTCAGTCGTGCGCGTATTTGTTCAGTGGAAAGTGTAAAGTAGTGAATTTCGTATCGGTATCCGCGTATACCTTATTTTTGGAGTTATTGTAATTTCGCGGTTTCTTGTTGTTTTGCGTGCGTATCTCTCTCGTCCCCGAATTTTGCCACCAATTCGCGATCCCTCGCGCGTAATTCGATTTCGTCTTCGCGTCGAGTTGCTTCGTAGGAAGCACCGACTTCAATTGGTGGCCTTATTTTTTTTTTTGTTTTGTGCTGGTGATCTTTGGATCCCAGTCACAAACAAAAACATACCCGTGGTCAGGGTTAGCCTTCACGGCTCCTAAAGTGGATCTTGAAGATCACTTTCAATGTCGCGTTTGTTTTCTTGTCAGGCACATGAATAAAAATGTGATGATGGTTAGGACGCATGACAGGAAAAGAACCCCGCCACATCTCCCGAATCGCTAGATGGCAACCAGCATGTGCCGCCGTCCTGTCATGTGAGAGTAGCAGCTACCCGGCGTAGCTCAGTCCTGCACGGACTAATGACTCGATATCCTTTGATGGTCATCGTAGACCTTCACTCCATTTTACTCAGGCACGTTGTGTCTGGGTAAAAATAAATCCATTTAACTCATTTCATTACAAATGGCGCCCAACGTGGGGCCCGAAACTTGCTCGTTAGAGTCCATAAAGTTCGCTCAAAGATGTTTTGAGTTTAGAACTACAGACTTCGGTCTACAAATCCTTAAAGGAGTCCCACACTTAAGCAGTGAGATCGATTTATGTTCAGTAGAACATAACTAAGTGTTTTACGTACTTAACATTTTCCCATCGACCTTCACATCGAGGTCTTTCCCATCGACGTCTGTGATATCTGCTATGTTGCCAACTAGCCACTTAGTATGTCCAGTCTTCGGAAACAGATGTCGTCTTCCTTTCTGTTGAACGAGTGATCCTTTTTTTTATTTCTACCGTGAGGACAGAGATTCCGTGCTGCGATTTTGATCATTAAGGAGCAAACCAACTGTGAAATCTGCGATTTGGGCATCCAGCCAAATAGTATGTCCAGTGGTATTGGTCCTCGTTGCTCAGAATCCTGGTATCGGATATCTCTACCTCCTTTGTCTTTAAAGTCTTTTGTCATGGAAAAAAATATTATAAAATTATATCGGTTCGGGTACTGACGAGGTTCATCACCTGAAAGAATTATCGTGTACAATTCCTTTTTATTGGAAACCTTAGTTTGTTATTGCAATTTCACACATAGTGTCTTTGATCTCTCTATTTTTCATCTCTATAACGTAACGTAGTTTATCTTCTAGTTTCCAATAATTCGCGAACTCTTTAACATCTTAGTCTTTATCTAATGTCTATTTGTCTTAAAATATCTATATCTAAATTCTCTCTACTTCTCTCTTTTCTTTTCTTGAAAGAGATCTTCACCACTCTTTGGAAAGGAAAAACCAACAAACACTAAATCAAAAACACTAATTAAAATATATCTTGTGCAATAGATATATTTTTCGTATATATATCTTTTCATATATATACTTATCTTTTGAGTAATTATTTCTAAACTAATAGTTATCTCTACACTAATTAATTAAACTTAATTATCTCTAAACTAATAATTATCTCTAAAAATAATTAAGTATCTAGTATCGAAATGGCAATGGCAAGAACGCCGCCACCTCTTATGAGGGAAACAGAGGAGGGCAGTAGTGAGAGCTGTCCCATCTGTCAACAGGTTTTCACAACAGAAGACAATTTGTTAACCACAAAATGTGACCATAAATATCACGAGAAGTGTCTGGAAAGATGCTTTCTACAATCTCGTGCATGCTCATTATGCCGGAGAGAATTAAAACCGGAGGACTTGCGGGCATTAACAGTTAAAACCGATTCTGGACGGCAACTTAAACAAGGTGCTGTTCCAAAGGGTCACCGACCCATAACTTGGTCACGTACCAGCGAGCCGTTGGGCGGGGACTTGAGAAATTCGGTACCAAGAAGCTGGAACTGTGAAGAACGAGGAGGGGATGCTGCAGGCGCTCTTCCTGAGCTATTTCCGAGTCTCACAGATTCCAGAAGAGCAACTCCGAATCCTGAGATAGGAGACATTAAGAAGCAGATGGGTCAACTGATGCAATCAGTAAACAACATTCAGCATCAATTGACTACATTATCTATATCTAGCCCTAATGCTTCGTCTCGGGATTCTGAAGCTGGTCCCCGCCCAATTGGCTCGTTGAGACACCCCGGGAGGGACATATCTACTCTGGAGTTGACTGGGAGAGACCACCAGTCAAATTACCGGAACGTTCGGTCTTCAGCACAACCGGCTGCCAACAGGCCTGTCCATGGGTTTGAGGAGCCCATGGCAGAAACAATACCTCGACGATCCTCAGACCACTTGTCTGGAATTAGGCAGAGACAAGTGAGGAGAAACTATGATGAGAATGTGTTACCTAGGCGGAATGGTCAACCACCTAGAGATAGTAGGATATCTTCGGACAGGGTCACCACTATAATGGCAGGATGGAACTTGAGGTTTAGTGGAGAGTCAGGAAGCATACCTGTGGAGAAATTTCTGTACAGAGTAACTGCTCTAACCCACCAGAAACTTCAAGGAGACTTCTATGCCCTGTGCCGACATATTGATGGATTGCTGATCGGGGAGGCGGAGGAGTGGTATTGGCAATGTCATTTGTGAGGCTATAAGACGAGAATTTCGAGATTTTGCGTCAAACCGTGAAATTACCAATCGAATCCGTCGGCGCCGCCAGAAGGCTGGTGAGTCCTTTGACGATTTCTACAGGGACTAACGTCGAATGTCCAGTTCTCTACCGTTCCCATTGTCGGATCACGAGCTGCTGGATATTGTTCAGCGAAATATGTTGCCCGAGCTGCAGTGGCAGTTAGTAGATCCGCACTTTTCCAACACACAACAGCTACGTGAACAGGTTCAAAGACGAGAAAGGTTGGCTCAGGCTCTTGGACAGCCTGAAAGAGTTTTTGGGACTCGCCGTCATCTGGCGGCACTGTCGGATCCGTATGCGTCAGGAGAAGAAGGAGATCTGGGTCAGGAAGTTTCGGAGGTTACTCGAATTTCCATCTGTTGGAACTGCCGCAAGCCAGGGCATCTCTATATGGATTGTTTGGAGGAACGACGGATATTTTGTTATGGCTGTGGAGCAGAGAATATTTACAAGCCTCACTGTGAATCGTGTCAGCAAAAAAACCGTCAGACCGGAGGAGCTCACCACCACCAGAAGCCCTCCGCAAACAATCACGGGCCTTGGCAGAGTCTCAGACCTTAGATCCTTCTCCTTCGGAAGACCAGAATCTGTTCTCGTCTGCTTCTGATTCTGGTGTTGCCAATACCACTCTTGCGTTTACCTCTATCTTCACTAACAAAACTCTACCTTCTTCGAGTTCATCTGTTGCTCAATCTGACGACGTTTTGGAGGGATCGGAGCGAGTGTTCGGTACCAACCCGACCCCACAACATCTCAAACCTTATCATATCCGACTAAAGGAATATGAGCAGGCACGCCGTCGCATTTTTGAATGTGAGGAGTTTTCCAAAGTACGAAGAACTAAAAGATCAACTCTTCGTCTACGTAACTTTTGGTTACGTATTAAGAAACTTAGGCGACACTACTGTTCATCTACCGTAGTGGATCAACCCACAGGTGATTTGCGACCATATGCAAATGTCACTCTTTTCGGAAACGAGAAGGTTAGCGGATTGATTGATACGGGAGCGAGTGTCAGCTGTCTAGCGTCTGACTTAGCGAGGAAATTACTGAATGACAATAGATACCGTCTCGAAAAATTACATGTAAGTCTCAGTACTGCTGATGGCACCAGACATGCTGCTGTTGGTAGGATTGCTGGCTCCATACAATTTCGAGGACGTATCAAAACTATGTCGTTTCTAGTGATTCCTTCGCTGAGTCAGAACCTTTATTTGGGAATAGACTTCGTGCGTCTTTTTACTTTGGCTACGGATTTGTTTGATCAAAAACCTTCAGTGGAGAATCTAGCACTATCTGCTATCTCCTCTACTAATCGTCATTATCTTTTACCAGCACAGCAGGAGGAACTGGAGGCGGTCATTGCAAGGTTTCCGTCGTTTGCAAAGGAAGGATTGGGGCGCACTACACTCACTTCACACGTGATTGATGTGGGCGTTAATATACCCATTAAGCAACGACATTTTTCAATATTACCAGCAGTTGAAAAACAGTTATACGCGGAAATTGACCGAATGCTGATTCTGGGAGTTATTAAGGAATCACAGAGCAGTTGGTCCTCTCCAGTAACTCTTGTTGTCAAACCTGGAAAAGTTAGAATGTGTCTGGATGCGCGAAAGGTTAACCAGGTAACGGTAAAGGATGCTTATCCTCTTCCCCTGATCGACGGTATCTTAAGTCGGCTGCCACAAGCAAAGTATATAAGCAGCCTTGACTTAAAAGACGCTTTTTGGCAAATACCGCTTGATGAGGAATCGCAGGATAAGACAGCCTTCACTGTTCCTGGCAGACCACTCTATCAGTTCGTTACCATGCCTTTTGGGTTATGTAATGCCCCACAAACCATGCAACGACTGATGGACCGAGCCATTCCAGCACATCTTAAACATCAAGTCTTCATTTATTTAGATGATTTGCTCTTAATCACTGAAACTTTTAACGATCATATACTGCTGCTTAAAGAAGTTGCACAGCATTTGCGTTCTGCAGGATTGACGATAAATGTAGAAAAAAGCAAGTTTTTGATGAAGGAAGTTAAATATCTCGGCCATATAATCGGTCACGGGACAGTTCAAACAGATCCTGAAAAGATTCAAGCCATAAAGGAGTTCCCTATTCCTCGGACAGTCAGACAGTTGCGTCGTTTCTTGGGGGTTTGTGGTTGGTATCGGAGGTTCGTTCCCGATTTTTCGACTGTGTCCACGCCATTAACTAATATGTTGTCGAGTAAACGAAAATTTGAATGGAGTGAGGAAAGCCTAGTCGCTTTTGAGGAGCTAAAAAGATGCCTTAGTTCTTCGCCTGTATTGCATAGCCCCGACTTTAGTAAAGCATTTGCCATTCACTGTGATGCTAGTCAATACGGTGTTGGTGCTGTATTAATGCAGAAACTGGAGGACGGAGCTGAAGCCTCTATAGCATACATGTCGCAGAAGCTGAATTCGGCCCAACGAAACTATACGGTGACCGAACAGGAATGTTTAGCGGCTGTATTAGCTATAAAAAAATTTAGTGCTTACATTGAAGGGCAAGAATTTGAGGTGGTAACTGATCATGCATCTCTGCAGTGGCTAATGAGTCTTAAGGTTTTGCATGGAAGACTCGCTCGATGGGCTTTGAAGTTGCAAGGCTTCAAATTCACTATTAGTCATCGAAAAGGTAGCCAGAATGTGGTTCCAGATGTGTTTTCCCGTGTTCACACACCGGAAGATTGCGAAGCTATTCAGGAACTATCAGAAATGATTGAAATCGACTTAGATTAGCCTCATTTTAAATCGGAGGCCTACTTAGATTTGATTGAGAAAGTATCGGCGAATGCAACAACGCTTCCTGATCTTAGGGTAACTGATGGATATATATACAGACGTTGTCAATATGCCACAGGTGATTTAATACAGGAACGTGACAGCTGGAAGTTGTGGATTCCCAAAGAGCTGACATCTCAGCTGATCATTCGGGCCCATGATCATCCCACAAGCTCGCATGGTGGAATCGGCAAAACCTTGAAGCGTTTGCAGACATATTTCTTTTGGCCAAAAATGGCTTTACAAGTTAAAGAATATGTGCTGGCTTGCGACTTGTGTAGGATGAACAAGGCTCCGAATCAGCTGTTGAAACCGCCTATGGGCCAATCAGTTGATAGCGATCGCGTTTTTCAGCGTCTGTATATAGATCTATTAGGCCCTTATCCCCGATCTAAGTATGGTTATACCGGCATATTAGTCGTATTGGATCATTTATCTAAATTCACGTTTGTAGAGCCTTTGAGAAAAAGCACCGCTTCTAAGGTGTGTGAATACGTGGAGAAGCGTATCTTTCATGTTTTCGGTGTGCCTGAAGTTATCATGACTGATAATGGTGTACAATTCCGCTCACATTTGTTCAATTCTTTACTCGATAACTATGGCATACAACATCAATACACAGCAGTATATTCTCCTCAAGCAAACGCGTCGGAGAGAGTCAACAGATCATTGGTAGCAGCCATTCGAACATATGTTGCGCCCACTCAGTTGGATTGGCATAGAAGATTGTCCGAAATTAATTCTGCTTTGTGTACTTCTCATCATACCTCAACCGGATTTAGCCCTTACTTTATGGTATTCGGGCAAAACATGCCTAAACATGGTAGTTCGTATAAACTACTCCGACAACTAGGGTTGTTACAGGAACCCACAGCTGAGCTGCTACCCCATCAGCGCCAGGAGTTGATTAGGGAGCAAGCTCAGAAACAAATAGACTTGGCATATCAGACTCAGGCCAAATATTACAGCTTGCGCACCCGAGACTCTCAGTTTCAAGCTAGCGACACAGTTTTTGTTCGGAACTTCGCTCAGAGCAAAGCCACGGAGCATTATAATAGCAAACTTGACAACAAGTTTAAAAAAGCAAAAGTTGTATCTCGACTGGGTACGTCCAGGTACCTATTGCAGCACCCAGATGGCAAGGCCATGGGTGTTTTTCATGGTAAGGACATTCGGCATTAATGCTGCCTTGAAATTTTTTTTCTTGTTCCTAATAGATCCTTTGATGAGGATTGACACACAATACAAAGCTCACGCACCTACAATTGAAACAAACTCATTTCTCTTTTCAAATATTGCCGTGACTGAGTTTTCCTCATTACCTTGCTTCGCTTTCAAGTGAGTTTTTCTATCCAGGATCTTCCCAAAAACCACTTTGATTCTGAAAAATTGACAATTGAGATCTTCGGCTCTTTCCACGCATTGGTATTTGCGGAAAAATCGGGTTTGTATTAAATGCACAAAATTTCATGAAAACATTCGTTTTCATGCGTGCTCAATTTACATGGAAATACAAATTCGCCTAACCATCCCAGCAAATTTCCATGTAAATTGAGCATGCAATCATGATGCAATACGAATGAAGGCATTTCGGGGAAAGACCAGCGCTACTATCGAGGAATTCCCCGAAATATCGACGGGCCTGAGAATGTTGCTTTTGACCTTCTCAGAACTCGCTCGCGAGCCTGGGAATGTTGAATGTGACATTCTTGGAACTCGCTAATGAGCTTGGGATTGCTAAGTCACACATGCTGAAGAGAATGTTTTGAATTGAGAATGAGGAGTCGTGTATCAGAGCTGAGAGCGAGTGGACGCGTGCTAAGTAAGAAAACGGCACGGGAGTTTGAATTTGGCGTCAAATGCTGGATAATTAAGATTGATTATTCGGTTTTCATGTGAGTTTCCGCGATTGATGATCGCATATTGTTTAACGTGTCGAGTTTGTTTATCGGATAGTTTTCGCACTTGTTTCCGGTGGAAAATTTGGTTCGATTGTCGACGATTATTTCTGGCCATATGGAGATCAGTGCTAAATGTTCTTTTTTGGTTTATTGCAGAAAAAGAATAGAAGAGAAGTGTTGTGTCAAAAGGGATTTGATCTTGCAGTGATGTGATCATACGTAATTCAATATCCATAGTTACCTAACTCCACCAACCGTGAAACTCCGAAATAAAATTTAAGAAAGCATATTAACTCCGAGACACTTTCATCCAGTGATGGATCGTGTATAAATACAGTATTGTGCGTCCAACCCGAAATTAACCTCTCGATAAGCCAACCCTTTCTCGAAAGTGTTCTATAAGCTGGCATGCGTCTGTGTGAAGACTTCGATGTATGAAAAGTGATAAAATTCGGTTATCAAAGAAAAAGTTTCAAATCCGTCTTTTTCGCGAACTAACCACTCTGATAGCTTCATTCTCGTTCAGTTAAACGTTTCTTAAATCTTAGAATAGAGTTACCTTCTTGTGAAACCATCCAGGGCATTCCAAAGGAATTAAGTGCGTGGAATAAATAAGTGTGCTCTAAGTGAAGCATAATATTTCAACCTTAAGATATTTATTTGCATGTGAATACACAGATATTGTGTTTTCTGGCCCTTCTATTTCGAAGACAAGGCTTACTCCTGGCTGTTATGGATTATTGTGTGATAGCACAAAGGGATATCTTCTATATCTAAGCGTGTGATGGCACAAAGGGATATCTTCTGGTTGAATTGCTCGTGCGTAAGTTGGTGACTAGGACACCTAGTTCACTGAACTTTGCAGGTTGACTTGCCCATCAAGATTCAAGGTTCTTTATGGATCCTGAAGATCCTGTCATAACTTCAACAGTTCAGCAGAAACAACAACAGCTTTTGCAAGAAAATGATGGCGGATTAAAAGCACGAGCACTCTATGATTTCAGGCTGCGATGAATTAGAAATTACATTCGACCCGGGAGATATGATAACTCATATCGATCAAATCGATGAAAGCTGGTGGCAAGGACTGGGTCCAGATGGAGCTTACGGTCTCTTCCCGGCCAATGATATTGAACTGATCAACTAACACGAAATATCCTGCCTAACTGGACTTACCAAAAGGCATATTGTCAAGATTGTATTCTTCTGTTGTATAGCTGAGTGGTGGTAACTAAATGGAACGAAATTGGACGACAATCTGAGATAAGTTTGCATTTTTTTCTGATTCATTCTTGTGTTATATTATATTTTTCTATTACTTTAAGACGAGTAAAAATTAGAAAAAGAAAAAAAAAGTGCAAACTTATTTTTTTAGGAGTTAAAACGATATTTATGAAGTTTAAAAATAAACATAAAAATTTTTGAGTAATTAAAACAATTGTTTTTCCTTTCTAAAGATGGGGTGAGGATTTTTTCTTTTTTTTGACGCTTCTTTCTTTCTTACCAGGGTGGATGGTAGGGGCTATGGGCGGACCCGTCGGAAGTCTGACCTATATACAATTTTTTTGGTAGAGATCAGACTTCTTGCACCGCTATAAGGTAGTACAGGATTTTTTTTCAGGTCGATGAATTTCATCAGTCGTGCGCGTATTTGTTCAGTGTAAAGTGTAAAGTAGTGAATTTCGTATCGGTATCCGCGTATACCTTATTTTTGGAGTTATTGTAATTTCGCGGTTTCTTGTTGTTTTGCGTGCGTATCTCTCTCGTCCCCGAATTTTGCCACCAATTCGCGATCCCTCGCGCGTAATTCGATTTCGTCTTCGCGTCGAGTTGCTTCGTAGGAAGCACCGATTCCAATTGGTGGCCTTATTTTTTTTTGTTTTGTGCTGGTGATCTTTGGATCCCAGTCACAAACAAAAACATACCCGTGGTCAGGGTTAGCCTTCACGGCTCCTAAAGTGGATCTTGAAGATCACTTTCAATGTCGCGTTTGTTTTCTTGTCAGGCACATGAATAAAAATGTGATGATGGTTAGGACGCATGACAGGAAAAGAACCCCGCCACATCTCCCGAATCGCTAGATGGCAACCAGCATGTGCCGCCGTCCTGTCATGTGAGAGTAGCAGCTACCCGGCGTAGCTCAGTCCTGCACGGACTAATGACTCGATATCCTTTGATGGTCATCGTAGACCTTCACTCCATTTTACTCAGGCTCGTTGTGTCTGGGTAAAACAAATCATTAACCATTTCATTACAAGGCCTAGCTCGCAATAGCTCACTGACGGAGCCGGAACTAATAAACTTAGTTCTTGATGGGATGCAACTGCCTAAGGAAGATGTCATACTACTACTGGCTAACGCGAAATCCATTGATACGTTAAAGGAAGCAGCCAGTATCCACGAGAAGCGGATAGTGACCAATATACAAAGTAGTCGAAAAATAAGAAGAGCCGAGATCACCGCTGTAACTGCTGCCCCACCCAGACGAGCTATAGTTAGCCGAACAAGAAGCCAGAGTACCCTGTAAGATGCAAACAGAGGAAAAACCGGAGAAGATGAAACGCTGAGGCAGGCTTGCTGCTTCAACTGTTGCCAATTCGGCCATTATCAGAATGGTTGTCCTTACGAAAAAAGGCCGGCTAGGTCTTGTTTCCGATGTTGGGAAGTTGGGCACAATCACCGGAATTGCCAGAACCCGCCGAAGAGACTTAGACTGTTAGCAGACAAGGCAGCTAGTGTCAGTTACGAACATCAGAGTCCCGGATATGCAGAAGAAGATGATGATGCCACGCTGGTAGGAGAAGTTGTAATAGTCGATGCCGTAAATCACGTAAGTGTTATGTTTGAATTCAATTGTGGGCGATTAAATAATTTGTTGTCTTTGTTTGACACGGGTAGTCCCGTTAGCTTCATAATAAGGTCGTGTATGCCATACGAGGTCGAGGATAGAAAGTTTGCAACGAACTTAAGAGGAGTCGGGAATATGAAAATACGAGCAGTAAATGTGATCAAATGTCAGATTCAATTTAGAAAAAAGATTCATTATGTACAATTATTTGTGTTGCCAGAGTATGCCCTAAACTTTCTCCTCACTTTGGGTTGGGATTTTCTGAAACTTTTTAAGATCAAGCTGTGTGAGATTAATAACGAAATTAAAAACATACTTATGAAACAAAAATGTAAGTGTATGTCTTTGACCTTGCCTCGTTGTTCAAGTAAGCCCACATTTGATTCACCATTGATTGCTTCTGATGTTCATAATGAGAAAAATCCTATATTCAAAGATGTTGAAGCTATTCCATTGGCAGGGGGAAATGAAAAAAAAATCAAATAGGTTACAGGAAAAAGATTTAGGTGAAAATACCGTGGGATTGTTAGCTTTTGCTGCTCTGGATACTAAATCATCCAGATGGAATTATAATTCAAATAGGAAAGATTATAATTCAAACACTAGGGATCAGCTGTCTTTATGTGACATAGGGAAACAAAACCATAGGTTAGATTTAGAGGAGGTTAATCTGAATATAAGTGATTGCCTACCATTGCATGAGAAGAAAAGATTTAAAGGTGTTATTCTTTACAATTATATATGTCTGCCAGAAGGGGAAGTGAAACAGTATGATTACGAAATGAAGATCAGATTGTTGAATGAAGAGCCCATTTATTCAGCCCCAAGACGATTATCATATCGGGAAAGGTCTGAGGTACAGAAACTCTTGGATGGGATGTTGAAAAAGAAAATAATCAGGCCGAGCGATTCACCGTATGCCTCTGCGGTAGTGTTGGTTCCAAAAAAGAATGGAGAGACTCGGATGTGCGTAGACTATAGAAGTTTAAATAAGATAACAGCAAGGGATAACTACCCCTTGCGTCTGCTGGAAGATTGCGTTGGGTTTCTAGGGAACAAGAGGTATTTTAGTACACTTGACTTACGAAACGGATTTTTCCATGTTCAGATGTCACCGGAGTCTATAAAAATACATCCTTTGTTGTACCGCAGGGACAATATGAATATTTGAGAATGCTTTTTGGCCTAAAGAACGCTCTATCCGTGTTTCAGCGTTACATATCAGAGATATTTGAGGACATCATCCGAGAAGGTAAAATGATAGTACATATATATGGACGACTTAATTATAGTCACAGAGTCAATTGATGCACATTTAGAAATTTTGGCCGGAGTGTTAAAAAGAGCAAGTGAAAGAGGTTAAGAACTAAAACTGTCAATGTGTCAATTTGGTTTTGGAGAATTAGACTATTTGGGGTACCGGGTTTCCAGGGACGGCATACAGCCTAGTGGAGAACATATCCAGGCTTTTTCTAAGTATCCTTTACCCAAGAATATTAAAGAGTTGAGGACTTGTTTAGGACTGTTTTCTTATTTTAGAAAGTTCGTTCAATCATATGCTGAAATTGCTAAACCGCTAACTGCATTGACGCGTAGAGGTGTTAATTTTGAAAAGACAGATGTCCACTGCCAGGCTTTTATGACACTTAGAGACAAACTGACTAAAAGCCCAGAGTTGGCAATTTATAACCATCAGAATGAAACAGAATTGCATTGCGATGCTAGTTCATTGGGATATGGGGCGGTCCTACTCGAAAGACAATTGGACGGAAAGTTTCATCCTGTTATGTTCTTCTCGAAAACAGCAACGGCTGTAGAGAGCCGGTATGATAGCTTCGAGTCAGAGACATTGGCTATTGTGTATGCCTTAAGGAGATTCCGTGTATATTTCGAAGGTATTTCATTCAAAATAGTAACCGATTGTAATTCGGTGAGACTTAATTTGGAAAGAAAGCTTATGAATCCGCCGATCGCGAGATGGGCACTTGAGTTGCAGTCATATGATTATACGTTGGAACATCGTCATGGTAAGTCTATGGGACACGTAGATGCCTTAAGCAGATGTCATGAACCACATACAACTAGCGAGTTCATAGGGGAGGACAAAGTGGTTGCTGCGGTTGAGGAAGCAGAAGATTATGATGGTCCTGATTTTGGATGTCGGATGGTTGCCGCGGTTAACGAAGAAGATGCTAGTTTTCAGATCCAACTTACGCAAAGCAGAGACGCCAAAGTAGTAAGGGTACGAGATGCCTTGGAGAAGAGTCCCGTTGCTGATTTCGAAATGAAGAATGGATTAGTGTTCCGACGATTTAAGTACGGTCATCTTGGTTTTTATGTCCTGTAGGAAATGGAAGAAAATGTTATAAGGATGGTGCATGAAAAAATTGGACATATGGGAGTTGGAAGAACTTATGAACAGACTAGGCGTCACTATTGGTTTCCTAATATGCATAAGAAAACAGAAAAAAATTGTAAGAAATTGTTTGAAGTGCATTATGTATGCTGCACCAGTTAGAGCTTCAGAGAGAAATATGTATAGTATTGAAAAGAAGCCTGTGCCTTTTGATACACTTCATATTAATCACTTTGGTCCACTGCCTGCAATTAGATCAAAGAGGAAACACATCCTGGTGGTAATCGATGCTTTTACTAAGATGGTCAAATTGTATGCTGTAAATAGCACAAGCACCAAGGAGGTTATTGCTTGTTTAAACAGATATTTTGAGTACTATAGCCGTCCCTGCCGTATTATCTCAGACCGGGGGACTTGCTTTACATCAATGGAGTTTGGGGAGTTTCTGAAGGGTAAGGGTATAACCCACATTAAGACTGCTGCTGGGTGAATAGAGTAACAAAAACTATTTTGGGGAAAGCCACCGAACCGATAGAACATGCTGACTGGACTCAGATTTTAGCAAAAGCTGAATACAGTATAAATAATACGCGCCATAGCTCTACAGGTTACAGTCCCAGCGAGTTGTTATTTGGTATATGCCAAAGAAGCCCTGAAGTTGCCGAATTGACTGAATTCATAGCAGACTTAACTGCACAACCGGAGGAACGGAATTTAGAAGACATGCGAACTAAAGCTCTAGCAGCTATTAATAAATCACAGCGATATAATGAATAGTATCATGCACGGAAGAGATATAAATAGATATTTGGTTGGGGACTTTGTAGTTTTGCAAAACATAGACGTGACTGAGGGACGAACAAGAAATTTGTACCTAAGTACCGCGGACCGTATGTTGTGAGACAAAACTTGCCTCACGACAGATACAGAATAACAGACGCTGATAATAGCCAATTAACTCAGAGGCCTTACAATGGAATAGTGGAAGCAGCTATGTTGAGAAAATGGGAAACTGTTAGGTTCAATTTGGATTAAAACTCAGAAGTAGTGAATAACATAACACACGTTGATTTTGATGCTGGTCGTGATCGACCAGTTGTCAGATTGGACGAACTGTAAGATCATAATTGTAAATATTTATTTCAAATGTAATAACGTTCTTTACCAATAGATGGCATTATAGCATATTAAGCGATCATATGAAATGTCAAAAGAAGAAGAAAACGATGATTACTCAATAAAGAACTGTGAACTCGATCGGACGTGTTATTATTTGTTCGTGAAACGTATATTTGGGAGTTTTACAAAATATAGACTTTGAAAATAAATACCTGATCCTTAACAATGGTAGTCAAACCCCTATTTTTTTCTGTTGTAGCCAAAACAAATTTTTGATTGTTTTGAACTTCAATCCAATAACAAAGAAATAGATTTAAGCGACTTGAATTTAGAGGAAGAAAAACAAATCAAAAACGTACTTCGCAAATTTGAACACCTCATTTACAAAGATGGAGACGAATCAACTTATACCGAATCTATCTGCCATGAGATAAAAACAACCACCGAACAACCTATTCACGGTAAACTTTATAGGCTTCCTCCTAAACATGAGGAAGAAGTTCGAAAACAGGTCCGGCAAAAGTTTCGTCTATGTGTAGATTATCGTAAATTTAACGAAATTACAATAGACGATAAGGATCCTCTACCGAACATAGATAGTATCCTGGATAAGCTCGGAAGAGCACAGTACTTTACTTCTATTGATTTGGCCAAGGGATACCACCAAATTAAAGTTCAACGCAATGATATACCAAAACCTGCATTTGTAGCCCCTTGTGAATTGTACGAGTATTTCAGGATGCCTTTTGGGCTACCGAACGCTCCAGCCAAAGGCTAATAAATTACATACTCCGGGAATATATTAACAAAATTTGTGTCGTTTATTTAGATGACATATTGGTGTTTTCAACAAGCCTCCAAGAACACAATAACTATTTGGCGTTGATCTTTAAAAAACTTGCAGAATACAACTTAAAGATACAATTTGATAAATGTTCCTTCATGAAAAAGAATACAACATTTTCAGGTCAGATCTTAGCTCCAGAAGGGATGAAACCTAATTCCAACAAAACAAAATGTATACAAGAATACCCCTTACCCAAAACGGATAAACAGTTGAAAGTCTTTCTAGGCGTTACTGGTTTTTACCGAAAATTCGTTAAAAAATATGCGAGTCCCATGATTAAATACCTCAAGAAAGGGAAAAGTATAAATACAAATGATCCAGAATACATTGAAGCTTTTGAAGCATTAAAGCTTAGCATAATTAAACACCCAATTATTAAATTCCCTGATTTTTTGAAAACGTTCCGTTGTATACTGACGCAAATAATTATGCGTCGGGAGCCGTACTAACGCAGAACGATCAGCCAGTCTGCTATGCGTCAAGGTCCCTTAATGACCATGAGAAAAACTATTCGGTAACTGTTTCCGACCACTGGAAATGCAATTGAAGTGCAATTGTCATCGTTATAGTGTTATCAAAATCGAAAATTCCGGTACTTGTCGGCCAGACGTTTTAGAAGTTGCTAATTTAGTTAAGAAATCTCGTTTGTGTTGGAATCATTTTGTAACAAATTGGAGTACGGAATCGTTTAATATCAAAGTATAATAGAAATCATAGTTTTGTTGGAATTTTAGTATAAAAGTCGAGTTCGGAGTCGTTTATTAAAGCACCATATCTACAATAAACTATCAAATGTAATTAAGACAAATGAATAAACTTTAAGAAATATTGATAAGATCCGCTTTTGATTTTATTGTGCAACAGTAACAGATAAAGAGTTCCTAGCCATCAAATGGGCAGTAACTTATTTCCGACCCTATTTATGGGGTAACCGGTTTAAAATTATTACCGACCACTTACCCATTAAATATTTGAACAAAAAATATACTAGCAAAGAATTTAATCAGAGAAAGCAGAGATGGTTACTTAAATTACAGGAGTATCAATTTGACATAGAATATTTAAAAGGTAAACAAAACAAGGTCGCTGATTTCCTGAGTAGGATTCCTGAAACCAAGAGTGAAAACCAGATTGATAACGAATCAGTAAACGTATTAACAGATAATGCCACTATTCACTCCCAAGAAGAACCACAACTAGATCACATAACGATAAAAGAGACTATAGTGAACAAATACAAGACTCAGCTTTTTTGGGCTACGATGCAGAAAACAAAATAGAAACATTACATAATCGAAGAATTATTTATATTGACATGACGAAAGGTCGAGAACAATGGATAAGCTTATAAAGAAGATATATTACGCCTGGACGAATTGGAATTTACACTGAACTGTCATATCAGGAATACAATAAAATACAACAATTATTAATAGACCCCTTTAGCCAACAAAGTAAAATTAAGTTCGTTAAAACTACTTTACGAGCAACAGAAATGCGAACGTTAGAGCAAACACAAAGCAATATATCTCTTTATCACACTCAGGAAAGTCTTCATAGTGGAATTATCGAAACTAATCACAATTTAAAGAATAAGATTTACTACCCCGGACTCATCAATGAAATCACAAAGATAATCAATAACTGTAAGACATGTTTTTTATACAAAATATGAACGGAAACCAATCAAATTAAAATACAATGTCAGTGAAACACCCACAGAAATTAATCAGATCCTTCACATGGATGTGTATTTCTTCTCAAAACAACCTTTCCTTACCTTAATAGACAAGCTGACAAAGAAAGTGTATGTCTATCATATGTCAAATGCGCATTGGACAAAAAAGTAGAAACCTTGGAGGAGCATTTTTCAAAATTTGGAAAGCCAAACAAACTTGTAGCTGAAAACGAATTCAATTCCTTGAACTTACAAGACTTTTAAGAGAGCAAGGAGTAGAACTTGTTCTCACGACTCCTAATACACACACTGATAACAGTGAGATAAACAGGTTTCACGGTACACTACAAGAGAAATTAGTATCAATGCGTAAGTTAGATTTAATGGGCCATTTAGATTAGCGTCCATGCGTCCACGGGTCCATGCAATCTAGCGTGTTTTGCTTACACGAGTCAATTTGATTTTGTTTATATAGACGGACCTAAAGCAAAGGAGGTGGAGTATGCTGATTCATAGATTCAATAGATTTTATAATGATTCCTTTCGCTCAGTGGCATGTGTGGATGATTCGTTGATGATCATTTAAATATATGTTTTGTGGATGATTATTTTATTATATGATGATGTGGATAATATTTTTTTTGCATCTTTACGTGCAGGACTATTACGAAAAAATTAGAATGCATACGAATATCTAGACACAAACAATTTTATATGAAGGTATATATAGTCATATGGATAAATATATACAATTGTCTGCTACCAATTTATTTGTTTGGAAGGAAGAAAAAAAATGGGGAAAAATTGAGGAATGGGAATTAGTAATGTTTTAAAATTGATCACGACGATGTTTTCAAATATTAATTATTAATATTCAAATAATATGAAAACAAAAAAACCATCGTTGGAAGCGTGTAATACCCATCCTCTTATCAATCCATCCATCCACTTATCATCTCGAAATGACAAAGAGCGAAAGTAAAACAATTAAGTCAATGGTATATCAATTACCGTATCCGACCACTTCCGCCTTAGCCCCGCCTTCAAAAAACTGGATTTGAGTTGACTTGACTCGTTTAATCTAAAAACACATGGACGCGTGGACGCATGGACGCTAATCTAAATGGCCCATAAGAGTTATTCAAAAAGTACACAGAGCGGTAAACAATTATAACAGTAAGTATCATTCAACAATTAAAATGAAACCTGATCAAGCTATGCAGATCGATGCGGCGCGGCTTAAACTATTGGCACAAGAAAGAAAATATAAGGTAATTGATAAACAAAATAGAACTAGAGAAGGTTATGAAGAAAATAGAAATATAATCCCAGCTAAGAATTTTAAAAGAAACTATTATAAGAATGAACCTAGATATGGAATTAAGAATAGGGAAAGAGATCATCCAATTAATATTAAGACCATGTTAATTTGCAGGTGACGATGTTAGTGTTTTACAAACTAACGCTACTAGCTCTAGTGCTGCCACAAACCGAAGCGGGGCTGACATTACACCGAATAACGACTGAAAACGGATACATAATGGTAAATATGGGACAAACTGAAATAGTGAAGGACACTAAAGGCCCCCATTCACGAGCAGTCCATCAGTCCAAATGGCCTGAGGCCAGGCTAAAATCTCACCGTGTGTGGGAGAACTCGGAAGGACTCATGGACTCATGGAACCAAATTAGAATTCCAATCAATCCAAAGTCCATGGACTCAGGCTATCGGGCCATTTTTTGGCTCGACCGTGTGTGGGTAAATAGCAGGTCGAATTTGGACAATCGATAAAATGGACTAGTCGTGTGTGTTGAAGCCTCAGTCCAAACAACGTGGCAGTCTTGCTTTGCACGCTGACCTGTGACCAGCTCATTGACTGTTTCTGTGATTATTTGATTTAAACGAAAAATTCAGCATAATGGATAGTGGTGGCCATAATTTTGTTTTGGAAGTTATCAAATAATATAGGTCACATGAATGTATATTATATTATTTGACCCAAAGCCTGCAACCGCTTGCTAAGTTCCGCAAAGTAGCGGTCAATCTTTCGTAAGGAGTGATAGTTTGCCTCATATTTGTATCCTTTCTTTTGATAAATGGGGTGACCAACTATAGCATCCATTCTTAAATAATTTTGACAATTAGAAGGCTCAAGTGTGAGTCCTTTTACCAAATCTACAATTTTTACCACTTCCTTTTTGGCTTTCGTTGCTTTATGTAGATGCAAGTTGCAATAGCAAAAACTCGTCCACATGCTTCTGCTCCATTAATAGGTTTAAAATATTTTTTTCTTCAAATTTATCTTAATTTTTTTTCTAAATTAATTACAGAAAATGAAATGGACTGACTGGATCGAGGCTCTATCGTGAGTGGCGAGCTAAATCGGACTTAAACCAAACGGGCTCAAGCCAAATGGACTGAGGCCATTTGGACTGCTCGTGAGTGGAGGCCTTAAGACCATACTCCATATCATCAACAAAGACGACATCACACAGACAGCCGATTGCCTGAAAAAATATTCAAACTGTGCATGTTGATACCAATCCAATAATTAGAAAAGAACTAACAAACATTTACGCAAAAATTAGGGCTATACAGCCACGGAAAAATAACAGACGAAGAAGAGGACTAATTAACTTTGTGAAAACAATTCAAAAATTTTCTTAAAAATTTTCTCAAAAAAATTTTCTAAAAATTTTCTCAAAAAATTTTCTTAAAATTTTCTTAAAAATTTTCAAAAAATTTTCTTTAAAATTTACTTAAAAACTTGGCGCTACGCGCCTCGCCAGGGGGCTTCGCCCCTCTGGACCCCCTCCCTCACTCTATTTATAGCAACCAAGCACACACCAACACAGCAAATGTTCGTGGAACGCTTTCTGATAACGCTTTTTTATGTCGCTTTTTTGTGACGTTTTTCTATGTCGTTTTTTTCAAACAGGCTACCGTAAAAGTATGTTCCATACTAAAAACTAAATCAAATTATTGATAGCATTGCGCTACCGAAACACGGACTTGTTCACCCAAGTATGTTAACGGCAACTGAAATAACTGACACGAAACTTGACTTTTACAAATTAAAAAACGTACGGACCGGACTATTCCAATTCAAAGAGAACGAACTAATTTTAGCATTAAAAATTTCAAATTCTTACAAACTTGCTAATTATAAATTGATCACAGCTCTACCCACTGTTGATAATTTAGAAATAGTAATGGATGACGAATATATTCTAGAGCTTAAGGGGGGAAATACATGTAAAATCGAAAAAAAATTGCTAATTTTAGATTGACTTAAAATATATACATTGTTTATTCAGAAAATATTTAATATCGAATCCTTAAAGTACATGTCTTACAGTAAATTAAAATATTTTTTTAATAATTTTTCAACACAAAATGGCGGCGATGTGAGCGAATGAAAAAAACCCATCAAAAACTGCCTCGTACAACTTAACGCCTTTTCCGGAGAACATGCAACGTTCAGAGAGAAAAAAATATGCTAATGAGATGTGTAATTCATAAGTGAACCAATAAAATTTATAAAAAAAATTAAATTTTTACATTAATTTTAAATTAAACAACAAAATCGATTATTTTTCAAAAAAATCACGCTTTAAACATTAATAAACAAATTATTTCTCCGAAATTACAATATTATTTAGGTTCAACGAGGAAATAATACAAATGATGTAGCATAAATTTGAGCCGGATCGGTTAAATATTTTTTGAGATATTTTGTACGGAAGTTGAAAAAGTACTACTTTGAGAAAAACGCGTTTAAAGTTATAAAGCTCGACCGACCTGGAGAACGCCACGCTGCCTATAACTGATTATAACTCGAGAACAAATACTAATATCGCTTCAAAACTTTTTTTTGTATATTTTAAGAGCATTTCAAACATTTTGATGTAATAAAAAATATACGATTTTTTATTAGCAGTTACATACATGTACTTTCCCCCTTAATGGAAAAAACTATATTTTTGAAAATATGATTCAATATGAAACTGATGAAACCTTGGAATGATTGTATAATGAAAAACAATTGTCTATTTGTTAAAAAGAAGTAACAGAAATTGTATAGATTGATGATCACTCCATAATCTGCAAAAACATGAATAATGATGAACTTGTAAATCAATGTGATGACCAAAAACTGAAACATAATGGAAACTATCTTATCACCATTAATAATTGTACAATCCAAATTTTAAATCAAACACTCACTTATTCGAATGAGAGGTTCGTAGACAGATTTTTCTACTCAGGAAACTTATCAAATTACAATTTTACCCAGCCGACTGCTCGGTAAAATTTAGAATGTATTGAACGATCAGTATTTCATAAAAATGTACACTACACTGTTAGCTCATCGATCTTAATAATATTCATTGTCACAATTGGTCTCATGCTTACGTTTTGTCTAAAATATCGAAAATCAGGGCAAATTATTCAAAATTCGCTTAGTGGAATTTCCAAATTCAGTAGCATTCCGGAGAATGTTAATTTAAACGGGGGAGAGGTTACATATGCATCTCGCAACATTTTCAGCATCATGTGATGAGAATGTTCTATTCCAAGTGTGTGATGCTGCAATTGTTTACTTTCCCATCAGTTGCAACGAATTGCAACTGATGAGCATTGCTTTGATTCTAAGAACGAATGGTAGCATCTTCCCACGATGAGCAAGCAATCGTAGTTGATATAAGCACTGAATTAGATTGTAATGAGTTAGTTGTAAATCGTTAGTTAGTTGTAAATTTCGCAAATATCCATCCGAATTGGTCGCTGAGTCAATTAAGCCATCACGTGTACATTCATTAAAGCAACTCAACCTTCAATATCTAGCCAATTAATATACCATGAAAAATTACTCATAAAAAATTTTAGATTTTGCAACTTGTGTAAAATGCATTGTAATCAGATCCACATTAAATTGAAAATCAAGTGAAATATGATTACTCGATTACGCCAGACTGTGTGCTCAGCATTTTTTTGTATCAAATATTGATTCCACCATATGTGAAATATTTGCAAATACAATTTTAGTATGTAAGCACTTTTGTACCTATATAATAAGTAATGTTCTCATAAATAAATCATTAGTATTTTTGAAAGCAATAAGCTAAGCCTTCTTTATTACTCTTGTTGAGGCTGACAAGAGGTTGCGTCTCAACAAGAATCATAGTTGCACTGGTTTTGTACTAGGGTAACATTTCTCCATAAGATTGTATAGGTTTTGTACCTAAGCAATCAGTCGCGGATTTCTTGTTACAACCAATTCGCAAAGTTGCACTGGTTTCTGTACCAGGGCAACGTTAAAGGGATTGTATAGGTATTGTACCTAAACAATCGTTCGCGAGCGGTATTCATTGCTTTAGAAAAAACAGTAGTATTCGACAATCGTAGTGTAAGAGTTGAATTAATAACCACCAAGCGTTTTTTGCAATTTATACAAGGAATTGGTGAGAGTAAACACTACACTCAATATTCCGTTATAACAAAAATTGAATCTCGGGTCAATAAGTTTGAAGCGCCCTTCAGAGCAATTGTGTTGCCGCAAATTATAGCTGCGCAGCCAACACATCAAGTAGATATCCAAAACTGGCTGATTCCACACGGCATCATTTTAGCAGATCCAAAGTTCCAGCAAACAGGTCAGATCGACGTTCTGGTCGGAGTGGAATTTTACAATGGTCTTTTATTAGCTGAAAAAATAGAAATCGTCAATTGCCTACCAGTACTACACAACACAGTATTTGGATGGATATGTTGTAGCGAAATTGAGAACAACGACACAGACTTGTCAACCTGTGGAATATTTAGTGCAGACGAAGAGCAGTTAGATAAACTTCTCACAAAATTTTGGAAATCAGACGAAACATCAACAGCGAGTCCATATCAAATAAATAAGGATGAATAAAAATGCAAGGAATTTTTTGCAGAGCATGTACACTGTAATAGTGATGGACGCAAGATACCATTCAAAGATCAACCCAAAAGTTCAGGAGAATCAATGAAAATAGCAAAGAATCGATTAACATCACTCGAGAAAAGGTTTAAAAAAATGAAATTGTGAGGAAAATGTACATTGATTTTATGAGAGAATATGAAGTGCTGGGGCATATGAAATAGGTTGCTAAAATAAAGATACCCAAACCACATTATATTATTCCACACCACTATATTCTTCAACCGGAAAGCAGCACCACCAAACTGAGAGTGGTATTCGATGCGTCCGTCAAAACATCAAACGGAATATCTTGCAACAATATCACGTACAATGGTCCGGTAGTCCAAAGTGAATTGCGGACGATATTATTACGGTTCAGAATGCCAAGGATTACGACTGACATAGAGAAGATATACAGACAGATCCAAATAAGTCCACAAGATGATCGATATCAAATAATCATTTGGAGGGAAAATCCTGAAGATAAATTAAAATTCCTTAAACTAGCGACTGTAACTTATGAGAAAAAGGTCAACGCCATATTTAGAGACCCAATGTTTGCAGACATTAGCCATAAAAAAGCGAAATACATTCCCATTGGGCGCAAGTGTTTTGGACAATTTTTTTTTATATACACGGTGGTTTGATTAGATCAGATAGTCTAGTTACCGCAATTGATATTCAGCGAGAACTCACAAAACTATTAAATTCAGCAGGCTTCAAACTACGCAAGTGGTGTCAAATCATCCACACTTACTTTCTGGAGTACCTCCCGCTGATACAGAAGTTAACCTGGACCTCGATAGCAACGCCAACGACTACATTAAAATTCTGGGTATCATGTGGCTACCTAACATTGATCAATTTGGTATCAAAACATCAAATTTCTAAAACCAGGCAAGGATTACGAAGAGACACGTAAGTTCAAATCTCGCACGTATTAGGATTAGTGGCGCCCGTATTGGTTAAAGCAAAATTATTCATACAACAGCTATGGAGGCTGGAACTCTCGTGGAATCAAGCGTTCCCAGAAGATTAACAAACACGCTGGAACTAATTCCGAACGAGTTTAAATGAACTAAACAGGATCAAAATCCCAAGACATATTTCAAACAACAATAAATCGAAAAATATGCAATTATACATTTTTACAGATGCCTCGGAGAAGACGTATGGGCCAGCTGCCTTCATTCGGACTATAAATGAGGATGGGACAATTTCAGGTCAATTGCTGTGCTCGAAGTCGCGGGTGGCTCCATTGAAGACCTTAACGATACCACGATTAGAATTATGTACTGCAGAAATAGGAGCAAAACTGACAAGTAGAATTCATAAAGATCTTGAGTATTCAAATCAAACAATACACCTCTGGACAGACTCAAATATCGTATAACATTGGATATACGGTGAACCTTGTGATTTCGAAATCTTCATCGCTCATCGTATCAGTAAAATCAAAGAGCCCACAGTTAGGTCACAATGGAGACACGTAGCTAGCAAACACAATCCAGCTGATTTATGGTCGAGGGGAGTCGAACCATCAGAGCTCTGTAACAACACACTATGGCTCTATGGTCCATACTTCTTATATGGAGAGGAGTCTAGTTGGCCAGAAAATAGACACACTACACCAGAGAATACCGAACAGCTGGAGTTAAAACGAACAAAACACGTACTGTCTACAAAAATTGATGATTTCACCGATATCTACAAAATAAACCACGGAAATGCATTCAAAAACTTACAACGCATTGTTGGATATATTCTGAGATTTATAAATAGTCTCAGTGGCGAAAAGTCAAAGGTATACATACCACCAGGCGGTTCATCTGTGACAGTGCACTTAACACCAGCAGAATTATAACATGATGTTCAAACAATAGTGAATGCAGTCCAAAGAAGTGATTTGACCGTGGAGATCCAACTTCTTAAAACAGAACAGCAGCTAGTAGACAGTTTAATAAAAGGACTAACACCATTTCTTGATGACGAAGGTATCACTAGGGTTGGAGGTCGGATAAAAGAAGCAAATCTACCGTACGGCGCGAAATATCCAATGCTGTTGTAGGGCAGTATCTTCTTCGTCTCTTCTAACCAGATGGAGGTTAGTGAAACAATTAAAGAATGAGTTTTGGCTACGATGGCCAAAGAATATCTAAATGAGCTACAGTATCGGAACAAATGGAAACAACACTCTTCCAATCCAAAGGAAGGAATGATGATCATCACAAAAGAAGACAACGTTGCACCTTTGCAATGGCATCTTAGGAGAATTATAAAAACCTATCAAGGCAGTGATGGAAAGGTCTGAGTAGCTGATGTGAAAACAAAGAATGGCATTTATAAAAGAGCTATCCAATGCTTAGCGCCATGACCAAGGGAACAGCCAGAAACATGCAAGGAAGGTAATCCAGTTGACTCCACAAACAGAGGCACTCAATATGATTCGGGTGCGTCAACTTCCCGAACTACGAGCATCGGCCCTACTCCGAAGAAGAAACAGAAATTTAGCAAGATGAACGTATTGCTTACTATGTTACTAATCGTCCCTTTTGTCACAACCAGTCCTATAAAACTTACGAAACTCATCGAGCGGCCAGGAATCCACTACGACCACGTAGATTTTTTACAACGAATCACTGGACTGGAATATCCTGGCCTATTATGATTTAACTCCAATTCGTGAGGGGCTCAATATGTTGCAGAATGGAACAGATACTTTGACATGGCTATGTAAAAAAATGCAAAGTGAAAACAGCTGCTTAACTATCGTCAACCAAATAAAAACGGTCAGGAATGAAATCATAACGTCTACCATACTGTTGTCGAAACATCGAACTCGGAGAGGTGCGTTTGATGTTACTGGCAATGTTTCCAATTGTTTGTTTGGCGTACTTGATTCCGTATACGCCAGGTAGATGTCACGGACAATTATTTACGTTAAGGCAAATGAAAACCATCTTTTGTATTTACGAAAGAGTGAAACATCAGTACTTGATGCAACAGTCAATAAAGTTAAACGAACCAATGAAGCCATGAACAAAAGAATTACTGAAATCACAGAACAACTGCAGATTATTACAGGAAGCATTAACGCCGCAACTAGCGATTCATTTCTCATGAAAATCTTCCAGGCCTTTTCCATGATGGCTTCGCAACTTATTATTGTCACTACCAACATTCAATTTTTTAAATCATCAATCCTCGCAGTGTTATCTAATACTAATCATGGCAAGATTAGCCCAGAGCTTCTCTTACCAAACCAATTAACAAAAGAGGTTATCCAAATAAGAGAACATTTGGCAAAATCCGCACAATTACCCGAAACGGGACAGAATCTTTTTCAGCTTTACCAATTAATGACAGTGAAGAGTGGAAAACTCGAGAATAGAGTGTTGTTTCACATAACGATTCCATTAGTGGACAACCAGTTATTCGATCTGTTTACCGTAACATATATTCCAGTAAAGATAGGATGAGACAACATGATCATCGTACCTAAAACACGAATGTTGGCATTGAGCAAGCTTCGTGATGAGTATTTTCCATTCTCAATAATGCAATTGGAAACTTGTAAGGCAGCTAAATCAGATCTCAAACTGTGCCTCAATATCCAAGAAGTATACGCAATAGAGTCAGGAATGTGCGCTTGCGAGATTCAAACTTTCCGCAACAAATCTACAATTTGCGACTGGCAGCATATAAATATCTCAACACCATGGTTTCATTGAGTTACCACAAATCGATGGATATATGCATCGGAGCCTTTGACAAGGGTCGCCGCGTCGTGTAACGGAGAATCATTGCATCTAGAACTAACAGACACCGGTCTTCTTGAAATGAACGAAGGGTGCTCCATCAGGTCCAGATCAACAACCCTCATCAGCCACAATTCCATCACAAGCCAATCGAAATATTCCCATACAAGCTTCAATATAATTCCATTTAACCCTTAAGAAACACCACCACTGCTGCACCCGCAGCACTTCAACACAACCGGCTTCGGCATCACTAATGCAGAGTTACGATTATTGGAAAACTCAATAAGGACTATCAAGGCAAACAGTGAACTAACATCAATTCTTACACCAGTAGACCATCATCACATTGCGGTAGAATATTTGGCATTAAGATTCTCGATACCTATGGCAGTAATAGTGGGTCTACTCTGGATTCACCTCCGACGACCAAGGTTTGCTCAGCCTGTAGCACTGCCAATCCCAGTCCCATCACCACGGATAACTTTCGAACTGAGGGAAGATTGCTAACTTCGTCAACGCCGGGGAAGATGTTCGAACCCGAACAAGTAATGCAACAAACAATGCAGCTTAAAATTTATATTAGGTTAAGTCATCATTCACTTAGTATTTACCATGTATTCCATTAATTCACTTAGTTCATATTAGTTGTAACATTTACTATGTACAAATCAATTTAAATTCATATTTCATTCATTCATATAAGATTCCATTAATTCATACAATTCAATATCTCATTCATGCTTATAAGATTCTATTAATTTATACAAATCAATTTAAATTCGTATTAAATGCAATATTTCAAGATTCATTCAATCCACTTACATACATTAAAATTTCATGAGCATGCAACGTTGTTACCTTCTTGGAATTTGTCACTTCAGCATTTCAGTTGTAAGGGCAACATTGTTGCATTGGTTCAGAACGAAAATGCTCAGATTACACAAATGCAAACAGCAATCATTGCTCGCGCGAGTTACATGCAGATAACATTCCCACGCATAGCAACATATCAGGCTCACCAGACGGCACACGCATCCGTTCTAGTTTAAAGTAATGTTACACCTATGCTATCTTCACGAAAGTGATCACTGTTGCTTGCGCTAATATTAAGAATATGGAAACTCATCATTGTCATTTGCCACTTTGATATATTGTCATTTGCTCGTCGCGAAAGTTTAATTGTATTATTTTTTTGGCTTAAAAAAGAGTGCTGAAGTTAACTGGCGCAGTAATTAGTTGTAGATATAACGCGGGTGCAAAAAAGTGATAGAACATCGCTTATATTGGATACAACATCAAAGATCAAAGGCTTACAAATTCAACAGATTATTTAAAGCGTGACCAAAGGAGTAAAGGCTTTCGAATCCAACGGATTATTGGAAGCGTGACCAAAGAAGTAAAGGCTTGCGATTTCAACAAATTATTGGAAACTTGATAAGGGGGCACAAAGTTACTACACGACGAATTTCAACGGTTCATTGGAAGCGCTTCAACTATTATAAAGATGATATTGATCATAGTAGTAATTATCGCGTAAAGGCCCCCACTCACGAGCAGTCCATCAGTCCAAATGGCCTGAGGCCAGACCAAAATATCACCGTATGTGGGAGAACTTGGATGGACTCATGGACTGACACAACCAATTTGAATTTCCAATCAATCCAAAGTCCATGGACTCAGGGAATCGGGCCTTTTTTGGCTCGACCGTGAGTAGGAAAATAGTAGGGCGAATTTGGACAATCGATAAAATGGACTAATCGTGTGTGTTGAAGCTTCAGTCCAAACAACGTGGCAGTCTTGCTTTGCACGCTGACCTGTGACAAGCTTATAGACTGTGTCTGTGATTATTTTATTTAATCGAAAAATTCAGCATAATGGATAGTGGTGGCCATGATTTTGTTTTAGAAGCTATCGAATAATATAGGTCACATGAATGTATATTATATTACTTGACCCAAAGCCTGCAACCGCTTACTAAGTACCGCAAAGTAGTCATATTTGTATCCTTTCGTTTGATAAATTGGGTGACCAACTATAGCAACGTGTTATATGTCTTATCATCCATTCTTAAGTAATTTTTCCAATCAGAAGGCTCAAGTGTGAGTTCTTTTATCAAATTTTACAATTTTTACCACTTCCTTTTTGGTTATCGTTGATTTATGTAGATGCAAGTTGCAATTGCAAAAAAACTCCTCCGTATGCTTCTGATCCATTATTAGATTAAAAATAATTTTTTCTTTAAGTTTTTCTTTATTTTTTTCTAAGTTAATGACAGAAAATGAAATGGACTGACTAGACCGAGGCTCTATCGTGTGTGGCGAGCTAAATTGGACTTAAACCAAACGGACTCAAGCCAAATGAACTCAGGCTATTTGGACTGCTCAAGAGTGGGGGCCTTAAGTCAAATTTGGTGTAATATTTTCCTCTATTTTATTTACTTCTATGTCCTATATTCCAAATAAAAAATAAAACTTCAGACCTTATCCTAAAATAAGTAGCTTAAGAATTATTCCGCTAACCAATACTCTAACTAAGTAGTAATCAAAGTGCGCAAGTGAATTCTGAAAATCACGCGAGTGTTGTTTTTTACGTTCCATCGTAGTGAATTAGAAACGATCGATTCGGGTGCAAACATGCAGAACGTCGCGGAATTGTTTAATGCGCTTCGCGTCCCAGATGCAGTGAAAGACTTACTTCAATTTACGGGTAATCCAAGACTCCTGCATGATTTCATCGAAAATATCGAAGAGATTCTTTCGCTTACGACTGAAACTCCTCCGGCACACACGAAAGTTATCATTCGTGCTATTAGGAATAAAATCGACGGACCCGCAAATGAAGTATTAAGCTTGTACGGGACAACGTTAAACTGGGTCGATATAAAACAAAATCTAATACTATACTACGGCGACAAGAGAAACGAAACGTCTCTAATTAGAGACCTTCACAATCTCAAACAACGGGATCGGTCTGTTGAAAAATATTATAGCGAGATCATAGAGATTCTGTCTACAATGCTTAACCACATACAAATCTACGAGTCAGATGCTAATGTTGTGATTGCAAAAAAAAGATCTAGATAGTGAAATGTGTTTGAACACGTTTTTGTCCGGATTACGAGAACCATTAAGTGCCACTATTCGGGCAATGAAACCCAGTTCTTTGGCGGTGGCTTTCTCGTACTGTATAGAAGAACAGAACATTTTGTATACTAAGCATGATAATGTAACGAATCAAAAGAGAATGCCTCACAAAGCCAATCCCGCACATAAAGCACCAATGAGGAATAATAACGAAAGTATAAGACAACTAACTCCCTCTTTTAGCTCACCGTTTCAACCCCATAATACATTTCAACAGGGAAATTTTCCGCCTCAAAACTCTTTTCCAGTTAACAGACCCGTACCACAAAACATCTTTCCACCATTCAATAGGTATACACCTCATAATACCTTTTCATTCAATAGACCCATACCACAAAATCAATTTTCATTTCACAAACCCATTTCATCAACCACAACCACCGTTTATCAGAGCAGCTCTACCTAGACCCGAATCGATGGACACTAATTCAGGCAACACTCACCTCCGTATTCAAAACAGACATAACAACGCACCTCAGCAAAACATTGGGTCAAGTAATAACTTCTTCTGCGCTACCGGAACCCCACGTTTTGTTAGTAAAGAATTATATAATATTAATGCAGCCGAACCTCATACGCCCTTATACTCTGACCCCGACAGCTTGTATCTTCAGAATCTATGAGCAAGACTATGAACAACCTCAGATCAGTGACGGTAACTACTAATACAAGACGGACTACTTATACAACCAACATTTTGAAACTGACAATGACCAGAAGCAGAAAGACACCACTCGAGGGAATTTCAACGAAAAACGTAATCTTGAAGGAAATACTGAAAAACACGAGACAGACGACGAAAATTTTACCATATCTGCTTCAGCACACTGTAGCATCCAGTAATTTTAATTGAAATTACTGGACCCTTAATTTCGATGCCCACTGTACGTGCTCGAAATCGCTTCATATTTCAAATTGAAACGCATTTCAATTTGAAACAATAATAAACAATTCTCAGCTATTAAATCATGTATTCCCCTGCGACCTTATTATTGTATTGGAGCAGCAAGCAAATTCCTAACGGAATTTTGTTTCGGTTCGCTCGCTCATTTCGAAACGCAGTCGTCGTTTCGGGAGAGTCGATCTGAGATCGTGGCGTGGGACGGTGGTTCTGGTGCCGTCGTGGCAAGGCAGGATTCTTTGTTCGGCCGTGGTGACGGGAGGCCGTGCCCAAAATAAATTCTAAATCAATAAACCGAAATTTACCGCAATTCGTAGTGCCGAAGAATAATTTTGTTTGCGAACGAAATCTGACTGTGACCTGTTTAAACAATATAAGTGAAGGAAAAATAATGTTTGGATTTAGTTCACGAATCGTAGGAAGATTTTCAGTTCGTAATCATTCCATTAAGTGCGTGGATAAGATTGATATTCAAATCAATCGTGGAACCATGTGTGTAACTTGGGAAGAGATCGCGACCGAGCAACATAGTCGCACGGCATATCGGGCAGTCTTTTGAGTGAGAAGATGGAGAATTGCTAGGCGGGTGCAGTATGGTGAATATTTGACCTATGTAGTGGACACATGACGAATAAGTTAAAGTGCTGCATTGAGTGTTATGTGATGGAAGATCTGAAATAACTAATGTATGAATCAGGAAATCACACTGTCGAGAAATACTCAGCTTTTATTGTGACGTGTGTTCATGTTCGTAGGTGTCAGAGATACGGATTATTGCCAGTGTATTCCGAAAGGATAAATGTGAATTATTTCGAAAAGCATACATATCAGTGGCAAAATATCGTTGTTGATGGTGTTGGACAGATTTCATTTTTGTCTTATTAGTTCGAACTGCGCCACTTTTTTTGTCGTAGCAGATTGACATATTGGAACAGGCGACGGATAACCGAATGGAAGTATCCGAATGGAAAAATGAGGTAAAAATGCAGTTATAGTTTGTCCCGCAGCGTGCTTCACGTTCCATTAGCTCGTTGGAGTGATTTGGTTCGTATTCAATTTTTATTAATTTTCATTCGAATCCCTTTCTTTTGGCGCTAATGGCGTATCGAAAGTCGTAAGCAGACATGAATTAAATTGAGATCGTGCACATCAGATCATCGAAAAACATGCATTTTTTTTTGCGCAACGACCTCATGTTACACTGTTGTTGGCTTTAAATTACTACGGTGAATTTGATAATGATGGCGATACGAGATCTGTCGTTGAGAGTTTAACACGTACGTGTCACAGCCTGCAATCATCCGAAAAGAAAGCCAAGGACTTATACGATGGACTGAATCTGAAAGTTTTATTATAAACACATCGGATCAAAACATGCTAATACTGTGGAGGAATGAGGAGAAAAAATTACTGATTAAGTTTGAACTGAGAAGAAAATCTGAGCTATTTCTTAGTTTTATTGATTAAGTGAACAAAAATGAGGTATACTGAGCTTAGAACTTTATGATCTTAGTTAACATTTTCATTTCCGACTAAAATAAATTTAAATCTGGAAATTTTCTTCCCGTTTATTTAACCAAAAACAAAAATGTACTTTTACACCCCGATTAAAAGAAAATCTTGGAAAAAAATTTATATAAGCTTGACGTAATTGCTTACTAAGATGTCCGTTACATTTAATTTCATAGTTAATGGGTGATTTAAGTAAAAGCCAATAAGGAATGAGCAATATACCTACTGTTAGTATGAAATTGCCTCCAAAACTCTGCATTTAGTGTTTTAAAGTCCTGTATCCCTCTGGAACATGCTTTTTCGATTTTTTATGTTTCCTTTCCGGGTTAAAGGTTTTGTTTAGTTTTTTAAATAGAACATATATTGTATTAAATGCCCCCAAAAAAAGAAAAAAGAAAGAATACATAAGTGGATGATTGCACATACATAGCTCAAATGAAAGTATAAGAGCATAATTCAAAAGTATAAGGCATACTTATATACCAGCTTGAAAAAGAAAAATAGAAGAAAAACAAAAAGATTCAGTATCCTTCAAGAAAGAACAGAATAAAACCCCTCTTTGAACTCGCAAGATACATTATAGTTTTAAGCATAAAAAAGTACAAAAGTACATTCATATCTATGTATTCGGCAAATTAGAACGTATGTACGTGAAAGTGTTAAGATTAATCGCACTATATTAGTGCTCTACTTTTCAAGTACGGAAAGGCAATGATTATGGAATTGGAACTTTGATAGATTTAACCTTAAAACTTAGGCAGCCACTATAATTTGTGGACCTTTTTGTATCTGCCACGCAATCTAGACCACGTATACATACTAGGGATATATTAAAGGTTCCCATTTTATGACCATTTCTATATATATTATATTGAAACATAATAATAATAATAGTATTTGGAAAGAATCAGAGAGAAGGTAGAGAAGTAAAGAAGAAATAAAGAAGAATCACGTAAAGAAATTTCATATGCGCATATGCAGTCCTTGAATGTAGGAATTCTCTTCAATTCACTAATCAGAATTTGTGCTACTTGCATGAAATTACCTGGGTTTTGTTTTTTTCTTCAACTATATACTATATATAATAAACCCACGGTATATTAATAGAAATAGTCTATAACTAATTTTTTTTGTAGGAATTCTCTTTGTACGCTTATATTTTCTTATCGTTCAAAGATATCACTTCTTAAATCGAGTTAACTTCTGATAATAATTTAGTATACAGGTGATGTTTGATAGCTCTGTAATATCTCTTTCTAAGAAAAAAAAAACACAGTAAAAGAATTAGATGATTTGCTAAAATTTAAATTTATGGCCTTCTTATTGGGCGAAAGCCCGAGAAGTTCTTTTCTTTTTTTCAGGGTCCGCTTCAGGCCTGGCTGGCCAACAATATGAATAAATAGTGTTCTTCCGAGATTTTTGCAGCTTTTTCAAGGGAAGGATACTGGCCTATCCTGTCAGTTTCAGTTCCGGTATTAGATTTTTGAATTTTTGATATTAAGGCCAGTATCAGAGGGTGGAGGACCCCAGACCATCGGGGTCAGGGCTCCACTACCATCGGGGGTCCGGGGCTGTCTGCCTCACCCGAGTTCCTCTGAAAAGAGAGAAAGCGTTTTTTTCTTCTCCCTTTTTCAGATTTTTTCAAATTTTTTTTGGCTCCGTGCGTTGTCACGAGCACTGGGTCTGCTTAGTCAGCCCATGTTGCAGAGCCATGGGTGGTTTCCTTTACGGAACGATGCCCCCTTTTTGGTCCCTTGGGTATGTTTACATACTACTTTGCGGCTACATATTCATGACGGATGAATAATAAGTAGCATCCCATTATTGGACAGCAAACCAATTCCATTTTTCAAGAACCCACCACAGCCGCAGCGAGCTAGCAAAGCGGCAAACCAGCATCCGTCGGGGTTGGTTAAAGGGTGTTCCGCATTTGCGGACGAGCGGCCTTCACGGCCATTTCTAGAGCACCCTGCTCTCGGGGCAATCCTATTTTTTTTTGTTTTGCCTCTCGAATGGCATAAGCCATTCCCCCTTCTGCTGGACCTTGGCCATCTTGGTTCCGGACTTCGGTCTGGTTCTGAGTTGTCCTAAGTCTAGCACTATCCATCTCTTAAATCGCTACAACACTAACCGGTTATATAGATGTTCACAACCATGGGTTTAATCTCCCATACATCCGAATCTCTTCCCTTTTTGGTCGCCCTCCCAACTTTCTTATCGATACGGGAGCATCTTCTTCCTTCATTTATCCGTAATACATTCACCCAGAAGATGTAGAGATTATCAAACTTGTTATCATTAACACAGTTTTAAACAAGCACAGCTTAAATCAAAGGGTCACGAACCTGGAAAATTCAAATTTCTAATGTTTAAATTTCACCAATACTTTGAGGAGCTGATTGGATTAGATACGTTGACGGCACTAAAAGCAAGAGTCGACTTCGCAAATAAAGTTTAAATCACTAGCAATACAATAATTCTTCTTAAATTTAAACCGAACCTTACTTCAAATAAATGCATAATTCCCCCAAATAAAATTACCTGTGGACACTCAGAACGGGGATATACAATTCACAAACATAAAAATTTCGTCAGATATATCCATTCTTGAAGGAATATACAAAGCAAACGATTGGTATAGTTTGATGCATGTTACAAATTATTCCGACAAAGAACAAGTCTTCCTTTTAGAACAACCACTGAGAGTAAATGAACTCTCTCCGTCAAATTTCGACGTAGTAACTAACTTTAATATCGATTGTACATCCGATGCTGATTGTATAATACCCCGTGAAGATATTAACAAGCTAATACGAACGTCACACATGAACAAGGAAGAATATGATCTCATGTCGCGAATATTCCGTGATTACGACGACATATTTTTCCGAGAAAACCAGCAGCTTAGTTTCACTAATAAGATCAAACATTCCATCCCAACTACCAATGAAATTCCTCTGTATACGAAATGTTATCACTATCCGTACTTCTATAAAGACGCAGTGCGAAAACAAATCAGCAATATGCTGGAACAAGGTATAATTCAACCTAGCTACTCCCCATGGAGTTCGCCTGTCACGATAGTCCCTAAAAAGAAGGATGCCAGTAGCAAACAGAAGCATAGACTGGCTATCGATTTTCGTAAATTAAATAAGAAAACAATAACCGACCGATATCTCTTACCCAATATCACCGACATCTTAGACAAACTGGGCAAAAGCATATGTTGCGTACGGCTTCAACAACCTGAAAATAATATAAAATAAGATATAATTGACGATAAAATTTACTTACCGATCGATCCGTCCAGCTGACAGGTGTCAGTATGACTCGTCCAGCCGTTCCCGTGGAATTAACGAAATTCCAGTCAGCTGATGTTGGATATTAATGCTGTATTCCATTATGAAATTTCGACTAAGTTAATAGTAGTTTAGTAAACAGTTCAAAAATGCACCGAAATTTTCATCGCTATATAAGAAAAGTACCAGTCTCTTCATTGTTAGATAAAATTTGGATTTAATTCGCTACCTTTCGCATATCTTTCGATTTTTTCGTATTCTTTCGATTTGTTTGCATTGTACTTTCTAATTTTCGTACGGTTGAATTGTTTCGCATAAGTGAATTGCAAATAAATTATTGAATTGTTATCTTTGCGTTTTTATTCTTGATATTACAAGTGCAAGATAAAACATTTTGGTCCTTCGAACCGGATAGTGTGATAAGTTGAAAAGTAAAAAGTTCTTGTGGAAAAGTAAAAGGACAAAGTAAATCAGTGCCAGTGGTGTGTTTAACAAAGACAATTTAATTCGTGGCGCGATTCGGTTATAACCGGGTGGTGAAATTTTACATTCGTGGAAATTGTATGCAGTAAGCCGGGGTAAGTCCCATTCCTTTCTATATATCCTTTTGTGCTATAAATCCTTCTGTTTTTTTCATTTAAAATTTCCGTATTGTTCTTTTTCGTTGAAATATTTTGATATACATACATACAAATATATTCTATTGGGCAAAAGTCTGACCGTTTGAATTACAAAGTCTGGTTTAATACATTCGGGCTTGAGTGAATTAGTTGACACTGAAAATTGAAATCGTCATTCATTGATTCTAATAATAACTAATTCGCCTTCGAATCAAGTTAATATTGCTTGGGTATTTTGAATTGAGAAGCCACATTCAAGGTGTTGTGACTTCGTTCATAAATCATTATAGTATTCCGACTTGAAATCTCCATAGAAATTTGAGAAACTTCAGTCTGATTTTGGCAGTTTCTAATAGTATTCAGAATGGAGAACTTAATTGTGCAACAAAAGCTGCCTTTAAAGCAATTGAATAGACTTCGGTCTAATTTCAAAAAGACTTCAGCAAGTCGTAAAACGTTGTCGTATTGTGAAAGGGTTAGAGAACGTTTACAGAATTTACATACTGACTTCGAAGAAAACCATAAGAAAATTTTAGCATTGTTGACGGGTGATGAGGCAGAGTTGAATATAGATTATTTCGCGAGTGAAATTTTCATGCAGTTTGATGAGCAGCAATTAGAATTCGTGGCTGAGGTAGATGACCAGTTGAAGGAAGTATTGGATAAGCAGCGGGCAGCAGAGCAACTAGAAGTCAATGCATCGAATAACGATAAACGGACGGCAGAAAAACCAGATGCAGTGAAACCAACACTGGATGAGGAACGGAAGTCAATGGACGTCGGATTGCAAGGCCTAGAATCAAACTTGGAGGATATCAAGTTACTTCGCATTTCTATACCAAAATTCCATGGGAACTACGACCAATGGATATCATTTCGGGACTTGTTCACATCGCTTATTCACAAACGGACGAATCTGTCAAAAGTGCAAAAGCTGCACTACTTGAAATGTAGTTTATCGGGGGAAGCTGAGGGACTGCTACCCCAATACGCAGTAACCGAAGCAAATTATGATATAGCTTGGCATATCTCAAACAACAGATACGACAATGTCAACATCTTGCTGAATACTCAATTTAAAAGGTTATTTTCGCTGTCAAATGCCACTGAGTCATCTTCTTCTATAAAAACTCTTCTTGACACAACTATGGAGTGTGTACAAGCGATCGAGTACATGGGGGTCGAAAATCTCTGTCATGCGATGTTGGTGTTTGTTGTAACACAAAGGTTGCCTCCTGCCACAAGGCAGCTCTGGGAGCAAGAACACGTTCAAAGAACTATTCTTCCTTCATTAACCGACTTGCCTGAATTAATGCAGCGCAGATTTAGAGCTGTAGAGGCTGCAGGAATCGAGCGTATTAAAATATCAAGAAACCCAAATACTTACCAAGCACACAATGTGCAAATGCATACGAGTCAAGTAGTCCAACCTTGTGTTGTTTGCAAAGCTGAGCATCCTATTCGACAATGTGCCACTTTTAGCCAAATGAGCCATGATTCCAAGTTTAACATAGTCAAACGTAATAAACTATGTATCAATTGTTTGACGAAAGGACATATGTTAGCACGATGTCCCAGTAGCAATAGATGCGCAAAATGTCAAAGGGCGCACCACACATTATTGCATAGGAGCTCAAATTCAATTCCAACTAATTTCCTAAACGTTAATGCAACAGAATTCGAGTCTGTACATGTGCCGGCAACCAACTCCAATCAAAACGAATCGCATATGCAAACATTGAGCGCCGTTACATCAAAAAAGGTACTCCTAGCTACAGCTTTAGTTAACGTACAAACATTAAGCGGCTGCACGGGTTTGAGAGCATTATTAGATCAGGGATCGCACGCGTCATTCATTAGCGAAAATGCAATTAAACAACTTAACTTGCAGAGAAAGCGAACAAACACTAGTGTGAGTGGTATTGGGAAGGCATACAATACTCCAACTAAGGAACTTGTGAATTTGAAAGTGACATTACGCAACCAACAATATCTAAATGTCGATGCATATATTTTAAATCAATCAACTAATTTGTTACCGACATGGAATGTAACTTCGGACTTGAAAGCTCAACATCAAAATTTCGATTTAGCTGATCCAAATTTTGATAAACTTGGAAGAATTGATTTATTATTCGGGGCTGATGTGTATGCACAAATAATAGCAGGCGACATTCACCGACTACCAATGGGTCCAATTGTTCAGAAAACGAGTTTAGGATGGATAGTTTTCGGAGGCATCAGTACCCAACCAGAGTTGAATCTCTACAGTTTTAAAATAGAACTAATCCAACATGATGAAGTAAATGCGCAAATAAGAAAATTTTGGGAGTTGGAAGAAATTGAAGTAATCCGGGAGCAAACAGCCGAAGAACGAATTTGTGAAGAGTTTTACGTTCAAAACACTCACCGTAATGCTGATGGGAGGTACGTTACTCGCCTTCCATTCAAAGAAGGAACTAATCGAAACATGTTGGGCTTTTCAAGAAACACGGCGGTTGCCAGTTTGATATCACTAGAACGTAAATTTTCGAAGAATCCAGACTTATATAATGAATACTTCAAGTGCATCCAAGAATATGCAGACTTAAACCATATGCATAAAACAGATTGTAATGAAGACATTAAAGTAAATGCAAATGGCACAAGGGAATGCAAAGCGAATTACCTTCCTCACCATGTTGTGTACAAAGAAAGCACAAGTACAAAGGCTCGTGTTGTCTTTGATGCTTCCAGAAAAACGAGCTCTGGAATATCTTTAAATGATGTACTTTACTCTGGCCCGGCACTTCAAACCAGTCTTGATGAAATCTTGTTAAAATGGAGATGTTTGAAATTTGTATTTGTGGCAGACATAGAAAAAATGTATAGACAAATAAGAATACACAACGAAGACGCCAACCTTCAACGCATTGTATGGCGTAACAGCCCTAATGAGCCAATCCGAGACTATTGTTTAGACACTGTCACATTCGGAGTCACGTGTGCTCTGTTTTTGGCTATCCGAACCCTTCGGAGACTTGCGGAAGATTCGCAATCGTCGTTCAAAATGGCACATCAAGTAATTTTCAATGATATCTATGTGGATGATATTTTATCAGGAGGAACCGACATAGATCAGGCGTTAGCAAAAAGAAATGAAGTAAACACATTATTATATTCAGCAGGATTTAAGTTACGAAAATAGGCTGCAAATAATGAACAAATTTTACGTGGCATTTTTTGTCTAATAGGAGTGGCATTTTTTTTGTCTAATAGGAGAACGCTATTAGACAAAAATATTGGATTACTGATGCGAGAAACTCTATTCGTTTTTTCGTGCCAAAATGTTTTGTATGCTATAACAAAAGGCACAATCCAGTACTCAACTTATGGGAAATTTGCCAGAGCAAAGAGTATCTCCATCTCGGCCCTTCACTCATTGTGGCATCGATTATTGTGGCCCAGTGGATCTCAAAATATTTAAAGGAAGAGGCTCCAAAATTACTAAAGGATATATTGCAATTTTTGTTTGCCTTTCAGTCAAAGCTATACATCTGGAATTAGTTGGTGATTTATCAACACAATCTTTTTGGCAGCCTTTCGACGTTTTACGAGCCGACGCGGACTAGCTGATCACATATACAGTGACTGCGGTACCAATTTCGTAGGTGCCAACAAAGAATTAAAGAAAATAGTTAAACAAAATGAAGGCCTGATACAAGAATTCGCTAGTGAAGGTATAACGTGGCATTTCAATCCACCGTCATCACCACATTTCGGAGGGCTTTGGGAGGCCGGTGTGAAATCTACTAAATATCATTTAAGGAGAATCGTTGGAAATTCACTATTAACTTATGAGAAATTCAACACAGTTTTAACTAAAATTGAAGCATGTTTAAATTCGAGACCTCTCTGCCCGCTAACAAATGATCCGAATGATCTGAACGCTTTAACGCCAGGTCATTTCCTCATAGGGGATATGATACTCGCTGTTCCAGAAAATACGTTATTAGATATTCAACTCAATCGGCTAGATCGCTGGCAATACACTCAACGTTTGACCCAAGATTTTTGGAGAAGATGGTCAACTGAATATATCGCACGACTGCAACAAAGACCAAAGTGGAATCGCCGCCATCCCAATATAGAAGTCAATGACTTAGTACTCGTTAAGGATGAACGTCTGCCATCATACAAGTGGCCAATGGGACGAATCGTAAAAACATATGGTGGGCAAGATGGTCTAGTTCGAGTAGTGCGAGTACGTACATCCACCACAGAATTCGATAGACTCATTACCAAAATTGCTTTATTACCTGTAGAAAAGCCCCAGGAACACTAAACTGAAGTTGTTTTTTTTTTTAATTAAACATTGAATATGAAATCAAACAAAATGTTAACTTTTGAGTCAAATCGCTGACATAATGAATTCTCATCGACATTAGCCAATAAGCCCAAATTAGAATTGTGATACCTTGTTTGTACTCCTAATCCACTTCCTATCCCTCCCCCCGGCATGAATGTACCAGAATGGCGACGCGAGGCGCCTGAAAACCTCAAGTTCCCGGGCATAGTTCATGGTCGCAAGGAGGAAATGCCGCTCCATAGAACCGTGCCATCGTTCAAGGAGAAATATCAAGTAGCAGACCAGAAGCAGAGAAGATGAAAGATGATCTTTCTTATTAGTTAAAATTAAGTAAATAATAATCTAATCACAGTGAAATATGAGACTGTCGCCTCATGGGAGGGGAGAATGTTGCGTACGGCTTCAACAACCTGAAAATAATATAAAATAAGATATAATTGACGATAATATTTACTTACCGATCGATCCGTCCAGCTGACAGGTGTCAGTATGGCTCGTCCAGCCGTTCCCGTGGAATTAACGTAATTCCAGTCAGCTGATGTTGGATATTAATGCTGTATTCTATTATGAAATTTCGACTAAGTTAATAGTAGTTTAGTGAACAGTTAAAAAATGTACCGAAATTTTCATCGCTGTATAAGGAAAGTACCAGCTAGTTTCTCGCGCTCTTCTTTGTTAGATAAAATTTGGATTTGATTCGCTACCTTTCGCATATCTTTCGATTTTTTCGTATTCTTTCGATTTGTTTGCATTGTACTTTCTAATTCTCGTACGTTTGAATTGTTTCGCATAAACGAATTGCAAATAAATTACTGAATTTTTATCTTCGCGTTTTTATTCTTGAAATTACAAGTGGAAGATAGAACAGTATATACTTTACCTCGCCAGCGGGATTCATCAGATCGAGATGGACCCGAAAGATATCCAGAAAACAGCATTTACCGTTGAAGGTGGGCACTCCAAGTATGTTCGACTGCCTTTTAGGTTTAAGAACGCGCCGCCAACCTGCCAACGCGTGATGGATAACGTCTTACAAGAAATTCAAGGGAAAAACTGCCTAGTGTATCTTGACGATATCATCGTGTTCTCGACATCACTACAAGAGCACGGTGAGAGTCTATGAAAAGTTTTCGGGAAATTGCGCGACGCTAATTTCAAAATCCAACTCGATAGATCCGAGTTTTTTCGCTAAGAAGTAGCTTTTCTAGGCCACATAGTAACGCCAACCGGAGTAAATCATAACCCAGAAAAACTAAGAGCAATTAAAAATTTTCCAATCCCACGAACGCAAAGAGAAATAAAATCCTTCCTGGGGCTTCTAGGATATTATCGGAAATTCGTTAAAGATTTCTCCAGACTAACGAAACATCTTGTCAATTGGAACGCATACCAGAAACACCAATGATCACCCAACCAGAGCCTAACTACATCTTTATCGTCAATGCTCCGACAACCACCGTAAAATCCACATGCGGTTTTTCAAATAGAACAATTTTTGGAACAACACTAATCCATTACGAAGGATGCGAAATCGAATTAAACGAAATAACATACAAAAGCGAAACCAACATCTTCTGGGATGATATTAACATTTTCCCAACATCCTTCACCAAAATCAGCACAACCGAAACAACATCAAAGCTGGAACTTCCCATACTGGAAAATTACAGCTTCGAGAACATCGACAGCATCCAACTCCTAGGAAAACGTAGATTTGGAAAAAAATACACCCAGCAGCCTGCTCAGCATCCTCATCTTCATGAAAATGTTCATTTGGCTCCGACGCAAATATTTTGGCTCAAATATCATCATCATCGCTCCAGAAAAGAAACCCTAATGGGCCATTTAGACAAGCGTCCATGCGTCCGCGCGTCCAAGCGTTTTTAGATTACACGAGTCAAGTCAACTCAAATCCAGTTTTTTTAAGGCGGGGCTAAGGCGATAAGTGGATAGATTTTACACGCTTATGATGATGTTTTTTTGCTCCGTACAAATATATTGGTAACAGAAAGTTGTATGTATTTATCCATATGAGTATATATACCTACATATATATGTTTGTGTCTAGATATTCAGATGCATTCAATTTGTTTTCGTAATAGTCACGCACGTAAGGATGCAAAATATATATTATCCACATTATTATATAAGAAAATAATCATCCACAAAACATATATTTAAATGATCACCAACGAATCATCCACACATGCCACTGAGCGAAAGAAATCATTTTAAAATGTATTGTACATGAATCAGCATACTCCACCTCCTTCGCTTTAGACCCGCCTATATAAACAAAACCAAATTGACTCGTGTAAGCAAAACACGCTAGATCGCATGGACGCGTGGACGCAAGGACGCCAATGTAAATGGCCCATAAAGGTTCAGTTAGCGAACCTGCGTCGCGTCCGTCGCGTCCGCTCCGTTTTATGACCGGAAGCATCGATGATCATTAAGAGTGCATCGCGTCCGCTCCGTCTGTCAAAGGTAGTGATTGTCAGTTTAGTTATTTTCGTGGTGTAAAATTCATATTCGAACGCGGGAGTAGTTTGAGCTGTTTTGTGATTTGTTGGTTAGTAGCTAAACGTATGAAAGAAACAATGTTTCATCTTAATTGCACAGTATGTATTGCATATTCAGACATTTTTTATCTACTGCAAACGAAATATGTTGGCAGTCATAGGTGGACACTGGTATTTTACAAAAAATATTGATAAATGTTTATTTATCTGGAACTATTCATCCACCAGGGGAAAAGAGATGGCGTTCAATATTAATACAATGACTACATCATTAATTTAGTATGGTACACTAACGTAAACATTTGTTTTACATTTCTACTCGGGTGTTTGGTTTGGGAATAAATTAGACTTTCGAACTATAATAAATTACAGCCACTATTATTTTTGTCACGTTATTTTCAAGCATGATATTTCTGAAAAGCTCTGAATGAAATTTTTAGCGCAACAATCGCGAAGATAAATGAAAGAGAAACTAATTTAATACAGACATCAATTTAATCGGTTCAATAAATATTGACGGTTTTTTGATCCATCGATAAATTAACATTATTTCATCAGTAAGATTTATAACTATAAAGTACGCTAAGTAATAAGTTCTACAGCATCAATATTCGATTAATTTAATATTACAGAAAAATGATTTATCTATTCCACAAAACATTTTGAAAATATATTCACCTTGAAATAATCTTAGCTGACAGAATGCCTTGCAAAACACTCACCACTCATTCTAAACTCACCTTTCTCTCTCTCTCGATGCGTCCGAAAATGAAATTTGATCATCTCTTGCACTCCGTTCCGTCGGACGCACCGGTTGGAGAACTATCGCTCCGTCTTCCAATGCAAAGTATATGGAAACTGCTGTGAAATTCAACTCAGTCGGAGCGGACGCGACGCAGGTTTGCTAACTGAACCTTAACACCAAGGTTTCTTTAGCCACCGCTCTTCTTAAAGGGGGACGAGTTACATGCAGATACAATTCCCACACAAAGCAACATATCAGGCTCACTAGACGACACATACAGATACAATTCCCACACATAGCAACATATCAGGTTCACCAGACGACACACGTATCCACTCTAGTTTAAAGTAATATTACACCTATGCCATCTTCACGAAAGTGATGACTGTTGTTTACGCTAATATTATTATAATTACAAGAATATGGAAACTCATCATTGTCATTTGCCACTTAAATAAAGAAGCTCGTCTCGAAAGTTTAAGTGTATTATATTTTTTGGCTTAAATAAGAGTGCTGAAGATAACTCGCGCGATAACAAGCGCGTGAACAATTATTGCTGGTCAGCAACTTGGACATGCGAATTGCTTATTTAAAGAACGGAAATAAAGTTTTCATTTCACATTCGAAAAAGTTAGTCTTGGATATCGGGTCGATCTTTATAAATAGTAGAATTGGTTAAAGTGCCGATCTGCGACCTTGAGAACTAGTGCAGTTGGTCAAAGTGCCGATCTGCCACTTTAGAATTAATGGATTTGGTTAAAGTGCCGATATGCGACTTGCAAATAGAAGAAAACAACGTTCCTACAGACTGAGTTAAAGCACTTAATTGGAATAAGTGGGACACTGTTGAGAGCGTTAATGTCCTTCTAATTGAGTTAGGGTGCTCAATTAGAAGTAGTACAAACTGTGCGTGCAGCTGGTGAAAGTGGCGGTCTGCTTAAATGAAACATTACACTGTTCCGGACGTAACACGTGGTAAATGAAATGCGTCAAAAATACTACATATCCCGATTGTGAGCTGTTAACTAAAAACTGCCAGCAATGCAAAAATTGTCGATCGATGCCATGCCAACCGGAAATACAAGATATAAATAGGCAAGGCAAGGCAACTCATATTAAAGCCTTTTGCTAGACTTGCATCATTCACACGTCGATTTTCATACGTAGGAATCAACTATTTTGATCCAATGAGTGTGGTTTTAGGTCGCCAAATAGAGAAACGATGGGTAGTTTTCATGACATGCTTAACGACACGAGCAATCCATATCAAAGTAGTGAACAGTTTGTCAGCAGACTCCTGTATTTTGGCTATTAAGTCGTTCCATCGCCAGATGCAGACTCCCAATTGATATACGGTGCGTTAACGGTACGAATTTTCATGAAGCTGGAAGAGAATGACGCGTTGCTATAGAACGACAAAATGCTCAACTAGCAAAAAAAAATTGCCAGTTCAACTATTAAGTGGGCCTTTAATCCACCTGCAGCACCTCATATAGGTGAGAGTTGGCAAGGACTAGTGCAATCCGTAACGAAAACGTTGAATTGAATTCTGCTAACACAGAACCCAACAGATGAGACACTTTACAGTATGCTGCTCGAAGTTGAACGGACCATCAATACTAGACCATTAACATATTTGCCATTGGAGAACGTGAATGAAGAAGCGCTAACTCCGAACCATTTTCTATTTGGTTCTTCCAACGGTAAAAAACCAAATGAGACTAGTCCTACAGAATTGAAAAAGTCTTTAAATTGCGTTAAGCGCAACGGCAAGTAATGACAATTGTGTGACCTACATAAATGATCTCTTTTAGTGACTAAGGAATTTAGGAATGATAAATATTGGCAATTATTGTAATGTAATTCAGTTGTTTAATTAGATACAATCAATGCACTTGTCGCGGAGTAAAAAAATCGTTTTTTTTTGCTAACAGTACTCCGGTAAATGTTAACTTACATACTGAAAGCGTAAACGGAATACTCCTACATTCGATGAGCTCCAAAATTCTGCATATTTTTGAGGGTGCCTTATCATTTTGTCTCGGAGTGTATATATATGAGAGAGATACAAGGATGTAACCGACATTAAGATTAGACTGTCTGCTACGAACCGCCATCAATGTTGGACGCATAGCTTTGAATAAATTGATTCTTATTTTATTAAGTTTGCTTTCATATCGAAGATCTTGAATAACTCGCGCGATAACAACGTTCAAGCGCGTGAACAATTATTGCTGGTCAGCAACTTGGACATGCGAATTGCTTATTTAAAGAACGGAAATAAAGTTTTCATTTCACATTCGAAAAAGTTAGTCTTGGATATCGGGTCGATCTTTATAAATAGTAGAATTGGTTAAAGTGCCGATCTGCGACCTTAAGAACTAGTGCAGTTGGTCAAAGTGCCGATCTGCCACTTTAAAATTAATGGATTTGGTTAAAGTGCCGATATGCGACTTGCAAATAGAAGAAAACAACGTTCCTACAGACTGAGTTAAAGCACTTAATTGGAATAAGTGGGACACTGTTGAGAGCGTTAATGTCCTTCTAATTGAGTTAGGGTGCTCAATTAGAAGTAGTGCAAACTGTGCGTGCAGCTGGTGAAAGTGGCGGTCTGCTTAAATGAAACATTACACTGTTCCGGACGTAACACGTGGTAAATGAAATGCGTCAAAAATACTACATATCCCGATTGTGAGCTGTTAACTAAAAACTGCCAGCAATGCAAAAATTGTCGATCGATGCCATGCCAACCGGAAATACAAGATATAAATAGGCAAGGCAAGGCAACTCATATTAAAGCCTTTTGCTAGACTTGCATCATTCACACGTCGATTTTCATACGTAGGAATCAACTATTTTGATCCAATGAGTGTGGTTTTAGGTCGCCAAATAGAGAAACGATGGGTAGTTTTCATGACATGCTTAACGACACGAGCAATCCATATCAAAGTAGTGAACAGTTTGTCAGCAGACTCCTGTATTTTGGCTATTAAGTCGTTCCATCGCCAGATGCAGACTCCCAATTGATATACGGTGCGTTAACGGTACGAATTTTCATGAAGCTGGAAGAGAATGACGCATTGCTATAGAACGACAAAATGCTCAACTAGCAAAAAAAAATTTCCAGTTCAACTATTAAGTGGGCCTTTAATCCACCTGCAGCACCTCATATAGGTGAGAGTTGGCAAGGACTAGTGCAACCCGTAACGAAAACGTTGAATTGAATTCTGCTAACACAGAACCCAACAGATGAGACACTTTACAGTATGCTGCTCGAAGTTGAACGGACCATCAATACTAGACCATTAACATATTTGCCATTGGAGAACGTGAATGAAGAAGCGCTAACTCCGAACCATTTTCTATTTGGTTCTTCCAACGGTAAAAAACCAAATGAGACTAGTCCTACAGAATTGAAAAAGTCTTTAAATTGCGTTAAGCGCAACGGCAAGTAATGACAATTGTGTGACCTACATAAATGATCTCTTTTAGTGACTAAGGAATTTAGGAATGATAAATATTGGCAATTATTGTAATGTAATTCAGTTGTTTAATTAGATACAATCAATGCACTTGTCGCGGAGTAAAAAAATCGTTTTTTTTTTTTGCTAACAGTACTCCGGTAAATGTTAACTTACATACTGAAAGCGTAAACGGAATACTCCTACATTCGATGAGTTCCAAAATTCTGCATATTTTTGAGGGTGCCTTATCATTTTGTCTCGGAGTGTATATATATGAGAGAGATACAAGGATGTAACCGACATTAAGATTAGACTGTCTGCTACGAACCGCCATCAATGTTGGACGCATAGCTTTGAATAAATTGATTCTTATTTTATTAAGTTTGCTTTCATATCGAAGATCTTGAAAATCTTACAAAATAAAATATTAGCTCTACTGAACAAAATACTAGCTCCGGGAAAATAGTTAACGAAAGACGCGTCTCTACAGTATCATGCTAGTGAGGATGAATACGACGATGACCACGCCGAAGACGATAGTGATGGGAACTTTGAGTATAAAGATATTAAGAGTAGCAGAAACACTGTAAACGCCTGTAGGTGTGTGTCGCGAGTTTATGCCTTTTTCTTTTTATCTTTTCTTCCCCCTTGCCTTTCACTCTATCACTATATAGGAGCGAAAAATCCGGTCGCTGTCAAATTTTGCTAGCCTCGTAAAGCAAACGTAAGCAAACTACCGACACGCAATAGAAATCGATGAGAAACAACGATTAAATAGAGGCGTGACTGAAAAAAGTATGCAAAAGCATCAGAGCATTAGAAATAGACGCGACATGGATTAAAGCTATTAAAAAAGGCAAAGATAACTGAGCAGCAAGACATCGCTTAAACAACTAGCATTTTCCCGCTTTTGTAATGTTAATTCACAAGAAAATTTCCACCATAGCAATTGCTGTAAGGTTCTTAACGAAATCCGGGAATTTTCAACCATAGCTAACCCGCTAAGTAAAGAAATACTACCGATCACCGATTGAGTCCGCGATTTGGCATCTTTAAACTGCTTTAAACGCGGCACTTTGACAGCTACCGGATTTTACTTTTTCAGGATGGCGCGAGGACTGTCGGAGGTCAGTGGCGTAAGTGAGAAGATGATGCATAGGGGCATATAATTTTTACATTAAATTTGTTTGAAAATTTCGGGAGGCAATTTAGATATATTATTTAGACATGTTTTAGCTGCACAAAAAATATTACACAAGTATTCAAATACGCGCTTCGAAAGCAATGCATAACGAGCAGCCTGATAAAAAACATGTCGAATAGCTATATATATATATATATATATATATATATATATATATATATATATATATATATATATATATATATATATATATATATATTTTTATATATATATATATATATATATATATATATATATATATATATATATATATATATATATATATATATATATATATATATATATATATATATATATATGTTTATATATATATATATATATATATATATATATATATATATATATATATATATATATATATATATATATATATATATATGTTTATATATATATATATATATATATATATATATATATATATATTATATATATATATATATATATATATATATATATATATATATATATATATATATATATATATATTTAACATACATTAACAATTCAATATAACGACATAACAATTACATACAAATTTTTTTCCAACACATTAGAAAACAAAATACATCACAACTTTTTATTTTAGTTTACTTTAATATATTTTATTTTGATTTTAGCTAAATTGATGGGCAAATTAAGTGGGATTAGGATGTTGATAGGGTCTTTAATAAGTTTGTTCTAAAAGTGTGTTTAGAGATCCCCGAAGCGTAGTTGCTGCTTATAAAGTTGAAAATTCTACAGCACCTATTTATGGGCTCGTTATATGCATAGTTAGTGTGGTGATTGAACTCCTTGAGCAGAGTTGCATACCTAGTGCGTCTTGGTTGGTCATTGAAAATAATTTTGTTGGAGAGAGCTTCAACATTGACTGCACCACTTATAATATCAAAGGTTAGGCATGCACTTAACAGTGTTCTTCTAGAAGAGAGAGGCATTAAATTAAGTAGGCTCAGTTTGGTTTTGTAAGAAGGAAGATGTTGGAAGTCTTTTGGATCATAGAGGTCCCTCAAAGCGAAAAGTAAAAACTGTTTCTGAACAGATTCTACTCTCTCATTATGTACATCAAAAACTGGGTTCCATATTATGCAGGCATACTCCAATAGAAGACGCACCAGAGTGATATATAATGACTTGGTAACCCATATATTCTTGAACTCTTTAGCACGTCTCTTAATGAATCCGAGCTGTTTATTAGCTCTGGCAAGGGTTTTGTCATAGTGGAGATTGAACCGCATCTTGCTGTCCAATACTACCCCGAGATCTATAATATGATCAACCCTATTCAATATGGTGTTGTTAAGGCAGTAAGAATACTTTTTGATCATATTCTTACGGGAAAAGCTTATTACATGGCACTTGTTAATGTTAAGATTCAAATGATTCTCATTGCACCACTGTTCGAGAGATTGAAGCTTGGATTGTAGAAGAATTGCGTCAGATTGCGTGTTTACGCTGAGGTAAATTTTTAAATCGTCAGCATAAAAGAGATGGGGTAGATGGGGTATACCAAGCAATGTCTCAGAAAGATCAGAAATGAAGATGTTAAAAAGCAGGGGACCTAGATGACTGCCTTGCGGTACTCCAGAAGATGCGAAAACTCTTTTAGATAAGTGGCCCTGGAATTTAACAAGCTGAGTTCGATCGCGAAGATAAGACTGGAGCCAATCAAGAAGAGACCCTGATATACCAAAGTTGCGAAGCTTGTATATTAGAGTTTGATGGTCAACCCGGTCGAAAGCATTACTAAAGTCCGTATAGACTGAGTCAATTTGACTTTCTTTTTCCATTTCACAGAGCACATCAGAGACCAGGATCATGAGATTGGTAGAAGTCGATCTACACTTACGAAATCCATGTTGTTGTTGTTAATTTAGAAGGGGGTCGATTATGCGAGTAAGTTTTTCACAAACTAACTTCTCAAAAAGTTTGTGGATAACAGATAGAATAGCAATCCCCCGATAGTTATCGACTGATCGTTTATCACCACTTTTGAAAATAGGCGTAAGGTATGAAGATTTTCAGAGAGATGGAAAAACACCTATGAAGAGGGATTTATTGAAAATCATGTGCAAAGGTGTGATCAATTGGTCCGCAAATTGCACGACGAAGGAAGGAGAAACCAAATCAGGGCCTGGTCCTGTGCCGATCTTTAGTTGATGAATAGCTTCAATAATAGCCTCTTGTGTAAGAACAAACCCGGCGATAAGAGGTCTCGCGGTGATTCTTGCAGACATAGTAGAAGTGGAGATTTTTGGCGAGCAAAAAGAATTTTGAAAGTGATCAGCAAAAAAGTTACAAATGGCTTGTGGGCAGGAAAAAACCATGTTACCACGGGACATCGAACAGGGATAGCCGGTTGTTTTACGTTTCAAGTTAACGAAATCGTAAAACTTCCTGGGATCACTTATGATTTTTTCCCCCATTGTGTTAACATAGAACTCATACGCTTCGCGGGATTTGATGGAAAATTCGTTGGATAGCTGATCGTATAATCTGATTAGACCCTCATTGAGCAAGTTTTCATTTTTAATTGCTTTATATAATTTATTTCTACGGTTTCTGAGACGCCTTAAATTATTGTCGAGCCAAGGCTCTGAGAGTTTGTTTTTTTTCTTCAGCTTCGGTACGAATAAGTGAATGGCATTGAAAATTATTTTATAAAAGGAAGACACTGATTCATCTAAATCTAATAACGAAAGAGAAATTGTCCAGTCTACTGTGTCCAAATAGTTTCTAATGCTTAAGTAGTCAGCATTATGTATATTATGTATATATATATATATATATATATATATATATATATATATATATAAAAAAAAAATATATATATATATATATATATATATATATATATATATATATATATATATATATATATATATATATATATATATATATATATATATATATATATATATATATATATATATAAATATATATATATATATATATATATATATATATATATATATATATATATATATATATATGTATATGTATATTTATATATATATATATATATATATATATATATATATATATATATATATATATATATATATATATATATATATATATATATATATATACAGTGCCGAGAAAAAGTGATTCAAAAAGATGAAAATACACAAAATTTCGGCTTTGATAGGTTATTTGCGAACACTCAAAAGTAATATCGGCAAAATTTATTATTCGGAGTATAGTCCTATGTGTCATAGGTAAAATTTTTTAATCATTTTCCCAAGAACCAGTTTCTGAAAGTTTGTTTACGCTTCCAGATTAACCTCTAGCTTAAAACATACCGAGAAAAAGTGATGCAATAATTGCTTTTCATTGAAAATGTGTAATTTTTTCTGGAGATGGAGTCCATTATTAGTTGTTTTCATCATTGGAAATAAATTTTAGAGGCGATTGGAGGAAAACATTCGTAAAAGAAAATAGTTCCTGAAACCCTAGGTTTAGGTTTTCATTAATATTACTATTTAACCAATTTTCAGTCGATCAACATGAGAAAAGAGACTTCTTTAGATGAAAGAAAAATTATTCTTCGGCTTCATAACCAGACCGTTCCATACAAGGAAATTGCAGCCATCGTTAATAGACCCATTTCCACTATTGGGAAGATAACAGACAAGTTCTGCAAAAATAAAAGCTTAGAAAATAAAAAGCGCTCAGGGAGGAAGAAAATAATATCTGGACGTGATATGCGAATAATCGAACGAAAAGTCAAGAAAGATCCTTTTATTCTAAGATCCTTTTATACTAACACTAAAATCTATTTATAAAAAAGATGTTAGCGTTAATAGAGTCAGAAGTCATTTAAGGAAATTGGGTTACGTGTGTTGTATTAAAAGAAAAAAAAATTTCGATAGCGACATAAACCGTGAAAAAAGATTAAATTTCGCCAAGGAACATTTGAATAAGGATTTAGAATTTTAGAAACGCGTCTTATTCGCGGATGAAAGCAAGTTTAGTGTGTTTTCTCACGATGGACGAGCAAAAGTGCGCAGAAAGTCTCTTACGGAGCTAGATACGAAAAATATGATAGAAACTGTGAAGCATGGTGGTGGTTCTATTTTGGTATGGGGATGTATGGCTTTCAATGGAGTTGGCGAACTTCATATAATAGAAGAAAAAACGATGGATCACAAAGTCTACATCCAGATTTTAAAGGATCGGCTAGCTGCTGGCGTTCAATAGTTGAATTTGGGAACAAACTACATATTCATGCAAGACAATGATCCTAACCATACCGCCCACCAAACTCGAATGTGGATACTTTATAATATTCCAAATTAGCTGAAATGGCCCCCACAATCACCTGATCTCATTCCAATTGAGCATGTTTGGGAAGAACTGTCGCTTCAACTTGCAACACATAACATCCGCAGCAAATCCGCGCATAAGGAAATAATAAGAGAAGACTGGGGCAAGATCACTCAAGAACACTGCGCTAAGTTGGTTTCATCTATGCCAAGAAGGCTTTAAGCTGTCATAGATCGAAAAGGAAATCTTACCAAACATTAAGAACCATTGATTGCTATGAATATGATCGAGGTTTAATTTTTGCATCACTTTTTCTCGTTAGCCAAAAATGAATTGATTTACTTTTTAATTTTTTTCTTAGAGAAAAGTTTTTTTTTTTTATTTTTTTTATATCTAATCACTGTTTGGAAATATATTAATAGCAATAAAAAAACCAACGGACTTTTTATTCACTACCTTTAAAAATATGAAAATGTTAACCTAAAGAATTTCTTAAATATGAGCTTTTGCGTCAATTTTTCTCGGCACTGTATATATATATATATATATATATATATATATATATATATATATATATATATATATATATATATATATATATATATATATATATATATATATATATATATATATATATATATATATATATATATATATATATATATATATATTAGCTAATTATTTATTTCACGTTTCACTTCGTATATCAATTATTTAGTTTCGGCAAAAGAATATTGAATCTTGAATATTATAATCAGATTTACGCACAACATTTATATATATTCGAATTTCCGCGCCAAGCCCTTTCACCCAAAACGAGCCATTCATCTACGCCCCGAACAATTTGTCCGAATGTTCGTAAATTTTCCTAGTGTGAGTAAAAACTTGTGAAAATGAAGACAGTCTGCTGGCTTTATTGCGACTCTTAATAATTTTATACTCAAAGGATGGGAAGCAGCCAACGATTAAAACGTTAGTATTAGTGTGAATTGGATGACAATAAGGCAATCCGCACACGGGTCGTTGAGAACGGGTCGTTGACGCTTGGTCGTCACAGCCCATGTAAATCAATGCGTGACCGCTAACGGAGCGTTAGCCTATCGTGAAGAGCGAGAACCGCAGTCGGTTCACGTTGAGTGCGTCTCAAGCGTTGTGCATTGCAGGCCTCAAGTCGAATGACTAGTCGTGTTTGCAAGCGCGATGGATGACGGCAACGTACAATTCGTGAAGGAGGTGGGAAAATGCCCCGAATTGTATGATTTTACGACGCATACTGACGTTTTCTTGGTGACCCGTGTGCGGACCAGTGGCGTGGCGTTCATGGAAGCAAGGGAAGCATTGCTTACCCTACATTTGGCTGACATGAATTTTAAATTAATAGTTTTATTTCGAAATCGTGAAATAATCGCGTATAAACATTTATAAAAAATAATTCTCAAATCAAATTAATGAAAATAATGAACGAACAACCACGACTTGGAACCAATGTAAAAATTGCATCTACGAGCGTTTATTTGACCCCATATAGACTAGACTGTGACGTCATTAAAAAAATGTATCTATACCGTATGTTTGGAAGCAATGAAGATGTTGCTTCCAAGGGGAAATTATCTTATCAAGAGAGAAACTGAGCGAAGCTGCGAACGCATGACTACTGTGGAACTTATTCCTGGGTTCCCCTCACTAGAAGCAGGGTAAATTGTTATTGTTATCATTTTGCTTTGTTTGTACAGATTTTTTTGTGAATGAAAAATGCTTGCTGTGAGCGAATTTGAATGACGAAATGTGGCAAGCATTGCCAGATGTTGTGGATTCGATAAGTCGTTATTTTATGTGTTTTATTTATGATTTATATTATGACATTATTTTTTGTGTGTTCTATTTTGTATAAAAATGTTTATGAAGGTGTTTTCAATTGGCGAGGGTTTTTAGTCACTTATAGCCTATAGGATTTGGTAATAATATTTCAGTGTAGTAATAAATAAAGCTGTAGACTAGAATTGTGTCGAATTAAATGTGTAAAATTACTGTGTAAAATGTATGATACTTATGATTGATATTTGAAATAGAGAAAGGTTGAAATAGGTGAATGTGTTCACTTGTTCTGTAGGTCAAAATTTTAGAATTCGTCAGCTTATCTAATTTTTATATAATTGGATCTCGGTAATTTGCTGAAAAAAAACATCATCAACCAGGATCGATCGAAACCGAATTCGTTAATTGTCTCTATAAAAAAAAGATGTACCTACTCGGTAGTTTGATCGGAAAATTAATATATGAAAAACTCGGAACGGATTATCGGTTGTAATATTAAACAAAAAAAATTTTGCTGGTCATGTGTACTATTTTCGAATGTTTCAGACATTTGGCAAAATATCGGATTTTGTTATTTAAATAATGTTAAAGCTGTGAACAGGCTTGGTACAAATAGTCCTTTTACTTTTCAAGTTCGATTCCGGTGATTTGAAAAATTGCTGAGTAGTCAATATAAATATTCAGTGATATTGCTCACAGTTAGGAGAAATTGAGAAACAATGAAGTTTCTAATAAACATTGTGTGTCATTTAGGATGTCAAGAAGAAGAATTACATAGCCTTACTGAAAATGTGTATTTTTAAAATAGGGGTAAATCACCTAAAGACAATAGATTTTTTGACAGTACATAACCGATAATTGCCAGCTCACTTGGACCAAGCAAATGTTTTTTTCCGGAACATCAAATTATATTCAAAATGATCTCATTAGTTTCAAAACGATATCATTGTAATAAAATTCAGAAAAACAAATTCATAGCAATAATATTAGGTAAAACAACCGATATATCATATTGATCACAACTTTCAACAACCTTTGGTTACATTACTTCTTTCGGTGCAGTTGAAGATACTTTCATTAATCTCACTGATGTTTCTGATAACCAAAATGCGTCCCGTTCATTTAACTTTGTTTTGCATGTTGTCCGAAAATTCAAAGCCTTGAAGAGAATCTGTAATATCTGCCAAAACAACTGGATTGCAAACAAGTATAAAACAAATGTACAAAAACGCAATATATATTTATTTCTTCGAACATCGACTAAATTTGATTTTATCTAAATCGTGCAATAGTATACGCGAATGAAGAATTTTCCAAATCTATTACTAGTTTTTCAACAACGGCAATAAGTTCATTTGCTTTGTATTTATTCGTCAAAAAATGCTTCTGAAATTAGCTCCGAAACGTTAGACTTTTAATGGTTGGTTATTTTTCTATAAGAGCAATTAAAATAACTCGTGGAATATATAACTGAAAATGATAGTGCTAATTGAGACGGAAAGATCGTTAATGGTGAGAGTGGGCTTTTTATTTTACTTAAAGATTCTTAGTTTATTTTTCTGTTGAATGTTTAATGTAAAAAAAAACATACTAATCGATATATTTCAGTCCTAACAATGTAATATACTGTATCATATTCACAAAATGGCAAAATTTGAAGATCAAATACAATCTTCATGAAATAGTTTCACGGGAATGGGGATCGATTTATGGCTGATTTGTGAAACACCACAACGTCGTTAAACAGCAAGGTGCATAATTGAAAACAATGAGAATATTGTACCATTCTTTACAAGTGCTTATGTTGAAATAATTGGTAGCATAATCGTTAAAATAAAGTCAAGGTTTTCATCCTTAAAAAGTTTCAGATTTTTAAATCTTTTCAATTCTTTGAAGTTTGGCCACTTTCAAAAATATTATATTTCTAGTTCTAGGAATGTTATTATTTTACTGATAAATATTGATATGGTTTCTTATTGTGTGAAGGACTGTGACCTTTTATTTTCATAAGAATACATAATGCTACTCTCACGTCCCCGTTAGTAATTTCTGGGTGCTTTTATACAGGGGTTCTATTACACGTAACGAATTTGCGGAAAGCGTAATCAACCATGGACGTCAACCATGGACATCAACCAATTGCTTCCCTTCGATAAATTGTCACGCCACGCCACTGGTGCGGATATGATACAAGGATGACGACACTCGTTTTCTCGCGAGCTTCACAAGTGTCAAACGCATCTCTCGCGTATCGCATGGCTAACGACCCGTGTGCGGAGCGCCGTTTCTGCAAACACCAATACGCGCAACTTTGCACTAATCATTCGCGATGTGAAGAAATCAGTTCGTATGTATGTTAGACGGGAGCAATAATCAGTCGGTATCAGCAAATTTGAAGACCTGGCGGCTGTGATGCAGTGGAATGATTTGCACAAAGTGATGTTCGGAAAAAAACGCTAAACAGTCTAGCGAAACTGTTTATGCATGGCAAAAGCGGAATAAGTTCGTGGCAAAGACTGAGTGTTATTAGAGACGGAATTAGGTGCGCAAGTAAGTAGTGCCGATTTAAATCACCTCTTCAATAGTTGACGCAAAAAGCATGAAACCTGTTGTGAGCATTATTTGAAAATATAAAAATAGCTAAAAGAGGCAAAATCAAAGACGAATTTCTCATTCAGTATGTCATTAAGGGCTAGAAGATGAAAGTGGAATATTCGAAACGCACCAAAAACTTGTCAGAATTCGAAGAGAAGCTTCGAGTGTTGTTTCATCCTACGTACCCTCTGTTGAGTTGTTGTCGGTGCAGCATGAAAATTTATTAGGAGATTTTCCCTTGACTTGCCCTGCGAGCTTTTTCGTAGCCGAATAGCTCAATCTGGTTTGGGTTGAGGGCGGGGAATTCAGCCACGTTCTTCGGTACGCAGAAAACACAATATAAAAATAAACTAGGAACAATCCAGGCAAAGGGAGGAATAAAAGAAGAAACGGAATAAAAAAATGGAGTGAGAAATTTGACATTGACAGGAGTTCATTTAATCATTCATTTATTAAATTTGTCTAATCCAGACTATACACATACAATAAAAATTAATTATTCTTATACAGAATTCGTTTAAGTGATGCTGTAAATAAATGAAAATCGAACTTATAATAAGCTTCGTTAAAGCATCTACTTATTGCAGTGACTGGTTCATTACAACCATAATTGGTCCGATGTTGAAGGATCGACAAAAAGTTAACCCGCCTGACACGTTTGTTATTAGTGTCAAAGTTAAGTTGGCTTAATAAGTAGTTTGAGTCAACGGTGCCTTCCAAAATTTTCGCGGCAAATAAGATTTTGGAATTTTGACGTTGAGAGTCCAAGGTATCCATTCGTAAAAGATTTAAGCGGTCTTGATAAGGAGGTAGATGTTAAGGCCATACCACGATTCAGCAATACTCCTAAATCGAGTACTTTCGCTGATCTATTCAAAGATGTACTCATATGTGAGTATTCATAGATAGAGGATTATTTTCGCGTGTATAAGTTACAATCGTACACTTGTCAGGATTAATTAGGAGATTGTTATCGGAACACCAGTTGGCAAATCTGTTTAGATCCTGTTGCAAATCATTGCAATCGTTAAGGTTTCTCACAACTTTGAAAATTTTAGCGTCATCGGCATAAAGAAGAACAGAAGATGACTGTAGAATGGAACCTACGTCATTAATAAATAAGGCGAACAGTAAAGGGCCTAGATGACTACCTTGTGGAACACCAGACGTGGTTCTAATTTCAGATGACAAGGCACCGCGAAAGGATACACGTTGGGTTTGATTCGTCAAGTAAGAGTCAACCCAATTTAAAAACAAGTAAGGAAATTGAAAGGAATAAAGCTTAGCTAAAAGTATAGAGTGATCAAGCTTATCAAAGGCTTTCATGAAGTCTGTGTAGGTGCAGTCAGTTTGGAGGCCAGCTTCAATTGAGTTGGTTATTTGGTGAAGAAATTCAAGCAGGTTGGTTGTGGTTGAACGACCTTTCATGAAACCATGCTGATACGGAGCAATAATGGATTTGCAATGAAAGGCTACAACATTCGTGACTATGGCTTCAAAAAGTTTTGCGACGCAGGGAAGTTTTGCAATAGGTCTATAGTGGCAAGCGTCATTACGACTCCCTTTCGTGAATATAGGAGTGACGGTGGAGTATTTCCACAAATGAGAATAGATGCCTGTTTTTAAGAATGCATTGAAAATATAAGACAGCACAGGTAATAGTGATGACATACAATATTTCAAGGCCAAATTAGGTATGCCATCTGGGCTAGATGTTATATTATTGTCAAGTTTATTAACAAATGTGATAATAGTGTCCTCGTCAATTTTTAAATCCTTCATCTCCAAAGGAGAAACTGTTGAGTTCGTCAAGTAGGGTGAAAAGTGTCTGGAGTTGGGAAAGTCCGTACGATAAGCTTTACGGAAAACAGAAGCAAATAAATTACTAATATCAAAGGGATCATCAAAATAAGTGTCGTCAGATTGAAATGTGAGTGGATACCCATCGTTATAAGTCTTAGAATTAACAAAATTCCAAAATCTCTAAGGCTGAGCTTGAAAATTAAATTTTAGCTGTTACGTATGTCTATGATATGCAAATGCAACTTCTTTATGATGCAGATCTCGTAATGTAGAAAAACGTTGATAATCAGGTTCTGAGCGAGTCAGGCGAATTTTTTGCCAGGCTTTGTTTTTGGAATTTTTCAAATGGTAAAGCTGTGGAGACATCCAAGGAAAACGAACCTTGCTTTTAGTGAAGGTAGTTGGCACGCACCGTAAAAAACAGTTAAACAACCGAATGTGAAAAAAATGTAGCTTTATCAGGATAAGGTTCCTGCAACACGGAAGACCAATCATAGTTAGCAAGCAAGTCACGAATTTGATCGACATTAGCTCGTCTAAAATTACATTTAAGTTCAGCTGTGCTCGATGATAAGTAATTACTAGATTTTGGCTCGAAAATAATGTTGAGTCCACAATGATGCGCGGTTTCGTCGATGAGAGATGATGTGAGGGATTTCACCACAGTAGAAGAGGCATCAGTCGAAAAAATCAGGTCCAGCATTTTTCCATTTGCGTTCCGGATGCAATTGGCTTGAAATAAACCAAGTGATATAAATTCGTTTGCAATGTTGACATCGTGTTGTCCGCCAATAGAAGTAGAGCTCGGAACTTCGAAAGTGCCGTCCGCTGAAGTGCACCAATTTATTCTAGGTAGGTTGAAATCACCCATTAAGATGACGTCGTCGTTATTGTCCGAAAGGTAGCATATTAGCCGCATAATATGTATTAGTGAAGCGTAAACATTACACGAAGAATTTGGTGGCGGGTAGTTGACACAAAAAATTTTTTCTTTGACGTCAGTTCGACTTGAGCACAAATAAATTCATTATCTGTATGCGGTATTTCGATTAGAGATACTTTGAATTTTTGATGAAACGCCAGAAGAACACCACCTCCGACAAGAGCCTCAGTAAGATCTCCATGTCTATCCCGGCGGAAAATAGTATACTCCGAATTATTGTGCATTGTGAATATTTGCACAATGCCACGTTTCGGTGATCACAATGACATCAAAAGCTTCAGAGTTCGACAGCTCATAGAACTTATTAAGTTAAGATCGCATCCCACTTACGTTGGTGTAAAGTGCTGAGATGAGTTCGTCCCGTTTTTTGTTGCAGCACTTGATTTACTTATTCGTTTGTTGACGAATTCATGCGCAACAGAGTTCGGCGGCCAGAAATTGTTATTTGCAATGGAATCAAAGCAACAATCTGGTGCTACAATTTTAAATGATGATACACGATGCCGATTCCCTATCTTAATAACTGATACACAGTCCTTAGGGAGGAAGGATTTTGTATGTTCAAGGATTCCCTCAACATTTTTCTTTACGTCATCTGCGGTGGTATCAGGAGCAAGCCTAGATACAAATATAGCTCTGAGTTGTGTGACACCTCTGAGGGTACAGTTGAAAATATTCAAATCATTTGATACCATATGAGGATCTAAAACGATAAGACGATTTAACATGTTTTTTTATAGTAAGAAATTCGGAATAGCATCCACTTTTAGGAATACTTTTTCTTATATTAAGATGGAATTTCATAAAATTACACCACCTGCCGGCTGAAAGTGATTCTATAAACGACAATTTTTGACACTTGCTTCTCCGAATCTCTTGATTTACAGGAGTCAGCTACATCGAAGTTCACCAGAGCCACATTTGAATGCGAAGAATTAATGTCTCCGATTTCCACAGAAAAATTGCTTTGTATCAGACCATCAGGTAAGACCTATGCGTAAAGAAAAAGTTTTAGGGTCTAACATAGTATTTTTCCTTTAGCTATGAACACAATTGTGTGCGAACGACAGACGAAATCGGCTTTAGAAAATGAGCGAATAAAGTATTGGATTTGTGGCGGCAATGTATCGTTACATTGTCCAAAATTAAACGACCGCGCCAGCATAAGTGCGAGCGTGGCATTCCTCCCGTCGCGATAGCTTTGCACGTAATCTGATACGCATGGCTATCGTCTCGGTCGGAATGTCATGCTCCATCACATGTTTACAATGTGCGACTCGAACTCATATCTACGATTCGAGCTCTGTACATGTACACAAGTGCCGACGAGGCATTTGTGTTTATGTTTCTGGCTCGAACTCTGTACAGACGCACAAGTGCTGACGAGACATTTGTGCACGTCTGGACAGAGAATCGAGCTCCGTCCGGACACACAATTGCTGACGAGGCATTTATGTGTGTCTGGATGATGAGGAGCTTACGCCTGCGTGGTCAGCACTTATGACCTTCATAAGTGGCCCGCAGGCAGCGATAATTCTCATTCGTTTTCACCCTTTCGCATTTGATTAAACGTAGCACTTTTATTGTAAATAAACGTTTTTGTTACCAATATCAAAAAAGCGTTTTAAGTTGCGACACAAGGATCATAATTGGCGATCCTGCTAAAACACGACGACGAATAACGATCATCCGATCCCACGAAAATCGCTCATCCGAGCCAACGACCAACCCGCATCCACGCTTTTCCGAGCGGATAAAACGACCGACGACAGGACCTCCCACGAATGGGAAACACCGAGACGAAACCGCTTCAGGGAGACGTCACAAACGCGCTCATTGTCAATTCTGCATTGACAGTCGAGAGCCAGTGACTCGAGTATCTGCTGGTCTGCATCCTGATAATAAACACCGCGTCCCTGCTGTACATATTGTACAGGGACCACGTCCGAGGCGTAAAAAGGCGAGCCCAAACACCAACCAGCCCATCGGTTTAACAACCACGATGACGGACAACGAGCCGCCGAAGCAAAACCCAACGATGGACGAGTCTGCGAGCACTGCCCACGACGCCGAGATGCCCGCAGACGTTCAAACACCAGAGGTCAGCCGCATAGCAATTGGAGTTCCGCCTTTTTGGGAGGAAGACGTGGAACTTTGGTTCGAGCAAGTCGAGGCTTACTTTGCGTCAAGCCGCATCACCAGCGACTTGACCAAGTTTCAAAACATCATCGCCAGCCTCGAGATCCGCATCATTCGACAAGTTAGAAGCGCCGTAACCAACCCGCCAGCTGAAGGCAAGTACGATAATCTCAAGCGAGAGATTATCACTGCCTTCACGGAATCGGCACAACAGCGAATCCAGAAGCTCCTATCAGAAGTCGAGCTTGGCGACCAGAGACCTACACAGCTGCTCAACCAAATGCGAGCACTTGCGGGGACGAGCATCAACGAAACGATGCTGAAACAGATGTGGCTCAATCGACTAGATCTTACCCTGAGGAGCATTCTCTCCGCAAACGATGCCACACTTTCGGACTTAGCCACGATCGCAGACAGAGTCCACGAAGTGACACGAGGATCCAGGCCATACACCATTGCTACTGTCACCGAGCAAGTTGCACCAGAAGCTTTTCCACCGGCACTGAGGATCTCTTCCGAGCTAAGTAGACTCACGGGAGAAGTACTGAGACTTAGAAAACGAATTGACGAGCTTCAGTTACAACAAGCAACGCAAAACTGTTCCTGTTCGTGCCACGACTATGGGCACACGAGCCGACGAACACCACCAAGGTCACCGCAACGAGCGAGGACCCCATCAAGAGCGCGTACTCCGACCAAGGAGAGCACCGGACTTTGCTGGTACCACGAACACTACGGTCCAGGCGCCAAGAACTGCAGGCCACCGTGCACTCTTGGCAAACAACAAAAAAATTAATTTCGTCCTCTCCACAAGTGACGACAAAGGCGCGCACCATCCAGCGCCTCAACATCCGCGACGGCAGAACATCATGGGCCTTCTTAAAAGACACCGGCGCCGATATTTCCGTTATACCACCAACTATCCGAGAACGATACAGCCCCGATCCTGGCACGCAGCTACTTGCAGACAACGGCTCGGCTATACGAACGTTTGGTAAACGGAAATTAACTCTCGATCTTGGACTGCCGAAGTCAATCACTTGGACATTTGTCATCGCAGACGTCAGCTCACCCATCGTCGGAGCTGACTTGCTTGAGCACACTAAAGGCCAATGGCGATTGGCGACCATGCGGGGATTACCGAGCGCTCAACGCCTGCAACGTCCCAGACCGATATCCTATTAGATTTCTCCAGGATTGCACAGCAGCACTGCATGACCTGACAGTCTTCTCTGTCATCGATCTTCAACGAGCGTTCCACCACATCCCAGTCGAACCCACAGACATTCCGAAGACAGCCATTATTACACCATTTGGCTTGTACGAGTTCGTATACATGACGTTTGGATTATGTAACGCTGGACAAACCTTCCAACGGTTTATGCACGAGGTACTACGAGGACTAGACCACGTATTCGTCTATATCGACGACATTCTGGTATTTTCGCCAGACAAACAAACACATAGACAGCACCTCGCAGAAACATTCGATCGACTCCGCAAGTACGCCCTTACAATCAACACAGACAAATGCCAGTTCGGCCAATCCGAAGTACGCTTTTTGGGACACACGATAACATCGCACGGATTGAAACCTCTTCCAGAAAAAACGGAAGGCATATCCGCGACTTCAAAGCCCAGCACGGTCCATCAACTGAAATCTTTTCTTGGCATGCTCAACTTTTACCGGCGGTTCCTGTCAACGGTTCCTGTCACAGAACCAACGCCCACTGCAAAAACTTATAATCGGGAATCGGAAGCGAGATAAGACAGCGCTGGAATGGACTGACGAAGCGGTAACAGCATTCGAGAAGTGCAAAGCAGATTTAAGCAATGCATCATCGCTAGCGCATCCAGATCCATCAGCAACATGGTCACTTTCCGTGGACGCTTCAGACGAAGGAATCGGAGCCGTACTACATCAGACTACGAAGTCTGGTACATCACCTCTAGGATTCTTTTCACGCAAGCTGACCGACACCCAGCGACGATACAGTACCTACGATAGGGAACTACTGGCTATCCACGAAGCGATCAAGCACTTCCGACACATGCTCGAAGGTAGAGTTTTTACCGTATTTTCGGACCACAAGCCACTACAATTCGCCTTCCAACAACGGCCGGAGAAAGCATCACCGAGGCAACAACGTCAACTGGACTTCATCTCCCAGTTCACGGTTGACATCCGCCACATTCCGGGCCGGGATAACGCTATCGCGGATTATTTGTCTCGGGTAAGTGCTATCAACACCATCGACTTCTTTTCTCTCGCTTCAGCTCAACAACACGATCAGGAACTTCAACACTTGGTTGAAGATCTAACGCAACAGCTTGAGTGGAAGAAACAGGAGTTGATTGGCTCAAACGCACCGCTACACTGCACCGCAACATCAGTCGCCGAGGCGCTAGTCAATGCATGGATTAGCCGCTTCGGAGTACCAGCACGGATCACTACTGACTTGGGACTCCAGTTCGAGAGCCAAATCTTTGCTAAGCTGACAAGGATTCTGGGGATAAACCAGCGCCAGCATAAGTGCGAGCGTGGCATTCCTCCCGTCGCGATAGCTTTGCACGTAATCTGATACGCATGGCTATCGTCTCGGTCGGAATGTCATGCTCCATCACATGTTTACAATGTGCGACTCGAACTCATATCTACGATTCGAGCTCTGTACATGTACACAAGTGCCGACGAGGCATTTGTGTTTATGTTTCTGGCTCGAGCTCTGTACAGACGCACAAGTGCTGACGAGACATTTGTGCACGTCTGGACAGAGAATCGAGCTCCGTCCGGACACCCAATTGCTGACGAGGCATTTATGTGTGTCTGGATGATGAGGAGCTTACGCCTGCGTGGTCAGCACTTATGACCTTCATAAGTGGCCCGCAGGCAGCGATAATTCTCATTCGTTTTCGCCCTTTCGCATTTGATTAAACGTAGCACTTTTATTGTAAATAAACGTTTTTGTTACCAATATCAAAAAAGCGTTTTAAGTTGCGACACAAGGACCATAGATTCAAACCATACTCTCGACATAAATCCATTGCTTGATTTTTTTAATTAAGGTTGGAATAGTTCATGTAATACGAACCAAGACTCCAGTAGTGCATGATAGTTTATAGATTGACTTGGTTTTGTTTATACAGGCCTCATTGTTACACCGAACTGCGGAATCGGTTGTAAATTTTTTTACAAGTCGCTATCTTTTTTGTTTGCATTTAAAACAAATTGAAACTCAGCCTCAAACGATATCTCAGCCCTGACACGGACTTCTGACAAATGATGAAACCATAATCAAGATTCAGAAAATATATCTTCCTCATTTTGATAGTTTGTAAGGAGTTCATTATTTCTATGCATTGCACACTTTCATTTTCAGATTTGTTGCTGTGCGCAATTTCAATTTAATTTTTCAATTGCGTTTACAACAACACTGCCTTGTAGGCATTTTCGGACTGAGCTCGAATGTTAAAAGTTTTCGCATTTTCTGGCTCGGTTCGAGAATTTTTACTGCCTGTCATCGCAAGTTGGAGCTCGGTTCGAGAGCGTGGCACGGCATTGTTGTTGCTTTGGCGCGTTTGATTTTCGAAAAAAAAACAATGTAGAGCCCCTGCAATAAAACTTGACTTAGCATTATGCCGGATTTATACATAGGGACGAGCGTCTCTTGGACAAGACTCAGCAAGACATTGGACGAGACTCAGCAAGACATAGGGTGAATTGTTTACTTAAGATATTGCACCATGCAACACGCACTATGCACCTTCCGACAGTTGTGAGCTGTTTTTTCCATGGTTTCGTTCAGTTCAGTGAACGATGACTGAGGTACAGGCTGTGGCTATTGCAACTGCCAGGTGTGCGTCGAGTTATTTCAATCTGGGACACGCAAACACATGTTTGAAGTCCCGGCGAAAAATTCGAAAATTTAAATGAGCACATGCTACCCTCTCGAATCCCTTTGACTCGATGCATAAAACCGACTTCGCTTCGAGCGGCTTCGAGCTACGACGAGACGGTCATAAACACTCAGGCACAGCAATAAAAGGATCATTATCCCTTCATAAAACAAACAAGAGCCGACTAGCAAACCATTTACACACGCGTGCTTGCCATGAAAAAAACAGCCGAGAATAGACAAGGAGACCATTTACACACAGACCTTGTCTACATTTGGCATTCCTCGACGAGAATGTAAATCCGGCATTAGATTCTCAGTCCGAGGATTCTTGTTATTGAATCAACACGAGAAGAAAAACATGCAGCAATAATGCTAGGTAAGAATGACAACAGAGCTCGAGCAGTAAAGCTGTTGGCTGGGCTCGACCAGAGGGTGATTTGGAATCCTTGGTCGAGGCCGGATGGCTGGAAAAGGAGTCGGACGGTGGTTCGGTGAAGAAAGTAAATCTCCAATAAACTAAAAAAAACTCAATTTTAGGCAGCGTGATAATCTTTCGATGCTTTTCGAAATTTTCGAGTGTAGTTACTGTGGTGCAACTAAGGAATCTAAAGGTGCAAGTGATTTTAATTACTTTGTCAATGCACCTGCAGTTAAAACTCGTGGAAAATAATTAGTTCTGAGGACAGTTTTTGTTGTTTCCAAACTTCAAACAAGTGCATACCCTGAGTCATTAAGTGAAAAGTTACCTTCATTCCACCTGAATAGTCCAAGGCCCGAATAATCAGAGCCCAATCGCATTGATTTAAAGTTTTGGAACAGACCACGCTGTTGTGCAGTTTGTGATACAGAACCCGTCTCTTTGTAACTAATGAATGCATATTGCGGCCAAACGAGTTTGTTTATGTGTGATGCGTTTTGCGTGATCGGAATACGCGCAGCAATCTGGAAACAAGTGCAAACGCATTCCCATCGCAGTTCTTATGTTCCATTCACGGGGTTTTATATGATCGGCCGATTGTACAGGCGGTACGTTCAAACATGATCGTGAGGCTGAACAACAACGGATGGTAAATTTCGGAAGCCGCATATTGAATACATCAGAAGTATATTGGTCATTGTGCTCACGTTGAATATAAGAAGAAGTCTTTTTGGATCCAGCGAACCAATTCTACATTTTGGATATAAACTCAAGATTACTGGAACGAAACCTTGGGAATTAGTTGCGAAGTTTGTATTGGTGTCCGCCATTTTCCAAACACATAAGCGAATTTGGCAATGCTAGCAGCTTTGGAACACAGCAAACACACTCACATATATAGATACATTGGAGAAAAAGCCTTGAAATACCAATCATCATACCGAAGAGGAGAACATCTCACTTTGTCAGACGATTTAGGCTATCAACCGTTAGACATATGAAGATTATTCACTCTCTACCCGCTGCCATTGCAATTGCATCCTCCGGGAAAGAAAATGATGCTTTGACCAACAACGACGCAGAAAATTTATCGAAAGACCTTTACCAAAGGTCTTTACCAAATATTGATTTCGAATCTGCTCTTACGGGCGATTTCAACGAAGAAAACCACTTTATCTGAACGAATACTGACTCGGTTTCTTTTGGAATCTCGGTGGTTTTCGTACAATTTTGCACATAGAAAACGCACTTGGGTTCTTCCATCGCCTGGTACTACCGGTTCCACTTTTCGTACCGGTTCCACTTTTCGTCCTAGGATGCAGGGAAGTAATATTTATGTAATATGAATAATTCGAGAATTCTATTCTTTTGATAGTTTTTTAAATTTAATTAAATAATCTATTGACAGTTTCTAGTAGCCATGTCTAAGTCAATACAAAAGCCAATACAACTTAATAAGATTTGGGCTATGGCATAGATATACGTATATATTGTATTAAAAACGATAAAGCACTGAAGACGATAAATTACAAAACTATTTAAGAGATACATTGTAAAGACTCACACCACCGTAGATTATGAGTACTTGCACCAGACGGGAGCTAGCATACAGAGTACTTTTAGTTTGGGTTACTTTTGAATTGCGATTTTGCATCATTTTTATTGCGTCCATCGGGAGCTAAATTTATTTCAAGCTTATAGATAAAAGTTGAGTTTGATTACAACCAGTATCTTCATAAATGAATTTTTCATTTTTCGAAGCTGAATATTGCGCCAATAGTAAAATCTATGGAGACTGTGAAGGAAAAGAAAAGAAAAAAAAACATGTAATAACTTCGTAGCAATGAGTACTTAAAACGTGACAAAAACGTCCATAAAAAAATAAAAGCTTTTTTTTCATCGGCAAGCGGAAGTGCGAGCGGCTTAGCTTCCGGATAATTGATTCACGGACATTTTTAAATTGATTTCATGATTGACTCATGCTACGATTCTGTAATTAACAACAATAAAACAATTGTTTTTTTTCCTCTTTTGCGCTATTAAATCACAATCAATGATACAATTACGATTTCTCCACCTTCTTTCTATTATTATTATTATTATTATCACTAATATTATTAGATATGACCCAAATGAGAACTGTTACGATAATTATGAGGGTTTATAATTGAAAAAGAAAGTAACAAGTTTAACAAGTTGGCAGCTTATTTGAATTTTCGCTTCTAGTAGAAAAATTGCCTTGATAATACAGTGTGAGCTTAGTATTTATAACGAAATTATAATTATATTCACATCTTTTGCCTACAACGAATAAAGGCAGCATGCTTGTTTTAAAGAGATTCTTTTTTTTCTTGTTGTGAGAGTGGTTGTGCGGTCTGCTTTTATATTTCTTTTCAGGGTGGTTGGTTGGAGTAAAAGAGGGACAAGGTGAGTACATGGCAACTATCTTACTATCTTGTGATTGGGTTTTCAGGTGGCGAACGAGTTATGGTAACACCACCGTAACCAACGAATCCACCAAGCAACGTGACCTCAAATGCATATCCGGCTATTACACCTTTCGTCTACAACATTTCCCAGCACATGCCGCAACGAAAACAAATTGCAGAATTCCAAATTCATTGAATTTAGAACAACACCTGCTGCAAGTCAGCAGTTCAAATAACAATAAATACATGTACCGAATCAACTTGAGCCACTTTATAATTGAAACACGTAATAAACGTTTGATTGAAGAATTTAAATATCGTTTATTTCTGAAAGCTTTAAGTTTAAGATTTAATGTTATAATAGATTCCCACGATAAACCAAGATTCAAACTTAATTTCATATAATTGCATTCCGTCCGAGCATGGAAACTTTTGCATATGCAACCTAATAGGTCACACATACAGAAGTTTCCAGACAAGTAAATGACACTGGACAGGTAATATGCCACTTTCCACATAACTCTTGCAATTCTCAACCCACAAAGAACATTCGAGTGAAGACGCAGGAAGAATCGGACGTGTTTTGTTCGATCGCGCAAAAATAAAAGCCCGTTAGGTCATATCCGGTGTCAGTGAATGTGACGAAGAAAAACAAAATATTGTGAAAATAATTATTGAAACAATTGGAAAGACCCGTTATGGGACATTCAAAGCAAGTGAATGTGACATTAAAATACTAAACAAAAACAGGGTGAAAGTGAAAACACAAAATAGGGTGACAGTGAAAAAAACTGTACAAACTGTAAAAACAGAGTTAGGAGCTACGTGTCTGGAAGCACAAAGCTCTCTTCCAACAGGTGAGTGGCAATTTGGTTCAATAATAGATTCAAACCCAAAGCAAAAGATTGTTCACAAATCCGAGCTGCCGAGGATTGCTGGTTCTCTTGGTAGCTACGTGATATATATATATATATTAATTAAACAAAAGAGCGAGGAAGACGAAACGAAATATGGCGGACGACGGAACTATCTCTGAGATAGAACCAGAAGACGCTATAGACAACATAGACGAGGAGGAAGAAGAAGAAATGAGCTCTGACAGAGACGACCAGACAGCACAACTACTCGAACAGATCAAGCGATCCAGCGAAACATTAAATGGAATAATTAAGCAGCTGGAGGACACTCAGGCAGAGCTCCTCGCACAGCGTAAACAAAACGAAGAGCTCATCAGACAAAACAAAGAGCTCACAGACAGAATTTTCAACATGACTGATAATACGGAAAAGACTAAACTGAAAAGAATACTTGCAACATCACCGACACTATCAACTAAAATGGACAAAAAGAAGACAAAAACCAATGGTATAGTACAAACTTCAATGTCATCAGCGGCGGAAGACACGGAAGATGAAAATAATAGCATATGCTCAGTAGATATGGAGATTGAGGATGCTCTCCCATCAACCAGTGAATTACGGGCTGAAGAAGAGTATCCAGCACTTCCACTTCCAAAACCTGTCAAGGCAATGAAACCGCTGACGACATACAACACAGCCACGACCTCACAATAAACAAAAACAAAAGACAAAACAGACCAAGCACAGATAAATAACCCCTAACAAAAGAAGACGACATTACCTGTGATCATACGAGAACCAAACAAGTGGACACAAATAAGTAGGTCTCTGAAAGATCTAAAAATAAATTATGAATCTGCTAAGAGAGTATTTTTAGGTATCCAGGTGATTCCCTCTACACCACTAGACCACAAAAAACTGACGAAGTTCCTCACAGGTGAGAAAGTGCAGTACCATACGTACTTTCTCCCAGAGGAAAAGAATCTGAACGTGGTGATTCGAGGTCTTCATGGCCTCACACCAGAGGAAATAAAGGAGGATCTGCAGACTCAGGGCTTCCACCCGCTAGAGGTCTTCTTCCTCAAATTGAGGAATGGGACCTCAAAGCTTGTCAAGATCCTTCTCCCGAGGGCGGAAACTAATATCTATAATATCAAAGCAGTATGTCAACTCATCTGCAAAGTTGAAGCTCAGCAACCAAGGGGAGGGCAATCGCAGTGCCATAATTGCCAGCAGTTTGGTCATGCAGCCAATAACTATCACGCACAGGCGAAATGTGTCAAATGCGAAGGAGAACACCACTTCTCCCAATGCAAGAAACAACGCGAAGAAATTGCCAAGTGTGTGAACTGTGGAGGTGATCACCCGGCCAGCTATGGGGGATGTCCTAGGAATTCCAAGAACCTAAGGAAGACGTTTGCACAGGTGGCAAAAACAAGCCTCCCATCCCCATTACCCTCACCCACAAACCAGCCCCCCAAACCCAAATTTAACAAGCCTGCAGCGCAGCAGACTCTGCCCAACGTCCCACAGCCGGCTATCATGGCTCAAATGTTTTGCAATATGCAAGAGCAGTTTCAAGCCATGATGAAGGACATGATGGAGAAAATGGTGCAGGGAATGCTCCCGACATTTCCAGCCCCAAAATCTAACAAAAGACATTAATGTCATTCCCCAACCACATGACCATTCTCACCTGGAATGCAAATTCCATCATCAGCAAGACTGGAGAGCTGAGGCAATTTCTATATGATTATAGAGTTGATATCATGCTCATCCAGGAAACTTTTCTAAAACCAGCTGATCGCCTCCACATCTCTAACTACAATCTATACCGTAGTGATAGATTGTCAGGTAGAGGTGGAGGCACAGCAATCCTGGTGAGAAGGGGCATAAACTACCTTCACCTCCAAATTCCCACCCTCCAACAAATGGAAGCGACTGCCATCAAAGTGCACACGGATTCCTTTGAATTCGTGGTGACTTCTCTGTACATCCCTCCTAGAAACACCAACTTTGGCCCGGACTTAAATAAATTATTCGAAAGTGAAGGTCCTGTCGTTGTGGCAGGAGACTTAAACGCTTATCACCGCCACTGGGGAGACGTGAGAAGCAATCAAGCTAGAATCGAGCTACAAAGATTCATCACGGATAACTGCATAAGCCTGCATCTCCCCGATGAGCCCACACACTTTGGTACAGTTCATAGTCATGTCCTAGATATAGGACTCTCGCAAAATTACCACCATAACTTGCGACTGACTGTCCTCGATGAACTGTCATCTGACCACAAGCCGGTACTATTCATCATAGAAGACGTGTATATTGACGAGCCTCTTCGAATGATGAAGAGAACAAATTGGAACGCTTTCCGTGACGCAATGGCGAACGAATATTTCAAAGAAACACTTGAAACCGCCAGCGATATTAACAGAGCTATTAACACACTGACTGAAAAAATAAAGCAGGCAAAAGAGGACAACACGATTCAAACTCCGACAAAGGGACATAACCCTTACGAACTCCCAAGAAACATAAAAGATCTCACAAGGAGGAGGAACAGAGTTCGGAGAAGAGCTAGGCGTACGGGTGACCCTAGCATAAGAACGGAAGCAAACCGGCTCACAAATACCATCAGCTGTCAGATCGCATTGTTCCGCAACGAAAAGTGGGGTGACTTTTTGCATAGCATGGAACCTGGTGATAACAACTACTGGCGCATGACTAAATATTTTCGGCACAAAAACAGAATAGCGGTGCCCCCAATCCATGGACTAAATGGACTGAAATTTGACGGCGCTGGCAAGGCGGAGGTCTTCGCTGAGGTACTAGAGCTTCAATTTCAGGAAAACCGCTCCCCGGAGGATGATATTGACGAGGAAGAAGAGGTTTGTGAGTCTGTAAACCAAATTCTTGCCTCTGCACCAACAGAAAACTATCAAATCAGACCAACAAACTTCGAAGAGGTCAAACAACTCATTAGCGGACTTAATAAGCGGAAATCACCTGGACCTGATTCAATAGGGAACTTATGGTTGACACAACTTCCTGACAATACATTGACAACAGTTACTGACATTATTAACGCTATATTTCGAACGAAGAGCTTCCCTGAGGTATGGAAAACAGCGATTATAACAGTTGTACCTAAACCAGGTAAAGACCTCCACTTCCCACAAAATTGGAGACCAATAAGTCTCCTATCCTCCGTAGGAAAAATCGCTGAGCGTCTTCTTCTCGACCGGCTTAATGAAATCATAGAGGAAAAATCCATTATCCCGGAGGTACAATTTGGCTTTAAGCCACTACATTCTACTGAGCTCCAGCTTGCAAGAGTGGTGCAGCACATACGTACAGGGTTCAACAAAAAAAAGTCAACGGGCCTGGTCATGTTTGATGTGACCAAAGCATTTGACAAAGTCTGGCATGCAGGACTAATCTTCAAAATGCATACATTTCAAATTTCATTACCTTTCATACAGCTTATTGCCTCCTTTCTCCAGGGCAGAACTTTCTGTGTCAGAATTGACAACCACCTCTTCACAATGCGTTCAATAGAAGCTGGAGTCCCGCAAGGTTCACCACTCTCCCCCATATTGTATAGCTTATACACCTCAGACATCCCCAATATGCCCAATACAAAAGTAGCCTTGTACGCAGACGACACATGCATCTTTTATACCTCGAAGCATGCAGAAGCTATATCTTCAAAGCTGCAATCCTACATAAACATGTTATTGGAATATTTCCAGAAATGGAAAATTCAAATAAACGCCGAGAAGACGCAAGCTATCTTCGTAACGAGACGACGAAGACAACAACCACCTCAACTTACAGTTGACAATCAGACAATAGAATGGCAACGGACAGCTAAATACTTGGGACTTACATTTGACAACAGATTAACGTGGACTACATACATAAAAAACAAGAGACAAGCCATAAACGGAGTACTGAGCAGACTACAATCCATGACCAGACCAGACAAACTGAATATGACCAACAAATCGCTCCTCTACAAACAAATCATACGACCCATACTTACATATGGTAGCACTGCCTTCTACCAGACGTGCAAGACTAACAAACAACAACTGCAGATATGCCAAAACCTCGCTCTTAGGAAAATATTCAGAGTTCCATGGTATGTTAGGAATACGGACATACACAGAGAACTAAGGGTTGAGACAATGGACATATACATACGCGACAAAACGTTAAAACTGTTTGACAGACTAGAACAACATCCTAACAGTACCATGGAACATCTGAAAAACACCATAGCCAGTCCTAACGAGAGATATCCAAGCCTCAGACAGCTAACGGAATAGTGCGGAACAACTGCACTAAGTGACATAATTTGCTTTGGGAGAGAAGTGAGTTGGGCCGAGGAGTCGCCCACCCAGAAGAGGGGAGTCAAAGTGCCGAAAGCACTAGCTCCAGCATAACACAGTTCTAAGTACCCACAGAGAGGTCGACTATTGCAAGAGTCATCAGTTTAACATTAACATAAAAGCAGGTGTAATAGACCTGCTCGCAGGCATTACTTTTCGGGAATCAGTCTTTGGCGATTCTGTTGCAATTCAAACGTGGATTATAACACAGAATCCAGTAAATACAGTTATATCTAAATAAATCCGCGTTGTTTTTTTTCGATAGCGCAGACGCTACGTTAAAACTGGCGCAGTCGGTAGGATGTGCTAGGTAGTAAGATCTATCGTGTTTTAACACTAAATAGCACATCCGCGCGGTACCGGGACCAAGGAAAAGATTCCTTGCGGACGTACAAAGTGAAATCGCGAACTATTATCGCGTAAAAACGTGATAGAAAAACAACCCAGTGAAAAGTAACAGCGAACCCAACGAATAAAAAAGTTCAACAAAAATATTTATGAGTGGAGTAAACCATTGTTGAAAACTGTGAAGCAGTATAAAAATAAAGATACAAAAATTCAATAAGTGAAGCAAAACAGTGTTGAAAACAGTGAAGCAGTATAAAAATATAGATACAAAAATTCAATAAGTGAAGGAAAACAGTGTTGAAAACAGTGAAGCAGTATAAATATATAGATACAAAAATTCAATAAGTGAAGCAAAACAGTGTTGAAACCAGTGGAGCAGTATAAATATATGGATACACAAATACAATAAGTGAAACAAAATATTGTTGAAAACAGCGAAGCAACATCAGTGTAGAGGCAGTGGATGAACTAATCAGTTTTAACAGAGCGCAGTTTTGGCCGTCGAAAACCCAAAGGAGGTCCAGTGAGTGAAAATACAACCTTTACAAATATTATAAATATTAATAATTTATGTATAGAATATATTTATATACATATATACTACATATCACTTATCTATAGGATATATCTACATACATATATACTAAATATAACAAATTTTATCAATTACAAATTTATGGTAAAATCTTTTTCTCCATTATCTCTCTTTCATTACGAATTGTTTTCACTCCCAAAACCTCGGCACTCCAAATTTTTCTTACAAAACAAGGCTCTAACTTCCTGCCCTTTTCAAATATAATAAGTAAAACGACGAACAAACCACGAACTATAACTATCGACCCCATTAAATATTTAAATCAACTTCCAGAATTTAATGGAAATAGACGGGAACTGCAATCCTTTATCGACTAAGTCGAAGTTACGCCAGCAATATTTGCTTTTTAGAATTGCAACATTGTCGCAATTCCTTATTCAAATAACGTAAATACTTATCCAGCAACTTAAATCCGCTACAATGTTGCATCCATTTATAGATTTGTCATCTCATTTGGAGATGACAACAATGTTGCATTTAGCCTTTGAATTCACTCTTAGCTTAATGACTTTGTTTTGATTAATGAACATCCGCTGGTTTTCTGTTTTGATTACGAAACTTAATACCTACCAAACTAAAGCACTCTCTTGGTCTTGACATCTAAATCAGCATTTTTCATTCTTAAGATACTTGTATTTTTCTTTACCATTAGTGCAGTCAGTCATTGTTCGAATCTCGAAATAAACGGATCGTTTTGTAATAAATTCTTATTAATAAAGTACGAAAAATAATAATTGCGTTTGTTACGAATTAAATTGGCGCAGTCGGTAGGATCTGTATTAGTAAAGAACGTTTTATTGTTGTTTTCGTGCGAAAAAGTTAATCAAAAGAAAAATCGATTCGGAAAGAGACTACAGTGGCCTTTTCAATGCATTGGAGTTAAACAGTGAAAATAAATAACAAATTGGTGTTAATGAAAAACGTGTTTCTTCTTGTGCAACCCCTACTGAGTGAAACTCCAGAAAAATTATTACTCGCACCCGAAATTGGTGCAACTCCTTTGTAAATTTAATATTTGTGCATTGTAAACTTTGGTGAAAACCCTTTTAAAGACTTTTTTCTGTGTAACGCTTATTTGGTGGAACCATAGCGAAATTCATTTTGCTAAAAAATTACACATTTATATTTTTTTGCAAATTCAACAATGGCACTACCACAACAACCAGGTAACCCATTAGTCTTAGTAATTAATCCTATGAAATATATTGCGCAGCTCTCCGAAATTCATGGTAACAACATCCACGAACTAAAAGCATTTATTAAAGCAGTTGATGAAATAAATCCACTTATACAACAGTATAATCAGCCAGCGCAAAATATTATGTTTAACGCAATAAAAGGTAGACTGAGAGGAAGAGCCAGGATTTTAATTGAAGTCCACGAGCACTTAAGTAACTGGATGGAGATTAAACGTTTGCTTTTAAACAGTTTCGGTGATCACAGGACGTCGTATCAAATCTACGATGATTTAAAGGGAGTTACTTGTCGAGGAAACATTATTGGTTTTCACAACGAAACCCAGGAGAAACTCGCGTTACTCAACGGCAAAACTCGTTTGGAAGGTGAACGAGATGAGCTATCCGAACAACAGATTATAGTTAAGATCACAAATAATATTCGTATAGGTTTAGATATATTTAAGAATAAGTTATGTCACCGTTACTCTTACCACTAGCGATTTTACCCCTTTTATTCGCGATCGAAGTCAAAGGGGGCAGTTTCGGTTGGCTATGCTCATCGGAGAAGGGTGAGTCCAGGGCGCCACTCGCTTCCCTAGAACCGAAACTGCTGACGACCGATCCAACGTTCCGAAGCGAGAAGAGAACGGCGGTTGGAAATCTACCCTGTTAATCCTTTTACGGTTTCAAGAAAAACTAGATTGATAAACCGTCGATCAACGCCACTGACGCGATGCACAATCACTTACAAAAATGAGCCTAAATTTACCACGCACTTCTTGTTCTTTATAGCTCCGATAACTTTTATTAAAAGAATTTCCCAACTTAATAACTACAGTTTGAAAAGAACAATCTTGAAAGCGATATCTCGATTTTGAGATAACCAAATAAAATTCTAAAGTAAAAAAAAAAAAAATTGCACACTACCTTGACGTTTCCGGCTTCGCGACTTCGTTGGGGCCCTTGCCTCAGCTTCTCGGCTACAGTTGAAAAATTTCGCCTCCTCGGCCTGTCGACATATATCAATCCCGCTTCGGATTTTCTCGCCAAACGTCTTTGAGTTGTTAATCGCCGTCCAATTTGAAATCTTCCTACTAATTCACCTTCAATTCCAGAAATCGACCGTTGACTCGTTCGAACTCACCGTCAGTTCCAATCACCCAGAAAAAGAAATAAGGTTTCCGATAAATTTCACGTAGTCTCCTCCTTGGACATCCGTCCACTTACCGAGTTCGCAATCAAAGAGATCCGCTTTCATCACTCCGGTCCACAGGAAAATTTTCCTGACGGCAGCGGGATTTTCAAAATCCGTTTGTTGCACTCACCCGAATTCGATTTCACTCAACTGAGTGCTGGGTTTCGAATTCACCACACGTCCCAACTTGGGACAGACTGACTTGGGACATCTTAACTTCCCCTCACATTTCGTCTGTCAGTTGACATTTCTCGATATCAACACACCGTCTGACTCCTCGACGATAAGGTAGATACTAATTCGGACGAAATAATTCGAATTCTGCTTCGTCGACACCAGCTTTTTATTCTTGTGGGTGAAGGTAAGTAGTTTCGCCTTATTATTATGCTTTGCATTCCATATTACGATTGATCGACCTGGCCGCAGAAATTGTGAGCCGAAAGCAAATTAAAATCGTCGTCGCCTCGTTCTGCCAATCTTTTTCTACGTGCCTTGGAGATTATTTTTAGTAAGTGCATGTAATTAATAGTGAGTATGTAAGTGCATGTAGTTAATAGTGCTTGTTATCAGTGATCTTTGCCGCCTCGGTTCTGCTCCTCGGTCACGACCTACCCACTATCTGTGGCGACTGTCCCCAGCCCGTCGTAATTAGGTCAAATATTGACGTAGGTCCGGGTTCGTTTGAACATCTCGAATCAGCCACAGTCGCGCGCTTTATTTTGGATTGTTGATGCCTGATGTCGCGTTGATCTCGCGTTGATGGTGACATTGTTTATATGACGATCGGGCTGTTGTTTGCAGCTACAATGTATTTTTGATGTGCGTTCGCGACACTGCATTAGTGTAATGTTCGTTGAAGTCGTATTATCATTGAATCTCGATCTATCGTACCTAATAACAACTTATTCTAATGCACCTGTAAACTAATATTACTACTAAACTAACATTCTAATGTGCTACTAAACTAATAATACTATTAAACTAATATTCTAATGTATTACTAAACAAAAGTAGAATTTGGTGTTTGTGTATCGTCAATGTGGCCCAATCTCCATCGTTCTCACCTCCAAGAGGACGATGGAGACTATTTTTTTTCTCCTATTAGACCTTCCGGCAAATACGCGGGCCGTAACAGTTAATGGAACCAATGCGATCCATCTAGTGATGGGCAAAACTGCTGTTTTCAAATAGCAAAAGCAACTGCTTATGCTATTGCTAAATAGCAGCTTCAAATAGCAGCTAAAAAACAGCAGTCTGCTATTAGTTATGTCGGTGCGACATCTCAGTGGGTGCAACATATTATTTCATATGTGATTTCTCGCCGGCTCGGGTTCACGTACTATACAAATTGCAGTTTGTTGGGTTCCCTGTTTTACACGATGTTTCGATTGCGGTTTCGAAAATGCGCGAAGATTTCATCCATTTCACTCATATGTATGATGTACAAATGTACAAGCGTGCGAATGTAAAGTAATATGGTATTGAAATTTGTGTCGGAAGAAATAGGGAGAATTTATCCGGCTAACAGGGCCATGAGGTGGGTGAATTATACGTCATTAAGGTAGCGAATACAGTTGGATCGTTCTAGGATTTTCACATATTAGGTATTCCTAGTACGAGTACAACAAAATACCTGTTTCAAAAATACTAGCTAGTATTTTTTGAAGTATGTACATATATAAATACAAGTACATGCGCTTTGCAGTAATGAAACGGTATGACATGCCCTCTCCCACCCACCAGACACAAAGTTCCCAGACTAGAATGGTGATGGTGCAAGATGTCATTAGTCCGTGCAGCTTGTCCGTAACTTTCCAATGGTCGGTCACTTATTTGTCAAGTCTTTCTCCAATCTAGATCTAGTATCTTCGAAACTAGGCCGCTTTGACCCAAGCTAGTATTGAAATTTTGCCCGAAACAACTCAAAATGGTCACCGAGTTCAAGCTAGACAAAAAAATTTTTTTGTAATATAGGGACATTTTTGCCCAATTTCCCCTATCAAACATTTTTTTGCCCTTAAAATAACAGTATTGTACTCCCCGACCACTTTCAATCATCGAAAGCGCTGTAAAGGCAGATTTTCCCAAACTATTGCCAAAAAACCCCTTACTCCCCTACAAAACCCAAATTTTTGTATCACAGCAATAGGTCTTGGCCCGTTACGACCGAAACCACTCTAACCCAAAATTGGCCGATTTCAGCTACTTTTGCCGTATCTTCGAAACTAAGGCGCTTTTTCCTAGACTTTTATGAAAATTTCGTCCGGAACAAATCAGAAAGGTTCCCAAATTCATGCTAGACGAAAAAAAAAATTTGGGAAAATTGGGCGTTTTTGCCCAATGATCCCTATCAAAAAAATTTTCGTCCTTAAAATATCACTATTGTACTCCCCGACCACTTTCAATCATCGAAAACGCCGTAAAGGCAGTTTTTGCCAAACTATTGCCAAAAAACCCCTTACTCCCCTACAAAACCCAAATTTTTGTATCACAGCAATAGGTCTTGGCCCGTTATGACCCAAACCACTCTAACCCAAAATTGGCCGATTTTGCCCCATTTCAACTAATTTTGTCTTAAAAACTTTTTGAATATTTGAAAATACTCGTACCTAGTATTTTGGAATTTCGTACTAGGTACTGGCTGTTACAAAAAAACACATGTTCCAGTATATACGCTTCATATCTACTAACTATAGCAATACTTATACAAAAAGCAAACAGATATCAAAATCAAAAACTAACAAAACTTCCATTCAACAAAAATCCATCCATTCGACAAAAATCCATCCATTCAACAAAAATCCCCAACTGAAAACGCATAATAAATCAATTACATAGCATGCGAAATAATCTTCGTATTCAATAAATTCGTAGCACCCAGTTAGCCGGACAATGCACGAAAAACAATCTACGTACAGGTAGCGAAAGACTCGCTACAGCACACCAACGAATGGTAAAAAACTAGCATCACGAAAACCTTACATATTAAACAGCAATAGCATAGCAAGCTAACATCATATGAAATATGCCCATTGCTAACGTATAGCCCATTGCTAACGTATAGCAACATACTTTAATATCTATTTCATTATGCTTAATGCTGTTGACATTGCTGTTGCTGTTTGTCGTTGTTCGTCGATGCTGTGGTCTGCTTTGCTATATTGCTATTCCAATAGCATGCCAGATAAATAGCATGCTATCAGACTAAACAGCAGCAGGCTGCTATTGCTGTTTGAAAATAGCAGTTGAAAACTAGCAGTCTGCTATTTAGCAACCCATCACTAGATCCATCCTAGTTTGTCGTAATCCACCTACTAGTGAATTAGCGCTTCACATTTTGGATGAAAGTGGTTATTTGAATAAATCAGATACTAACAAACCCGAACGACATAAACATAATCCAACTAATAATAAAACAAATGACAATAAGCGATCCCAAAACGAGCAAAATCAACATCTTCACAATTCGAATTATCGTGATAATAACTTCAGAAATAGTAATAATAATATGAATGAAAATTCCAATCGTCCTTACTTCCATAGGAACTTTAACTCACGCCATCACAGAGGAAACTCTGCACAATACCACAGACAAGATTCACACAATACAGGACACACAGGACAAATTAGACCTCAACCAATGGAAGTTGACCCTTCGACTTCTGCACGACAGGACAACAGAAATACAAATTTTCATTTAACTGCTTCGGATCCCACTACCACCTACCCTATATTAAAATTAACACATCTGTAAGACCTCTAAGATTTGTTATAGATTCTGGTGCTTGTTGGAGCATGGTAATCGAAGGAGTTTGTGCACCACACTATCATATCGCGATCGAACCTTTAGTTATAAATACAGTACAAAGTGAATTTACTTGTGATATCAAAGTCTCTATACCGTGTTTTGAAGAATTTAAATCGGAAGGCAACCTAGAGTTTTTGCAAATTAATTTTTCTTCATATTATGACGGGCTTATTGGTAACAACATACTGATTCCATTTAATTCAAAACTAGATTACGAAACTAAAACAATCACACTTTACAGTTTTATTATGATAGGAATGACGAATAAAGAATTGAAGAATACGATTGCTTAATTAATGAACTCCCTTCTGAATTGGTGGATAATTGTTTTGACACTGCATCTAAATTGCGAACAGAACACCTTAATCAAGACGAGAAGTTAGAACTGATAGAACTAGTGCAAAGTTATGATGATATATTTTTCAAGGAAGGTAGTGACCTTTCTTTTACTCATGTAGTTAAACATGAGATCAAAACTACAACTGATAACCCTGTGTATACTCGTAACTATAGGTATCCCAAAGTTCACGGGAGTGAGGTCAATCGTCAAATTCAGAGCATGCTTGATCAGGGGATTATCCGCAACAGCAACTCTCCGTATTCTTCACTGATATGGGTCGTACCCAAGAAGAGCGGTGCTTCAGGAGAAAAGAAATGGAGGATAGTTATCGATTATAGGAGATTCAATGATGTCACTATTGACGATAAGTTCCCTATTCCCGTAATCGATGACATCCTTGACAAACTGGACCGATCCATGTATTTTACAACATTGGATTTAGCCAATGGGTTCCACCAGATTGAGATTTCAGAAAACGATATTCCAAAAACGGCTTTCTCCACAGACCAGGGACACTATGAGTTTGTTCGCATGCCATTTGGGCTAAAAAAAACGCGCCTTCTACCTTTCAGCGTCTCAGGAATTCCATATTATCTAAATTTATAGGGAGGATATGCTTTGTCTATTTGGACGACATAGTCATTTTCTCCACGAGTCTGGAGGAGCACATTTGTTCAATAAAAAAAATATTTCAAAAGCTATGAGAAGCAAATTTTAAAGTTCAACATGAAAAATCAGAGTTCCTCAAACGCGAAACTGAGTATCTGGGGCATATAATAACAACCAATGGTGTAAAACCAAATCCTTTAAAAATTCAAGCAATACAGAATTTCTCTATTCCGAAAACTGTTAAACAAATTAAATCTTTCTTAGGTCTATTTGGGTTTTATCGAAAATTTATTGCCGACTTTTCTAACATTGCAAAACCGATGACTTTACGCCTTAAAAAGAATACAAGAATTAATATACACGATGAAGATTATATAGAGTCATTTAATAAATTAAAGGCAATTATAGCTCAAGAGCCTGTATTGGCCTACCCTGATTTTTCAAAAGAGTTCGTTTTGACAACAGATGCGTCAAACTTTGCTGTTGGAGCCGTCCTTTCACAGTCTCAACACCCAATATGCTTTGCTTCACGTACCTTGAATGAACACGAAGCTCGATATTCCACTATCGAGAAGGAATTGCTTGCTATTGTCTGGGCCACTAGCTATTTCCGTCCTTATTTATACGGAAGACGATTTACTATTCGTACCGATCATAGACCCTTGCAATGGCTCTCAAATTTGAAGGAACCGAATTCAAAACTGCAACGGTGGAAGATTAAGTTGGGGGAATATAATTTTAAAATAGAATATTTGAAAGGAAAAGAGAACGTGGTAGCCGATGCACTTTCTCGAGTTGAAATATGTAAGAACGATTCAAGTTTGATAGATAAACTTATTTCTGATGAAACTAACCAGGTGTCTACTGATGGGCACTCAAGAATCGAAATCTTTGTAAACGATATAAGTTCCACAGATGCAACGATTCATAGCGCTGATGAAGACAACCACAGTTACATTCAAATTTCTGAAGTACCCCTAAATTTGTTCGAAACTCAAATTATAATAAAAAAATTCAATATTAATTCTACAATGGTTGATAAATATTTTAACAGGAAAAGAGCTACATTTCAAAGTAAAGAGCCCGACACAAAATTTTTCAGATATATTTTATAAAATCACATGCCAACCAAAGGTTTAGTAGGAGTAATGATTTCAGATATAAATCTATTTTCTCCATTTCGAAATGAATACATTAAATGGAAACCAAATAATCCTTCTATTAGAGTAACCAAAGTAAATAAAATTCTCGAAGATGTTACCAATAAATCCGATATCAAAGAGAAAATTCTACGAGAACATCAGAAGAAAAACCATAGAGGAATAATGAAGTATACATGGAAATGAAAATTTTTGTATATTTTCCTAAATTAAAAGATGAAATAACTTCCGTGATTAATAATTGTCATATTTGTAACACAGCAAAGTACGAAAGAAACCCACCAAAACAGCCTTTTAAATTAACATAAACTCCTATAGGTCCTCATGAAATAGTGCATATCGACATTTGGTTTAAGTGAAAAATAAGACCTTATTTAACTCTTATCGACAAATTTTCTAAGTATGCGCAAGCCATTAAACTCAAATCACGAAACTGGTAAGATATCCAAGAAGCAATTGTTCAATACAAAGGTACAGTAGGGAAACCGAAAAAAGTAATATTTGATGGAGAATTCTCTTCTGCCAGTTCAAAGAATTTTTTCGAAAATGAACAAATCGATTTCCACATTACAACTCCATATCATCATACTGGAAACTCAGATATAGAAAGGTTCCACAATACTCTTAATGAGCACTTGAGGTTAATCAAAGCCAAGGATGATTTTCATAAAGAAATTTCAAACATTGACCCTGTTATTAGAGCAATAAAGTTTTACAACTATACGATACATTCCTCAACGGGATACAGACCTATTGACATCCAAAATGACTCAATCCCTTTGGAAAAATTTACTGAAATACATAATAAAATGCATTCTCTAAAAGAAATCTAAACAATAAACGTAAAGCCGTATATTTCAATGATTCATATGTCAAAAATCCAATTCGAAAGTCAAAACAGGATCCACTTTATAAACGGGTTAAATTGGAATGTAAAGATAATCAGTTCTATGATCCGCGAAATAATCGCAAATATCACGAAACTCAGATTGCTAAGCAAAAAAAATACCAACCCAATAACTCTTCTCTTTACAGGACTAATTCTGCTCCTAATATTAGCCCCAGGGACTCTAACTCGTGACTTTGAAATAATAGAAATTGACCAAGGAAATGGTTTTACGCTAATTGAAAGTGAAGAAATTAAAATCATTAAAGAATACACAAAAGTTATCCACTTTGTCAACATAACGAAATATTATGAAAATGTAGAAATGATTCAAGCGAATATTAATGATATGTCAAATCCGCCAAATTCACTTTTAATGAAGTTCAATCAACTTAAAGACGAATTAGATACTCTTGCACCGCACGATCGACGTAAGCGTGGAATTTTTAACATCGTAGGTCACGGTTTTTTTTTGACAGGAACGATGGACGCAGAAGACGCTGATGACATAAAGCTGCCTTTTCAAACAGTAGATGCAAATAACCATAACATCATAAATTCCATAAATCAGCAAATTAAAATCAATACTCAAATTTCCAACGAAATCAATAATATTACTGCACATATTAATGCACAGCAGAGTAGCTTAGAAAGTAAGATGAATGAATTTTCAAAACATATTGGCCCAGTCATTTTAGCATAAAAAAGAGGTCAACCTCGGAATGGGAGATAATAAGCTGAATTTTTGTATATACCTTCATTTTCGGGTCCTCAAAGTTGCCTCAAAAGTCTCATAAAATATCGTGTCTGCGTCGAAAATTATTCAAGGTCAAAGGTGAGAAAAAACAGTTCTTTGCGATTATCTTGGATTCTATTGCTCCAATCATGTTAACACATAGGATCGAAATTGTAGAACATAAAATTTGCGACACATTTTATTTCAAGTATTTTTTCATGCGCTCAACCGTTTTTCCGATAGAGGACGGTAAGCGCGCAGCACTCAGCCATATGTACTGTAATGCAAGGTCAACCGTGAAAACCTGGGAATATTACCTTCAGTTTTGAATTATTTGTATTATTTATGAGTAAATACATTGTATTTAATAGCATTTTACCCATTTTAAATATTTTCATTGAATTATATTTACCTTCTTTGTGTGATTAAAAACTAATTAAATGAAATACTTTTTGTGTATGTAAATTTATTGAAAGTAGATTTTAATTAGTAAAATAATTATGTATTTTATCTTTAAAATGTGAAAGTTTTTAAACACTTTTTTTTGTATCATAATTATAACTGCGAAGACGGTTTTCTATATTAACAATTATACGATAATGGCATTCGGATCTTAGTACAATGCTCCAAAATCTGAGGATAATATCAATAATCTTCGATATACTCAGTTCATTAAATCTACAAAACTTAATAAACCTGTCCAATTATCTAATCTTCCACCGACAAGTGCAGCGGCCCATCAGCATATAAACTGTGTCTACTACGAAGTTCAAAAATGGTTAGGGCATGATGTAGAACTCCAGGAATGGGGTTGGGTGCTCCAAAATGAGTTCCTGGAGCCAATGACGACAATATTACCACCAACTTCCGATGAATTACTGAATACTCTATTTTGTAATTGTAAGAATGGATGTGGTGTACGGTGTCGATGTAGAAAATCGGGGCTGCAATGCACTTTAGCTTGTGGCCAGTGTAATGGGCAAGCTTGCCTCAATGCTGTTTCATTGCAAGGTGACTGTGAGCAAGAGAGTGATTTTGACCATGAAATTCAGGAAGGTCTGGAAACACCAATTTAAGGCAACGAAGATGATGACAATGATACAGGAATTCCCGAACGTCCAGAAGATGACGATGAAGAAGAAGAAAAGTTATACTTTTGTTATTAAAATTTTAAAATATTGATAGATTAAATATATGTAAAATATATATTAAAATACATTAAATATATGTAAAATGTTATTAAATACAATGTATTTACTGATAAATAACACAAATAACTTAAAGCTGAACGTTTTACGGTTGACTTTGCATTACAGTACATATGGCTGAGTGCTGCCCTCTACCGCCCTCTATCAGAAAAACGGTTGAGCGCATAAAAAAATGTTTCAAATAAAATGTGTCGCAAATTTTATGCTCTACAATTTTGATCTGAAGTGTTAGCATCATTGGAGCAATAGAAAGCAAGATAATCGCAAGAAACTGTTTTTTCTCACCTTTGACCTTGAATAATTTTCGACGCAGACACGAGATTTTATGAGACTTTTGAGGCAACTTTGAGGACCCGAAAATGAAGGTATATACAAAAATTCAGCTTATTATCTCTCATTCCGAGGTTGATTGCTAAAATGACTGGGCTATATAGATGCGCTCGAAATTAGAGTAGAAAGAGAACACATTATAAATGAAATTAAAGAAAATATTAAGATTTTACACGAGAAAAGATAAAGGAAATCATACTCTTAAGTAGATTAGAAGTTTTAAATAGAAACATACTTATAATGAGATTAAGCAAATGAATATTGATAGCGAGAAACTTAAGTATATAAGAACTAGTGTTGCTCAATTGAATAATCGATTGTTAATTATACTATCAATTCCCAACTTCACCATAAATAAGTATTCAAAAATTTTAATAGAACCAGTGCCAAATAAACACAATCTGCAATTGAAAACTTCTTACAATGTTGTTATCAGTGATAAAGTAAATATCTATAAATTTAACAAAAAAAAATGAAAAAAGAAACCTGGAACTTGTCACAGATAAGTGCATTCAAAATATTTTAAAACCTGAGCTAATCGATTGTGTTTTCGAGTACAACAGCCAGGAGGAAATTTTACCAATAACCGAGGATACCGTTATTACAAAAAATTTAAAAAAAACCAATCTGTATCACATATGTACCAATGTTCGAGAAATATCTTTGAGTGGGAATAATATTATAAAGTTTACTAATTGTGTAATCCAAATTCATAATGTTAAATTTGAAAACGTTTTAAAAATTTATGATGAAAGCATTATTCTTCCAAATACTATAAAAAATATTACGTTTGAGGTACATAATAATGTTACCTTAAAAGACTTACATTCAAAAGGAATAGAAAATTTGAAAGAACGTACAGAAGTTAAATATCAGGAGAAGGTAACACGTTGGACAAGCTCAGCAACAGATTTAATTATTGCCGTTTCTGTAATTATGATATGTATTATAATATATGTCAAGTTCAAGAGAAATAGAAAAATGAAAATTGGAATTGATCTAAACCCTTTACACATAATGATAACTAATCGCCAGGAGTCGATTCCTAAGGACGGAGGAGTTACGCCAGCAATATTTCCTGTTTAGAATTGCAACATTGTCGCAATTCCTTATTCAAATAACGTAAATACTTATCCAGCAACTTAAATCCGCTACAATGTTGCATCCATTTATAGATTTATCATCTCATTTGGAGATGACAACAATGTTGCATTTAGCCTTTGAATTCACTCTTAGTTTAATGACTTTCACTCTTAGTTTAATAACTTCAAAGATAGAAGAAGCTGCGAGGAACTATTTGATGAGCTCCGAGCAGTCACGTTTAGGACTAATACCATCGAATTTTACAATGAAATCAAAACTTAATTGCGTAACCTAAACAATAAAACCTTAACTGGCTTAGGTGTGAACCCCGTGTCACACGAGTGCGCTAAAAATAATAGGAAAACCGCACTCAACATGTTTAAAAGTAAGATACCAGAACCAATGAAGGGTATTCTCGTTTGTAGAAATCCCGATAGTCTTGAGTCCGCTATGGACATTCTATTTCGAACAGGGTATGCACATTCAAAGCCCGACGACAATTCCTAATACAAACTCCACAGACATGAAAAGAAAAACGACAGAAGACGAACTAATCACAACAACCAAGGACATGTTAGTAACGTTGCCCCAAACAATCACGACAACCACAACGGACGCCAAACTCACTCGAAACAGACTCAACATACTTCCCATAACCGACAATCACAACCACGTAAACATAATTCACGATACCAACCACGACATGACAACTACCAAAATAATAGTTGGCCCAACTCTCACTACAGAAACGATTTCTCCAATAATAGTCATGGTCCCGCAACCAGTACCTGGAATAACCACAATAACTTTAATGCCACCCAAACTTCCACACAACCACCACACGAACGTATGGACATTAACACTCATGAGGTTAGGGAAAATTTTCCATCGACAGCCTCAGGAGCAACTTACCCTATATAATAAGCCGTTCACACTACACTCTAAATCAAGTAGATTTAGAAGCTGTCAAAGTTAATCAGGTAAGCGTTCACACTACCCGAAGTGATTTAGAATGAGGAGATTTAGAGAGCGAACTGTCATTCGAATTTGTGTGTACAATTTTTTTTTGCATGAAAGTTGTTCAAAATGGTGCAGAAACATGCAAAAGCATTTTCTTTTCATTTTGTACAACTCACATTTTCCTTTTTTGTCTAATTTTTGCTATATTTGAACGAAATTCGAATGACATTTCGTTGAAATCTACTCTCCCTCTCACGGATGGAATTAAGCACGCTCTGAGAACAATTCAGCCCGGAAAAATTCACAATAGTACCTGATTTGTACTTGAACTCTAAATCTACTTGATTAACTCGGTCGGAAACCGAAAAAAATGTATGGGTAATCAGGTAGATTTAAGTTGATTTAGCTCTAAAGCGATCAGCTGATCGAAATCGCCTGATTTGGAGTCTAGTGTGAACGGGCTATAAAGTAAAACACCATAATTTCGTCAGGGTACTTAATTTCGTCACATTTTACATTTTCAAACAAAATAAGAAAATTCGAATGCTCATGCAATGTTTTTATCATTTGACATAAAGAGGTTTAATTTTAATTGCATTAAATTAATATGAATGTCGTATTGGCTCCAAATTACATAAAAGTTCGCTTAGAAGCATGCGTCATTGCTGCGTCTTGCAGTTAGCTCATTGCATGTTAGTGTTTTGTTTAGTACGGACGTGAATATTGTTAAGGGTGCCAGAAACAAGGTTGGTAGGCTATAGGTTTTTTTCATACAAGGGTAAAAGTTAGTTAGTTAGTTAGTTAGTCACAAAATCAATAAAAAAATTATAATTCACCAATAAATTACTGAGAAAAAGGCATGACGAATTAACCAATGGCGCGTTAACAGCAATGTCGGTAATTTCGTCATAGTGACGAAATTTAGTTCTTAGAACGTCTTTTTGTCAGCAAAATTTTGCTAAATTTATAAACAATTTTTGCCACATTAAAATGAATAATCAATGTCAATAGAGTATTTAAACCTGAGACATAATTTCGTCCTGTCAATCATTATTATATAGTGGTTAAATTTGCATAATATTTTTACCCATTTCGAGAAGATGTAAGGATGAAGAATGTCGCGATTTTAGATAATAAATCTATTTTAAATCGTGTTTTCTGGCGCAACAAATTATTATTACCATTAAAATTTAGTTTGATACTATGCCAAAAAAAAATATGTTGAGAAAGATTCCGTTATCCTGCATGACGATTTTCAATTGTCTCAAATGCATTTTTTCTTAATTTCGTCACTTAATCGACGTGCAAAGCTAAAGGAACTTAAATAACTTGAGATCGAAAATTAACCTTATTCTAAGTATATGAGATTCATCGAGCATTTTCCAATTAAGGGGTTACACCACAGTAGAAATTTCAGAAAATTTATTTTCTTTTTATTGGCTTAAAAAATCCTTTGAAACCTCTAGAACAGGGGTGGGCAAACCTAACACTGGTATGATCGACATTAATTTCTTAATTTATGCGCGATCGACTTCGAATTATCGGTTATATTAGCAACAAATTAAAATTTAATTAAGGTCTTTATTGATATTAATATAATAAATACATTGTATTACTACTTTGTGCAATGTACTTTATTAATTAATATTTTGGATTAATTTTTGATGTATATGCGTGACTCTCCATTTCATCAAAAAGTATTGTAGAGTTAGGCTTGTAAGCACTGATGGACAATCGAATAGATGCCATTAAGTGATCATCAGTCAGAGAACTCCTAAGTTGCGATTCAATGTTTTTCATTTGAGAAAACGTTGCTACTCATCGATAAAAGGAAGCAAAAATAATGCAAATATCCTCATTGCCACCATTCTCAATAATTATATTGCCACCATTCTCAAATATTATAATAATATTCTAGAGTCTAGAATAAGAGGCAAACGGTTTCATCCCTGCTGGAATTGGTTTTCAAGGAAATTTCGAGCACTTTTTCGACTCTTCCCGACTGCTCGAAAATGACTACCTGTGATAGATACGACACCTGCTCATTTGGTACAGCATTATGTCTTATCATACGATTTCCAACTTCTTTAATACACTAATATAAGTCGTTAGAAACATTTTCAAGCATGTTGAACACTAAGTTCAGTAGTACAGTGTCCTTTGATGTTGAGAGAAGACGTAAATTTTGCGTGAAAGTTATTCGAATTACGATTTTTTTTGCAGTGCTAATTTCTCATACGTTATTTGTAGCTTTTACATTTATGTGAGTTACAATGAGTGAAAAGAAAGTGTATGCAAGCCTTAAAAGCTCAAAAATATCGTATAAGACGCGGCGACGGACCAACGTGACGAAACGATGACCGTTAAACAGATATGAGGCGGAAGAAGATTCGGCCGGTTTCAGCGCTTCGCCAAAAAAATTGAAAGTGGATTCTGACGTTATCGATGTATAAAGTAAATTTGGATATTGATTGAAGGTAAAAAAAATTAAATGATCAAAATTTTTTATTTTATCATACTTGAAACACGAGTCAAAACTTTAAACGCGTTTTTCTCGAAACACGTTTTTTCAAATCGGCACGCAGCATAACTCAAACAATTTTCTATTTTTTTACTCCAAATTAATATCACATCTTTAAAACAACATTCCGCATAGAAATACGTAGCCGATTTTCAATAAGTAAATATCTCGATTTTCTAGCTACAAATAAGTGCCGGTTTTTTTGAAGGAAAATGCACTTTTTTTTCAAATGCTCGCCAATTTTACAAAAATAAATATTTTCAAAATCCCCTACGTATTTCTCTAGCTATACGAATGTTCTTTAAGAAAAATTTTTTTATTTTGTTCCAGATTAATTTTTGGTGCACTTCTACTGCGTGCCGCGGAGCCCCTCCAAAAAAAACCGTTCCGTAGAAACGGCTGTTGGGCAGCCATTTTGTAATATATTTTAATTAACACATTTTTTTAAAAAACTTCAAAACATGCTTAATCAACATCCTTAAAGAGAATTACTTTTTTACTTTTCCTTCCACTTAAAAAAAAGTCGCAGAAAAACGTTAAATATTCGCTCTCTACTGTGGTGTAACCCCTTAAGAGAGCATTATATTTGTGTTACAGATATAGATATGACTTCTAAGAAATATACACAAGAGCAACTTTCAATGGCGCTTAAGGCAATTGAAGATGGGCAGTCTACCAGAGATGTTGCCAAAAAATTCAAGGCAAGAAATTAAAAAAACATTCAAAACATGTAGGAGCGTTTACAACTCTTACCCAAGCAGAAGAGCAGACTCTTGTCAAATGGATTCTTGAAGTCGCGAATTCAGGTTTTCCTATAACAAAAACGCAATTAATTCATAGTGTGTCAAAATTGACGAAAGAATCAAATAGAGAGAACAAATTCAAAAACGGTGTCCCCGGTATAAATTGGTAAAAAGATTTTTAAAACGAAATCCGGAGATTTCCTTGAGAATGTCTCAAAATTTGACAAGTGGGAGGTCCAGGATTACGGAAGAATCTATTTACAATTGGTTAACCAAAATATTAACCTATGTCGAGAGTTTTCCTGAGCTAAATGAAATTTTAAATGAACCTAATCGAATCTTCAACTGCGATGAAACAGCATTTTTTTTGTGTCCCAAAGACAAGAGAGTCCTAGTTCGCAAAGGTTCAGTGCATACTTATAATCGCACGGCCAACGACGGAAAAGAATGCATTAGAGTGTTTGTAGGGGCCTCAGCCAGTGGATAGCTTATGCCTCTTCTTACTCTATTGCCATATATAAGGATCCCTAAAAATGTAATAATGAAAATAGGACGATCTGATTCGGGCTGAATGACTTGCGAGTCTTTTTTTGAATGCATAACAAACTGTTTTTATCCGTACTTGCAGAAAAATAATATAGATCTACGTGTGGTTTTGTTTATCGATGGGCAATATTCACACATTTCGTTGTCTTTAACAAACTTTTGCAGGGAAAAGGGTATAATTCTTATAGAACTTCTCCGAAATGCAAAGCATTTCCTGCAGCCAATGGACGTTGCAGTTTTTCATCCGGTTGCACAGGATTGGAAGCAAACGATTCGTAATTGGTGATTGCAGAACAATGGCGAAAAGCTTAAACGGGAAGAATTTACATGTCTGGTAGACTTATGCCATGTTGCATACGACAAACTTCTCACGAACAAGAACATCCGTGTTTTGCCTGAAGTGAATAAAGATATTATTTGTAACGAGGTTTTTGCTGACGATCTCGCTGATGATAGACGTGTTGTCGATTACAACTCATTTTTATCCACCCTTGAAAAAGAAATAGGAAATGCGAAGGTTGAAATTTTTAGAGCGAATCCAGAGTCTGCGTGGCTGGGATGCGAAAAAGATGAAAGTCTTTTCTATTTGTGGAAATCTGAAAAAATGAAACCCATTTACACGTGTTCGATAACATAACGCATCATGAACAAACTCTAGATACAAATATAGACGAAGCGGTGTGGAACAATTCAAATATTTTGGAATTCGACGTACAACTCGATGGTTCATTAATCGCGTTCACACCAAAAGGTAATGTGCACCCTAAAAACCAAATTTTAACTGATAAAATGTCAGCATACCGAACATAAAAAACCCCAGAATTTAATATGGAAGAAACGTCTGAAATATCCCAAAAATCTAAAATATCCCAAAATGAAACTACAGACATAAAAGAGGCGTCCACAGTTGTCGTCCATTCTCAGTGTTTGTTACGCAATACCGCGGGGAACGCTCGAAGATTTTGCCCGACCACAGCCGAAGACGGTCGTGGTAAAGAACAGCGCCACTCGTTCAATTTCTGTTGCGTTCCCTCGGCTACGGAACGAGACGTAGCCTCACGGATAATGAGGGAAAAATGTATCTATATATATTTTTTTTTTCGTTTGAAAACCAAATATTCTACTCTAACCAAATATTCTACTCTAGGGAGAGTCACTTTTTTTCTTCACTGTCTGGAGAGTCACTTTCCTTTTATCACGCGATCAATTAAATTCACCAACGATTCGTTTGAATTACATAACATAATATTATTCATGAAAAATCAACCTTGTAACAATATAATAATAATAGAAACAAACAAACAACTACCTGTGGGGGCCCCCTCTGGATGCAGACAGTCTTCTCTGTTGATTAAACTTGAAAATTCTTAAAGGTGAATTCACTAGTGAATCGATTTTTCAGCACTTCGTGCGAAAGCGGGACACATGTAACGTTCCGTACGATTTTCTGCATACACCGCTGCAACAGCACCAAATTCGTACTCTTCGAACGTATTCCTCCTGAATTCTTTTTCGCTCACAACTATTCCACACTTTTCACTACTGCTAATCTTCTTTGGTTTTCTCCAAAACCCATTCGTAACGGAACTTGATAGAAATTAAGATGTCTACCTGCAATGCGCACTTCGGAACGGCTGGCTTCCCCTGAATTCGGAGTAAATAAACGTACGAGACTTAGCTTATTTCGCAAATGTAGGCACACTATTTTGCAAAAAATATCTGATTTCCAACTGTTCGCGGTGCACTTTGAAAATTATGCTTAAAAATCGTTTTTCGCAACCTTCCTATTTGATTGAGCGTTTCCACTTAGGATGGTTTCGAATCTGTATTTCCGTTTATGACTTTTTCTTCAGCGCCGACCCCAAGACTATTGTTCTTTTCGTTTACTGCAATTGCTTCCAAATGTGTAGTCCCAACGACGACTACCCTCCTCTACGGTTACTTGCCGACTCCAATTCTCAAATTCAAATCAACTCAAAATATTACAATTATTCCTCCTCGACTCACTCTCTGACTCAACTGAATTCAAAACTACATTTTTTTTCTAATCAAATTTTTCAACAACTGTCTTTTTTTTTTTAGCTTACTGAATTCCAAAAATCTATGCAAACATCATAGTATTAAATTGAATTTGGCAACAACATTATTAATGAACAGTTATTTTTAGTTTTCAAACAAATCGTTGGTGAAGTAGAGTAAACGAAATCTGTAATCGGACCACAAGTGACTCTCCTCTACATTTACCATTTAAAAACATTAACCAAATGTTTAGTGACTCTCCTCTATATTTACCATTTAAAAACATTAACCAAATGTTTAGTGACTCTCCTATATATTTACCATTTAAAACATTAACCAAATATTTAATCCGTAACATTTTCCCCCCTCACGAAAAGAATTTCCTGAAATTCAATTGATGTAACGAAACCATTAACGTGTTAATTCATGCTATTTATATATGTCTTAGTTTATCTCAGTCTACGTATGGTTTAAGATCCTTGGCATGCCAGCGTCCTGCCTCACGCCCTTCGAGATCCACCAACTTAAAAATAGATGAAGTCTCGCGCTGCACAATTCTAAAAGGTCCCAAATATTCTGGAGCTAGTTTCGCAGAATAAAAATGAACTGCGTCGGATTGGGCGAAATTACGCCTCCAAACCAAGTCATCTACAGAAAATGGAGGAATCCTTTTTCGGAGGTTATATCGCTGCATACTCTTTCCTGTGGCCTCCTTTAGATGTTGAAGTACTACTTCCCGAATCTTCATCAGTCCCTCCGCCCTCTGTACCGGATCTCTGACTAACTCATCCTCGCATGGAGGCTGTGGTCCCTTTCGCGAAACGATCATCTCTCGACCAAAATTCACAAAATAAGGTGTGGCTCCCATGGCCTCGTGTGTGTATGTGCGTAACGCACATCCAATCTTTGGTAAATCACGATCCCACTTCCGATGATTTTCACCGACGTACGCCCGAAGCATACGTTTAATATTTTGATTTATACGCTCTGCCGGATTTGCCTGAGGGTGATAGAAAGCTGTATATTGCAACCGGGTACCATAGGAAAACATGAGTGTCTGTAATTCCTTGGACCGGAACTGTACCCCGTTATCACACACTATCACCGCAGGGACTCCAAACAGTAAAAATACCCTATCTTCGAGTAGCCTGGAAACTTGTGCGGCCGTTGCCTGCCTTAGTGGAAATATCAGAGGAAATTTCGTACAGTAATCCACTACCGTTAAAATATATGTGTTGCCCTGTGTCGATCGAGGCAAAGGACCGATTAAATCAATACAGATAATCTCCCATGGTTCTTTTGCTTGACCCACCCTGGTAGTCATGGTTCCATATGGCGGTCGCCTCTCTACTTTTGTGGCCTGACAAACTTTACATCTGGCCACATACCGTTGAATATCGGCACGCATTTTAGGCCAAAAATACCTCTGTGCCACCCGATCGTATGTGCGACTTGCACCCATATGTCCCGCTGTTGGCTCATCGTGACATTCTTGCAGAACCTTTTTCCTGTCCCATTTGTTAATCACTTGTTTCCATGAGTTTCCTTTGAGATCCGAATAACGATTGGAAACTCTTTTCCACAACAAATTGCCCTCTATCCGCCAGTCTTTAAATTGATCTGGATTGTTTCTTACCTTATTCATCATTCCTAATACCCATCTATCTCCTAACAACTCATCGTTCACAACTGCCGCTACTTCAGGAACCGACCTCGACAAAGCGTCTGGCACTAAATGTTCTTTCCCCTTTCGGTGAACGACGTCATAATCAAACTGCTGAAGCCGAACTGCCCATCTTGTGAGTCTCCCTGCCGGATCCTTCAGGTTATTTAACCACACTAAAGAATGATGATCGGTGACTACTCTAAATTTGGTACCTTCAATATATGGCCGCAATTTCTCTATCGCCCACAAAACGGCCAGGCATTCCTTTTCAGTGGTCGAATATTTCCTCTCTGCTTTGTTTAGAGAACGACTCAAATAACAAATAACTCTTTCACCTTCCGGAAAAACTTGACTTAGTACTGCTCCTAACCCGACGTCCGAAGCATCCGTCTGGACAATGAATGGTAAGTTGAAGTCTGGACATGACAGAATCGGAGTAGAAGCCAGTTTCAATTTGCATTTGTTGAAAGCCAGTTCACATACAGAAGTCCACTGAAAACGCTGGTTTTTCCGAAGCAGATTCGTCAGTGGTGACACCAATGATGAATGATCCGGTATAAACCGCCGGTACCAAGATAACATACCCAAAAACTGTCGAATCTGTTTCACCGAGTGGGGTCTGGGTATATTAATCACGCTCTCCACTTTCTCGGGATCGGCGCTTAAACCGTCTTTATCAACCAGATATCCCAAATATTTTAGTTGAGGACGACAGAAATGGCACTTATTCTGGGACAGTTTAAGGCCTGCTTCCCTTAGCCGTTTAAATACCTCCTGGAGTATCTCTAAGTGTTTGTCGAACGTCTGGGTGACGATGATGATATCATCCAGATACGTGAAAACGTAGGGTTCCAAAGCAGGACCTAGAACACGATCAATCAACCGTTGCCACGTAGCTGGGGCGTTTGATAATCCAAACGGCATCCTACAAAACTGAAATAAACCCCTACCTGGAATTGTGAAAGCGGTAAACTGACGGGAATCTTTCGCCACAGGTACTTGCCAGTAGGCGGACTTTATATCTAGAGACGAAAGATATTTTGCGTCCCGTAACTTATCTAACGTAGCTGAAACATAGGGTAGAGGATATGCATCCTTTTCAGATACCCGGTTGACTTTGCGAAAATCTACACAAAAACGATATGTGTTATCTTTCTTTTTCACCATCAAAATTGGTGAAGACCATGCACTGGAGGATGGCTCTACTACTCCCAACTTCAACATTTCTTCCAACTCAGCGTTGATGTGTTTTTGAAGAGCTGGTGAAACCGGGTAATACCTTTGTTTAATGGGCATCGAATCCGTCTTGATGACGTGCTCCACTAAACTAGTACATCCCAATCCATCTCCCATTTGCATAAATTCGTCATCCACCAAATTTTTCAAATGTGACTCCTCCTCCTGAGAAAGACTGATTCTATCGCGTAAATGTTCAACTGAAAGAGTCACCGCTTCGTGGATAAAATCCCAACAATCATGTTTTAAATTTAAGGTAATTCCAAACTGCTTTAAAAAATCTACCCCGAGGATCAGCCCATGCGGTAACGAAGGAACCACCAAAACTTCCATCCACCTTGTCGCCCTATATAGCTTAATGGGCACCAACACCTGGCCCAGGATGTTACACCGTCCCTCATCTGCCAATCGTACTGCTTGTTGAGTAGTCGTTCTCAGTTCTACTCCCATTTCCTGCAGCTGCCGCCAACCTTTCTGTCCCACAATCGTAGTGGACGCACCGGAGTCTACCAAACCCGTTAACTTTCTCCCTAAAATATCCACACCCAGATGAGGACGTACATCCCCTGGTTGTGAATAAAAAATGTACGCGGACCTTTCTTCTGCGGCTTGTTCCTTACAGCTAATTACGGTGCCCTGTTTGCCGCCTATCGAGCACCGGAGTCGTTTCCCGCTTCTTTTGTTTGGTTTCGTTCCCCTGAGCGCCATGTCGATCGCCTCCCGCGCGAGGTACACTCTGGACACCTTGAACGAATCGTATTTGGTCGGCCGCATCCAAAACAACGTCTCAACTCTGAGCATTGTCTCGCGAAATGCGCCTGACTTCCACAGTTCCAACAAACTCCCTGTGGCCTGTCGTTTGGTGAAGTAACGACTTCCACCAAACAAGGGTCTGCATAGGCCAGATCTGGTTCTAGAAGCTTTGCCATCCTTCGATTTAGTGGAGGATTAAAAGCTTCTACCGTGGCCCTCGTTGCTTCTAACTTCCTTCCCAGCTGTACTAGTTCAGCCACCGTTGCTACTGATTGCACTGCTAGCTGCATCTGATAAAAAGGGTTAATGTTTCTCCGTAGGATTTTCATTTTTTTGGACTCACTACACGGTTCTCCTAGCCTTCGAAATAAACCATCCATCACGGCTACATAAATTCCAATAGACTCGCCTTGGCCTTGAGTACGCCGCCGAATCTCATCCCAAAGGCGATCATCATAATCAGCCGGAAGAAATTCGGCCCGTAGCTCACGTCGCAGGTCTTCCCAGCTACAGCACCTGTCTCGATTAGCTCTATACCAAATGAGAGCCTTGCCCTCAAACAAATCCACCGCGGCCTTATACAATTGAGAAGAAGCTAAACCGCGGGCAACGCGGAGCTCTTCCACCCGCTCAAGAAAGGCACTCACGGAACTTGGAGTTTCCCCCGTGAACTTAACCCCCCATTTAACAACATTTTGTTGTTTAGAAAAATCCTCCGTGACAAGTCTTGGGGTTGAACAAAAGGCTGGTCCTTCGAAATTTTCAAGAGACTTTGACTCCGGTGCCGGTTTACACTCCAGTACCCCAGTCTTAATTGTTTTCTCTTCGTCTAGCCCCTCGACTTCTTTTGAATCCTCCAGAACAAAGCCTATCCCCATCATTATACGCCGCCGTATTTTGTCTATCTCATTTGGCAACGCGTTTGTCAACTGAGCCATGTTCTTAAGGCGGCGCAAACCAAACTCCACCTTTGCCTTGAGTCTCAAGTAATCTCTTGACCTCTTATCGCCAGTGAAGTTTTCTGCCATGCTTTCGACTTCCCCTGTCAGCGCCTTCATAGCCTCCAAGTCCTCCTCATACGTGAATGGATAATCTTTAATCTGTAACGATTCGTCCATTGCCTCCTCTGCTAGTAACGCTGCCCGTAAAGACCTCCGCATCTTTTCCGTCGTATCTGCAGGTAGACCCCGGATGGCTAATTCGTACATCAGCTCATCTTTGACCAACTTGTCCACCAAATACTTATTTGCCAAAGACATGGCTAAACAAAACTCCTATAAGCTTACAGCTGTATAAAACACTAAAGATAATCAAATATGTATATATATTTTACAGAGTTAAAATTTCATCAAATTTACACTCACAGTAAACACCGGAACTTCAGCCACGCAAAGACTGATCACTAAATCACTATGGTTATTATGCAATCACACCCGCGAAATCACACTCACTACCATGCGACACAAAATTATCCTTAGCAATCAAAAACACCATTCACAACACATCCGCGATTACCAAAATTTACATCACTTCACACTCGCGAATCTAAACTTGTGGGCCCCACGTTGGGCGCCAAAAATGTTAGTAAAAGTAATAAAGTCACTTTCCTTTTATCACGCGATCAATTAAATTCACCAACGATTCGTTTGAATTACATAACATAATATTATTCATGAAAAATCAACCTTGTAACAATATAATAATAATAGAAACAAACAAACAACTACCTGTGGGGGCCCCCTCTGGATGCAGACAGTCTTTTCTGTTGATTAAACTTGAAAATTCTTAAAGGTGAATTCACTAGTGAATCGATTTTTCAGCACTTCGTGCGAAAGCGGGACACATGTAACGTTCCGTACGATTTTCTGCATACACCGCTGCAACAGCACCAAATTCGTACTCTTCGAACGTATTCCTCCTGAATTCTTTTTCGCTCACAACTATTCCACACTTTTCACTACTGCTAATCTTCTTTGGTTTTCTCCAAAACCCATTCGTAACGGAACTTGATAGAAATTAAGATGTCTACCTGCAATGCGCACTTCGGAACGGCTGGCTTCCCCTGAATTCGGAGTAAATAAACGTACGAGACTTAGCTTATTTCGCAAATGTAGGCACACTATTTTGCAAAAAATATCTGATTTCCAACTGTTCGCGGTGCACTTTGAAAATTATGCTTAAAAATCGTTTTTCGCAACCTTCCTATTTGATTGAGCGTTTCCACTTAGGATGGTTTCGAATCTGTATTTCCGTTTATGACTTTTTCTTCAGCGCCGACCCCAAGACTATTGTTCTTTTCGTTTACTGCAATTGCTTCCAAATGTGTAGTCCCAACGACGACTACCCTCCTCTACGGTTACTTGCCGACTCCAATTCTCAAATTCAAATCAACTCAAAATATTACAATTATTCCTCCTCGACTCACTCTCTGACTCAACTGAATTCAAAACTACATTTTTTTTCTAATCAAATTTTTCAACAACTGTCTTTTTTTTTTTAGCTTACTGAATTCCAAAAATCTATGCAAACATCATAGTATTAAATTGAATTTGGCAACAACATTATTAATGAACAGTTATTTTTAGTTTTCAAACAAATCGTTGGTGAAGTAGAGTAAACGAAATCTGTAATCGGACCACAAGTGACTCTCCTCTACATTTACCATTTAAAAACATTAACCAAATGTTTAGTGACTCTCCTCTATATTTACCATTTAAAAACATTAACCAAATGTTTAGTGACTCTCCTATATATTTACCATTTAAAACATTAACCAAATATTTAATCCGTAACATGTTATCCCACTCTTTTTAAAAAAGCTCTATTTTGGCCTGAAGTAAAAACCACGGAAGCCACAAGAGTTAAACGTAAAATTGCACCAAGCGTTACTACTGCTGTAGAGTTTTTAACTTATCAGCTTAAAGTAGACAGAGAGAAAAAAGAAAATGAAACCAAAAGACTAAGAAAAAGCAAGGATAAAGAAAACAAAAAAGGTTGCGAAGTATATAAAGGTGATTTTGTTGCCGTAAATTATTTGTGAATTCGAATTTTTGAGTATTTTTTTCTCTAAAAAATGTATTTGTTTTTGTATTACATATATTCATGTATATTTATCGATTTTTTATTTGTTGAATTATGTATTCGAACATATCATCCAAATCTTACTCTCATATAGAATTTGAATATCGCTAACCCTTAGAGGCCGAGGTTAGATACATGACATGACGAAGTTAAAAAATATGGATAATTGCCCTGACGATATTGGGTAAACAAATAAGTTTGAAACTACTTTTAAAAAAACTTTGATAATGACCAAATAGAGTCCTTTGAATATGAGATTTACAAAAATAACGCTTCATTCAACTAATTTATATATTCGCCACTTGAATTTATTTAAAAGAAATATCATTTCACTCTGAGCTAAGTGAAATTTTTCTTAACATGACGAAATTATGGTGTTTTACCTTAGTTGTAAAAACAAAGCTCCAACCTCTCAAAATAATAATAGATACTGGGGCAACTAACTCTATACTAAACCCAGAACTCTGCCACCCGAAGTGGGAAACCCCAATCAAACCGCTAACGTTAAAAACTTTACAAAATTGGGTAGTTGTAGAAAAGAAGGCTAAGATACCTCTCTTTGCCGAATTAGGAGATCCATCTGAGACGATAGATTTCCTTATCTCTAAATTCCATAACTTTTACGATGGGCGAATTGGTAATGATTTTCTTAGAAGAATGAATGTTACCATTGACTATAAGAATAATCAATTAAGCTTTAAGTTTAAGATTTAACTCGCGCTTTTCTTGTCCGGTTTTCGCGATTCATTCAATAAATTCAGTCGGTTTTCGTTCGTGGATTTTTTCGATGGTGCTCGTGAGCACTCCATTCAAGGTATACCAAGGATTCTGGTTGCCAATCAAGGCACTGAAATGACATCTACTATATTTAAAGATTTTTGTATCAAGATTCATTATACTTCATTTAAACAAACCTGCAGCAATGCCAATGCAGAAAGATGCCACACTGACAGAGACGTACCGTGTCGTTTTAGAAAAAAGGAAAACCTTGACATAGACCAAGACGACATACTAAATGAAGTAATTATTACCTATAACAACGCTATACACTCAACAACAAATCTGACCGCTTAAGTATTTTAAGGTAGGACACAATAATTAATAAAAAATTGGCGTTCAACAACGAACACGATTACCTTGAAAAATTAAATGAATTTAGATCGGAAATTTATCCAAATATTAAAGAAAGGGTGGATAAAATAGTGAATAGGAACTTAAGGAAATTAAATGAAACTCGAATAGAACCACCGGATATGAAAGAGAACGATATCATATTTCGGAAAGAATGTTGGAGGAATAAAATTACACCTAGATTCAGTAAGCAGGAAGTTAAACAAGATAAAAAAGTTACATTAATAACTAGAAAAAATCAAAAATTCCACAAGTCAAAAATAAAACAAAAACGTAAATTTCAGGTTACTACTCACGATATGGGGACAGAAAATAGAAATACAGAGGTTCAACAACGATCAGGGACTTCTACCGCTACGACTGGGGACTAGTAGAACCATAATTACACACGAAAATCTGGTGCACATAGTTAAACTTGAAAAATACGAGCAAGCCATAAACAACATTGCAGACTCAATAAATAAATTCGACCAAATTCACGAGACCACAGACACATTGGCAATCACTAAGATAAAGCTAAAAGAACTGACTCACAAACTACAAACGTTAAAGCCTAGACTTCGACTGAAAAGAGGACTAATTAATGGACTGGGCTCTTTAATCAAATGCATCACCGGAAATATGGATGCGGATGATGCACTAAAGTTAAATGAAAATATTGAAACGCTAATGTTGAATCAATCCAATTTAGATACTCAAGTCACCAAACAGACAAAGTTGAATAATCTTATGATGGAACGTTTTGATAATATAACGAATCACGTCAATAATCAAACTAAAACTATTATTCGCTATTTAAGAATTTCCCAGAACAAAATTAAAAGAGAACACGATTCAATAGCTCATTTGCAATATCTTAATCAGATTAATTATAACATTGACTTAATGAACAATCACCTCACAGATATCGCTGAAGCTGTAGTACTTGCTCGACTCAATATAATTTCGAAGCAAATTCTAAGCCCAGCCGAAACAACAGAAATTTCTCGAATCCTTCAAAATCAATCAGTTAAAATCCAATCCGATGAAAATATTTACGAACTTCTTAGTCTCCAAGCTTACTACAACAATTCTAATTCAATATTATTCAATAATATTCAACATACAAACACCAATAGTATCCAATGAATCCTATACATTTTTCCACGTTATACCTCTTCCCCAACAAAAGACACAAATTGTTACAAAACCCTACATCGCCCTTGAACCTAAAGGTGTCCAATTTTTCGATGATAAATGCCCGAAAATCGAGGGAACATACTATTGCAGGAAAAGAAATAATCAGCAATTGACAAGTAATTCCAGATGCATAGCAAACATTCTAAATGGCATTCCAGCTTCATGTTAACTCGAAATTACGTCGGGAACACCAGAAATATCGCAGCCTGAGCCGAATTATATCCTCATAATCAGCATTCCCGAAACCAAATTAGAATCAACTTGTGGATTTTCAAATAGGACAATATCTGGCACCGCAATGATACACTCCGAAAAATGCAAAGTTACGATAAACGAAATTACATACAACAGCCAAAATATCATTTTTTGGGACAACATAAGCTTTTTGTAATATGTATTCAGTCTTAATCAAGGTGAGTACAATTACTAAGAATGAAAAAGCTATTTCTGGTTTCTGTAATGCGGCTTTAGAAGATGTTAACGCAAAACAAGCGTCGGATCAAATAAATAATGTATTTGATTCAAGTGAGACCACAGAGTCTATCTTCAATATAAATTATAGTAACTCCAGAAAACCAGAGGAACATAATTTGCTTTCAGATATGAAAGACTGGTGTATACAGCATAGAATAACTCGAAATGCATGGGATAATCTTCTACAAATATTAAATGAAAATAGAATAATATTGCCAAGGTGGATGAAAACTCTTTTCGAAATAAGAAACAACCAAATAATCCCTGTTGCAGTTCATCCTGGTCATTATATTCAATTCGGTTTGGAAAAAGCCATAAAGTCTATAGTATTGGAAATGGCCGATCAAAACTATATAGAAATTGATATTGGAATAGACGGTTGCCACTTTTTAAAAGTTCTCGTACGCTTTTGTGGCCAATTTGAGAGGCTATTTCCAATTGTAAAGAGATTTAACCATTTTCGATTGGAGCATATATTGGTCCGCGGAAACCGGATAACGCAAATGAATATTTAGCTGAATCCGTAGAAGAAATGAAGAGAATAGAATCTCTAAATTTAATTCTTAATGGGAGAACATTCAGTGTAAGAATTATACTTTTTATCTGTGACGCCCCTGCTAAATCATTTGTGACAGGAACAGTTGGCCCCATGAGCACTGATGGTTGTGCAAAATGTGCAGTAAGAGCTGAAAGAAAAGATAATAGATTGACATATAGCACTTCAGTCGATACTAAGAACAGATACTGATTTCACTACAAGAAAATATCCACTTTACTATAAAATATATTTTCGAACAAATAAATAAATAATAAATTTGCAGACATAATTTCCATAGATGTCATGCATCTTATAGGTTCCTGTGTAATGAAAAAAATTGTTATGAGTATATTAAGGGGGTGTTCTCATCGAACGGTTTCAAAAAATCGATTTTTTTTTTTTTTCATTTTTTCAAAGATAAGGTATCTAAGAATAGTATTCCAAAACGATTTTTCCGAATTCGAAACGGAAAACAAGTTTTTGGCAGACTTTGTCACGCTCCGCGCGGAGTTTCCTCGGCAGCGCTCGCGGCGCGTAACGTTCGAGCCTGGCGCGCCGAGTCTACTGTTATCTAAGGTATTTTGTTATCTAAATGACATTTTTTTCTATGTCTGAGGAAACGACCATAGGTATCGAGGAACAAGGAAAATGCGATTAGTTTTTTTCCACCGTGATCGCGTCCACTTGTACAAAAGATTTCTGTCTCTCGTTTTGCTGGGTTTACTCATAATTTTGAAGTTCAGTCATGGATAGGAAGGGTTCGAAAAGTAAAATTAAAAATTCTTATCGACGCCGACAGTCAAGTTTTAGTAGAGTTGTTCCCAATAAAAGGAATTCTTCCGAGTACGCCAGCACATCGGCACGAAAAATTCGGAGCAGTGGTGACGCGGACATTAACGTCGACGATAACCTGAGCTACAGTTTCATCAATTTTTTCTTCGTGTTCTCAACACTCGCCTCACATGTAGTTTGCAAAGTTTGCCATGGTGAAGTAACATTTCAGCGAAAAAATCAAAAAGGAATCGGTTTCCAAGTGTGCATGGAATGCAAAATGTGCAATACTGAACTTTTGGTTGAGTCGTCCCCGCTAATAACAAATACTTTTGAAATAAATCGACGTTTTGTGCTCATCATGCGACTCGTAGGTGTTGGCCTCGGAGGACTGAATTTGTTTTGCGGTCTAATGGAAATGGGCAAAGGTATGTCTCGCAATTTGTATTATGCTTGTTTGGAAAAAGTACACCAGGCGTCGTCGTCGATTTATAATTTTTCTACTGGAAGAGCTGTAGCCCAAGAAAAAGAGCATAGTAAATCGATTAATTTGACCGTTTCCGGTGACGGAACTTGGAAAAAGAGAGGGTTTCGTTCCTTGTTCGGGGCCGCAAGTTTGATTGGGAAACATACGCGTAAAGTGTTGGATTCAGTTGTGAAAAGTAAATTGTGTCAAGCATGTAGTCTGAAAGAAAATTTAAAACACGAAGATCCTGATGCTTACAATGAGTGGTATGAATCTCATGCTGAAAATTGCACAGTAAATCACGAAGGAAGCTCCGGAAAAATGGAGGTGGATGGAATCGTTGAAATGTTTTCAAGGTCCATGGAAAAGCATGGTGTCAGGTACGTGACATATGTAGGGGACGGCGACTCAAAAACGTTTAAAGGAATTTTAGACGTCAATCCCTACGGTGCCGAGTTTACTGTGAGAAAAAGAGAGTGCGTCGGTCACGTCGAGAAGAGAATGGGTACTCGGCTTCGCAATGCGAAAAAAAACAATAAAGGCATGGGAGGTAAAGGTGTCGGGAAATTGACGGACAATGTAATCGGAATGCTGACTCGATACTACGGATTGGCTATTCGCAGACACTCGGACTCGATCGAAGAAATGAAAAAAGCAATTTGGGCCACGTTTTTCCACAAAATTTCAAGTGATAAGCAACCACAACACGAGAATTGTCCTGAAGGCGAAGAAAGTTGGTGCGCGTGGCGGAGGGCAGAGGCCGACGGTTCTCTGCATAGTTTTCATCACGATTACTCACCCCTAGCCGAAAATGTTCAAAAAGTTATCAAGCCGATCTATGAAGCCCTTTCCGCTGATGAACTGCTCTCCCGCTGTTTGGGCGCTGAAACTCAAAACAGCAACGAATCCTTAAATTCGTTGATTTGGACTTTTGCACCAAAGCACCTGCATTCTGGGGCCAAGGTAATCGAGGTGGCAAACTTTTTGGCAGTCTGCATCTTCAACGACGGGTTTTTTTCAATTTTGAGAATACTACACGAGATGGGAGTCAAAATCGGCAAGATCAGTGAAGAATTCGCCAATGAACGGGACAAGAATCGGATCATCCGGTCGGAGGAGCGCATGAGCGATCTCGCGAAAAAAGCCAGGATCGAACGAAGGGAGAGTGACACTGCCAAGAACGAGTTCGCAGAGTACGAGGAAGGTGTAATGTATGGACCTGGAATTGCTGACTAATTGTAAGTAGCACGCTAATGAAAAATTTTTTTGATGTAATCGATGTTCATGTGTAAAAACATAGCTATTACATATTCTTACAAAAACTTGACTATTCAAAATGTTCAAACAAATAAAAACTGCAAATCTGAATTCAGATTCGTTAAAATAAGTCATTAAATAAGTCAAAAAATAAGTCATAAACCGAATTTGTCGCTTTTTTTCGTTGGAAACTTCAAACGCGTTTTTCTCAAAACTACGTTTTTCAAAATGGTTCACACCATATCTAAGGAACTACTTGACGGATTTTGATAAACTTTTTTTTTAAATGTGTGGAAATGTACTCGTTATCGTCTGACGGACGTTTTTTCCCCTATTGTTAATAACAAATGTTTTATGAATTTTTAAAGTTGAAAAAAAGGTGAAAAAAAACGATTTTTTTTTCTATAGTCTGCCATTTTTAAAATTTTAATGTTATTAAAAAAAGCCTCCGTCAGACGATAACTACACAAGCATAGATTAAAAAAAACATTTACTTTTGTGTTTCAGACGAGCCATTTTTGAGATTTGGTGTGAACCATCGACAAACTTTTTTTCAAGGGCCTACGTTCAAATGGGTGCAGTAGCCAAACCGTGCGGATTTTTGCATATCGCTTTTGTAAATATTGTAGTCTAGGGATGAATAAAACTTTTAAAAAAAACCGCATCAAAAAATCAATGATAGTTTTGTTACTGTAAAATTCCAAAAAACGCTTCGAAATACGCCCAATCCATGAGAACACCCCCTTAAGTTGTTATGAGTATATTAAGCGTTCGGTATAAGTTACGTTCGTGAACTTAGTGACGACGAAGAACATTTTTCTGTTGTCGACATAATGTGCAAAGCAATGAGTTTGCCATTTGTTCAGAAACTGTTGTAATAATTAATTATCAATTGTGTTGCAATATAATAACTGTTCTTAATAAATTGTATTGTCGTACGTAACGTATTCATTGTAACAATGTATGTATTCATATTTTCGATCTCACACAATTCGCTGATTTCGCACTTTGTCGAAGTAGAAGCTACTAAAGCATCAGTATTTCCATAATACAATGTATAAAGATATCCAGGCGGATCCGATTCCAGTCTACATACTAAGTAAACAGGTTACAGTCAGCGGATTCTAGTTTGATCGGAAATGTGCCAGTCAAGCACTTTTAAGTCTATTGTAATTGAGTGGTAATGAGTTGGGCTCGCAGTTGGAATTAAGCAAGCGAATAGTAAAGACAAGTAATCGAATTGCTGTGTTTTAATATTCCTGGGTACAATAGAATCGTGTTGGTAATGCACCGGGGCGATTCACCACGAAAATTATTACTGTGCATTGGTACTGGACCAACGCACTTGAATATCAATCAGGCGGATTTCTGTATCCGACTGGAGAGTAATTAGCGGAGGGCGGCTGAAGAAATTCCTGCAATCGCGGTATAAACACCGTTCTATCCACTTCTGCAAGTCAATTTAATGCGATTAATCACTTCACAGTTCAATGCAATGATTCACCTGCACACACAGCTCATGACACGCGCATCCCGCGTACTGGTCAAGGTAGCAGTACATCAATTCGCCGACGTACATTTTATTCGAGTTGTAAATTTACTTAGTAAGCATAATTGTATGATAAAAGGGGCGAATATAAAGATTTTAATGTATTCTGATGAAATAATCCTACCAATCTAGTTCAACTTGAGGCTGCGTTGGACATCAGTTCCAAGTAATTCTTGATAGTTTGAACTTTGATAAGACGAAGTTCAAACATTTGGTGACCCCAATTACAACACGTATACCATTTGTGAGGATGGAGGCGATTGCTAAGGAGCAAACGAAGCTTGGCAGGGTCATCGAGCGGCGTCAAGAATACCATTTTAAGGCCCCGAGGAGCAGGAGAACTCGAAGGTACTTTCATGGGCGCAGTTTGAGACACGTCATTTGGAGCTACGACCATTTGAAACAAGCATGGCTTCGCAAGAAGTCTTCGAGGAGGACTTCTATGGCCAAGTAGAAGCCATGTGCCAGGATTTAAGGCTAGAGTTTGAAGAAGGTCTGCAGAAGGCTGAAGAAGGTTTTCTAAGATCGGAAGAGGGGGCATTGGTAGAAGAAGCATCGAAAACGTCTCAAGGTTCTTTCGAAAGGCGCGAGGATATAGTTGCACGACAGATAAAAACACAACAAGCACTGTTGTGTTCTTTCGAACGTGCAATACAAATCGCGGAGGATGGATCTGCAACCCCACAATCAAAAGCATACTATGCACAGCACCTTAGTACGCTGCATAGCTACTGGCAGGCTATAAGTACCAATCATCATGAGTTAGTGGCAGAGGATTTGGCGATTTCATATACGGAAGAAAGGTTCATCGAGCTGGGTGAGGGGTATCAGGCGCTGGCAATCAAGTTCATGGAATTATCTGAAAGCAGTACAAATGGACATCAAGCTTCTAGGCCACCGTTACAGGAAACTTCGGTAAATTTACCAAAAATAACTATTCCGATTTTTTCAGGGGATTATTCTAAGTGGAAACAATTCCACGATCTGTTTTCATATTTGATTCACAACCAACCTATGGGAGACACCCAGAAGATGTTTTACTTGAAGTCGAATTCAGCAGGAGAGCTGAGTGGACTGTGTTACGTGGTAACAATAGGAGCGTTTTTATCTTGGAAAAAAAAAAATAAATACAGCCTTCCCCGGGGAAGGCTGAGTCATGGCGAGACAATCCACCACTCCAGGAGTTTGTGACCACCACTCAGTAGGCATGTTTGTTAGGGTCGTGGTAACAACCGACTTGTGTCATATACCTGTCGGTTGCTAACCACCTACCTGATAAGGTAATTTTAAACATACCTACGTTACGCACCGGAATGGTGATGTATCCAGGCGGTCCCCTCCCAAGGAGCTAATAGGGCCGACAAACGGCGTAAGCCTCGAAATCAGACCTGTCTTCATCGTCTCGAGATCAGACCTGTCATCATCGTCCGACGAATAAATCGCCACTCCCGGCTTCACAGGTGGATTCGTATTTTCGTGTACTTGCTATTGATGGTAGCAATCAAAACGTCACTCAGTATCGAACGACCTGGAAAGGACAGAGAAAATGATCACAAAGCATCGTGTCCTGGATGCACAAGGAGGGATGCAGGAAATGAAATACTTATCTGATTACCACCCGCCGACGTCCATTTCAACGAGCCCTGATGGGCCTTCTAACGTTGGAGCTGCAGGGTATTGCCGAATACGTCCGCCACAGTTAATTAGTGGAATCCTCCAGTACTTACTCCCCGCAGAGTCACTCCCGATCACTTGTTACGCGAATATACTAACCACACTCGTCAAGCCACGTAAAATTTACTTTCGACGGTCACAGGTTGATTGATAACTTGACATCTACAGATAAAATGACAGCTGAAACATCAACCGACCTCGGAAAAACACATAATCAAAGTGTCAACCAAATCCAGGGGTGGATTAACGACGACCACGGTAGATCATCGGATTGGAGGGAATCTTCGATCGGCCCGTGTGGAAAGGAGGACATTCACCCGGTCACATTGTGAAAGGAGAAAGTACGGGACCGGGATGGGAACAGAGAAAGCAGCGGTACCTGATGGAGGAAAAATTGGCCATTCTTTGTGTGACGGCGAAGGCGAACAGATATTAAATTCTGGAAATTATCAGGTGCGTCGAAGAATTCTTTGTGTGACGGCGAAGGCGAACAGATATTAAATTTTGGAAATTATCAGGTGCGTCGAAGAATTCTTTGTGTGACGGCGAAGGCGAACAGATATTAAATTTTGGAAATTATCAGGTGCGTCGAAGAATTCTTTGTGTGACGGCGAAGGCGAACAGATATTAAATTTTGGAAATTATCAGGTGCGTCGAAGAATTCTTTGTGTGACGGCGAAGGCGAACAGATATTAAATTTTGGAAATTATCAAGTGCGTCGAAGAATTCTTGGTGTGACGGCGAAGGCGAACAGATATTAAATTTTGGAAATTATCAGGTGCGTCGAAGAATTCTTTGTTTGACGGCGAAGGCGAACAGATATTAAATTTTGGAAATTATGAGGTGCGTCGAAGAATTCTTTGTGTGACGGCGAAGGCGAACAGATATTAAATTTTGGAAATTATCAGGTGCGTCGAAGAATTCTTTGTGTGACGGCGAAGGCGAACAGATATTAAATTTTGGAAATTATCAAGTGCGTCGAAGAATTCTTTGTGTGACGGCGAAGGCGAACAGATATTAAATTTTGAAAATTATCAGGTGCGTCGAAGAATTCTTTGTGTGACGGCGAAGGCGAGCAGTAAACGAATCTGGCCTTGAAGAAATTCACCCACAACTGAACCGGGACTCGGCTGGAGTCGGGGTTGGACTTTTGTTTTGTATCTGTTACTAGCGCGACCAACAAGGAAGAAGGAGGTTAGTGCATAGTTGAAAATAGATGTAAGTTTTCTTTATTTTGATTGTCTTTCGCATTAAAAGTCATAGTAGAATAAGATAAGATTAGATATACTGTCATAGTGGAGTGGTGGAATCTACGTATATCGAAACGGTAGAAGAAATTCTGTGACACGATAAACGCTAGGATACGGGAATTGTATAAAATAAATATTTTGATTCGAAATTACGGCGTCGTTCATACTCGTGGTACGGGGAGGCAGAACGGTCCGTGTTACGTGATTGATTAGATCGGTGGTTGGAAGACATAGAGGGGCCGTGCCATTCGCCGCAGCGACCCTCCTTCTCAGATTTCTTGACCTCGGTGAGCCGTAAGCTCACTCGGCGGCTCGTGGTCCATAATTGGGGTGAGTGAGTGGCGCCCACGCCCAGTCTCCTGAGCGAACCCGGGACCCAAACGGACCAAGCCGAGGGTCACTACTCCCTCGAATAGGCGGGGAGGGTAACAACTGATACAATATCAACAAGTTTCCACGGGAAACTACAGTACAGCATGGGAGATCCAAAATTAATACCATTAATTCGTAAATTCATTATCTTAATATCATGCAACAAGGTATTCAATGAAACAACCAGCAATAGTTCCCATAATCAAATTTCACTCACATAAACATTCTCGTGCACATTCCAAATTCCATTGCTTGCAACACAGTAATCTAACAGACAACAATCTTGCTTATGCATCATTTTCATATCACAAAACATCATGCGTGGATTGAATATCGCACTCGATAAACATCATGTGGAGTGTGAGTGGGATCTTATAGAATTAATGCTGATTTAGCATTTTGTACGATATTATTGTATTCATTGTAGAAGCTAAGATATATTAATCAGTCGTTCAGAGTATTCATTGCGTTCAAGTCATACTCCAGGTTTGGTTAGCGATACGCTAAACGAACATATTGAGAATTGCAAGGGTACATTGCCTTAGCAAAATTAATTGTCATCTCTTGTGCAAATCAGTCTGTTTGCATAATTCACTTCGTTCAAGTCGTACTCCAGGTTCGGTTAGCGATACGTTAAACGAACATATTGAGAATTGCAAGGGTACATTGCCTTAGCAAATTAATTAATTTCTAGTGTAAATGAGAGCACCTTCACAACCTTAATCGCTCTTTTGTGTGACATTAATTGAGGATTTCCACGTTGGCTCATACATACTCTACACATACTCTAAAGCGAAGGTGCAAGGCCTTAGCTTACCTCTGATAAAGGAATCACAGATTAACAATTAGCAAGAACTAATTATTGCAACAGATCATCATTTCATTTCGCATAAATATCGGCGGATTACATTCGTTCGGATGGATTGATTTACTCGCGGTTATCAAGCACGGGCTAAGCCATAATCCCGGGAACCCAAAGTGAGGCTACTTTTTGGGTGCTTGTTGATTCAAGTGCGCGAATTATAATTGTAAAAGTTAATAAAGAAATAAAACGCGTTTTTAAATTGAAATCGAAAGTCGTGTTTTATTTTTTTTTTTATACTCAAAGTCCGCGGGAAATAAAATTGGCGCAGTCGGTAGGATGCGCTAAGTACAGAAGTGCTTGATTAATAAATCTTAATAGCGCATCTGCGTCGCGTTCGCGAAAAGTATTAAGTATAAAATTATTCCCCGAGAGGAGAAAAATTTTTTTTTCTTTCTCGTACCCGACGCGATTAAAATTGGTTCCAAGAGGAAACAATATTCCCAAGCAGGACTCAAACAATCCCATCGGAACACACAAAAGATTGTGTGATAACATTTTGCCAGTGATAAAATCTTTACAAAAGTATTCAAGTGAATAATAACTTAACAAGTGTACCGTGAAACAAAACATACAAGTGCCACGGATTAAGTGGAATCCAAATGAAACGAATCAAAATAAGTAGTGAAAAAAAACACCAAAATTGGAAATTGAAAAATAGTGAAGGAGACTAGTTCCTGTTGATTGCAGTGAGTTCCAGTTTGTTCCAGTTATTTGCTGTCAATTCCAGCTAGTTCCAGTTATTTGCAGTCGGTTTCAGCCGGTACCTGTCGTTCGACTACCAAACCAGCAAGTATTAGATTGAATTAATAAATATTAGATTGAATTCTATCCCGAATTTATTTTAACGTACGGAAATTCATTAGTGAAAAGAAAATGTATTGTATAAATTATATTTTATTGGATTGAATTCCAACCTTGGTTTATTAAATTTAGTAACATACGAAAACTCATTAGTGAAAAGCAAATATATTATATAAAATATATATTATCAGATTGAATTCCATTCTGAAATTGGTTTTAACCTTAGTTGATTGAATTTGGTAGCATACGAAAACTCATTAGTAAAACATATAAAAATAAATAAAACGCTGTTAAATAATTGTAAGGGTAGTTTGGGATTAGGTTGAAGAATAATTTTTCAAAATGGCAAACGCTGAAGCCACCCCAGCCATACCAATAGACCTCCTAAAATACTTAAATAACCTTCCCGAGCTTGATGGCAAACCCGAGAATCTCCATACATTTATAACCCTCGTGGAAAGAGTAAGTCCTATGCTCCAAGCCTTCAATGATGCGTCACAACTTTTATTTAGTGATATCATTGACAGCAAATTGAAGGGCCGGGCTAGCGAAACTATCGAAATAAACTGTCACGTTACCTATTGGCAGGACATTAAGCAAGTTCTTCAAAATAACTTTGGGGATCGTCTAAATATAGACGAACTCTACGACAATCTGCGAGGCGCAACTTTCAAAACTAACGCATTAGAATTCTATAACGATATTAAAGGTAAATTAAGAAGGCTTAATAATAAGACTCTAGTTGTTTTGGGCACAGGTAACGCAACGACGAATAAGCGCGCAACAGCATGAGAACATTAACATTTTCAAGAATAAAATTCCCGAACCAATGAAAACTATTATATTCTGTAGAAACCCTGATACTCTAGAATCAGCTATGGACATACTCTTTACTGCAGGATATGCACACTATAGTCCCTTTGGTCAGAACAATAACGGAAACAAACAAAAGTTTAACCATAGACGAAACCATGATAATCAAGGACAGTATGACAACAACGGTAGACCACACAGACATGACAATCGTAATAATGTTCGATATCTGTTCGATACGTTTCGATACTTATTTCAAATATACCATTCATGTTAACTAAAGTTATTTCTCATACTGCTTATGCTTCGCGAAGTTTTGATCTACAGATTTATACGCGTCAGCAAATTAAATATTGAACTATTGGTATTCAATAAAAATTATAGGCAGTATGAGGAATGATCAAAGGTCATTCTCGATACAATGTAAAAATATGTTGTGAATAATTAGTCGTAAGCAAATGTAATGTAAGCAAAATTAAGCTACATAAAGAACAAATTAATGTGAATAAAATCAATCTTAGCGTGGACAAAGCCTTTTATTTATCCTTGGTGAGGCTGCTAGAGGCGCTAAGGTTAGTTGAGTTCTGGCAATGAGCTTAAATTTAACGGTTCTATTAGAATTCCTAATTTCTGGTATTGTATTAGAAGTTAGCGCTAAAATTGAATCATTCAACATTTCTATTAGAATTCCTAATTTTTGGTGTTGTACTAGAAGTTAGCGCTAAAATAGAAATGTTCAAAGGTGAGAATACGTACTGAACTTATTCTACATCACCTGATACTAGTTGAAGTTTGAGTTCTTGTACTGTACTTGAATTCAACATTTCAACTAATCCACCTGGTTTTTAGTATTGCACTAGAAAGCAGTGTCCAAAGGAATCCTTTCTGAAGGCTAGAATAAGTGCTGCACTTAGTCTACGCCGACCCACAGAAAAAGGACCGACATCAGGAGCTCAAAGTATAATAACGACACCTATCAAGAGCGATTCAAGAAAAGCCTTGGTCGCTATATAAAAACAAATAGCAATCGACATCTTAATAATAGTTACCAGAACAATCACTATAGAAATTACGGTAATAATAATAACAATAATAATAACTATAATAATGGCTATAATAATAACTACAATAATAATAACAATGGTTCTAATAACAATAATAATGGTTATAATAGCTATAATAGACCTAATAATCCACAAAGAAATCAGCCTAATAGATCTAATGACAACCCTAACCACCAGCGAGACAGACGCAAAAATCGACACAACCAGAATATAGACCTTATCATGATGGCAATGGAATGCGTCAAAATGACTTCTTAAATAATTCTAGACCTAACAATTTTAATCATTTTAACCGACAACCGACTCCAGAGCCCATGGATATTAATAAAAATGAAGTGATAGAAAATTTTCAGTTGCCTGCCTTGGAAGGAGGAAAAACTAAATATAAGCCACTTAAATTTATTATAGATACTGGTGCAACCCACTCAGTAATAAATCCTGGTCTTTGCCATCCAAAATGGAAAATTGAAGTTCCTAATACAAACTTGAAAACTTTACAGCATACTATCGATATTCGCGAAAAGGTTAGAATCCCTCTCTTTGAAGAGCTAGGGGATACAAACAAAAATATTGAATTACTCGTCTGTCAATTTCATGACCAATAAATAACGTCCTAAAACAACTTAATACAATAATCGATTATGAAAACCAATTATTACATGCTGGCGATAGAAAGGTCACAATCCTCTTCGAAACAGGTGAAATTGACCAATATTGCCTTTTCAACAGGGAAGGATGCTATGAAGTATCTGTACCTGTACAACCAAATAATGGTCTGGTGTATTTCCGATGCAAAAATTCCGAAGATGGAAATGTTCATCTTGAGGAAGACATCTACGATGCCCAGGACTTCAAAATGCTCGCTTCGGTAAAGATACTGGGCGACCGTCCTGTCAAAGTTAAATACGCAACACAAGAAACTATTCCTGTTACTCACAAAAACTTCAACATTATTGAAAACAAACCAGAAGGTTAAACACCATTTATAAGTCAGATTAGAACTGACCATCTGAATATGGAAGAAAAACAAAAACTTGTACCAATTACCAAGAAATTTGCTGATATATTTTATAACGAGGAATCGGACTTATCATTCACAAATGCAATAAAGCATTAAATTCGAACCACAAACGACATACCCGTAGTTGCTAAAACATATAGGTAGCCGTACATTCATAAGGATGAAGTACGGAATCAAATATAAAGAGATGTTAAAGAAACTAAACGAAGTCACAATCGACGACAAGTATCCTATTCCTAACATCGAGGAGATCTTAGAGAAGCTTGGACGATGCCAATATTTCACAACGCTAGACCTAGCGAAAGGATTTTATGAAATAGAAATAATGAAAAGGACATTCATAAAACTGCATTCAGTGTAGAAGGCGGACACTATGAATTCTTTCGAATGCCATTTGCATTGAAGACGGCTCCTGCTACCTTCCAACGCTTGATGAACAACATTCTCTCCGATTACATCAATAAAATATGCTTAGTATATATGGACGACGTTATAATATTTTCTACGTCCTTACAAGAGCACTTAGACTCCATTACAAAAATATTCAAGAGATTTAGAGAGACCAATTTAAAAGTTCAGTTGGACAAATCTGAGTTTCTTAAGAGAGAAACAGGATTCCTTGGACATATAAATACAAACGACGATAATAAACCTGATCCACGGAAAATCGAATGCGTGCAAAAATTCCCTGTTCCTAAGAACGCAAAAGAAATAAAACAGTTCCTTGGCCTCACTGGCTACTATAGAAAATTTATCAAGGATTATTCCCGGATAGCCAAACCAATGACCAAATATCTTAGAAAGGATGCAAAATCAAACATTTCAGACCCTGAGTATATTCATGCTTTTGAAACCTTGAAAAATCTTTTAACTAATGAACCAATTTTAGTATACCCTGATTTTAATAAAACTTTCGTCTTGACAACAGACGCTAGAAACTTTGCTCTTGGTGCGGTCCTGTCAAGAAGGACGTCCAATCAGTTATGCTAGTTGTACCTTGAATGAACATGAGATCAATTATAATACCATAGAGAAAGAACTCCTAGCAATTGTCTGGGCTACGAAATACTTCCGACTTTGCTCTTGGTGCGGTCCTGTCACAAGAAGGACGTGCAATCAGTTATGCTAGTTGTACCTTGAATGAACATGAGATTAATTATAGTACCATAGAGAAAGAACTCCTAGCAATTGTCTGGGCTACGAAATACTAATAACCAACTAGTACTGTTTGGTAAGAAATTCCGTATTGAAACGGACCATAGACCACTAACTTGGCTTTTTTCCATCAAAGAACCAAATTCTAAACTTGTTAGATGGCGACTAAAACTCTCTGAATTCGATTATACTGTAAAATACAAAGAAGGTGCGAAAAATATAAATGCAGATACCCTATCCAGAATCCCTAAACCGGAAGTAAATCTAGCGCAAATCAGTTCTGACTTCCCTATTAGTAAGTCATGCATTAATATATTTAAAAACCAAATAGTTATAAATAAATCTAATTCAGGATCACTTAGAATAAAAAAATATAAAATATTTGATAAAAATAGGACAACAATTAGCGCCAAGCACCTAGATGAGCAGGATTTTATAACAATATTGAAAAACCATTTTAACCCAAATAGCTTCAATTCAATTCTTATCGAAAACTAAGACTACTTCCAAACTCTTTCCTCAACATTCAAAACTAATTTCTCGAGTAATAGCAAATTTAAAATTCTAAGATGTAGTGTTTTACTAGAAGATATAATAGATGAAGAAAAATTAGCTCAAATAATTGAAGAGGAACATTTACGCAATACTCATAGAGGAATAGAAGAGGTCTCAAAAGAACTCAAACTGAAGTACTATAGTCCTAAACTGATAGATAGAGTCACGAAATTTATAAATAATTGCGATGTTTACAACTCCGAAAAATGCGTTCGAAATCCACCTAAACCTTTATATAAAACTACAGAAACTCCACAAAAGCCTGGAGAAATAATCCATGTAGATGTGTTTTATACGTTGAAAAAACTTCTATTTCTAACAATAATCGATAAGTTTTCGAAACACGCATTTGCATTTAAAATCCCAGGTAGAACATGGACTGAGTTCATGAAAAAAATTCAAAAGAGCCTTAGCACATTATTTCAGCCAATTTGGCAGTGTAAAGAAAATCATAGTAGATAATGAATTAGGATTTAAGGCAATTCCTTTAAGAGATTTCATCTCAAAAGAAGACGTACGAATTCACTACACATCAAATAGTAATCACACATCCAATGCAGACGTAGAGTGCCTGCATAATACTATAAATGAACATATCCGACTTTTGAAACATGACACTGTAAATAACCAAGGTACAGTAAAAGAAAAAAATCCTAAAAATAATTACATTTTACAATAATAAAATGCATTCTACAACAAACAAAATACCTATCGACTTCATCAATGGAAAGATCCCACAAGACGAATATAGAAATATATATGATTTGATGTTGCAAAAGAAACAAAAAACTATAAACAAACTCAACGAAAATCGAACAAACCACGAAATTGAAACAGGACAAAGTTTTATTAAAGAAACCTCTAAGTATAGGAAAATTAACTCACATAAAATAAATGATGACCACATAGTAGATATAGAAAACCAAAACAAATATTTTCGTATTCATATTAAAAAGAAAACGAAGTATCAAGATATAAATAATCCTACTATAACATCAAAGACCAAAAAGAAAAAGCAAAATATGCCTTCAACTTCTCATTCTTCTGCTAATAACACCTAATCGCCTTAACAGAAAAGTTACCCATACTTATATTCACATTCTGGACCATAATAAGATCTCAAACAATTTACATTGGAGACTTGAACAACAATAATGGCTACATACCCATTCAAATGGACGAAGTAAAGCTGGTCGACTATTACTACAAGGTGCACCACATTGTCAACATATCAGAATATGAACAAACACTCAAAATTATTCGAAAAAACATCAACATCAATTAGGTAAATGACTGAAATAGGTCACCGGAACTATGGACAATGACGATAGGACAAACATTGAAAGTGTAATCAAAACAATAAAGGAAAAAGAAGGAAATTTAATTAACAGCATAAATAAAAACACATTCACGAATAATATTTTATCCTCCCAAATAAAAAATACAACCAATCACATAAATACGCAACAATTTATAATAGCGAATTATCTAAATAAATTCAAAGTTATAAGTCAAAATGGCATAGCAACATTTAGAGACGAAATTAACTTCATTCAACAAATATACCAAATCGATAACATTTCCTTGCTGAGAAACCACATAACGGACATTGCACATACCATACTTTCTAGTAAAATAGGTTTAGTTACTAAGGACATTCTAACTAATGCCTAGTACTATACTCGAGCGAACCGAATTGTCGCGAAAAGTACCCTTTCAGCAGCAGCGAAAAAGCATGCCGATATTGATAATAGATGGCACTATTTTGTGAGTCAAATGCGAGCACTAGTCAAGTTTGAGGCCGGATGTAGTTGATTGTCGAATATGTCTGCTCGAAAGCAGTTCAAACGTAAATTATGCGAACTTGCTTTAATCAGTTCAACAATAATAAAACAAAGGCATTAAAGCTTTTTTAGCGAGGAACATTAATGAAATTAGTAAACTAATTTATTGAAAAGTCAAGCGTGACTGGAACGACAGATTAACTTGATACGGCATTGAATTTGGAATTTCATCAAAAGTCTCAGTTTTTTTGCATGACAATTGAAGTGTTGGTTTCTAAGCTCAAGAGTGAGGGAACAATTTGAAAGTGTATGATAAAAATCTATTGATCGCTCTTGCGATTATGGACTATAACAGGAATATATTGGTAATAAATATATTTGGGAATAAGAAACCAAATGACATTTTTGCTCTTATAAGACACTACAAGAGTCTTATAAGAGGAAAACTGAGAGGACTTCTAGTAATATCAGCTTTGTAGGTAATTAGTGTGCTACTAGTATTATATGGGTAATTTATGAGAGCTATTTCAGCCTTATAAAAATGTTTCAATTTTTATAATGAGACTAATAAAGCTCTTATGGTTTAACTTTTAACATGCTTATTAGTGTACACAAGTACTTTTGTGAACGTGTAATTGTGAGATCAAAAGTCTTTTTATAAAAGTTGCACTCTCCGTACAAGAGTCGCTAAAAAGCTAATATAAGACTATAGTTTTTATAAAAAGTTTAATATTAGATTATAATTCTTCTCATATGGATATAAATTTACCTTGTCATTACATAACACCTCTAAAAGATTATCAGTCTCACACTGAGAGTGTTATGAAAGCCAGCTGAAATGTCCTTAGAAATGCTTAGCTCTGGAGACTCTCAAGTGGATTTGTAGAGTCTCAAGTGGCTTAGTAGTCTTGTAAGACATCCCAACAGCTGAATTCTGGAGATTATGTTGGTTGGGATTTCAGTTGTATTTTTCAGTCCCTAACTACAAAAAATGTCTGAACATGATTAATTAATGTACACTATGAGAAGCGGATGCATTGTCATATACATATAGTCTCAAACAACAGAAACAAGATATCTATGTCGGCACCAAAACGCGCATTTAGCCACACTTGAATAGTTTCCGTACATACAATTCAGCATACCAATGTATCAAAATTAATTATATATCCTGGTTTCTCCCTTCATAAATCATCATAGCGTAATGTGCTACTTAACCAGCGTGTCAACTCAGTACAGGTACATATACGGCTCAAGTCTTCCAGGAAACCGGCCTAGTTTTTTATGTTTATACTATGTCAAAATGAACTTTTTGTCCTCAACAATAAATGTAACACCCTCAAAAACAATTAAGAAATTTTTCATTTTCACCTCCCACACATTTTGTGTCGACGGATCGATCATCTTTGTTTGAAAACTTTTATAGTTTTCAGTGATTATTAGTCAGTTCAGCTTATTATACGTAGTGTTAAATAGAGATACATTTGTAGCAAATCTACCACCGGCATTTCAATAGGGAATAAATACACGCAAGACAGAGGACATATAATAAAAGTTCAAAATATCAGCAATACTATAAATATATTCAACTAGCCATCACTAATTGCATATGATCCGTAAACGAATAAAAAGTACCAACAATAAATATTCCATTTGCATTATAGCATTGAGGGAGAAAATTGATGATCGCCGTACATATTTCAAGATATATACGTATACACCTAGCATATTAAGTGCAATAATGTTTTCCCATCACAAAAAGAATGCAGAAAATACACGCGAACACACAATAAAACGTTACACATTTTCATTTTTAACTGGCAACCACTTTAACGAACAAACATTACTTATTTCGCTGAATTAAAAGGGATTCGACCCATTGAAAAGCTGCGAAGTATTATTTACCGACACCTATCAGCATTTTCAATTTGCGGTTTGCGCCTTCGATCTCGTTGATTAGAGTGTAGGATATGTGAACTACCGTAATGAAAGACGCGGTTGCACACTATTGTAGCGACCACAAGGTTGGCAACCTTGTCACTGATTCTCGCACCGCGTCGTCATCGTCGTCACTCACAAAGGATCTCGCTCACTTGATCAACAGCAGTCAACCGACGCGGCCGTGCACAGCAGTCGACCGACGCGGTCGTGCCATCGGCACGACCACCGCAAATATAGTTCATTTTACTTTGTATTTAGTTAAGTTGTGTGTTCCATAATAAATAATTAATGTATTTGCAACTGTGCGTTCTTATTAGTAAATTCAGTGAGTTGACATAAGAACCATAAGTCTACTACAAGTGGTGACCCCGTACGTCGAAAATAATTCAATATCGGCCCCGACATTAAGAGCACGCAATTCCACTTGTAGTAGACTTATGGTTCTTATGTCAACTCACTGAATTTACTAATAAGAACGCACAGTTGCAAATACATTAATTATTTATTATGGAACACACAACTTAACTAAATACAAAGTAAAATGAACTATATTTGCGGTGGTCGTGCCGATGGCACGACCGCGTCGGTCGACTGCTGTGCACGGCCGCGTCGGTTGACTGCTGTTGATCAAGTGAGCGAGATCCTTTGTGAGTGACGACGATGACGACGCGGTGCGAGAATCAGTGACAAGGTTGCCAACCTTGTGGTCGCTACAATACTCCCCCCCCAAGTGTCCTGCAAGGCACTGACCAATTGGAGGTTACGTAGTTTCGTCTGATGATGGCTTCTGCAGCGTAGCGTTCTGGCATGGTTGTAGCGTAGCGTTTTCGAATGACTGTGTTCGATGAAGCTGCCGAGGCGACAGTTGTCGGGCCTCGTGTATGCCGAGTAGTATAGTATGCCGAGGCGACGGTTGTCGGGCCTGGTGGCTGCCGAGGCGACCGTGTCGGGCCTTGTGGCTGCCGAGGCGACTATGTCGGGCTTCGTGGCGCTGCTGTGGCTGCCGAAGCGACTGTGTCGGGCTTCGTGGCTGTGGCTGCATGGCTGTAGCGGCATGGCTGTGGCGGCATGGCTGTGGCGGCATGGCTGTGGCGGCATGGCTGTGGCGGCATGGCTGTGGCGGCATGGCTGTGGCGGCATGGCTGTGGCTTCCGAGGCGACTGTGTCGTGTCGGGCCTCGTGGGAGCGAGCCAATGCGGAGCCATAACGAACTTGTTGCGCAGTTAGAATTTTCCAGCGATTGTCGTCTAATTGCGGCGTCGGGATCACCATTTGTTGTGGTAGCCGTGTGCACTTATTTGCGTAGTTGCGCAGTTTGGGGTCACCAATTGTTGTAGTACCGATTGCATTTATTGCGTGCTCTTGTTCTCGGGGTCAACACTTGTAAGGTATTAGCTACCCGTGATGAAAGACGCGGTTGCACACAAATGATATTTATTATGAAACACACAACTTAACTAAATACAAAGTGAAAACTATATTTGCGGTGGTCGTGCCGATGGCACGACCGCGTCGGTCGACGGCTGTTGATCAAGAGCGAGATCCTTTGTCAGGACGATGACGACGCGGTGCGATTAATCCTGTCGACAAGGTGGCCAACCTTGTGGTCGCTACAAGAGTATAGTACTTGTTCGCCAGCGAATTGTTCACTGACGAATTGAAAAGCTCTTTTTGTATGGGATTGGACGGTTGAATTCGTTTCGCTCGAGTATAGTACTAGGCATAAGACAGAACTCGACCTTATAGATGAATTCGAGGCATATTTAAACATAAAAATTTCTGTTTCATTGCATGACAAAATTATTGTAATAACTTTGGTAATACCAAAATATTCTCAAGACAGCTTGACAAAAATCATTCTTGAGCATATCCCAACCATCCAAAATAGGTCGTTGTTATTAAACTTTGATACCATCTTAGTAAGTCCTAGCCATAATGTATACAACGTAAATATTCAAGACAACCTTAGAGATAACTTAGAAGAAATAAATGACAAATGTATAAAAAAACATTATACAACCCGGAAAAAGCTCATGTCAGACAAAAGTATCAGAACAACAGGATTCTCTATAATAGCTCATTATTTCGTCGGAGCCTCAATCAAACGGTGGGGGTGTTACAGTACGGTCCATTATCCCTCCATTATTTGAGCTTCACTAAACCCAATGAAACTAAACCTCATATTACATTCGTAAGCGTTTCCGCCATGCGCGTTTTTTCTGTTACATACATTTACTTAGTTCAAGCATCATATTGCACTTCCAGCATTTCCGCCACGCGAATATTTTCTCTATGCAAAATAGATCGCAAATGTGCAGGTGTCATATGTGCACCTATTGATTTTGCTGTTGCAACAATTAGCATGAACTAATTATTGCAACAGATTATCATTTTACTTCGCATATATATAAGCGGATTACATTCGATCGGTTGGATTGATTTACTCGCGGTTATCAAGCACGGGCCAAGCCATAATCCTGGGACCCCAAAGTGAGGCTACTTTTGGGGTGCTTGTCGATTCAAGTGCGCGAATTGTAATTGTAAAAATGAATAAAGAAATAAAGCGCGTTTTTAAATTGAAATCGAAAGTCGTGTTTTATTTATTTTTTTATACTCAAAATCCGCGGAAAATAAAATTTTTAATTACTTCACAGTTCAATGCGATCATTCACCTGCACACACAGCTCATCACACGCTCATCCGGCGTACTAGTCAAGGTAGCAGCACATCAATTTGCCGACGTACATTTTATTCGAATTGTAAATTTACTTAATAAGCATAATTGTATGATATAAGGGGCGAAAATAAAGATTTTAATGTATTCTGATGAAATAAGCCTATCAATTTAGTTCAACGTGAGGCTGCGTTGGCCATCAGTTCCAAGTAATGCTTGATAGTTTGAACTTTGATAAGACGAAGCTCAAACAGATGGTTACTTTTTCATTTCTATTCTTCATCATTGCGTTTCATGAAGTAAATACCATTGTTAATGAGAAACACACAGATTTATTATCCTTATGTTTTATATATTTATTGCATTTACATTATCGTCAACATGCAGCCAATGAAAAGAAATTCGGAGAGACAGCTATGCATCAAAAAATCAAAGTAATAGTTTTTAAGAATAATATTTAATAAAAGTTAATAATTAAGTTTGTCATTCAAAGCCGATAATTGAGGACATCCAAATACAAAACATATTTTGCCAAAAATGTATTACAAGGTAATTTTGCTACAAATAAATCAAATTCATTTTACTGGCTTTTCAGGAAAGACTCAAGCAAACCTAGAAACGGAACTCAGAAAAATAAAAAAAATCAACAATTGATATTAAAACCATCCTCTGCCAACAAAACGTATTTTTGGATCAGATCGCCGGATGAACTCAAAGAATTTGAAACAACAAGTTCAGATTTTTCAAAAGAAGAAGTGGTGAGACAAATGAAACTTTGTTAAATATATTCTCGTAAATGTAAGAAATTCTCTTTACAGATATCATACATAAAACAATATATAGGAAGCCAGAGGATTAAATCAATGCCCCACTACATTATTTTCAGAAGAACTAATTTTGAAAATAAACTGGGATGGGTGGCATAACAGGGTTGCTGCGAATAAGTACAAACTTTTCAAGGAGTTTGTCTATCGTTTACTTTTTAGGAGTTTGTCTATCGTAAGTGCTGACTTTACTTTTTTTCATAATAACCGTGTTAATAAAAACACGTTCTTTTTATTTCAGTTGCTATAAACCAAGATAATTTCAGCTACGCTGACTTTGAGGCGGAAACGGAAGCTGGTTTGCGAAAGGCGAATAACAAATTTTATCGCCGTACCTTCTGTTCAAAACACTCTAAAAAATAAATCAAATTGGAGCAATTTTTATATCCTTAGGTTTAAGACCATATGTTAAATATTCTTTCTTTGCACATTGGATACGTTTTTACGTTTAATAAATTTTTCTTTATGCAATATGAGTATGTTTTATTTTATGTATTTATGTACGCTCTCGTCGCTCCAACTTGGCCGTATCCTCACTTGCATTTCCTGTGTTTCAAAAGCAAGATAGTTTTTAAAAGCTATCTTTCTTTTGTAAATCTCAATTTACTCTTTTCTGACCTGAAGAAAATTTTGGGAAGCACTGTAACGTGTGCCTGAGCAATCAGCAGCATCCTATTTGATTTTACCAAATTGCTTTAGAAGCAATATTAATGAAGCTGCATGGGAGCGCTTCCTCCTGCCGACATGCTGTGTTAAAATTTATATCAAACTGAAGCAAAAATGAAGCGATTGCATGCTTCAATGCAAGCGCTTCGAAAGCCATTTTGAAGTGCTTCTTTTCCCGCTGGAATTTTACTGGCAACGACGCAAATGTAGTACATCAACATAGTGGTGTTTAGATAGTGGTTGCACATTTCATATTTGCAGTGATGTCAACATATTTGTTAATTCGGAGAAAACAAATGGCAGATTAAGACTAGCAAACAATGCTACTGCGAAAGTAATGGGATAAAAAAACGTGTTTGTTTCTACCATCGACAGCAACACAACATAAAATATTAAACTCGAAGCATTGTACGTTTCTGGTCTCCGAACAAACCTGCTGTTAATCACGAAGGTTTTTGATTAAGATGATACGATCGTTTTCAGAATGGAACAAGCGATAGGTAAAAAAAACGGAGCTACGCGCCTCGCCGGGGGGCTTTGCCCCCCCGGACCTTCGCGATTCGCATTTTTACCAGGCTAAAACATGAAAAATATGGAACATATTTTAGAGAAAATTTTTTGAAAATTTTTAAGAAAATTTTTAGAAAATTTTTCAAAAAATTTTCAAAAAATTTTCCAAAAAATGTTTAAGAAAATTTTACAAAAAATTTTCTAAAAATTTTCTTAAATTTTATTAGAATTTTCTTAAAATTTTCTTAAAAATTTTCTTAAGAATTTTCTAAAAATTTAAAAAAAAAAATTTCTTAAAATTTTCTAAAAATTTTCTTAAAAATTTTCTTAAAAATTTTCTTAAAATTTTCTTAAAATTTTCTTAAAATTTTCTTAAAATTTTTCTTAAAAATTTTTCAAGTATCGCAGAATTTTAATAGTACTGTCCAGAAAGTACTATTTAAAACTGTATAAAGTTAATAATAAATGGTATATAAGTCTGCGGTCTATGTGTTTTTGTTTCAAAGAAAAGTTAGTTGAAACACAGTAAACATAAATGGAAAGACAGATCTCAGTTATGGCAGCACCATCACCAACAATTTCATGACACATAGCCATAACACTCAAGTACCTGTATCCGGAATGAGCGCCGGGAGCTTGAGCCACCAAATTAACGCCCACCCAACAAAACAACGTGACCATCTGAGCGAACGGCCAGCATAGCCGTCTAGACGGGCAGTCAGTAATTCTTCGTGGGAAACACATATTTCTGGAAACCTATAAATTAATGAAACTATATGTACAGTATTCAGTCTTTGGCAAGCCACAAATCAATTGTAATGATTTTTTAATTCGTCTTTTATTTCCTCGACACATAAGGATAAGTATCCATATGTTGCATTTTCGCGTATTGTGTTTTCCTTACGTGTTTCTTTATTTTTTTTGCCACACCCACAAGCATCCACGTAATTTGTGTTCTAATTTACGATCCTACATGCGTCATACGAAAAGCAGAAAACAAGTAGCAGTAAAAATTATGTTATGTTTAGTAATAATAACAGGTTTAGAATAATTTTTGATTTCCCGCACTCATTCAAAAGTCGAATGTGTTTAATGCGCTCCACTAATGCGAGTCCATAGATGAAGAGTCCATCATGGAAAATTATTATTGAACGTACGTCACATTCCAAGTTAAGATTCCGTTTGTTGAAAATTTTCACTTTACACTTTTAGTTAAAAAAAAAACTTATCGAATTCATACGAATTAGTTATGCGATACAGAAACAAACAGAGTTTAACGAATTAATACGAATTAATAAAGGCGATACTGAAACACAAACGTTAATAGAAATTAGTTAAACTAACTATTGAGCTTTGTTGTGTGAATCCGTGAGATACTTATAGGTCTTGCACACAAAAAACAAAAAAAGTGTAAAGTGAAAAATAAAATAAAAGAAATAAATAGAGATAAATGCAAGATGAAACTTTCTTATGTATGCATCAGCACATACACCTAAAAACAAACAATCCCACGAATCTGCATCTTCTCCGTTAGATGCAGAAACTTTAGAAGCGCGGAAAACGGACACCGTCTGGCTAGACTTGAAAAACATTCCTAGACAATTCTAGAAAACCAGACGCGGTGTCAGCGAATTTGATCCAATAAAAGATGCGGGTCAGGTAACTTCTCGCCCAGTCGCCGTGCATAGATGCTCACGTATCTATGATTAAAAGATTAAGCATTCCGTTTTGATAATAAATGATCGTTGTTTGTACATCCAAAGTCTCTTGTGTTTTCATTGTTAATTGAGTGAATTTTCTTTTTTTTACATTCCCGCGTTCTCGTCCACGTAATTGGCGCCGTCGGTGAAACAAGAAGTAACGCGAATTAAAATCGAATTACTTATCGGTCGATACGAAACTATATCGGCAAAGTGAAATCGCGAATCGGTAATAACCAGCGATTTAATTTAGCATCATTAAACTATCCTTGGAAAAAAAAAATCGTAATTTCAAGCAAGAACAGCGCACGTAAGGCCTCTAAGCTGTTTAAATCCTCTGGTAAGGCCGCTAGAGATCTTGCCTTTAACAAAAAGTGTGTAATTCAAGCAAACTAATTCAAAGAGAGATAGTGTAAGCAAAGTAGAAGGGAGAAGCGGTACGTTCTTTACACTAAAGAAAGAATATCACCAACAATGGAAGCAAGGATTCAGGAATTGGAGCAGAGGCTTCAGGCGAAAGAAGCGGAATATGGGCATATGGCAGCAGCGATACAACTACTTATCGCGAACAATAACAGGGACGATCAAATCAGTCGCTTAACCGAAGCTCTTAATCAAATTATGATTTCACCAAGTAACACATTAGACCCGTCGCAGAAAATCATGAAGGAAATACGGCACATGTCAACATTTAGGGGGACAGGGGACGTCTCAATCAATTCTTTTATCAGCACAACCGAATTCTATCTCAATGGCAGAGAAAATCCAGAACTCAAACAAATAGCGACACGCCACATCTTCTTCGAGAAAATTCAGGGGGCAGCCAAGGACGTTGTTATCAACATACGGGAGCCAAATGACTGGGACAACATCAAGAAACAACTACAACTACGCTACGAACCTGACACAGGGCCATATGAAATTTATCGTATGATAAGCAATCTTAGGAGCAACACAGTAAGTGATCTTGCATTAAATTTACAGAAAATTAAATGTAAAAAAGATGAGCTATGTATTTACTACAAGAATTCCCCATACGTTGATCTTGGTAATGTTGACGCGATTCTCGTCAATACTGCTAAAGAAATGACACAGGGAATCCTTCTAGATAAAAGAAATGACACAGGGAATCCTTCTAGAGATACACGATATTAATAATGTAATTGATAAAATAACAAGTAGGCGTTTTGAAAATTTTTGTGTTAGATATGAATATAGAAAAGTGAAAAGTGATAGTGAAAAGAGAATGTTCGGGAGTGATCGTGGTAAAAAATTTCACAGTAATAACAAAAGTAATCGAACTTTTGATACTGTGTAGCATCCAGTAATTTTTATATTTTGCGTATTTGAAAATTACTGGTCACACATCTCCGACCCACACTGTATGGATCGGAGACGCTACAACATTTTGCAATTGAAACCACATTTCAATCGCACAAAAATAAAATCCCGCAAGTCCCCCGGGTGACCTTATTGTTGTTTTCGCACAACCAAAAGAAAATCCCGTTAGGAATTCTTGGCTGTGCATGTGGCTTGCGAGCTGGAGCGGATAAGCTCGAGACAGTCGAGTTTGTATAGCCGAGGGAGGCGGTCGATCGGATTTGGTGGCCGAGGCGGGACAGTCTTGTGTGGAGCGTGACGGCGAAGAAATTTAGCGACCGGCGGTCCGGGAGTTATTGGAGTGCCGCGTGGTGACGGTGCCGTGCGCAACGAAAAGAAAACGAATCTACGTTTTCAAGTAGTATGGAGCACTTGAAATGATTGTGAAAGTGATATGAGTGAACATTGTGGCGTGTGCACGCGAGTGGAGAGAAGTGCGACGCCATCACCAAAAATGTAAAGTTGACCGAAACGACTCGAATGAGAATTGTGAAGTGTGTCTGTCACATCTCTTGTGGTAAAGAATTCGAAGTTATTTCGAAGATTATTCAATTCAAGCAGTGAATTACTCGCGACAAAGATAACAAGAAAATCGGATTCGGTTAAAAGATATAGCAATACCAGTGTGCATCTTTCGGCCTCACACTTAACCAAACACGTCGGTATACAGTTACAAGTGGCATTTCCTCACCAACACTTCAACACGGAATTTGCTACGGGAATTTTTCGCCGCAATCATATCGAACTCTCATGAGTGATAACATTTCCACGGATTTGAAAGTGTGATAGCCTCGGTTATACGTCAACTTGCGCAAGCTACGAACCTCGAACGGAACACCAATTACGATCCGGTCTGGGATGAATAGTTGCTGCCCTGTCGATGACATCAAGGGGGGGAAAATTAAGGGAATTGAATGCTGAAAAGTGAAGACCCTTTTGTCTTGGCGAGCATGTACAAATCACACTGCAATTCCACTACAAAAACTAGTCGGCTGCGAATACGTCACCCCTCGGACCAACACCAGTTTGGCGCTCGGTAAGTTATAACTGGAAGAACAGAGCTGCGCAACGAGAATGAGATACAATCGATGACAAGGTAAAACGAATTTGAATTTTCTGTAGTTGTCGGTGCACACTGTAGCTTAAGCTGAAAGTTCGGGGTTCACTTGATGGGAATTGTTTTGCTGAGCGGGTGGGAACTAAGTTACACTACGGTGTTGCTACGAGGCATCGGCCTGGATAGTGAGTCCAGTCTACGAATCCACATATTATCTAAGCCTGGGAGGCGTCAACACCTATAACGGCTGTCGATTCATAGGGGTTTTCACCGCCATCGCGACTAATGTTGTTTTTTTGTAGTTTGTCATGGGGATGCATCAAGCACCTCCGACACTGTTCGGAATAACATATGGCGGTTCTTTTGTTTTGGAGACAACTAAGTATCTGTCAACCATTTCTGACATTCCGGATGCCTCGACTGATGCTTAATGCATCCAATCCAAGGGAAATAGCTCAACGACTCCGCTAACAGTGGGCGTTATTCGATTAGAGTCGTCTACTTATGTCCAGTCTTGGCGAACCATCAAACGGGCCTGTACAACGCGGGCAGGAACAATATATTTAACCGCTCGGACTCAGCTAATTCTTAAATAATACATCGACGTTCTCGCTCTTGTACCGCACACCTTGTTACCGTGCGACAACTTTGGTATTCCAATTCTCCGAACACCATATCATGCTACGAGTAATACGTCACTTCATATCTACATGTATCAATTGTACCACTAGTCCTAGCCTAAGAGGATCAGGGAAGCGAAGCAAAGGAGGTATGAACAATCTGAGAAATAACCGAGTTGTTTTGGTGTAAAACTATATTTAGATGTTATCTTTGTTTCAAAAAAAAAAAAAAACGAATAACCGACTAATAAGTTCTAAAAGACAGTAGTCTGTACGTTTTATTTAAAAATGGTTTAAATGGTCCGAAAGTAGAAAAAGAAAGAAAAAAAAAAAAAAAAAAAAATATAATAATACCTTAGGTTATTTTGCCTGCTTATTTGTCTCAATTTCGGAACAAAACAATTTTTTTTGCTTTAGAGAAACTAAATTGTTTGAAGTGAATACTGATTCATATTTTTGATACATATTACTCGTATCATGCTATAATCATACAAACTTAGCTATCATTTATAGAGTTAGATTCCTTAAATTGCTATCATTGTCAATGCTCTAAACAAAAAGAAAAGGAAAACTACAGTTTATTAACGTAAGTTTAAATCATAATCGTGGTTAGTTACACTAACAATTGCAGTCGCTTAGCGTTTCAAAGTTCATTTCTCCGAACTTCAAACAGAAACCTTTTCACTTCATGAGGATCTTGATTGAGACTTGTTCTATCTCTACTCATATTTTTGGTTAAGTCAAACATAAGATTTCCAAATGATACAACAAATTTGAACAATATTTTTATAATAAAATTCGCACGAAAACCTTTTCTTTTCACCTGGCTGATTCCTTTAGTTAGCAGTCATGTAATGTAGTTTTATCCATATGCGATAAGATAACACTGTAGTTCTCCATTTCGTTTAATTGCGAGATTATCTTTGAAACATTTAATTGCCATTTAAAGGGCTCCATAACATTACCCTACCAAACAATATGAATGTCTTATTAGTCACGAGGGGACATTGACTTTGAATGTAATTACATACTTCTTTAGTTTAACCGTATTTTTGGCAGAGATGCTGCAAATATTTATGTATTTTTGCGAATGTACTATAGTAAATGGAAAACAGTCATAACTGATGAATTTGTTAATGCAAATTTTAGCTTTATCACATATTATAAGTGACATATGAATGGAGTAACTCCCGATGCGCAGTAAAGATGCAGGGCAATGCAAAGGCATATTTTTTTTTCTGAATATATGACATTATTGAATGTCAGCAAGGCTAAAGGTGGCGCCACAATTAGACTGTTAAGTAGGAAACTAATCATTTATTAAAAGAAAAATACAAGAAGGAATATTAATTTAGTATTGGGTGCCTTGAAGTTAAGAGGCCAGATCTATTTCTTCGGGATTTGCGCCATACCACTCGCTCTTTATAAAACTGCTTTTAAGTGCTAATTGTTATTTTCTTTTGTGGTAAAACTATAATATAATGGATTGTTAAATTTAAACTTCTTGGTCTTCTTATTGGGCGAAAGCCCGAGAAGTTCATCTTCTTTTTCAGGGTCCGCGCAAGGCCTGGCTGGCCGATGATTGTTTAATTGTTTTTCAGCATTTTTCAGCATTCTCAATAAAGGGAGGGATACTGGCCACACATAGCTTCTGTTTTTGATTTAGATTTTTGAATTTTTGATATATGGCCAGTATCAGAGGGTGGAGGACCCCAGACCATCGGGGTCAGGGCTCCACTACTATCGGGGGCCCGGGGCTGTCTGCCTCACCCGGGTTCCTTGTAAAGGAGAGGTAGCGCTTTTTCCTTGGTCCCTTTTGTAGATTTTCAATTTTTGGCTCCGTGCGTTGTCACGAGCACTGGGTCTGCTTAGTCAGCCCATGTTGCAGAGCCTGGGTGGTTTCCTTTACGGAACGATCCCCCCTTTTGGTGCCTGGATATGTTTACATATCAGTTTGCGGCTACAATTCATGACGGATGAATATACGTAGCTTCCCGTTTCTTAGAGAGCAAACCATCCCCATTTTTTTTATGAACCCACCCCAGCCGCAGCGAGCTAGCAAAGCGGCACCCTAGCATCCGTCGGGGTTGGTTAAAGGGTGCTCCGCTATTGCGGACGAGGGGCCTTCACGGCCATTTCTAGGGCACCCTGCTCTCGGGGCAATTCTTTTTTTTTTGTTTTGCCTCTTGAATGGCAGCAGCCATTCCACTTGTAGGACCTTAGCACTCTTGGTTCTGGTTGTGCTAAGGCCACCTCCCATCATCATAATCGCTACAACTGAACAAGCACAATCTAATAGATCGGGACAATTTGAACCAAAGACAAACGACAATAGACAGAATAGTAACGTAAACGCAACAAATAACAAATCGAATACCTATTCGGGTCAATTTCGGAATCAAACCAACCTAGCAAATAGTTTCGACGGACAAGTCCGTTTCAATACAAATTCCGGACAATTCCAAAATAAGCATTATCAAGAGCCAAATAACCAAACTTTTAACAGAAATTCTGGCCAACGCCGGCTATCGGGTCAAGAAGAGAAAGAAACGAAAATTTCGTCTCGAAAAAACCCAGCTCTTGCGAAGTAGATCAAAGTTTTTTAGAAGCTAATTATATTAATAACGGCTCAATGCTTTTTCAAAACTAGCCTCGGACATTCTTCGTATGATTAAAATAACTGTAAATGAAAAAAATTTTACTGCTCTTATCGACACGGGGTCATCATTCTCTATAATTGACGAAACAATTTACGGTTTTAAAAAAGTATCAATAGAACCCATTGTATTTAGTACAATTACAAACAAAGATATAATAAAATACGAAGTGCATACAGTTACACCAAAGGAATTTAAATTGCCATCAGCAGCAAGAATTAGATGGACAGTTAAATCCCTACAGAGAAGAAAATATCAGTTCATAATTGGTATGGATCTTCTTAATACGCTAGACACTTTAATTGACGTTGAAGAGAGAACAATCTCTTTGAATGGACAAAGCATAAAGTTAATAAATATCCCATACATTTCTAATGAAATATGCTCGCTAGAAAGTACCCAAACTAATTTTATAGAAAGACTTAAATTAGATCATTTAAATAAAGAAGAGTATACGGAAATTGTGAAGGTGATACAAAAGTTTGAAGGTATTTCCTATAAAGAGGGAGACATATTAACGAGTACACCATCGGTTGAACGTGAAATCAAAACAATAACCGATGCTCAGATAAACTCAAAACTCGGTCGGTACCCCCCTAAACATGAAGAGGAGGTACGCAGACAAATTAAAGAAATGAAATCGCAGGAATAATACGAAAAAGTTGTTCCAAATACTCGAGTCCATTGATTGTTATTCCTAAAAAGAGTGATAACTTGGGAAATAAAAGATTTCGCTTAGTGATTGACTAACAAAAACTTAACGATGTCACTGTAGATGATAAATATCCTCTACCAAATATTGATTTTCTGTTAGACAAACTTGGCAGAGCTCAATATTTTTCGACGATTGATCTCGCCAAAGGTGATCACCAAATTTTGGTGAAGCAGGAAGACAGACAAAAAACTGCTTTTATGACTTCTCACGGTCTTTACTAGTTTGTGAGAATGCTGTTTGGTCTGAAAAACGCGCCAGCGACATTCCAGAGACTCATGAATGATGTGCTCTAGGAGTTCATCAACAAAACTTGCGTTGTCTATTTGGACGACGTCCTCATATTCAGTACCGCATTGCAGGAGCATGTCAGTGCAATAACAGACATTTTTAAAGTTTTGAAAGAAAACCGGCTTAAAGTTCAAGTTGACAAGTGCAGCTTTATGAAAAGAGAAACCAGGTTTTAGGTCATGCTATTACCGAAGAAGGTATAAAACCCAACCCTGAAAGGATTAAAATTATTGAAGGGCTTAAATTACCTCGAAACGAGAAACAAATCAAAAGTTTTTTAAGATTAACAGGCTATTATCGTAAACTCATTCGAGACTATGATAAAATGGCACAGCCTATAACAAAATTTTTAAGAAAATAAACACAAAAGATGCAAATTATGTAGAAGCATTTGAAAAACTTAAAACATTAATAAGTTCACACCCAATTCTGCGTTTTGCAAATTTCAACAAGCCTTTCCAGCTCACCACAGATGCCTCAAATTATGCAATAGGCGCCGTTCTTTCGCAAGAAGGCCACCCTATTCGCTTTGCATCGAGAACACTGAACTGTCACGAACGGAATTATTCCGCGACAGACAAAGAATTTTTAGCTATAATATGGTCTGTGGGTTACTTTAGACCATACCTGTATGGCAATAAATTTAAAATTCTTACTGATCATCAACCAATCAAATACCTGTAGGCGAAGTGTTCAGAAGGATTAGTTTTAGATCAAATTTATGTCCAATGTAATCATTCAATCTTAATTAACTTAATTTAACTTCATTTTATTTGTTGTAATCATTTATTATTAATTAAGTGCATAGAGCTTTTTTTGTATACAAATTGTAGTACTTTAATCAAGCATAAACTCAATCAATTATCGATACAGTCAATTTCGCAATTCAGCAATTTACACTATTCATTGGACTTGCACGATAAAAGAACATTTCATGTATGCATCAGCTTTTTATGAATTGATCAATGTACACTTAACATCAGCATTAATTTCGCATAAAAGAAAGTAGTTGATTCAATAAAGTTGTTGTTCTTTGGTAACCATCGAGCAAACGCGTTTCATTAATTAAAGTTAAACCTGAGTTTGGAAGTACGGAAACCTGCTTGCAACTCTTGCTTTAACATTTGGTGACCCCTTAGTTTGAATAATCGCGACTTTTTTCGTGGAGTTTATTTCAAAGTTAATTCAAATAGTTCGATCTAAAAGGTTGATTTGTGTTTCGTGAAACAAATCACAGACAGACAATAGATTTTTGTGCATAGACGATAATTCGGTCAAGTTATATTCGGAACTTTTGGTTGTACATATTCGCAAAGTGATTTCGCGTTCGCGAATTTAAAAAAAAAATATATTGAGCTTATATTGGTGTATATTGGTGTATAATAAAAACAAAATAAACAAAGTTTAATAAGTTAAACCTGAGTTGAAAGTAAGGAAACCTGCTTGCAACTCTTGCTTTAACATTTAATAATTAATAACAAACGTGATTCTGGTGCGCGTACGTTTATATTTTTCTTGTGAACAATCGCAACAACAAAAGCCAATATGGAAAGCTTAGTATTACGGCAGACAATTGTAGGTAAAGAAATCGAGAAGATCACGAATACCTACTACAGAGAATCGCCGGACAAAAAAACTATAATTTACTTGAGAGAAAAGCATCTCGTATTAACTCAACTCTGGAATGAGTTCGAAACTGTAGACACAGAAATAAGAGACAGTTTCAGTGATGCAAGGGATAATAAATATTTCACGGAAGATTATTACAATAGAGTCCGTATGGCTCATGAAAAGGTAATAAGTGAAATTAATATACTCATTGAGAGTGTTGAGTCCCACGATAAGGAGCAGCAAGCCAAGGAAACTGTGGCTAATGCTGCATCATCAAAAACAAATTATAAGCTCTCACAACAAGAAGAAATCGGAAAAAAGGCACGAAAACAACGTGTGCTGCTTCTGAATTTAGAAAGAATTTTAACAAAAATTTTATCAGAAACTGGAGATCGAATTTTAGAAGAATATAACATAATGAAGGATTTGATCAATGACCAGTATCGAGCTAGTGGCCACTCACAATCTTTTGTGGGAAACATTGGATGATCCGAGTGAGCACGGATATGATTCTAATAAATATTTTGTTATCCAAGAATTGCATCAAAAATTGGTAACGCATGCACGAAGTGTTGTTGATAACAATAGTGCCCTGACTCGAAATGAGCTACACTTATTGCAGCCGATGGTCAAGTTACCAAAAATAGAGCTACCAAAATTCGATGGAAATTATTTGAAATGGCAACAATTCTATGATTTGTTTAGCCAAATGGTCCACTCACAAGCGATGGGGAACGCTCAAAAATTCTTCTATTTAAAATCTCAATTATCTGGTGAAGCGGAAAAGTTCATTCGACATATCACAGTAAGTGAGGAGAATTATAAAACCGCTTGGGAAATCCTTACCACCAGATATAATACCAAAAGACTATTAGTGGCTGCACTAATTGACAAAATATTAGCACAGCCGACTTTATCATCAGAATCAGCATCATCAATCAAAACAATGCATGATACGATCAAAGAATGTGTTCTTGGTCTAGAGAACCTTGGGTTGAATGTGCGCGACCAATGGGATCCAATTTTACTACAAATCTTAGTAAAAAAATTAGATCGAGACACACATACATTGTATGAACAGTATGTGAAATTCCCCAGAGAACTACAGTCACTTGAAGAGTTTTTAGGCTTTTTGGAATTAAGATTCCAGTCACTAGAAGCATTGGGACCAATAAAAGTGATGAACAAAGATAGGCATAGTAAGATTGCACATGCTTATACGATGACTCACAGCAACAAATGTGAGTTATGCAGTAGTGATCATCCAATTTACTTCTGCAGTAAATTCCTAAAACTCACTCCTCCAGAACGTCAAGCAACTGTAAAAAAGTTGGAATTATGTATAAACTGTTTAAAAGGTGGCCATAAAACAAGTAGTTGCACTTCGAGGAGCTGCTCATCATGTCAAAAGAGACATAATTCGTTGCTTCATTTTGATAATAATAATAATAATTCGTTGCTTCATGAAGCCCGCAAGGCAGAAAAAGGACGAAATAAGACGACATCAATAAAATTCAGCAATGATGCGGCAGTTCACGTGGGCTCTACAAAAGGCAAAGAAGCTAGCAATGAACAAAGCAGCTATGTATTCTTGGGCACAGCCGATGCAACCGTCACTGACAATCATGGCAATCAAGTCAAGTGCCGGATTCTTCTCGATTCCGGTTCTCAAATAAATTTAATAACAGAAAGTTTGAGGAATAAATTCAAGCTTGCCGGAATTCAAGACGAGCTAAGAATAAGTGGTATTGGAGAATCAAGATTGAAATCTAAGGATCGAATCAGCGTTGTTGTCAAATCCAGAGTTACGAAATATCAAACGAATATTGAAGCTTACGTCATTCCAGAAATAACTTCATACCAACCTCTTGAATTCGTGAACATAGAAGAATGGAGTATTCCATCCAATATGGCCCTGGCAGATCCTCAATTCAACAAACCAGGAGGTATTGACATGTTGATTGGCGCAGAATTATATGGAGAGTTAATGCTAATGGGGCAATACAAACTCCATAAAGACCTACCAACATTGCAAAATACAACATTGGGATGGATTGTATTGGGAAAGGTGTCCAGCAACTTTTATAAAACATCTTTCTGTGGAATGACCAATGGTGAGCTCGACGACCAACTAAAGAAATTTTGGGAACTTGAAGAGTGTCCGGGGAAAATAGAACTTACAAACGCCGAACAAAGATGCGAAGAGTTCTTCAAAGCAACGACCATAAGAAACAGCCAAGGTAGATATGAAGTTGCATTACCATTATTTTCAAGCCCAAATTTACTCGGCGATTCTTGGAAAATAGCAATGAGACGCTTCATGAGCATGGAACGAAAGCTTTTAAGAGATCCAGGGCTGCACAAACAATATGCAGATTTTCTGGATGAATATTTACGGCTAGGGCACATGCAAGAAATACAAAAGGAGCAAATTTCAGGCTCACACTATTTCATACCACATCATCATGTATTGAGGCCACACAGTAGTACAACAAAATTGAGAGTAATTTTTGATGCTTCTGCGAAAACAACCACGCAACTTTCATTGAATGACTTGATTGTGGCTGGCCCTAGAACACAAGATGAACTGTTCGACATTATATTACGATTTCGAACATACAACTACGTCTTCACCGCAGACATCGCTCAAATGTACCGTCAAATATTAGTTGACGAAGAAGCCCAAAAATTGCAGCTCATAATTTGGAGGAAGAATCCATTTGAAAAACTTCGCTACTTCCGATTGTGTACAGTCACATAAGGAACCAAGTTAGCACCATACTTAGTCACTCGATGCTTGAAACAATTGGCGGAAGGTGAATCCATCCGATTTCCTAAAAGATCTCAGGCTATCAAAGACTTTTATGTAGACGACATAATATCAGGTCATAATAGCTTGGCTGAAGGTCTTGTCATCCAATCTGAATTGATTAAGATACTAAACTCAGGAGGTTTCAAGCTTCGAAAATGGTGCTCAAATCACCAAGCACTGATAGCTCAATTTTGAGAAGAAGATCTCGAGAAACAAATGAGTTTTTCGGAGAGTCCAGAAGGGCATATTAAAACTCTTGGACTAATGTGGATTCCATCCAGGGACTGTTTTGTAATAACTACTACCTAGCCGAAATGTGCAAAAATAACCAAACGGTCTGTTTTGTCGGATATGGCCCACTTGTTCGACCCTTTGGGACTAGTGAATCCCGTAGTCCTAACTGGGAAAATATTTTTACAACAACTATGGAAGGCAAAGATAGAGTGAGATGAAGAGCTATCAGATGAATTGCGTGATAACTGGCTACAATTCAGACAAGGACTAAGCACCTTGAACAATTTAAAGATTACCAGACAAGTAATAATTGGGCCGGTTCCATGGAAAATTGAGCTACATGTATTTGCTGATGCGAGCGAAAAGGCGTACGGAACCGTAGCATATGTTAAATCTATTGACAACGAAGGCAACGTTCTTGTCAAACTTCTTTGTGCCAAATCAAGAGTAGCACCTATCAAAGTGACCACGTTACCAAGACTAAAACTTTGCGCTGCAAGGCTTGCCACACAATTAGGTGAAAACATCCTTCGAAACATTAATATACAGTTTGAAAAGGTAATGTATTGGTCAGACTCTCAAATAGTATTGTCATGGCTTCGTGGTGACCCGGCGACACTAAAAACATTCGTCGGTAATCGAGTTCAACAGATACTCAACAAAACAAAGCCCAACCAGATGAGGTACGTTCCAACGAAGGAAAATCCAGCTGACCTTGTATCACGGGGAACTACTGCTGATCACTTAACAGGATCCGAGTTTTGGTTCTTTGGGCCAACGTTTTTGCAAAAAGAAGAATCAAATTGGCCAAAAACATCAAACGAACACATCCGAGCACTGGAAGAAGAAAAAACTACAAAAATTGTATTAAACTGCAATCAGGTCAATAGAGAAGACCATTTTGTACAGAGAATTAACCATCAGAATTCCTTTCTAAGGTTGCAACGTGTAACAGCTCTAGTTATTCGTGCAGCAAAGATATTCAAAAAAGAGCTAACGAAGGACTCGATTCCAGAATTCATACAAGTCAGTGAAATAAAGCAAGCTACGGCAGTAATTTTAAAAGAAGATCAACGCATGAAATTTGACCAAGAGATCACCACCTTGACAAAAGAAGGGAAGGTCAAAAATGGTAGCCAACTCGCGTCTCTTACACCATTTATTGATCAAATGGGACTAATACGAGTTGGTGGACGATTACAAGCATCCGAGTTATCTTGTGAAGCCAAGCATCCCATTCTTCTGGCAGGTGATAGTACTATATCAAAGTTGCTGATGAACCATTTACACCAAAAGCATCTGCATGCTGGACCACAGGCTCTGCTTGCATTCTCTCGTCAAGAATACTGGATTCTTCAAGGTAGAAACCTGGCTAGATCGATAGTCAATAACTGTGTACCATGTACTCGGGCCAGACCACAGCTGTTGAAACAGTTAATGGGACGACTGCCTTCAGAAAGAATTATACCCAGTAGACCGTTTTCGTCAACTGGGGTGGACTTTTGTGGACCTATTATGACACATTATAAGATCCGCGGTAAAAGACCTCAAAAGACATATATTGCCGTATTTTGCTGCCTCACCACTAAAGCAGTACATCTAGAGGTGGTCTCCGATCTTTCGACTGACGGATTTCTTGGAGCACTAAAACGATTTATTGTCCGTCGTGGATTATGTCAAAACATATTCTGTGATAACGGAACCAATTTTGTCGGAGCCAAAAACAAGCTCGAGGAAATTTATAATATGCTCCAAGAAAAAAGCTCAAAACAAAAAATTGCAGACACCTGTTCATCACAAAGAATCCAATTTCATTTTTCACCACCTAGATCACCGCACTTCGGAGGAATTTGGGAGGCGGCTGTCAAGTCATTCAAGACACTATATACGAAGACAGTAGGCTCAGCAGCTTTAACATACGAAGAATTAGCTACTGTAACTGCAGAGGTTGAAGCAGTTTTAAACTCGCGGCCTTTAACACCATTGTCGTCAGATCCAAGCGATCTGACTGCTCTTACACCAGGACATTTTTTGATAGGAGAGCCACTGAATTCTTTACCAGACCAACATACAGTAGAGAAGATGTCAGCAGCATCCCGGTGGAAACTAGTGAACTATGTACAGCAGGAATTCTGGAAAAGGTGGAAAACTGAATATCTTAACGAACTTCAAAAAAGGGTGAAGTGGACTGGCGAACAGGCAAACATCAAGGTGGGCACTCTGGTTGTCCTAAAAGATAAAAACCTCCCACCACTTGAATGGGCAATGGGTCGCATTGTGAAGATAATTCCTGGACCAGACGGATTAGTACGAGTAGTTAAAGTAAAAACAGCATCGGGCATATTTACCAGAGCTATCCATGGGCTATGTCCTCTTCCAGTCGAGACAAGTGAGACTCCGTCCGAACAACCGTTATCTCTAGTTTCTACATCATCATCTCAGCCAACATCAATCATGCCATCTTCATCGGATCCACAGTCATCAGCTAAGGATTCCAGAAAAACCAGAGTCGAAAACAATGAATCATCTCAGAAATCAAAGCGGCGGAAGATAAGAGCTGCCCCAAGTGCATTAGTCACCGCGCTGCTTGCTCTCTTGGTTTTTCCAGTCACAATATTAGCCGGACAACCGAATCAGCAAAGTCTTCCCTTTGAAGTAAAACAGTTTCAAAATCAACCGGGCCTGTATTTTGAGAAATTGGGACAGTCACAGATCACATCACACAAATGGCAGTGGTTTGTCTACTTTGACATGATCCCGTACTGGAAAATGGGTAGAGATATTGAAGCAACTGTCTTCAAATTGGAAAAACTCAGAAAAATGACAGTCAATACCCACTTTGATATCATAAGTCAAGCTTGATAGAAATTGCTGAGGTCAATGAGATTATTCTGCATCATCAAGGGTTCAAATTAAGACAAAGATCTAAAAGAGGGTTGATAAATGGTGTCGGCGCTGTCGCTCGTCAGCTATTTGGTGTTCTAGACGAAGAATATGCAAATACCATTGCAAACACAATTAAGGAAGTAAACTCGAATGAAGGTCACATGCTCAGATTGCTTCGTAACTAAACATCGATCATAGAAGCAACCGAATCTCTTCTTAAACAATCGGACATAGACAGAAGTAATCAAATGAAATCGAAAGAGCTACAGTTCAACAATATCCTCAGAGACATATCCAATATGACTCTCATTCAAAAGCAGCAACATGTCATTCAAACATTTTTGACGGTAGCGACGATGTTATCACTCCTCATTACTGACTATCGGCGAGTTCAAGACAAGCTATTGGACATTGTCACGGACATACATAATGGTCAGATGAATACGTTAATAATGTAACCCGAAACTTTAAGACGTCAAAAATCCATCATAACTGTGCACCTTCCACGATCTATATCTTTACCTACCAAAGATGTCACGAAACTATACCATCTAATGAACGTGAAGGTCAACGTCAACGAGACCTACACAATATTTGTGGTACAAATGCCGTTGGTCCTCAACATCCAATTTGAAACTTACCATCTCATTCCCATTCCAACTCGCATTGGCAATACTTCAGTAATTATCAAGCCTTCTACGGAATTACTTCTGGTTGACGTACAGCGGACATTATATTATATGCTTTCATCGACGGAATTTTCCGACTGTTTAAACATCGATACTTCAGAGTATATATGTACCCAGCTACATCCCATGTATTCCACACACTCCAGGGTGATACAATGTGAAGCAGACATGATAACCAAGCACCAACTATCGGATGGATGCGATCTTGAGGTCAAGGCCCCATCTAAGAAATGGAGTTATTTAAAAGGCGTGAATCAGTGGATGTTTTCACTTGATAAGCAGTACGTGTACCTGATCATTTGCGTTCAAGACGTGTTCCAAGGGACCTTTAATGGAACGGGAGCATTAACTCTTAAACCCAACTGCCATATGAAGGACGATGACTTAACTATTATCGCTCACTATACGAGTAACACAACGGTCAAAGCAACACCTAATTTTATGTCATTTCAGTTCAACATCACAGATGACTTTTCGAAGCTGCAAGAGTTGACGATACCAAGCACTGGCCGGTACACCATCTCTTACCATAACCACTCAGCTGAATTGGAAGATCTTCATGCTGCAATTTCCAACATCCATAAATCCGAGGACCAAATGCTCGATCTTCAATTCCAGCCGCATGATCTTCACCAGTATCTGGTCGGATACTCATCACTACTTCTTACCATCGCTATTAAGATAAGTGTGGCGTATCTATACTTCAAATTTAAGTCTGTAGGAGTCCGTCCGATTCCAGCACCCCGAATACGTCGAGCAGCAAGCACTGACTTCACATTCGAAGTACGAGACTTCAAGAGGCGCGAAGATGTTCAGAAGGATTAGTTTTAGATCAAATTTATGTCCAATGTAATCATTCAATCTTAATTAACTTAATTTAACTTCATTTTATTTGTTGTAATCATTTATTATTAATTACGTGCATAGAGCTTTTTTTGTATACAAATTGTAGTACTTTAATCAAGCATAAACTCAATCAATTATCGATACAGTCAATTTCGCAATTCAGCAATTTACACTATTCATTGGACTTGCACGATAAAAGAACATTTCATGTATGCATCAGCTTTTTATGAATTGATCAATGTACACTTAACATCAGCATTAATTTCGCAAAAAAGAAAGTAATTGATTTAATAAAGTTGTTGTTCTTTGGTAACCATCGAGCAAACGCGTTTCATTAATTAAAGTTAAACCTGAGCTTGGAAGTACGGAAACCTGCTTTCAACTCTTGCTTTAACACGAAGTATAAAGGCAGACATCAAAGGTGGTTACTAAAATTAGGGGAATATCAGTATGACATTGAATATATCAAGGGAAAGGAAAACCGTGTAGCCGATTTTTTGAGTAGATAAAATTACACTTATAGCCCAGTGAAATCCGACATAAAAAAGGCGAAACTTCGGAAAAATTAGGGGAAAGCTGAATTTTGGTGTGAACCTTGGTACTGGCGTGTTGAACAAAATGTCAAAAGTCCCCATGGATCCGAGTGCTGCGTCACTTTTTATACGGGGTCAAAGGTCACCAAAAGTGACCTTTCCTAAATATCTCAGTAACGGTCACGTCTTCAGAAAAATAGTGTATGACGAATTTGTAGCTTAGCAAATTTCAAACAAAAAAGATTATATAGCTTTTTCCCGTAACCATAACCGTTTTTTAGATATATTGATCTAAACATTTGGTACTAACAGCACCCTCATTCTCATCGGCATGTTAATACTATCCGATTTTGATTACGACTTGGCATGTTTGTGAGTTTGTTTTTCGATGTTTAAGAGGCGCATAAAAAAAAACATGTACACCAACTTATCTACCAGACTTCAGGGTAGGTGGAAAAGTGTGCTCCGAAAAGTTCCCCCCACCCCCCGTCCCCCTTTGCCATAAAACATGTAGGGACACCTGTTCGCTACTCTCTTCTCCGAAAAAAACTGTATTGCGGCATCATTTATGGGATATTCCATGAAAGAGCAGGACAAAATAACCAAATTGCAGGTGGAAATATGTTTTGTAACATATCATGGGCCTAGGAGCATGAAAAAGCACGATAATATCATGGCATAATTCTGTAAACGCTCATTACTGACATTATAGGAGCTCAATCTGATGCAGATTATCCCCGAATAATCGGTTTTTTTACCAATCCTGTTATGGCTGCATAACGCCAAAGGGATATGACACGTCTCGAAACCAATTTGCACCTGAAATTACGTGACCTTGCCCTGATCTTTCATGGGATAAGACGGTATAGAAAAAAAAAACTAAAAAACCGGGTATTTCGGGGTGGTTCGTTTGCGGGGGTGGGTAGGGTGTGGGAAGGGTGTGGATGTAGGGCTGGTCGTGTCATGTTAAGAAAAGGCAATTAATAGGATAAAAAGTGATCCTACCTTGTTTAACAGTGCGCAAAAAGTAGGCAACGAGCTCATTTCTGAAGATTTGGGATGGATGCCCAGGGATACCGTTTTATGGCAAAGGGGGAGGGGGGAACTTTTCGGAGCACACTTTTCCACCTACCCTGGAGTCTGGTAGATAAGTGTATTTATATGTTTTTTCTATGCGCCTCTTAAATATAGAAAAACAAACTCACAAACATGCCAAGTCGTAATCAAAATCGGATAATATTAACATGCCGTGAGAAAAAGGATGCTGTTAGTAACAAATGTTTAGATCAATATATCTCGAAAACAGTTATGGTTACAGGAAAAAGCTGTATAATCTTTTTTGTTTGAAATTTGCTAAGCTAGAAAATCATCATACGTTGTTTTTCTGAAGACGTGGCCGTTACTGAGATATTTAGGAAAGGTCACTTTTGGTGACCTTTGACCCCGTCTAAAAAGTGACGCAGCACTCGGATCCATGGGGACTTTTGACATTTTGTTCAACACGCCAGTACCAAAGTTCACACCAAAATTAAGCTTTCCCCTAATTTTTCCGAAGCACTATGTTAGATTTCCCCGGACTATTACGTGTTTTGGGTTACTCTAAGTTTCGATAAATCTATCACCACGAAGGCGCAAAGAGTATAACTGATCGTAAAAAGTGAAAATTTGTATCGCTTACTGGGTAAGTGGTATGAATGCAGAAAATTAAAACACCCCGAACCTGAACAGGCAAATTCAATCCACGTTAAGTTTGTATTAGATGCGAAACTTACCATAAGGTTTCATATATTCAATTAATTCTATCCATATTAAATTCATATCAAGTTACAAATAATTCTGACATTAAATTCCATTTTTATCGTAATCTCATTTTTATTTCCTTCAATTCATTTGGAATTTCATGAACATACAACGTTGTTGTTTCCTTAGAATTCGTTATCTCAGCATTTTTTTACATCAGTTGGTTAAAGTACCGATCTACCATTTTACAAAACAGTGTAAAACTGAGCATTTAGTTCGTTTTAATTGAGTTCTAGTGCTCAATTGGAAATAGTGTAAAACTGCTTGTGCAGCTGGTGAAAAAGCCGGTCTGACACAACTTAAAACAGTGAACTAGAAACAGTAATGATCAAAATCCAGTGACCCTTAGTCAGCTTAAGGGGGGAAATACATGTAAAATGGAAAAGAAATTGCTAATTTTAGATTGACTTAAAATATATATATATTGTTTATTCAGAAAATTTTTAATATTAAATCCTCAAAGTACATATCTTATAGTAAATGAAAATATTTTTTTAATAACTTTTCAACACAAAATGGAGGCGATGCGAGCAAATGAAAAAAACACATCAAAAACAGCCTCGTACAACTTAACGCCTTTTCCGAGAAACTTGCAACGTTCAGAGAAAAAAAAATATGCTAATGAGATCTATAATTCCTAGGTGAACCAATAAAATTTAGAAAAAAAAACCAAATTTTTACATTAATATTAGATTAAAAAAAAAAAATCGATTTTTTTCAAAAAAATCACGTTTTAAACATTGGTAAACTAATTATTTTTCCGAAATTACAAGAAAATGTAGGTTCAACGATGAGATAATACTCTTTTGTACATGTGATATAAATTTTAGCCTAATAGGTTCAATATTTTTTGAGATATCTTGTACGGAAATTGAAAAAGTACTACTTTGAGAAAAGCGCGTTTAAAGTTCTAAAGCTCCACCGACCTGGGGAACGCCGCGCTGTCTATAACTGGCTATAACTCGAGAACTAACACGAATATCGCTTTTTTGGTATATTTTAAGAGTATTTCGAACACTTTGATGCAATAAAAAAAAATCGTTTTTGTTTTAGCAGTTACATGTATCTCCCCCCTTAAGGACTCCACAAAGATAAATTTATAGCTGTTTGGCGCAGCTGGTGAAAATGCCAACCTAACACCAAGTGGACAGTCATTTGCAAGGTTCTGCTTTTCAGAATTCAGCGGAAAGGCGAATTTCCGACATAACAAGTAGCAAATTTAGTTGAAAAGTGGCAAATAAACACACGTCCAATACTTCCTTTCAGCTACATGATTTTTGAAATCGGACACGCAGCACAAGCAGGTATCCAATTGTCTCTCGTTATTAATCCGTTAAAATACGTGGCACAGCTACTTGAGATACATAAGAGTAACGTTCATGAGCTGAAGTCCTTCGTTAAGGCAAAAGACGAAATAATTATCATGCAATATATTAGGGCTGCACAAAATATTATCTTGAATGCCATCTAAAACAGTTTGAAGGCGCGCGCTAGGATATTAATTGAAATCCGTGATCACATGAACGACTGGGTTGATATAAGACGTTTGTTATTGAACAAATTTGGTCACTTTAGGACATCGTTTCAAATTTACGATGATTTGCAGGCAATAACATGCAGGGAAAATATTCTCGGTTTCTATAATGAAATTCAAGAGCAGTTTGCGTTGCTTAATGCGAAAAGCCGATTGGAAGGAGAACGTTCAGCGAATATCCGAAAAAACTACAAATCATATCTACATAGATCTAGAATGATTGGTAAATAGAATAATAGAGTCAATGCGGTTTATTTTAGCATGCCGTAATCAAGCTAGCATGAGATTAGCTTTATACATTTAAGAAAAAAGTGTTCACTTAAATCAGAATGGAAACAGACACCAGACAAAACTACATAAATCTAAACAAACTTACAATAAAAGCTTTAATGTTAGTAAACAGACACAGCATAATACAGAGCCACGACGTCACAGTTCTCAACTATTATGTAAACAATGACTAAAACTTGACCCACGATTTTGGTGACCATTTGTTTTAAATATAAGTAATCATCCGGTGTTCGAACAAGACCAACCCACAGAATGGCACCCTTACCTGTGCAAGATTACCCTGGGTCACAGTATCTATCGACACATAGCACTCGAGACGATCCAAAATATAATGCAGGACCATCTCGGCGTCATGTATAGAACAATCAAGATTAAAGAATTAAAGAGAAGCAATCTGATATTGAAGATGGTTCAACCATCCAACCAGTGTCTAAGAAACGGCAACGACGTATAGCAGGTCCAGAAATGATCACCATTTTAAAAGTCCTGCTGCTGCTACCGCTCATTTTAGCTTCTTCAGTTCAAATTGCACATATTAAACCAACACCTGGTATTTACTTTGCTTTCATAATTAACATCATCAAAACAACAACACGAACAGTTAACATCATCAAAACGGATCGAGCACATATGAACGAAACTTTAGGATACCTGGTGTTTAAGCATAACTTTATTACATTTCACTAATTATTTTACCAATAACTAAATTAATTGATTGTTACGTACTATTTTTCATTTCATCTCATCTCACATTCAAACAGCATTAGTACTATATTTGAATTAACATACTGATACAATAACTTCTGCATGCACAATAATCTTCCCAAACGAACGTTTCAAATCCAGACATTATGTCAGCACATATTGCAGATTCTTTTCCCATATGTGGGAAACGAATCAACGACATATCAAATTTATTCTCGCGCCTGGGAAAATTATTGTGCATGTTATGCAGCGACAGCTTTTTCTAGACTAAGAATTAGTGTAGGTAATTTGTTATAAATACGTTGGTACTAGTAAAATAAAATTGAGTTGTTAATCAAACGCTTTAGCATTCATTTCGAAGACGTTTCACAGCTCAGTGAGTAAAATCTATTTGGTAGAGTTTGCTGCCATAATAGAGAATCACAAAACCAGGCAACAATTTTAGAAGTAGAGAAACCTGCTCTCTATAATTGCATAAGCCTAAACATTTTTGGTGACCCCGAGTTTTATGAACACGAGTTCATAGATTTGATTTAGAGATTAGTTGCTAGTATCTAGCAATTGATTGAGAAATTTCAGTTTGAAAGCACAAAACGTACGAAACTAACAAAATAATATTTGCAATTTTGAAATAATGGAGTCAATTGCAATAGAACAGTCTCGTCTCGGAGAAGAGATCGAAAAAATAATTAAATCTGATCAGGAACAATCACCTGATAAGAAGACAATTTCCTACTTGGAAGAAAAACTTACAATTGTCGAAAGTTTGTGGGTAAAATTTAAGAAAAATGACGATGAGATACGAGAAATCACTGGTGTGTCTCTCGATCATCCATATTTCTCAAAGGATTACCATAGAACTGTAAAGACAGCAGTTGAAAAGTTTCGAATAGAGGTGATGTCTTTATTGGAATATGTTAAGACGCAATCATTCGAAGAGGCTCACACAAGTTCGAATAACCAAGCAATACAAAAGATTGCATCGAAACTTGAAAGTCCTGATCTAGCTCGGCTTATGAAAAAGCAACAAGCGTTGGAAGTTGCATTGAAATATTTAATTAGCAATACAACTGTCACTTCAAATCAGCCTTTAGAATATTTACAGCTGAAGAAGGAAAAAGTGACTAAAACGTGGTTCGACATTGAACAAATTCACTATTTGATTATGGAATCAGTAGAAGATATTGAATCTACAGCATACAATTCGCAAGAATATTTTGAACTGCAAAATTTAAGCGACACTCTTCTCATTGAGTTAAACAGCAGTATAAAGAAGCCAGAATCTAATGGTAGCATTCCTTCAGCTGCAAATGAGTCTCAATTGAAGCTTCCAAAGATAGAGCTCCCAAAATTCGATGGAGAATACATAAAATGGCCCCAATTCGCAGACCTTTTCAAACAAATGGTTCACGATCAACCAATAGGAAATTGCCAAAAATTCTGGTATCTTAAAATGAACCTAACAGGAGAAGCAGCAAAGCTGGTGATGCATTTACCAATTTCTAATAGCAACTACAGAATTGCTTGGGATATGTTGAACAACAGATACGCCAATAAGCGATTATTGGTAAATGCCTTACTAGATAAACTAATGGCCCAATCAGCTATTACAACTGAGTCAGCTTCAGCGCTCAGATCATTGCATGACACAACAAAAGAATGTCTGTTCACTCTACAAGCAATAGTTGTTGCAGCCAAAGAGCATTGGGATCCAATAAAAGTACATTCAATCCTCAAAAAACTGGACAAGACCTCGTACACATTGTACGAACAAACATTGAAATCGCCACGCGAGCTTCCGTCATTAGACGAACTACTAAAGTTCATTGAAATGAGATTCCAGACATTGGAAACACAGAATCAGAGGGCAAGTTCATCTAAACAATCAAACAAGCCAGCTAAGCAATCATCGTTAGTACGAACGAACAAAGGTCTAGAATGCCCTCTTTGTAAAAACGGACATGCAATATATTATTGCGAAACGTTTCTAAAATTGATAGCAGCGAAACGAGTTGAAAAGTCACGAGAACTAGACCTTTGTACAAATTGCTTGAAAAAGGGACACATTTACAAAAGGTGCTTATCAAGAGGATGTCAGAAATGTGGTAAAAAACACAATACACTCCTACACTACCAAGTTGCCACGAACACATCGAAAGAACCACAAAATACAAATTTGTCGGCACAATGCAGTGAAAGCGATGCATACGTCTTCCTAGGAACTGCGATTGCAGATGTTATTGATCATGAAGGTAAAGCCATGAGAGCGCGTATACTGCTTGACTCTGGCTCACAGTTAAACTTCATAACCGACAAGTTGCGGAAAAGGTTAGGTTTCACATCAGGTGACTCAACCATAAACATATCTGGGATAGGCAACACAAGAGTAAGAGCAAGTGATAAAATCAAAGTATCACTAAAATCTATTAATAAAGAATTTACAGCCCATATTCAATCAAAGAAATTACGAACAATCAGCCGCAATGTTACATCAATATCGATGACTGGAACATACCAGAAAACATTCCAATGGCTGATCCAACATTCAATAAACATGGAAGAATAGACATTCTTTTGGGGGCGGAGATTTACGGAGAAGTCATAAGAAATGGGCAAATTCGGTTATTTGGACAATCTACCCATTCTACAAAATAGCTCATTAGGTTGGGTAGTTCTGGGTAAAGTATACAACTGCACCCCGTTTTGTGGAATATCCAATACAAACTTAGAACGGCAGTTAGAAAAGTTTTGGGAACTGGAAGAATGCTCTAGCCAAGTCGTACTGTCAACGGCTGACAAAAATGCGAAGAGTATTTTGAAGCTACAACCAATCGAGACTCTAGTGGTCGATTTATCGTATACTTACTATTATTGGGCGACGTGTCATTGCTCGGAGAGTCGAAATCATTAGCATTCAAAAGACTATTAGCAATGGAAAGAAAATTAGCCAAACAGCCCACGTTAAAAAAGCAGTATGATCAGTTTCTGCAAGAATATCAAGACTTAAAGCACATGAAGGAAATTCCAGCATCAGAAATTAATGGACCCCATTACTTTATGCCACATCATTATGTACTGAAACCCGAAAGTAGTACGACAAAATTACGGGTAGTTTTTGATGCTTCGGCAAAAACCACGAACAAGCTTTCACTTAATGATCTATTGCTCAAAGGACCGAAAGTACAAGAAGATATTAGCGCAATCATAACCAGATTCCACTTGAAACGATTTGTATTCACGGCTGATATTACAAAAATGTATCGCCAAATACTTGTGGCAGAAGAAGATCAAAGCCTCCAGTTAATAATGTGGCGAAAGAATAGTAGCGAAGACGTGAAATACTACAAACTTTTCACGGTCACATACGGTACCAAATCAGCACCTTATTTAGCAATTAAATGTTTGAGACGCTTGGCTGAAGAAGGAAGTAGCCAGTACCTATTAGGGACTGCAGCAATTCAAGATTTTTACGTCGACGATGTCCTAACTGGCAGTGATAGCTTATAGTTTACTCGGTAGCAATACGCAATGAACTACAACTATTACTGGCCTCAGCAGGGTTTGATCTTCATAAATGGTGCGCAAATCTTCCAAAATTAATAGAAGGTATTGCAAACCAGCACCTTGATATCAAACTAGATTTCGCGAAATTAGATAGTGACTCTGTAAAAACTCTAGGAATGATTTGGCAGCCAGTGACAGATATGTTCACGCTCGTCACAGATTTAAAGGACCAAAAAACGACAACCAAAAGAAGTATACTTGCCGATATTTCGCAAATTTTCGATCCCCTGGGTTTAGTAGGCCCGGTGATTGTTACGGGGAAGCTGTTTATGCAACAGTTATGGAAATCCCACGTGGATTGGGATGAAAAAATACCAGAAGAACTCCAAACGGTGTGGGAAAGATATCGTCATGAGCTTCAATCCTTGAATGAAGTCCAGATACCAAGGTATATTTTTAGCGAAAATGACACTATCGACATACAAATTCATGCCTTTGCTGACGCAAGTGAAAAGGCTTATGGTGCAGCCATATACATACGGTCAAAAGATAAACGAGGGAAAGTTTCAGTCAGATTACTATGTGCAAAGTCTAGAGTAGCTCCAATCAAACCCACGACAATTCCGAGATTGGAACTATGTGCAGCAAAATTGGCTGCCCATTTGGTGAAACAAGTTACAGACTCCACCAATTTGAACATGGATGCAACTTGTAGCATTTGCCCATTTGAATTTTTTCTAAAATTCACGGCAAACGACTTCTGATACGTAATGTATCAGAAGTCCTCTACAACATGACCTCTTAACGGCACCTTGTTTTCGAGAAATCGAAATACAAGCGATGTCGCATTAAAAATTTCAATTTCACAAATGAATTACCGTATTAACGGCAATTTGTTTGTGTAAAATTGCGATGCTGCTGCTGGGCTGTGAGCTCGCAGCGCTTGATTCGGGACAGTCGATCGGAAATCGTGATGGAGGCCAGACCGGCGGATAAGAGGGTCGGACAGAATTCGTAGTGGCGAGAGCCCTGACCGGAGTAGTAAGGAGTTCGAATTGAGATTGTACAAGTGAACGGACGCGTCGAAATGGAAACTATCCATTTCATTCGAAAGATTTAATTGAAATCGCGTTTTATGCGATGAATTCAACCAGAAGTGGGTGAGCCTACGGTGTATTGCGCGCGTGGATGCTAACTTGTCCCTTAGTTTGTGCAGTGATAAAACACCAAAGTCATATCCCTGACCATATATTTCAAGGCGAACCTAAACCACGTGCTTGTTATATCCCAACCAATACTTTCAAGCTCAAGAGTGGTGAGGAGGTTCGAAATCGTCCGGCTGCAATAATGGCGAAGTGAGTGTGCAAAATTTTCACGAAAATGAAATAATCCCGTTACAGCTCGGAGTGTTTGTTTCACATTTTGATGATGGGGGTCGGTTTTCGACTGTAGGGGACTGTGCTTGTTTATTGAATGCAAGTGACAAGATGTGAAAGTGAAGCTCGGCGAATAAATTCATTTCCTTGCAATTAGCGAATTAATATGATGCAGTGCGGTATGTACTTCTGACAGTCGGATGATGATCGTGGCTTAGGCCGGACGCGGGGAGTCACGTCGTGAGAAAGCTTGAGGAAGCACATGTCGGGGTTTGAGTTAATATCTAAGATGGGTGATCATGTCTGCTGCGGTGAATTGCGTGTAATTTAGTTTGGCCCAGTGGTATTCGTTTACCCCTTACTGGATTACGGGAAAAGTGCCGTCTGTGAATACACGGTCAGTAAACAGTGAGTTACCTGGTAATGGATAAATTTCCCTAGTAATACCCGACAAGCACACGTGCTTGCTGGGAGCTGTGATCTGAAGTGATTTAAGAGCTAATTGGCTGATTTCAACTGGGTCCGAAACTCACGACTGTTACCTTTCGTACCAACACAACAGCATGCGGAAATAAATTCGAGAGTCGAATCGTTGGGTAGGGCCCGGCAAGTCCTAATCGTAAACATATTGAAAAGAAGCAGAAGTCTAGTGAATTTAGAATTCGGTATTGATTGTTTTTAAGCGGCATAACTCTAACCGAAGTATGTTAGACAGCATAATAGGAAATTAAAGGGGACAAGAAACATCGCTATGTGATATTTTACATTAGTGATGACAAATAGACAGACGTGAAAGTGATTGGTGGTTTTTCGGCGTGAACGTCTTCAAAATCTCGACAGTGCTTGTTATCACCCAGCAAGTGGGCTACATAATTTTTGTTTTGCGATTCTAATGAGTTTGCCAAATGACTTCTGAATAGAGTCCACACAGACAAAATATTAACAGGCGGGCATTGGAGTGAACTGCGCCTGGCAATGTTAAAACAGGCTCACATAGAATTATACAGAGTCGTGTGCCCCGTTCACGTTTCAATCGATATTACAATTTGCGTGTAGTAAGATGCAATGCTTCTAAAATCATATCGGTCACCATATGCGATTAACGACGATTTGTTGAAACTACTTCAAAACTGATACTGTCTCACGGCCAACGCTTCAAGAAAACAATTCGGCTGAAGAACAGCACTTACTTTATCTATAATCTAATTGTGTTTCAAAATGAGCTATAAAGGAACCGATACTATCTCGATCTTGTGTGGTCGTTTTATCCTTGGCTTCGCTGTTTGATTGCGCCTAAACTTACGTCTTGAGGTGCCACGTGTTGTCCTTCACTTGTACGTACTATCCAAACGCAGATGGAACGGTTCTGAAACGGGGAAGGTCAGTGTTTGGGATGAAAGGGGAGCAGAAGGGGCGTAAGAGCTCATATGAAGACACCTCTGACGAAACATCACCTATATGCTCGTGTAGATCTGTACTTAGGATACGCTTCAACGTCCCGGCACATCATATCAAAGTCGAGGCGCCGCTCAACTGTGATACTCCGACTGCACCAGACTCAAATTTTGCGGGCCCAAGATGAAGACAGAATTCTGTGCAATTTTTACCGCATAGGTGCGAGAAGATCCAACACTTAAAGAAAACGACTTGGGTTCCCGTCCTCTACAGAAGTAACGATGACTGGATATTCCGGGTGAGTTGAGAAATGCACGCGGTTTGTTATTGGCGACAATCGATACGGGCTGTAACCGACGTATATATTAAATTTTTCTTGTATGACCGCCTTTGAAGGGTCTAATATGTATACGGCCTAATATTTATGATAATTCTTTTTACATTTTCCTGATTTAAACGATCGCAAATATTATCTTCTAATCAGAACAAGTACGTAAGGTCTAGTTTGTAGAATATAGCTAATTTTAGCAAATATTTCTTTTCATATATGCATATATAGCTCGCGTGAAGATAGACAGTTAGCTTCAACCTTATTGTTACACTCAATTGTCGTATCTCAATGTGGAAAATATAATCCTTAGAATTCCGAAAGACGATGAAGTCCTAATTACCGAAAGAAAAGATATAATAATATAAAAGTGCTTAAAGATTGCAATATTGTAAGGAAGAATTCTCCCGAACATTTTTGGTTTTTTTTTTATGTCACTGATTCTCTAAACGAATAATTAATTACTTTGAAAAAAAAAGGAAACTAATCATTGACATGAAAGTTTATGTGTAGGAATAGGATTCGATGTATACTAACGAAAAGCGATGATTACATTGCAATGTACATAAATCTGCGGAAAAAAATATAGAATAAGAGAATAGATATATATCAAAAAGTAAAAAAAAAGGAACAAAGAACATATAAAGGAAAAAGTAATTAACTATACGAATATTACATATTATTATACGAAAATCCTAAGATTGTAAGTAGTAAGCTTGAGACGTATTGTAGATGCAAAGCAAGGCCAAGGCATATTTTTCTATAATTTTGTTGAAACCATTGAAGGTCTGTAGGGCTAAAGGTGGCGCCACAATTAGTTCTTAATTAAGAGATAGATTCATTTGGTAAAAGTAAGGAGAAGCTTAAGTCATTCGTGTATGCCTGAAGTACAGAAGCTAGTTCTCATTCAACGTCACTTGCATCACGCAACTCGTTCCTCTTAAAAGTTGCGCTTAAGAATTAACTGTATTTTTTTTCTGGGATCATATTTAAATACAATGAATTGTAATTAATTCGAATCGCTGGCCTTCTTATTGGGCGAAAGCCCGGGAAGTTCTTTCTTCTTTTCAGGGTCCGCGCAAGGCCTGGCTGGCCAATACCATGAATAATTAGCGTTTTTTTTTTTTGAATTTCAGCATTCCTTTAACGTGTTTCAGTATCAGAGGGTGGAGGACCCCAGACCATCGGGGTCAGGGCTCCACTACCATCGGGGGCCCGGGGCTGTTTGCCTCACCTGGGTTCCTCTGAAAAGAGAGGTAGCGCGTTTTCCCTTTCCGGTTTTGTAGAATTTTCAATTTTAGGCTCCGTGTTTTGTCACGAGCACTGGGTCTGCTTAGTCAGCCCATGTTGCAGAGCCTGGGTGGTTTCCTTTACGGAACTATGCCCCCTTTGGTCCCTGGGTATTTTATATACCAGCTTGCGGCTACGAATTCATGACGGATGAATGTTAAGTAGCATCCCGTTTTCTGAGAGCAAACCATCCCCATTTTGTCTAGAACCCACCCCAGCCGCAGCGAGCTAGCAAAGCGGCACCCCAGCATCCGTCGGGGTTGGTTAAAGGGTGCTCCGCTAATGCGGACGAGGGGCCTTCACGGCCATTTCTAGGGCACCCTGCTCTCGGGGCAATTCTTTTTTTTTGTTTTTGCCTCTTGAATGGCATTAGCCATTCCACTTTTTTTTGGACCTTAGCACTCTTGGTTCTGGACTTCGGTCTGGTTCTAAGTTGTGCTAAGGCCACTCCCAACACCATATTCGCTACAAACTTTCTATTGGTCTGATTCACTCATTGTCATCAATTGGATACGAGGCGATTCATCAGTTCGAAAAACATTTGTGGCAAATAGAGTTGCAGCCATACAAGAAATGACGTCAACAAAAGAATGGAAATATGTCTGCACAAAGGACAATCGGCTGACCTTGTTTCACGTGGACTCTTTCCGAAACATTTAAGGCAATCAGATATATGGTTTGATGGTCCAGCTTTCTTGAAAATGCCCAAAAGCGCATGGCCAATTGAACCAAATTCAAGCATTACAACTGACGAAGAAACTAAGATTAACAAATTTGTTGCCACCACTATGGTTGAAACGAATACACATCCATTATATTCGATCAATCATGGTAATTTATTCCGCAAACTACTGCGCATCATGAGCTACATAATCAGAATGATAAACATTATTAAAAACCAAAACAGTAAAGTAGAGTCAAGCTATTTGTCAACCCAAGAGCTAAATAATGCCCTCAAACTTATCGTCAGAGAAGTGCAGCAAAAGAGCTTCCGGAATGAAATTGGCGCATTGAGAGCAAACAAAGAAATTGCTAAATCAAGTAAACTTCGAACCCTAACACCTTTCATAACATCCGATAATATTATTAAAGTCGGAGGAAGATTACAAGCAGCAGAAATCAATTTCAATGCGAAACATCCTATTGTTCTTTCAGGTGACCATTTTGTTACACGGCTAGTACTGATTCAGCTCCACCGAGAGAACTTGTATGCAGGTCCCCAAGCACTGCACAACATCGCAAGACAAAAATATTGGGTTTTAAATGGCCGAAACATAACTAAGACCCTAGTGACAAATTGTGTCTTATGTACCAAATTTCGACCACGTCTCCAGGTTCAGCAAATGGGCAATTTACCTAAGGATCGTGTTCGATTAACTCGACCATTTTGAAATAGCGGCGTAGACTTTTGCGGGCCTATATATACCCACTTCAAGATTCGAGGCAAAAGACCCCAAAAATCGTACATAGCTGTGTTTTGCTGTTTCGCAACGAAAGCTATACATTTGGAGGTTGTTTCAGATCTAACCACTGATGGATTCCTAAGTGCACTAAAACGATTCGAATCGTGCGAAAATATCTACTGTGATAACGCACGGAATTTCGTGGGTGCAAATAACCAACTGAAGGAATTAGAAAATATATTGACTGATCAAAAATGCCGGGAAAAAATTGCTAACAGCTGTTCGAGTGTCAATATTCAGTTCCATTTCATCCCCCCTCGATCACCGCACTTCGGGGGACTTTGGGAAGCAGCGGTAAAATCCACTAAGCATTTGCTACAACGAACATTGATATCAGCATCATTAACATATGAAGAGCTTTGCACTGTAGTAACTGAAATGGAGGCGATTCTTAATTCGAGACCACTGACTCCATTGTCTTCCGACCCGAATGATTTAGCACCATTAACACCAGCACATTTCTTGATTGGTGAACCACTCGTTGGCGCAAGCAGCACCACAAATGATACGACGAGAATGTCTTAAGCGTCCAGATGGCAGCTGACAAATCAGCTGAAGAGCGAGTTTTGGAAACGGTGGTACATAGAATACTTAGGCGAGTTACAGAAACGTACAAAATGGGCTTCCACGCAGATGAATATCAAAACGGGAACGCTAGTTACCATAAAGGAAGATAATCTACCACCTTTCAAATGGAAACTAGGTCGAATTTTAGAGACCATTCATGGAGCAGACGGCCGTGTACGTGTTGCTGATGTGCAGACGAGCTCTGGAATCATAAGACGATCAGTTCATCAGTTAGCGCCATTACCAATCGATTACGACGGTGTAGAGTTCAAAGATTCATACGAGTCGTTTGAGGAGGCTGATGAACCGATGGAAACAAACGAGAACATTGACACAAGCTATAAAAGTCACAGAAAGCGAAGACGTTCACCCGCAAAACTCAGCTCACTCAAAATATGCCTTTTGACTTTGCTGGTATTGCCACTTACTACCTTGCACATGTCATCTGCAGCAAAAGCACCAATAGACATTATCAATATTGAAAACAATGCAGGTGTATATTTTGAAAATGTAAGGAGTGTACGATTATCACCAAACACTTGGAAACTCATAGTCTTTTTCGATCTGAAAGGCTACTGGGAAGTTTTTCAAACCTTAGAAGCAGGTATTAAACAACTAGAACGGCTGAAAGAGACAATTACCAACAACACGTATCATGACGCTATTGTCACACAATACCGTCATCGACTACAACTACTCAGCCGAGACAATCTGCTTATACAGGATACGACGAAAACTAGGCAGAAAAGATCCCCTTTTGATATAGTTGGATCGATAGCTAACAAACTTTTCGGAGTTTTAGATAACGAACACGCACCATCGATGAGCGAGACCATTGCTAAGATTCAAAATAATGAAAATAGCCTTAATGACCTGGTGAGACAGCACACCTCTATTTTGGAAACCACAATCAATGTCATCACAAAAAGCGAATGGGAAAGAGGAAATCAAACGGAAAAAATTAATAAGGCATTCGATACTATTTATGAGAACATTAAATTCTTCAACTCTGAATTCAAACAACAAAAGAGAGTTGAAGCTTTCAATACCCCTTCATTACTTATTATGGCTTTGATAACTGAATGCCAAGATATGCAACATTCACTGATTGAAGTAATAATCGACGCTCATCATGAAACAGTTAATCCCAATGTCATAACGCCTCAACAACTCAAATCTCAGATCGCATTGATCAAAGACAATCTCCCACAAGATTTAGAACTCCCAGCTTTTGGAACTCCAATCAGTGTCTCACGTCTATACCAGATCGCTAAAGTTCAACACATGAATGAAGGAAGATATTTCATATTTGCCGTTACAATACCTCTGCTGCTCTCAACCACATTCCATGTTTTTCGACTATTAACTTTACCCACGATGATCAACAATACCTTTTTGTACCTACCATCTTCTCCGGAACTCATCATATCAAATATTTTCAAGGATCAATTTTATCCTATGGATATGACCGAACTCATGCAATGCAAAACTCCAGAGGACAATTATTACATCTGCGACCAACATCGACCCATAACACTTAAAACTAAGTCAAACACTGACTGTGTTATGGAAATCATTGCTAGCAATACGCTATTACCCAGCTGTGAGTTCAAATTGGACCATCGAAGCAAGATATGGCATCAATTTAGAACACCAAACCATTGGCTTTTTTCCTTAAACAAACCATATGAATTCACTTTTGTCTGCGACAACCAATTGTCCCAACAACGCCTTCAGCAAAAAGGGATTTTAGCAATGAAACCCGGCTGCACACTAAAAGATGAGGAACTCACACTTCAATCATTTGACTACAGACAAACTTCATTGAATGCATCGTTTTTTCCTATCATTAACATATCCATTTCAGAATTCGAAGATATAATTGGCTCATTTCGATCAATAACAAATCCCAAAATCATCCAACATACATTGCACATGGAAGTACTGACAAGGAAGATGGACGAACTAATAGATAAGCAAACAGAGTTACAAGACCTTCAACCTCATACCACTCATACAATAACAGTGAGTTATAGTGCCTTGTTTATCATTGTTATCATCGGTGTATGGCTAATCTATCGACATCTGAAGTCAACAAGGATCCGAGTCGTCAATAAGCCAGTTCCAGCTCCACGGCAGTCAACGCATGATCTTCAGTATAGTTTTGAAGTATAATACTTCAACAGGCGGCAGTATGTTTAAGCATAACTTTATTACATTTCACTAATTATTTTACCAATAACTAAATTAATTGATTGTTACGTACTATTTTTCATTTCATCTCATCTCACATTCAAAGAGCATTAGTACTATATTTGAATCAACATACTGATACAATAACTTCTGCATGCACAATAATCTTCCCAAACGAACGTTTCAAATGCAGACATTATGTCGGCACATTTTGCAGATTCTTTTCCCATATGTGGGAAACGAATCAACGACATATCAAATTTATTCTCGCGCCTGGGAAAATTATTGTGCATGTTATGCAGCGTCAGCTTTTTCTAGACTAAGAATTAGTGTAGGTAATTTGTTATAAATACGTTGGTACTAGTAAAATAAAATTGAGTTGTTCATCAAACGCTTTAGCATTCATTTCGAAGACGTTTCACAGCTCAGTGAGTAAAATCTATTTGGTAGAGTTTCCTGCCATAAAAGAGAATCCCAAAACCAGGCAGCAATTTTAGAAGTAGAGAAACCTGCTCTCTATAATTGCATAAGCCTAAACACCTGGAACATCAAATTCATGGCATCGCCCACCAGATTCGAGAAAATTACATGCAACAACGGCTTGCACAACCAATAATCGCACTTTAGCTTCAACTATCTCTACGATCATCAAGTCTACAAAGAGTATAAGCTCTATTGCAGTGTGGACTGATACTCATCATGCGAAATTGAACCCAATGCTACTCCCAGTCAAACAATTCTGACAGGAAATCGTTAAATCGTTGCTATCAATTAGAGATAGCGAACCCGTTGCTTTCTACAAGGTGGTGACCATCAATGGTGCTTTAATGTGAAATTGCCACTTATGGGCCAAGAATTTTTCACTTATATCAATTCACCTCTATCACAGTCATCATTGACGACATCATGATTGCTATCAGCCCTAGAGTCTCATTACTGGCAACACCCTAGCACAGAAACAATAATTTCCCCATGACTACGGAGATCATCAATGCATGCACCGAGAGTCAACCGAGCATCTTTTATGTCCTAAGATGCAAACAATCTATAATTTGGGAGAAATCCAGTAACTTGGCGTGTGACGCCAATCTGTTCAACAACAAGATCATATCGAACAGTCTTCTCACGCGACTGAACGACGACCATGTTTGAGTTAGATTACAAGAAGCCAACCAATGAATATTTGCATTCAAGAACCAACTAAATTGAATGCTATATATGGATCAACTACCTTTTGAATAACACTGGAAACAAACTGAAATACTTAAACTTCCAAATCAATGCTCATTAAGAAATAATCAACAGTCTCCAGAGCTAGTGCAGCATAAATAGCACCAAAAATTTGTCCTACACGTTTGCGTCCTTCAAGTTACCTACTAATGCACCTCACATAGCAGTATTTGAACTACCCAATAAAACTTCCTATGCAACAAGTGTTGAGGACTTTTTTGCGTTAGAACGAGTCCTGTTACACCAGCAACTGAGCGAATTACAAAACGAGGTTCATAGAACAATACATCAACGTTTGGCTACTCAACCTCATTCATTCTCACATTCACTACTCACTACACTACTTGACATTAAACATACACACCAAAATTGTACATCAAGCAGGCTAAGTTTAAAATTGTTTTTGAAGTTTAAAGAAATAATTAATTATCAATTGGTTGTTGGAAGAAAATTTGCTCCTTGTTGATGATTTCATTCAACAATATACAGTTATATCAGTAGATTTGACTAATTATAATAAAGTCATATTGACGATGTTGATGAAAACTCTCGTCTTTTGTTAAATAGCTTCCATATTTATAACTCGTAGTCATGATGTGTTTACAATTAGTTTCCATGTTTATAACTCATAGTCATAATATGTTTACACTTACTTTCCATGTTTATAGCTCATAATCATAAAATGTTTACACTTATATAATAAGTGTTGGAAATGTAAAAGCAACACAACACATTTATTCTGTAACTCTGGCAGCCACCAATTCTTCATATAACCAACTCACCATATTTCAGTATTCTCACCATAGTTGTAGCCATGTATCTGTATAATAGTTTGTCAGTCTACAATAAACTCTGTTCGAAGTCGGCTGCGTTTAATAGGTTATGGGCCCAGGCACCCAGACACAAGTACAAGTTTGTTGAGTTCTTTTTCTGACGCCGCGCGTAATTTCCTAAGTGCGAAGTGTTGAAGCGCAGGTGTGCGGGACAGTGGACTTAATTAAATTAAAAACGCTGTGTGCGTGTGACACCCCTTGTAACGCTGTGTGCGGGAACAAGGTACTAATACGTAATTGCAAATTAATGCCGCAATGTCAGTAGCAGCTTATCAAATTGAGAAGCTCAATGAGAGCAATTATGCCACATGGCATGTGCAGATGAAAAGCGCTTTAGTATGTGCAGATTTTTGGGCTATTGTGTGCGGCAAATATATAAAGCCCGAAGAAAATGCGCTGCATTGGGTGACGCAGGATGAAAAAGCACTAGCTACTTTGATGCTAAATGTTAAGCCTTGTCAGCTTAATTATATAAAAAATTGCAATACATCTGCAGAAGCATGGACAACTCTTCGAAACATTTACCAGCCGAACCAACCTGGAAGGAAGGTATCGTTGTTCAGAAAATTAGTACGCCTAACTTTGCCAGAAGGAGGAAATGAGAAAGAGCATGTTAGACAGTTTTCGGAAATTGTGGAAAATTTGTCGGCCGTTGACATTCAAGTGCCAGAGGAGATGTTAGTTATCATGCTGTTGGCCAGTCTTCCACCTTCATACGATAATTTCGTAGTTGCTATGGAGGCCCGAGACGATTTACCGTCCCTCGCCAATTTCACAGTTAAGCTGCTTGAAGAAGGCAACAGAAAGGCAGAAAGAGATGGCAACAGCGAAGCATGCGAGCAGGCATTCTACATAGACACCAAGAATTCAAAATACAAAAAGAAACAGCCAAACGGTCATGGAGGGAGCAACAAAACAAAGAATGTGCACGACAACACACACAATAACAAAGCATCAAAAGAAGGCAGAAGATGCTACAACTGTGGTCGCCGTGGACATTTCGCCGCAGAATGCGAGGAAAAAAAGAAATCGCAAAATAGGGGCAATCAACATGGATTTGCTGTGTTGAGTTCAGCAGCGACAGATAAAATTGATAATTGTGAATGGGTCTTAGACAGTGGAGCCTCAACTCACCTTTGTCACGAGTCAAGTTTATTTATTGAAATGAGAAAATGCAACGAAAAAGTATTTCTAGCTGGAGATAGCTATGTTATAGCGCAAGGCAAAGGGAAAGTTAAATTAAATTGTGAGCAAGAGATTACTCTCAACGACGTGTTGTACGCACCTGGCTTGAAAATGAATTTTATTTCAGTAGGCAAAGCGGTTAAACACAGCTATAAGGTGATATTTCATGAAAATTCAGCTGCGGTAGTAGACGCAAAAGGCAATGCATTGCTGAATGCAAAACTGCAAGAGGACATTTTTGTTGTTGAATGCAAAAAGAATAAATGCTTCTACGTGAATAAAATGGATGACCAAGCAAATGTGTGGCATAGAAAATTTGGCCATGTTAATTTTGACACGCTGAAAAGAATGGCAAGTACACAGTGCATTAGTGGTCTCAAAAATAATATTAATTGACGTGAAATGAAAATACCATGTGAAGCGTGTGCTAAGGCCAAGATATGCACAAAACCATTCCCTGGTGCAGCAGAAAGTCGAGCAAGAAATGTGTTGGAAGTAATACATAGTGATGTTTGTGGACCGATGCCTGTAAAGTCATTAGGCGATGCTCGTTATTTTTTAACATTAATCGATGACGCATCTAGATACATTTCTGTTTACTTCTTGAAATGTAAGAGTGAAGTACTGCAAAAGTTCAAGATTTTCAAACAACTGGTCGAAAATCAAACTGGAAAGAAAATTCGCCAACTCAGAAGCGATAATGGCAGTGAGTATACTTGCAATGAATTCAAAATTTTTTTGCAAGAATGCGGCATAAGACATCAGTTATCTGCACCTTATACACCGCAGCAAAACGGAGTTGCTGAACGCGCAAACAGGACACTTGTTGAGATGGCGAGAAGTATGATGATAAATTCATCAGCAAAAGAAGAATTTTGGGCTGAAGCTGTAGCAACAGCTGCATATTTGAGAAATCGTGTGTTAACTCAAGCTTTGAAAGACAATAAAACGCCTTATGAAGTCTTTTATAGAAAAATTCCGTCAGTTAAACATCTTCAAATATTTGGTTCATCAGCAATCGTCATGAATAAAAGAGCAAAAACCAAGTTTGCACCAAGAGGCAAAAGGATGATAATGCTGGGATATTCTGACGTATCAAAAGCATATCGTATGTATGACATGGAAAAGAGAATCGCCGTTATCAGCAGAGACGTGATTTTTGAAAATGAAGCCTGGCAAAAATCACAAGAAAACTTGAATGACCAATTCGTTTGGCCTTATGAAGAGGAAGCAGCGAATTCTAACACAAGTGACGAAGCGGAAGTCTGCCTGCCAGCAACTGATGCAATAATTGAAGCAGAAACTAACAAAAATGACGAAAATAGTGGGATTGCACCGGAAATGAGATTTGGGCCTGGAAGACCGAGAATTGTACGCACTGGTCGCCCAGGTAGACCAAAAAAACAATACAATGTTCTCAATGCTGTCCAACATGAACGTGATGCAACCATACCAATAACAGTATCTGAAGCTTTATCTGGAAATAATGCTGAATACTGGAGGGAGAGCATGGAGAAGGAGTATTCTTCATTATTAGAAAATGATACATGGGAATTAAGCGAACTTCCTAAAGGACAAAAGCCTGTTGGTTGCAAATGGGTGTTCAATTTGAAAAAGGACGAGACTGGCAACATTAAAAAATTCAAGGCACGACTCGTCGCCAAAGGCTGCAGTCAGCAGTATGGCATCAACTATAATGAAACATTTGCACCAGTAGTTCGGTATGCCACCATACGAATGGTCATAGCTCTAGCTGTAGAACATAAGCTACATTTGCACCAATTAGACGTCTCGAGTGCATACCTCAACAGTGAGCTTCACGATGAGGTATATATGAAGCAGCCCGAAGGTTTCACCGACGAACGATTTCCAGATCGTGTCCTCAAGTTGAAGAAGTCACTCTACGGACTCAAGCAGAGTGGGCGTGAATGGAATGAGAAGCTCGATTCCATTCTGAAGCAAATTGGTTTTAAGCCCTGTCCAAGCGAACCGTGCATTTATATAAAGCACAATGGAGGTAATGTTAACGTGTTAACCATTTACGTTGATGATCTGATTGTAGGTAGCAGCGATAAAGCCGATCTGATCGACATCAAGCAAAGGTTGGCGTCTGAATTCGACGTAGTAGATGGTGGCCCACTACACTATTTTCTGGGATTGGAAATCCAGAGAGAAGGGGAGACTGGTTCCATTACGTTATGCCAGCAGCAATACCTGAGGGGTATTCTGCGCCAAAACAATATGAAAGCCTGTCGACCAACGTCAAATCCATTGGTACCTGGGATGCAGATCAGATGCAACAATGAGAAATGTACCCGTACTGATCAGCTGGAATATCAGTCTCTGATTGGAGCGTTGACACACTTGGCGGTTTTAACGCGCCCAGAAATAATGCATTCTGTGTCAAAGCTAGCACAGTGCAACAAAGATCCACATGTGGAAAACATGGCAGCAGCAAAACATCTTTTGCGATATCTGAGTCACACGTCTAATTACAAACTCCACTATATCAAGACGGGGCAGCCTATTCGTGGATTCGTAGATGCGGACTGGGGTGGAGATGCTACGGATTGCAAGTCGTATACTGGATATGCGTTTATTCTGGCAAACGCGGTGTTCACATGGGAATCAAAAAAGCAAAACATAGTCGCCTTGAGCAGTACAGAGGCCGAATATGTTGCGCTTTCATCCGCAGCAAAGGAAGCCATTTTTCTGAGGAAGCTTATGAACGAGTTAGGGTTCACTTACCAGCAGCCCATACAGATTAACAGCGACAATCTGAGTGCGCAGCAGTTGGTAAAAAACCCGGTTTACCACTCACGTAGCAAACACATAAGTATTAAGTACCATCATGTGAGAGATTGTTTCAAGAAAAATGAAATATGTTTAAATTATATAGCTTCAAATGATTTATTAGCAGATATCCTAACTAAAAATTTACCGAAAATAAAACATGTAAAATTTGTAAGAGAATTGGGGTTGACCAAATAGTAATCAAACGTTAATTGAAAATGTATCGTATTGAGAAGGAGTGTTGGAAATGTAAAAGCAACACAACACATTTATTCTGTAACTCTGGCAGCCACCAATTCTTCATATAACCAACTCACCATATTTCAGTATTCTCACCATAGTTGTAGCCATGTATCTGTATAATAGTTTGTCAGTCTACAATAAACTCTGTTCGAAGTCGGCTGCGTTTAATAATAAGTACTTCGAAACCGACTGCAAAGGGGAGAGAAAAAAAAGAAAGAAGTAACTTATTATTTCAGTAAGTTATTATTTCAGTAACTTATTATTTCAGTAAGTATTTATCACTGAGTAAAAAGAAATAAATTATTTCGATCTTATAATTGGCGCAGTTAGGGCAGGAGTCTACCTGAGCAAAACGGAAAATAAGAAAAAAAAAGTGAAAATTCGAAGGGTATTGCAATGCCCTAGAACAGATTTTCAAAGAATTCGTTCTTCAACCGATTAGTCCGAGTTGGCTAAAAATATCTTTTAATAATATAAAAAGAAGTGATAATACAAAGGGTGTAACAAAGCCCAAGAACAGAATTTTCCGAAAATTCGTTATCCAACCGATTAGTTCGAGTTGGCTAAAAATTTCTTTCAAAAATATAAAAAGAAGTGATAATACAAAAGGTGTAATAAAGCCCAAGAACAGAATTTTCCAAAAATTCGTTCTTGAACCGATTAGTTCGAGCTGGCTAAAAATAACGTTTAAAAATATAAAAAGAACTGATAATACAAAGGGTGTAACAAAACCCAAGAACAGAATTTTCCAAAAATTCGTTCTCCAACCGATTAGTTCGAGTTGGCTTAAAAACTTCTTTTAAAAATAAAGAAGAAGTGAGAAGAAAGATGGCTAATTCTTTAATTCAACCATCAAAATTGGCGGGCATAATTCATTCAGAGCATCCAACGTTGAAGACGATAGCAGTGGATCCAGTGAAATTTGCAACCAAACTACCACAATACGATGGCTCCCGGCAAACACTCAAATTATTTATCGACTGCGTAAGGATTCTGATGGCATAACTTACCGGATTCGATCAAATATCACACTTGGCAATATTGAATATTATAAAAACGAAGTTCATAGTAAAGGCGCAACAAATATTAAATATAAATAGTCATGTAAGTTTTTGGACGGAAATAAAAAATGTGTTAGTGTCTTACTTGAGTGATAATAGAAATAGCTACCAACTGTTAGATGATTTAAAACTTATAGAATTCAAAACAAATGTACTGGATTTTTATAATGATATAATGGTGAAATTGCAACAACTTAACATTAAAGTTGAATTGTGAAGTTAAAGTAAATCAAGTGAAGTTAAAGCAAATCAAAGTATTGCACTAGATGTGTTCAAATATAAAATGATTGAACCCGTAAAAAGTGTTCTATTTACCAGAAATCCTGAAACTTAAGAGCAAGCTTTAGCGATTTTAGCTGAAGGAAATTACTTATATTACAAACGAAATTATGTAAATGGTGATAAAAATAAATACAAAAATTTTACTAAGAACTATGAAAGTACTTCTAATCGACAACAAAATCAAAATCAGTTTTCATCGGATTCAAAACAGTTTCGGGCATCTTCTCGTGAAAATTCGTTTAGGTTAAATAATCGTTATAATAATTTTGAAAACAAAAATTGAATTGAAAAATGAACTCAATCGAGAATTCGAAAATTTGGTCAACCACAGCCAATGGAAGTTGACTATACACAACAGTACGTCCAAACCAATGAAAATTTTCCATTACCTGCCTCGGATACAACTCAAAATTGCCATATATCCGAATGAACTCATATGGAATCCCTCTTAGATGCTTAATAGATACAGGTGCTGCTGTAAGAACTATTCAACCAAATTTGTGTCATCCTAAATTAAAAGTTCCAATACAGCAGTCAAGAATACCAACACTTAATTCAGAAATAATTTATAACTTTATTGTTTCTATAAAACCCTTTAAAGAATTTTGTGATCTTGAAAAAAAACGAAAATTTGATTTCTTAGAAACTTAATTTAGTGTTTGGTATGATGGTTTACTTGGAAACGATATATTGTCTACCTTTATAATAAGACGCTTCAAGTCAATGACCAATTATTACCACTTTACTTCAAGAAAAGTGAAGAAAACGAAACGAAAGTTCCCGATAAATTTACTAAAACCATAAAAGAAACGAAGCATAACAAGTATGAAGAACTTGCGGAAAGTTTCTGCTAATGCAAAGAATAATATTTTTGCAAAAAAGTCAGAGTATAAATCTTTAAAAAAGGTTTACTCAAAGCTATCTAATGAGATAGTGGCGTTTTCCGACCAGAGGAATCCATCAAAAATATACTTAATGAAATTCGTACGAATCATCTTAATTCGGAAGAAAAACAAAAACTATTACTTCTTATAAAAAAATATAATGAAACATTTTATCAGGAAGGTCAGGTATTAACATTTATCAACATTATAAGGCATCAAATCAAAACTAGAAATAATGAGCCTATTTATGCAAAAACCTATCGATATCCAGAAATTTAATTAAGTTGAGAGCCAAATTCAAGATTTATTGAAGCAAGGAATTATTCGAGATAGTGCTTCTCCATACTCTTCCCCTATTTGGATTGTTCCAAAGAAAATGGATGCGTCAAACAAACCTAAATTTCGGCTCGTTGTTTCCTATTCCTATTCTTATTCCTTACATTGACGACATATTGGAAAGATTAGGAAGATCAATTTACTTCACGACTTCAGATTTGGCAAAGGGCTTTTATCAAATTGGGATTGGTAAAGCAGATATCCCCAAAACTGCCTTTTCCACCAGTTTTGGCCACTACGAATTCACCCGAATTCTGTTTGGGTTAAAAATACCCCAGCGACATTCCAAAGGCTAATGAACTTCGTATTAGCACATGGATGATGTCATCATATTTAGTACATCTTTGCAAGAGCATATCGATTCCCTTGAGAAAGTTCTTAGAAAATTAAATGATGTCAATTTAAAGATACAATTAGACAAATCTGAATTCTTAAAATATGAAACCGAATTTTTAGGCCACGTTGTTACACCGGGTGGAGTCAAACCCAATCCTAAAAAAGTGGAAACAATATTAAAGAAAGATATTCCTAAAACTCAAAAAGAAGTTAAACAATTTCTTGGAATGATCGGTTATTATCGAAAATTTATAAAAGATTTTTCTAAAATTGCAAAACCCTTAACAGCAAAACTAAGGAAAGGTATCAAAATTGACACCAATGATAAAGATGATAAAGATAGCTTTGAGCAACTAAAGTTATTGGTAATGAGTGATCCGATATTAAAATACCCAGACTTTAATGAAAAACTCGTCGTTACTACAGATGCCTCAAATTATGCAATTCAATCGAAATTACTGGACCGACTTTTTCGACGCACACTGTACCGTGCTCGAAATTGCTACATTTCTTTCAAATCGGACTGGCTGTAAATATTGTTCGATTTGAAAAATAATATTTGCAGTAAGTCCGATTTAACATTGCCTGACTTGATGCTCGAGTCGAGGGCAAGAACCGGTAATGGGATTTTTTCTTCGCCTCGAGGATCAATTCAGAGCTCGCGACAGTCTTCATAAAGTTGTAGCGACGGGTGGTTGCTTTTAGCGAGGGTCCGGAATGATAGCGTCGTAGCACTCGTCGCAATTAAATCGGAGAATTTCGTTCGCGTTGGGGGGACTGTTTCTACATCGCGATTCTAAAGGATCCTTCTTTTGCAGATCACCAAGTGGGAATTTTATTTCGTGTCGATTCAATTCGCAAGAGAGAATAGTAAAAAGTGAGATAAATGTGCCCAGTGCGTTGAGTGCAAGTTAAATAATAAATGTTTCTACAAGAATATTGAATGATGTTTCGTGTCAACTAGTGTAACTAGTGAGCTACAAAGATATATTTTCTGGGTCTTGAATAGCTGCACTAGACGTTGAGGACGATATTTTAGCTGTTAGATATTGAAATGATCATCCAAGCCATACTTGCCAAGTATCCAGTTGAATTATCGGCGGAATGTTGCAGTGCGATGGAAAGTTGGACGCCATTTAGTGAATCGGGCGAAAATTGTGGGTTTCACGCCGCTTTAGCCCAGAAAGCTATCCTTAATAAAATTGTAATTGTGAAACTACAGAAACGATAGCTATTCAATACAAACGGCTAAATTAGTTCTAATAGGGAGAGAAATTTTGAGTACAACATTGCTGATGGTGAGGTAAGGTAAAAAGGTTGTTAAATAAATTAATATGCAATAGCAATGCTATTCATGATAATTATGAAACATACATAAATGTTCAATAGCAATGCTATTATTCGAATATTGTCATTCCTATGTAAGCTATCATTATTGTTCTAGTGGGTCATTACCGCGCAATCGCTTGCAATTCAGCAAATTCATTGTTGATTTTAATTCATTCAATGGATCAGTTTATGACCTAGTAAATTTTCAAGTGTGCATGCTTGCAAGTCAGCAATCTTGCAAGTATCGATATGAATTGATATTCGACCTACTTAAACAGTTATGCTAGCTTTTTAAATTATGTATAAAAGTAGTATAGTAATAAAGCTTATTGTCAGTTGCAAAGTACTTATCTTTGATAACCACCGAAAGAGACTCATAAGGAGTTTATCTCGTATACGGAAACAATTAAGTAAACTCAAAAGGAGTTTTATCTGAGTTCACAGGGAACTCAACAATCATTGGTGAACCCGACTTCTTCTTGGTGAACCATGACTTTATTTCTCGGCATGAGGCTGCGTCGAGCACCAAGACGGCCAACATTGAATATAGACAGATTTTTGTTAAATCGTAAATCTTAATATCTTTACAGAAAAACAAACATTGGCTAACATAAATTGGCAAATCAATCATGGAATCATTACTGGTCCGACAATTGGAATCAGGAGAAAAAATTGAACGCATAGTTCGGAACTACCGTAAGGACCCGGCGCAGCGCAAAGACCAGAAATATTTGGAGTCTCGCCGTGATGCACTTTCTTCATCTTGGAAGGAGTTCAAGGAAAATGACAACGCATTGTCGACATGGGCAGAAGATGCTAGCGATCTCAACTACTTCAAGAATGATTATTGTCGACAAATAAGGTCCACGGTAACGAAAACCATGGACGACATTGACAATAAATTGGACAATCTACAGGGAAGTTCAGGAGGGCTTTCCAACGAGTAGGCAGAATTCTCTTCAATCAGGTGCGAAGAAATTATGATAATGACTCATCGCAAACTTTTGCAAAGAACCAAAACCCAACTCAAAACAGAACAACCTATAGAATTTAAAGAGTCGCAGCTACAAGCCATTAAAATCCAGAGGGAAGCAATAAGAAAAAAACACATTGAAAACATGTAAGGCTCAGAAGTCCCTACGGAACACAATTATGAACAAACAGAATCATGGGTAGAAGATTTACAGATGCAGCTCATGCAAGCAGTCTCTAGTTTCAATGGCGTAGCTCAAACCAATATCAAGCTACCACGCATACAACTGCTGAAATTTTATGGAAACTATTTATCATGGCAAGAATTCCATGATCTTTTTTCACAGCTCATTGATAAAAATGCATTGAGTCCTGCAGAAAAACTTTTGACTAATTTGGCAGGAGAAGCAGAAGACCTTGTTAAGCACTTACCAGTCTGTGACAATAATTACGAGCCCGCTTGGAATCTAATAAAAGAGCGTTACCAAAACAAAAGACTATTTGTTGATGCGATTTTAAATAAACTTATATCAAAACCTGGAATCTGTGGAGACGGAGCTCATGTGATCAAGGCCTTGCACGATGTTACTCAGGAATGCGTGCGGGGACTTCAATCATTAAATATTGAAGTGGATCAATGGGACCCAATTCTTTTATTTATGCTCGTCAAGAAATTGGATAAAGAGAATCATATTTTATTTGAACAACCTCTTGAGTCTCCACGAGAAATCCCAAGTATGAAAGTGTTTTTACGTTTCCTGAAACTAAGATTCCAGTCTTTAGAAGCGCTGGGTAACAAAATCGCCCGGCCATCAAAGGGAGTGCAAAACAGAACCCCACTTACTACCGGAAAATTAACCGAAAGTTGTTGTCAGCTTTGTAAAAGCAATCATCCGATTAACCATTGCGAAAAATTCCTTAACATGGAATTTTCAGCAGGGAGAAAATGTATATCTAAATGGCAGCTTTGCTCTGATTGCCTTAAATCAGGTCATTCTGTTAAAACATGTACTTCAACAAGTTGCTTAAAATGCGGTAAATGACATAACACGTTGCTTCATCAAAATAAGGGACCAGACGAAACACAAACAAGATCAAGTCAAGTCTTGACAATGCAGCGGCCTGATTTCCAAGTATCTTACGTCTTTTTGGGAACATCATTAATAAACATACAAGATACAAACGGAGAAGTTGTTACCGCCAGAGCACTCTTAGATTCTGGTTCACAAATCAGTTTTATTGCTGAAAAGCTACATAAAAGACTTGGATTTAAAGGGATTTCGCAAAAACAAGCTATATTAGGAATCGGAAATTGTTCTCAATGCACGACCAAACGGGTATGCTTAAATTTGATCTCTAAAACAAGTAACTTCAAAACTCCATTCGAAGCATTCATTTTAAAAGAGATTACAAGCCAGCATCCAGAAAGACTCGTGGACGTTTCAAAATGGTCCATTCCCAAAAACATTTCACTCGCCGATCCAACATTTAATGTACCACAAGCGATAGATGTGCTGTTAGGAGCCGAACTTTTCTGTTCTTTGATGGTCTCAGGAAAAATATGACTTGGAGCTCACTTACCAAGTCTACAGAACACTACTCTTGGCTGGATGATCTTGGGAAAGGCAAAAGGCACATCACACGAAGCAAAATTCTGCGGAGCAGTTAGAGATTTAGATGAGCAACTGGAAAAATTCTGGGAAATTGAAGAAAAGAGTATTGATTTACCATTAACTCTATCTGAAGAAGACAAAGAATGTGAGAACTTCTTCACCTCAACTGTAGCAAAAAATGCTGACGGAAGATATATAGTACGTCTTCCATTTTTAGAATCACCCAATCGTCAGGGTCAATCCAGACAAATTGCAGTACAAAGATTGAACAGTTTACAAGGAAGATTCATTCACAACCCAGATCTGCATACAGTATATAAAAATTTCATAGATGAATATTTGAAACTAGATCACTTGGAACTAGTAACATCCGTAGACGAAGCAAAACCACATTATTATCTACCACAACATTGTGTTTTACGGCCAGAGAGCTTAACCACTAAATTACGGGTCGTATTCCATGGATCGTCAAAAACCTCAACCAATTTATCGTTAAACGATATCCTGCAAACAGGACCTACACTACAAGAAAATCTGTTTAATATTTTACTCAGATTTCGATACCATAAATATGTGATTACGGCTGATATTGAAAAAATGTATCGGCAGGTGTTAATCCAAGAGGACGACATAAATTTTCAACTCATTCTTTGGCAAGACCTAATTGAAGGCAAAATAAAGACCTATCGGCTTAAAACTGTCACTTACGGTACGATGAGTGCTCCATATTTAGCAATTAGGTGCTTGAAAAGGTAAGCAGAAGACAAAGGCTCGATATTTCCTGCAGCAGCTCAAGTAATGATTCGAGATTTTTACGTAGACGATTTGCTAACCGGTGTTGATGACATAGATGAAGCAGTCATACTTCAGAATCAACTGAAAATATTACTTAAAAAAGGAGGATTCCATCTACATAAATGGTGTTCTAATAATGCAAAGCTTATTGAATCAGTGCCACCAAAGGACAGAGCAGCAGAATGTAACATTACAACATTAGAAAATGATAACATTATCGAAACATTGGGTTTAAGCTGGAATCCTACACCAACAAATTCAGGATAAAAATATTGAATCACACGAGCAACCGGCAAATAGCTAAACGAACAGTCCTGTCTGAAATGTCAGAGCTATTTGATCCTTTGAGCCTGGTTAATCCAGTAAACGTTTTAGCAAAAATATTTATGCAGCAACTCTGGCAGATCAAAATTGACTGGGACACCTTACTTCCAGAAGACCTTCAACTGAAATTGACAACTTATAGAGCTCAGTTACCCATTTTAAGTTCTTTGAAAATCCCAAGAAGAATTAGAACATTTGGAAAGTCAACTAGTATCCAACTACATGGATTCGCAGATGCAAGTGAACGAGCATATGGAGCCTGCATTTATTTACGGTCTCAAAGCGCTGGAGGCAGCACTACCGTATTTCTAGTATGTTCAAAAAGTCGCGTAGCACCTGTGAAAAACCGAACTATTGCTCGATTAGAGCTGTATGCTTCTCAATTATTGGTTTAATTAATGAAGCAAGTTAAAGATGCTCTTCAAGTCACAATAGAAAAAACTATTTTTTTGACTGATTCAATGCTTGTACTGCAGTGGATTGCGTCACCTCCATCTAAATTCACAACTTTCGTTGGGAACAGAGTAGCAGCAATACAAAGGGCAACAGGAGACGGATTATGGCAGCATGTCGAGTCTAAAGAAAACCCCGCAGATATAATCTCACGAGGTATGCTTCCATCGCAGCTGCTATCAACAAAAATATGGTTTGAAGGCCCTACTTTTTTAAAACATTCTATACGAGTTCAAACAAAAGTCAGTGAAGCTATAGTTCCTGCAATACGAAAGACCAAATTTGTTTTAGCAGCGTTCAACATCAGCTCCGATATTATTCAAACTATACGTCATAACAATAATTTTCAACGACTGCAAGAGGTACTAGCTTTAATCATTCACTTTGCACATAACTGCCGTGTGTCAAAAGAACAACGACTTTACGGCAAACCAACACCAATTGAAATGGATAAAGCTTTGAAGTTAATAATTCGCAAAGTGCAGGAAGATGATTTTCAAGCAGATTTGCAACAACAGCAGATTTTAATCGTCCCGCAAAAACAATTCCAATTTGATTCTGCTTTCGAAGGCTTATTCCGCAAAACGATCGAGTTTCCCGTATCAATTATTCTCTGCTTTTATAAGCTTTAGAGACAATATACGTTGTCTATGCGATTATAGACAAGAAGGGAACCGTGATCACAAATCAATAACCTTCTAGAACTTGTCAATATTGTCGTTAATCAATGTGAAGTCTGCCAGTCCGTTAAATATGACCGTAACCCTATTAAACCTAAATTTCAGTTTTCCGAAACAGCAACAGATATCAACCAAATCATATATATTGATATTTACACCATAAATAAATATAGCTTTATGACAGTTATTGACAAATTTTCTAAATTTGGTGCAGCGTTTTATTTGACAGATAGGAATCACATTACCTTAATTGATGCACTCGAAGAACATTTTGCAAAAATAGGCAAACCGAAGAAAATTTTCGCTGGAAATGAGTTCAACGGAGTACTCATAAAAGATTATTTAAAAGAACAAAACATAATAATATATTTCACAAGACCTCACAGCCATACGGGAATTGCGGATGTGGAAAGATTCCACGAAACTATTGTAGAAAAATTTAGGATACTTGTTCACAAGCAAGCAAAATTTTCAGTTAGACGAAAAATACAGTTAGCGATCCGAAACTATAATGAGCGAAACCACTCTACAATCAAATGTAGTCCAATCAACGTTCAACACCATAAAGTAGATTATGATAAAATTAAGAAGATTAAGATTATTAGAAGCTAAAGAAAAATGGATCAGCAAAGCTAATAAAAGTAGTGAAGAGTATGTTGAAGTGAGAAGCTTGGGTTTCATAAAGAACTATAAAGCCAATAGATTGAAATATCAACCAAAATACATCCAAAGCAAACTTCAAAACATCCATCCAACGAATATAAAAAGACCCCTCAAATATAATGATTTGCTAGAAAACGAAGAAGATAATGCTAACACTGATTATGAATTCAGACAATTTTCTGAAGAACAAAATGCTATCATAAATAGAGTATCTACACAGGATTCTCCAAATGAAATCCTAATCACAAAATTTAATTTAAATATAGAAAAACGCGATATTTGGACTTTAAAGAATAATAATTGGCTAAACGACATCATCATAAATTTTTATATGTACCTTATTAGAGAAAGAAGCGAAAGGGAATATCTCAGAGGATTACCGAAAACATATGCTTTCAATACCTTTTTTGTAACCAAACTTTTAGAGAACGGATATGAAGCTGTCAAAAGATGGACACGACGAGTCGATTTATTCTCGTTTGACATCATTCTAATTCCTGTCCATGTTAATTCGAACCATTCGACGGTAGCAATTATTGACTTAAAAGAAAAATCTATTAGATATCACGATTCTTTAGGGGGTACAAACCCCCAATTATTAACTGTTTTAGAAGAATATCTTAATAGCGAGTCTTTAGATAAACAAGGGAAACCATTCGATTCAAATAACTTCATAAAAGAAAATGCTAAAAATACTCCAAAAGAAGAGAATGGTAGTGATTGTGGTGTTTTTAGTTGTATTGTATCGGAAATTGTTTCAAGAAATGCTAAATTAACATTTTCACAGCAAAATATTCCTTACCTAAGAAAAAGGATGATTTTGGAAATTATGCAAGGCAAATTATTTAACTAGAGTTTTTACTATTCTATTTGGCAACCCTAAATCTTTATACACCAATATTAACTTTTCGAACGAATATTTGAACTTTATAAATTATGCAGATTCTTTGGACATTACTTGTACTTATTTCAACATTGACTACAACCAAAGGACAATTAAACATATACGAAATCACGGATCAATCTGGATATACGGAAATACGACTACATGAAACAGACATTGTTCACAAGACGAAATTAATACTACATTTTATTAACACAACTGAAATACTTGACGTAATTAACATTCTTACCACAAATGTCAACAACCTGAATGACAAAGACTTACTTTTAACAGAATTACAACATTTACGAACTTATCGTAGAAAAAGAGGACTCATTAATATTATTGGCTCTATAAACAAATGGCTTTTTGGAACCATGGACGACCAAGACAGACAAGACATAAATAAACATTTACAGACAATAGACTTAAATAGCCACAACGCAATTAATAATTTAGATCAACAAGTAACAATCAATAATTATTTTAATAGAAGCATTATTCAATTAAAGAATATAATTGAAAACGACAGAATACTATTTATCAAAAACGTTAATGCCATTACAAATTTAACTTTCAGTAAAACTATGTTTCATGATATTCTTTTTAAAACCCAAATTCTAAGAAATAAAATAGAGCACATACAGGATAATGTTGCATCAGCAAAAAGTGGCATTTTTCATCCTAATATACTTACCGATGATGAAATTCAAAGTTATAATATCGATCTTAACAAATTGCAACAAACTAAACTCGGAGTTACTTCTTTTAGAGAGAAAATATTGATATTTGCTATTAAAATACCAAAAGAATACATAACTGTAGAACTCAGAACGGTTTTGCCAATGCCAAACAATTTATATAAAGAAATAGACGCTGATGAAGAAATTACTTTTAAGTATAATGACAAAATGTATAAATATGAAAAATTGAAATACCTAAATGAATTGGAATCATCCAAACATTGTGTATATAAACGAAATTGTAAATTAATAATAAATAACATTACTGAAATTATCAAAATAGATGAAGAAACTTTATTAGTTAAAAATGCAAACCACTTAAATTTTAATCACACTTGCGACAATAGAAAATTAAAACTTAATACGAACATGTTAATACAATTCAATAACTGTGAAATTAAAATTGTTGACCATTTCTTTTCAAATATTAAAAATAGATTCGCAGAGAGATTTTATTACCCTAATGAAATACATAATGAAAATTTCAAAAACAAAGTTACCTTAGAAAAAATAGTTTTGGAAAACGTTAAAAATGTTCAGAAAATTAACGAACTCAATCATCATAAAAATGTTTCATACGGATTTAACGTAGCCTCAATATTTTTAATTACTATTTTAATTTTGATATCCGTAATTTTATACTTGAGAATAATAAAACCAAAAGAATGTAAAACCAGAATTCAGGAGAATTCAGATTGTAAGGGGGGAGAAGTTATGTATACGGCGGCGCCCGGTCGCGAAAATGTAAAATTACCTGGCGGGAAATATGACGCCCTATTGCACATCGTGAGAAAGTCCGTTACGAAGCGCACAAATGCAGACGCTGATTTAGAAAATCTGCATCTAGGTGAACATGACTTCGTCTCATCAAATTAGATAATTCAGTTAGTCTACATTTGTTACTCCGACTAGATAGTTGATCTAGATTTCCTTCTAATCAACATACAATTCCGATTTAATCAAAAGTGTTTTTTTCTACAGTCCGCGGTAGGACTTGTAAAAATTTATATTTTTTGTTCGTTTGCTCGGCAACATACAAAACTAGCTATTTAAATTATGTATAAAAGTAGTATAGTAATAAAGCTTATTGTCAGTTGCAAAGGAGTTTTATCTGAGTTCACAGGGAACTCAACCAACAAAGGTAAAAGGTAAAAAGCATGAACGACTAGATGGCCCTTCGACTTCAATATTGCAGCGTAATCGAGGTGAAATGTTTAGCAGTTTGTTTGTTCTGATACATTTTCTTCCGACACTGAATGTGAATAACGGACATTGGCCGAGTAACTTATAGTGGAGTTTTCACAAAATTTAAACACGTAAATTCTTATCTTGTGCATAAACAGTTTAATGCAATTAATTCAATAGTGAAGCAAACGTTTCTTTTTCTGGATTTGGATCCGCTACATTTAATCTGTGGTCAAGAAAAGAAAAAAATAGATAAAAATATATATACAAACTTTATTTGAATGCTCCTATTAAGATTCTTGTTTATGATTTTTAGATGACTTAATATGCCAGCCAGTAAACTATTTTGTAATTTGTATGTAAAAGAAAAATCTCTGGCATATGAAACAAGGCTCTCGAATCGAGCTCTCTTGTTGTACTGTAAATTTTACATATTTTTGCAAAAATATATAGAATATCTATTTGACATGGTTTATGCCATTACAGTTGAAAAAGCTGAAGTGGATTCATTGGCCACCTTTACTATGTTATAGGTTAAATTTCAAGTGAAACTAATAAGTTTATATAAGTATACAAACACAATTAGTTGATTAAAAGCCTTCATTATGAATAAGTGATTGAGAAACGATACCTCGGTACTTTTACATTGATATGTATATTTCTTTTTCCAAACGAAAAATTAATGAACGGCTCTCTTTATTTTTGGGTAGAATATAATCAAAAGGATTTGTTGACTTGAAAACCGCGGCCTTCTTATTGGGCGAAGGCCCGAGAAATTCTTTTCCTTTTCAAGGTCCGCGCGAGACCTGGCTGCTCATATGCATATGAATGCTGCTCATATGAATAATGAGTTGTTTTTTTTTTTATTTTCAGCACTTTTAAGGCAATACTGGCCAATCGTTTTTAGAATTTGCAAAAAAACGGATACTGGCCAATCGTTTTTAGAATTTGCAATTTTTGGTAGTAGTTTCTTTTTGATTTGTGGATAATGGCCAGTATCAGTGGGTGGAGGACCCCAGACTACCGGGGTCAGGGCTCCGCCACCATCGGGGGCCCGGGGCTGTCTACCTCACCGTGGTTCCTCTGAAAAGAGAATTAGCGTTTTTTCCCGCATTTTCCGCTTCAGATTTTCAATTTTCTGGCTCCGTGCGTCGTCACGAGCACTGAGTTTGCTTAGTTAGCCCATGTTGCAGAGCCACGGGTGGTTTCCTTAACGGAACTATGCCCCCTTTTGTCCCTTGGGTATTTTTATATAGCAGTTTGCGGCTACGTTATTAGGACGGATGTAATAATACGTAGCATCCCGTCTTTCTTGAGAGCTGATAAACCCCATTGTTTCATGAACCCACCCCAGCCGCAGCGAGCTAGCAAAGCGGCATCCCAGCATCCGTCGGGGTTGGTTGAAGGGTGCTCCGCTAATGCGGACGAGGGGCCTTCACGGCCATTTCTAGGGCACTTTGCTCTCGGGACTATTCTTTTTTTTTAATTTGCCTCTTGAATGGCAGTAGTCATTCACTTCTGTTGGACCTTAGCCATCTTGGCTCCGGACTTCGGTCTGATTCTGAGTTGTGCTAAAGTCTAGCACTCTCCCAATCTCATATTCGCTACAAGGAGATAATAATCTGGGCTCTAAAGTATTTCCGACCATATATTCGACGCAAGCCTCTTACTTGGCTTGCGGGTTTGAAAGAACCAAATCCTAAACTCCAGCGTTCGAAAATCCAAATGGAAGAGTACAATTATGAAATAGAGTACATGAAAGGCAAAGAAAATATTGTAGCAGACTATATTTCAAGACCTGTAATCAACTTAAACATAAACAGTAATGAAAACAATTACGATAATTGCGATAACGATTCATTACACGCAACATGTCACAGTGCCGAAGAAGGTAATTTAAACTACATTCAAATAAGTGAAAGACCATTGAATGTTTTCACAACACAAATAATAGTTAGAAAAGGAAATGAAAGCACTACAAAAATTGAAAAACATTTCAATAGAACTAGGAAGATATTTATTTTTAAAGAACCAGATAAAAAGTTATACAACTATATCTTGAAGAATCACTTACCCGCTAAAGGTTTTGATGGTTTATATGTATATCCCTAATGAAGAGCTATTCAGAAAATTTCAAGAAACATATCTTAAGTGGACAGCACCCCATAATCTAGTGAAATTGGTCAAAAGCCCGTATTTACTATTTGACTGTGATGAGCTGAGTAATATTCATGAAGAAATCCTTCGCGAGCATTTGAAGAATAATCATCGTGGAATAGCGGAAGTTTACCGAAATGTCAAAACTAAATATTACTACCCGAATCTTAAAGAGGAAATAACAAAGTTAACTAACAATTGTGAAATTTGCAACATAGCTAAATACGATAGGCATCTACCTAATCCGCCTTTAAAAAAAAACTAAAATACCAGACAAACAGTTACAAGATCTTCCAGACATTCCAAACAGATCATATAGCATTATTTTCAAATGCTATCAATAATACATTCTTGCATTAACGTGCACAATTCACCTGAATTGTGCAACGCTGAATTGTGAAACGAAGATCAAGTTGCACACGCGCATCCGCTAGAAACAATTTGTCTACATTTAATTTATCTAAATTCCAAAGGTCTGCATTGGAGTACTTTGCTCCAATTACAAATTCATTTCGTGACGGTTGCAATTCCGACGGCAAACCGAAGTTTCATTTTCAATCAGCAACAAACTTGTAGTTAGTTCTAAGTTAGACTTAAGTAAGTCAACTCGACTATATCATTACCGGGGAATAAAGATTATATATCAGATTATATATTATAATAAACCCGTGTTTTAATCGTTACAATATTTTTTTTAAGAAATATTAAAACGCGAATCTTAAGTGGCGCAGTCGGTAGGATACTGCAGACACTATCGCCAACTAATATCGTGCGTGTCGAAAGTCGTAAAGTTACGGAAAAGAAAAAATTAATGAAAGTTATTAATTCAACAAAATCGTTGGAAGGGTCGACACAAGTCTTAAAAGACCTTTTAAAACCCCTTCTTAGACTGAAAGGGCTGATCCAACTATAAAAAAAAAATATAAAAATTAAAATAAGTGTATAATATAACAGTGAAGAAAGCAGTAAAGATCTGCCCGCCAGCAGTTAATTACATTTTTTTATGGAGCCCGAAGCACCAGTTGCCATCAACAATTAGTTAAATTGAAACAACAAGGAACCTGAAACACCAGTCGTAACCAGCACTCAATTATAGCTTGGAATTGAAGACAGTGAAGACTCGAAGGACTCGCCAGGAGGAAGCTCAAGTAAAAGAAGTTCAAGGTCAGACGTTTTTTATCCAACATCACTATTTCTAAATGAATCAAACTATTGTATACTTCAGGGGCGGCTCGTCGTTGTACGCAAAGGAAGCAGTGCTTCCCTTGCTAAATACTCTCTACACAAGAAAATTAACTTAACAATACATATTGAAATACAAAACAAATCAAATATTCAACAAATCAAAACAAATATTCAACATCAATAAAAAAAATTTACAAAACACAAAGCATTCATCTCATACACGAGATTGCTCTAGCAGCCAAAGTGCTTTAAAAGTAGATTTACAGCAACGCAACGAGATATCTTGCATTTGAGTGAAAACCTCAAGCATCTTGTACCATTGTAAGCCAGAACGCTCAGCTCATTGCAGCGTATTGAAATATGCCACACAGAACACTAAAGCGATCTTGCCTCAATGCACATACCATGATGTGTGCATACATCCCACAGCAAGCATTACACAATTAATGGTCGTAAACACTTTGCAATGAATGTTCACAAATAGCAGCGCAGACGCTGCTTAGCTCACCGCGTCTTCCTGGGTAGAGAAAATCAAAAAATCCCTTGCTTATTCGGCCGCTAAATGGCCGAGAAATATTTGTGAATGGACGCAGCACGATTTGCAGCGTTCTCTGCTTGGTTTCTGTTTCGCTATAGAGCTTGGAGCTGGTTTGCTTTAGGCAAGTGAGTTTAGGATGTTATTTGTATGTATCTATACTGTAATGGATGCATTGGTTAGCATTGGATGTTATTTGTATGTTTCGTTTCTGTAATGGATTTATTACTGAGTTCAAGAGTTAAATGTTTGCTGCAGGTTGAAATTCTTTTGATTTGTCTGTTTGCTTGTTTGTGCTGAAAGTGCGTATGTTAGTATTGGAATGATTAAAGAAAGATAGTTTAGTGTTAATGTTCGGCATACAACGTGAGGTTTTTTAAAACCCAAATCTTAGAGACATGCAGCTGATTTTATGGAAGAGGTATGAACGTATTTTTTTTTAACAAATGCTTAATAATGGTATATTTGTGTGTTCTATTATTAGCTTGTTAATACATAGAATAAAAGAAATATTTGAGTATGCTCTATTAATATATGTATGCACAGAATAGATACAATGTCTTATGGGGTAAATCTAACCCCACCTTGTATGGGTGAAGAATTATTTTCACATTGTATGCCGAAGGTTTATTCATTTTGTCTTGGAAATTGAATTTCATTTTAGAAAATCTACTGCGGTATATTTTTCTCTTAGACTATTTGAGGAGACAGAGGTACTTTATAGATTCGTCGTGACCAGGAACACTAATTTCAGTTTTTGTTTAAAAAAAAAATTGTTCTAATTTGAAATGTCTTGGATTTTAATTTGTAATCTTGCACCATTTAAACATTAATGAGATTGATGGTGATCATAAAGAGTAGAAAAGTCACTGAATCAAACAATTGGAAATCGAATGCAACTTATTTATGATACATTTGCTGCGCTCAAGTTTCTACTTGTTTATTCTTGAAAAATATGGAAAAATATATCTGCTTCCCCGAGTCTTAAAGACACGAGCCGCCACTGGTATACTTATGTGCATACGTATTTCTATATCATAAATTGTATTTGAATTACGTTTAATATATTTCGTTGGATTATATCCATATGTACGAAAGCTACGAATGGTAAATTCAATTCAAGCAACCTAATTCCAAGCCATTTTTCGTTGGATTATTATTATAAAATTAACAAAAAATATTTTTCCATATGTATATGAATATATACAAACACATATTGTAGTTTTCATATAATAATATATTAAGCTATTTTAAGTACGTAAATTTTGAACAAAATTCGTTTTTGCGAGGAAGTATACAAGTGAAATTATAGAAGTGAAAATATAGAAGTGAAAAATATAGAAGTGAAAATTATAAAAGTGAAAGTGTAAAAATTATTTTCAATGTATTGGTTTCTTTTTGTGAATAAATTAAGCGTGCTTTAGAGATTATTTGTCGTTAGTCTCCTATGTCTAATTCCGATATTAGTTCAGTAATTGAACAAATAAAAGTAGCCCGGGAACAATCAAACGAAATATCGCGGATTTGTAATAATTTCTTCAATCCCGAATCGGAAGAAACCACAATGTTATCTCTTTCAATTGACCCTTTAATCCTTCGGCTTTCCAGAATTCCATGGAGCGTTTAAAGAGCTCCAAAATTTCGTCGATTTAATCGACAAAATCTATCCCTTACTTCTGAGATATGATGAAACATCTCAAGCAATCTTTTCAGACCAAATTAAGGCCAAACTGAAAGGAAAAGCGAGAGAAGTCATCGATATTAACTCGCATTTAACAACGTGGGCCGACATAAAGTCGACATTGCTTAATAATTTTGGTGATAGATTATCGTTAGAAGAGCTCTATGATGAATTACGTTCAGTGAAATTTCGAAAAAATAGTGTAAAGTTTTATTCGGAAATTAAAAATGTTCTTCGAAGATTGAATACCAAAACTAAGCAAATCGTTAGTGAAGAAACTCAAATCGGGGATATTGTGCAAGCAAATAAAAATTATGCTTTAACAATATTTAAAAACAAGCTGCCAGAGCCAATGCGTTCTCTTCTATATTGTAGGAACCCCAGAAGTCTAGAGGAAAGTATGAATATCCTTCACGAATGCGGATATGGTTTTCTCAATCCAAACCCGAGTAATAATTTTTCAAAACCTCGAAGTGGAGATAAACTTCAAACCAAACGTTCGGAAAAATATAATTATAACAATAATGGTCACAATAACAACCGCGAATATAATCAAAATCATAAACAACATAACCAGAATCAATCATCGTATAATAATAGCTTCACATCCAACAATCGAAATAATAAAAATCAGGATTGTAATTATAATAAACGAAATCAGGATACAAACTACAATCACTTTAATAAAAAATATAATAACCACTACAATAATTAGAAATCATCAGGAAGTAGACGCGATTTCTACCATTATAATAATAACGATAATCCATTCGGAAATAATAGTAGACAACATTTTTCAAACCCCAAACCCGAACCAATGGAAGTTGACCTAGCTCAAGTCAACGATCAAACTAAAAATATAATATCTGAAATTTTCAGTATCAGGCCTCAAACGAAACCTTCCCCATATAATAGTAAAATCAAATACCAAACTATTAAAGTTTATAATTGATACGGGTGCAACACACTCAGTCGTCAATTCAAATTTATGCCATCCTAAATGGAAAACACAGCTTGTAAACCCAATAAAAATTAAAACCTTGAACAATACCGTTGAAATCGAGGAAAAGGTAACTATTCCCATTTTTGATGAATTAAGCTCCACATCCGATATGTACGACTTTCTTGTTTGCCAATTCCACCATGAGTTTGATAGATTAATTGGGAACAATATTTTATTGGACTTGAAAGCCGTAGTTGATTATAGGGATAACCAACTCATATGTGGCGCGAAAATTGCCAAACTACATTTTGATTTGAATGAGAATACTAGCGAAAATTTTCTAGTATCTCAAGAATATGAAATAGTAGAGATGAATTTACCAGCTACCAAAAGGGACGAACTAGGCTATGTTAAGGAACAAAAAGCCAGTGACGACTCTTATACAATTGAAGAGGGAATATATAATATACAGAACTTTGAAATTAATGTTAATATAAAAAAAACCCTTAGGTATGCCTATTTTAGATAAATCAGTTACACCTCTACAGATAGAAGATGTAAACGAAGAAAATTTCAACATTATTGGCAGCCAGGACAAAATAACACCCTTTGAAAATCTTAGAACTGAACACTTGAATTCCGAAGAGTGTAAGGCAGTTCTCAAATTGTTAAAAAGATATAATTCTATTTTTTATGATGAGAAATCAGACCTCACTTTCACAAATGTTATTAAGCACCAAATTCGCACAATCGACAACGTGCCCATACAGTGCAAAAATTATATGTATCCTTATGCATTAAAAAAGGAAGTTGATATCCAAATCAAAGATATGCTTGACAAAGGCATTATTCGCCATAGCAATTCTCCATACTCTGCACCAGCCTGGATCGTACCAAAAAAGCTAGACGCCAGTGGTACAAAGAAATGGAGACTTGTCATCGATTACAGACGACTAAATGAAGTCACAATCGATGATAAGTATCCAATACCAAATATCGATGAAACTGCCAATATTTTACAACGCTTGATCTAGCTAAAGGGTTTCACCAGATCGAAATCGATGAACCCGATATTCAAAAAACAGCATTTAGTGTTGTAGAAGGACATTACGAATATCTCCGTATGCCATTTGGGTTAAAAACGGCTCCAGCCACCTTTCAACGCTTAATGAATCATGTTCTACGAGAATATACGAACAAAATATGCCTAGTGTACTTGGATGATATCATTATCTTTTCGACATCATTACAAGAACATATGGATTCCTTGAGTAAAATATTTAAGCGACTACAAGAAGTAAACCTCAAAGTCCAAATGGACAAGTCCGAATTCCTCAAAAGAGAGACAAAGTTTCTAGGCAATATAATTTCCACAGAAGAAATAAGCCCAAATCCCAAAAAAATAGAATGTGTAAAAAATTTTCCGATACCCATCACTCAGAAAAAAATAAAGCAGTTTTTAGGGCTCACCGGCTACTATAGAAAATTCGTCCAGGATTATTCAAAAGTAGCAAAACCGATGACCCAATATTTGAAAAAGGGATCTGTACTAAACCCGTCAGATCCAGAATACATCGAGAGTTTTGAAACCCTAAAAAGATTGTTGATAAATGACCCAATTTTGAAATACCTAAATTTTACCGATGCAAGCTAATATGCACTTGGAGCTATTTTATCACAAGAAAACCATCCAATATGTTACGCGAGTCGCACTTTAAATGATACGGAAGTCAATTACAGTACAATAGAAAAAGAACTTTTAGCTTTCGTCTGGAGTACAAAATATTTCAGGCCATATCTTTTCGGACGAAAATTTGTCATCGAGACAGATCATCAGCCTTTACGCTGGCTATTTTCAATAAACGAGCCAAGATCAAAATTGGTGAGATGGCGTTTAAGATTATCAGAGTTTGATTTTACCGTCAAATACAAAAAAGGGATTAAAAATGCTAACGCTGATGCATTATCGCGTATAGAACCAGCAGCAAAAGTGTGCGTAGTTGAACAATCAAGCTCAATTCCAACTAGTACCGCGTGCATCAACGTATTCAAAACACAGATCATTATTAATAAAGCAAATTCAGGCTCGTTTAGGATAAAAAGACAAAACATTTTCAGTAAGAACAGAATTACGGTCTCAGTCAAAGCACTAGACGAACAGACAGCCATAGTACTTTTAAAAAATCATTTCAATCCAAACGGACTCAATGCAATATTAGTAAAAGACTCTGAATTTTTTGAAACTATCAAACACGTATTCCTACAACATTTTTCTAATAATAATAAATTCAAAATAATCAAATGTGAATCTATGGCAGAAGACATCGTTGACGAAGAAAATATAGCGGAAATAATCCATCATGAGCATTTGAGAAACAATCACAGGGGGGTCGAAGAGGTATACAAAGAATTGAAAATCAAATACTGCAACCCAAAAATGAAAGAACGAATAACAAAATTTATAAACAATTGCGATTTATGTAACGCTGAGAAGTATGACAGACGACCAGTTAAGCAACAGTTCAAAATAACGGAAACTCCTGATGGACCAAGAGAAATAATACAAGTTGATATATTTTATAGTCTAAATAACACCTTATTTTTAACCTTCATAGACAAATTTACAAAATTTGCGCAAGCCATTAAAATTACTTCAAGAACTTGGACAGAATGCAAGAGAGGCAACTTGCAATACCTATGTATTATAGGAAGCTTTAAGAAAATGATTATGGATAATGAGTTAGGTTTTAAAGCGATTCCATTAATTGAATTTTTCTCCCAACAAAATATTGAGGTACACTATACATCCAATAACCATAGCAATTCGAATACTGACATTAACAGACTACATAACACACTCAATGGATATTTAAGACTACTTAGACATGACGAAAATAAAGATACCGATACTGTAGAAGAAAAAGTCCTGAAAGCAATACACTATTACAATAATTCATTTCATTCTACCACGGGAATCAAACCAATAGACTTTCAACTTGGAAACATAGATCGTGCTGATTATCCAAAAATTAAGGAGAGAATTGTGAAACTCAAAGAGCGAGTAATTAATAAACTCAATGCAAATAGAGAAGCTGCAAGTGTTAGAGAAGGACCCATATTTTTAAAGGAAACAAGAGGTGGAAAAAACCATTCGAAATTTCGAAAAATCAATGTGAAAAAATTAGACGAGGATCATGTCGTTACTGAAACAGGCCATAAATATTATAAAGCACACATTAAACGAATAAAGAAACACCAAGACTCGAATAACCCCAGTATTGCAATAAAATATCCAAAGAAAATTAAGAAACCAAAAGTACATATCCTTCCTCCTTTAGGAGACGAACAACATGATAAAGCGCCAGAGAAACAGAATTTATCACCAACAACAGAACTTCCGAAATTCAATGCCAATCAATTATCTGTTATAAAGAAAATAAAAGAATGTGGACCATCCAATGAAATTATGATATCTAAGTTTAATATTGGTATAACCAGAGCAGATTTGAATACATTAATAAGAGATAAGTGGCTTAATGACAAAATATTAAATTTTTATCTAGAGCTTGTAGTAGAGCGGAACAAACAACAACATGGTACAAAAGTTTACGCCATGAATACATTTTTCGTACCAAAACTACTCCAATCAGGCTATGATTCTATCAGAACCTGGACACAAAAAATTAATATATTCTCTTATGAATTAATACTAATCCCCGTACATGTCGACCAGTCACATTGGCGCTTAGCAATCATTGACTTCAGAGAAAAGTCAATTAAATATTACGACTCTTTAGGTAAACCTAACCCTAAGCTACTAGATATGTTAGTCTAAAAAGGGAAGCTTTAGATAAATTAGGAGAAAATTTTGATACTTCAAACTACGCTAAACGAAATATCTCAGATACTCCGAGACAAACAAACAGCAACGATTGTGGAGTATTCGTCTGCGTAATAGCAGATTATATCTCGCGAAACTGCAAATTAACTTTCTCTCAGGAAAATATTCCATATTTTCGTGACAAAATATTACTCGAGATAGTACAAGGGCAAATCTTGAACGATCCACAAAACTTAGTTTAATATAATTCCTAGACATAAAGATTATATATACGTATAACACAGCCACAAAACCTTTTATATATAAATAATACATACTTATAACATATATATAGTGATTTCTATACACATAACACATAACTAACAACTAGCTTAAGCTGTATAAATTAAATTACTAAACATGGGTAATATACTACGTTAGCTCTATCTCCAATCAAAAACTAATATAAAAATAAAAATAAATATTAACTATAGTAAAATATTACGGGACATAAAAATGTTGCACTCCTTGCTATGTATGATTATACTGATCACAAGGACGACGAAAACATCCAATCAAGAAATACAAGTGCATGATCTTAATAGCAATAACGGATACTTAACGATGAAACTTGAAAAAATTCGCCTTATTGAAAATTACAGTAAAATATTGCACGTCATTAACATAACTGAATTTGAAAATTCTAAAAATTTGATTAAATCCAACTTAATTTCTTTTAATCCTAAATCTAAACTATTAGGTCAAAACGATTTATATAATACTATCTATAATACCTTAAATCAGAGCCTAAAAATGTTGGAAGAAAAAATTGAAGACATAAAGCCGCATTATAGGCGTAAACGAGGACTTGCTAATGTAATTGGTAAAGGCCTAAAGCTCATAGCAGGAACCATGGATGACGACGATGAGGCAGAAATAAAAACCAAACTCGAACAGTTATATGATCAAGAGAATAAGCTAACCGAGCAAAACAATAATCAAGTAGTAATTAATAAAAAAATTTATACTCAGGTATTGAACCTTACAAACTATATTAATAATCAACAACTAACAATCAAAAAATACATTGACAATCTTGCAATTGATTTCTCAAACAGAATCACAGCACTAGAAGAAGAAATGACAATTATGCAATATGCCTATCAGTTGAACAATCATATAACATTGTTATCAAATCACATAGATGATATTGAGCAGGTACTCCCCACCAGTAAATTAGGCATATTATCAAAAAATATTCTTAGCACTGAAGAGCTTAAATCTGTTCCTAATTTAGAAACCTACCAAAACATAAAAACTTCAGTAATGTCTTACAAAACTACCATCGTTATTATTCTTTTTATCCCAAATTTAATAAAACAACAACAATAACAACAATAAAACTATAATAAAACAAATAGTTTAAAAGAAATGAAACAAATAGCCGATGGCATCGTCCTAATTAAAGATTTTCCCGAAACGTACATTGCTCATAATTGTAGTCAAACAAATATTAACATAGTTGGAAATTGTCTAATTAAATTTAAAGGATGTGTAATTGAAATCAATAATATTACTTTCGCAAATGTAGAATAAAACAATTTATGATAAAATTTTACTTCCGAATTTTTTAACGAAAATCAAAGAACATATGACCATCGAAAACTTGTCCCTGAATGATCTAAAATTGGAAAACATTAACAACAGAAAATATTTAGATAAATTGAAACATACAAATCATACACACATTATATCCAACTACAGTATCAACATAGTTTTAATTATTTTCTTAGAAGTAATCTTATGTATTAAAATTTGTTATAAGAATCAAAAAGAGAGAAAAGAAAACTTAAAAGTTGTTCAAAACAAAGTAAACACAAATGTAAATACTACCTCGCAGGAGCTTCGGTCTAACGATGGGGGAGTTACAATATCTTCCAGATATTCCAAACAGATCATATAGCATTATTTTCAAATGCTATCATTAATACATTCTTGCATTAACGTGCACAATTCACCTGAATTGTGCAACGCTGAATTGTGCAACGAAGATCAAGTTGCACCCGCGCATCCGCTAGAAACAATTTGTCTACATTTAACTAATCTAAATTCCAAAGGTCTGCATTGGAGTACTTTGCTCCAATTACAAATTCATGTCGCGACGATTGCAATTCCCACGGCAAACCGAAGTTTCATTTTCAATCAGCAACAAACTTGTAGTTAGTTCTAAGTTAGACTTAAGTAAGTCAACTCGACTATATCATTACCGGGGAATAAAGATTATATATCAGATTATATATTATAATAAACCCGTGTTTTAATCGTTACAATATTTTTTTTTAAGAAATTTTAAAACGCGAATCTTAAGTACAAACCAAATGAAATCGTGCATATGGACATTTGGTTCAAAGATAGAAATTCGATGTACGTATCATTTATAGATAAGTTTTCCAAATTTGCACAAATTATCCTAATAAACTTTCGAATATGGATGGAGTTACGAAAGGCCTTAAACACTTATTTTTCTTCAAATGACAAACCGCAGTTCATAGTCACAGACAATGAATCAGCCGTCCAAAGTAACCTAGAATATTTTCTACAAAATTAGGGTGTACAAGTTAATTTCTGCACCCCCGGTCTTAAAACAGGAAACAGTGACGTAGAAAGATTCCACACAACCTTAAATGAACACAAAAGAATAATGATAGAAAAAAATAAGCGTGATAAAACAAAACCGATTTGTGTCCAAGAACCCAATAAATTCTATAGTCAATGTATTCATTCCACAACAAAGGAAAAACCAATTGATTTTAAAAACGGTGCTATTTCGTTAGAAAAATGCTCTGAAATAGAACAAAGAATATTAGATGCACAGGACAAACGGCTACAATATTATAATAAAAAGAAAAAAAAATTGCAATTACAATCCAAAATATGTGAAAAATATTCACGCCAAAACTAAATTGCATCCAAAGTTCAAGAAAAATACTTATAAACGTCCAATCAAAAAAAAATTACTAAAACGGGCGAACAAATACCAAAGTAATAATATGTCATTTCAGGAATAGTGCTCATCCTCGCCTTTTGTCTATTACCATAGGACAAAACTTAGAAATTACAAAATACCGATAATAACCAATACCATCATCACCTTGCAGAACAAACCATTCTAGATAAAATCAAAGGTAAATTATACGAACTAGAGCCACATAACATAAACAGGTCTAAGAGAGGAAAAAAAAATATTCAAAAACAATCAAATTAACTCAGGAATTTAGCATACCAAATAAACTGAAACCAACATAATGACATAGGACAGAATAAATGAATTGACAAAACATACAAGCCTCTTGGAGAGAAGATTTTTAGAATTCCAATACCAACAAGAAATTAAAGGAAAATTGCAACATGTGTATATAATTTAAAAACAATTTCAGATATTGAGGAAACTATAATTTTGTCTTGATTAGAAGTACTAAGCAAAGATATATCGACTAGTAAAGAAATCCATGTACTTATATGAAATGAAAGCTATGGAACACAAATTGTACCTATACCAAATAGGAATTACATTTATTTGTTAACTGAATATACAACTGTAACAAATCCTTTTGGAGCACCATATTAGATATACTGATAATTGTAATCATTGTTATCATTTTACTAATAATTTTTATGTAAAATTTTGTAAAACAAAAGGCGAAGTTAGTATAAATATTAGTCGCGAGGGACGAGTTATATCAGCAGATATGACCAATTATAATAAAGTCATATTGGCATTGCTATATTGATGATGTTGATGAAAACTCTCGTCTTTTGTTAATTAGTTTCCATATTTATAACTCATAGTCATAATGTGTTTACACTTAGTTTCATTTTTTTATCACTCATAGTCAAAACGTGTTTACAATTAGTTTCCATATTTATAACTCGTAGTCATAATATGTTTACACTTAGTTTCCATGTTTATAGCTCATAATCATAAAATGTTTACATTTATATAATAAGTTCGAAATTAACTGTAAGAGGGGAGAGAAAAAAGAGAGAAGTAACTTACTGAAATAAAATCGTATTTATCACTGAGTAAAAAGAAATAAATTATTTCTATCTTGTAGTTATACCAATGTTACTTAAATAAATAAATTGTAGACAAAATGTGTATAATGCCAGGTTTCCACCAAAGAGACAAATTGAAAAACAATTTTGTTTTCAAAAAACAAAACAAAATACTTGTTTTGTTTTTTGAAAACAGTTTTGTTTTATGTTAACAGATTGTTCCAACTGAACAGACAGATTTTGTCCTCAGTTCTGTTTATCCTGTGTCCGAGAAATGTCTGAAGACGGTGATTTTATAAACAGCTGTGGATTTTTCTTCATAAATGACATAAAAAGAAGAAAAAAACCGATGTAATGGGTCAGTTCTCAATTAAAAAGGAAAGTTGATTATAGCACGGAAGTATTATTGGAAGATTTATGTACTGACGACGTTGGCTTAAGTGGAGAAATGAGATCATCGTTTCACAACTTTGTAAGAATGTCAAGCAGTGATTTCGAACTGTTAATTCATTTGCTAGGACCGAAAATCGCCAAGAAAAATACAAATTACAGAAAAGCGATCGCCTGGCATTTACTTTGAGGTACTTAGCCACTGGAGACAGTTTTCAATCATTGAAATATTAGTTCAAAGTTTCACCTCCTTCAATATCTCGAATAGTTCCGGAAGTATGTGATGCCCTATATGATACTCTTGGACATTGCATCAAGATAAGATAAATAAAATTAATAAAATAGTCATATTGTGCACCTCTATCTACAGTTCAATCAGATAAATATGGGTCATAATATAAATTAAATATGACAAAGTAATTAATACAACGCTTTATTTCAGTGTATTATTTATATTAAGCATAAGTATATGATTACTGCTACTGATTATTATTTTTGCATTATTTTTATATTTTACATTTTTGACGAGGTGAATTAAAGTACATTAATTGATATACTGAGTGCTGTCGCTAAAAACAAAAGTGCATGTTTCAACCAAATAGACACAAAGAATGCGAAAAAACATGTTTTCCTTTGATCGTACCGACTCGCGATGGGAAGGTATTTTGTTTACTAAAACAGTTTTCAGAGGCAAAAATGTTCGCGAAACTGTTCAGTTTTTACAAAACATTTGTGTTTTTGTTCAGAAAAACATTTTTTGTCCGTGTTTCTTGTTTTGTCTCTTTGGTGGGAACCCGGCATAATGAATAATAATACAAATTAAAATATTATTTACAAAATATAATACGACATTTCTAATTTTAGATATTTAAATAAGATATCTAAAAGTTGAGTGGATCTTGACTGAAACACTTACGGTTGCGATATGGTCGCATATATTAATTTGGAAACTGATCTCCAAACTAGCAATTCTCAGAACGAAAGTGGCCAAATCATCGTTCTCCCTCAAAAGCCTATTAGGCCAGATTAGCGGTTATAATGTCAGATAAATCCAATATCATATAACAACTTATTCTTATTTCATATACCGTGTATTCTAATATTTCATGCATTGCAAAACTCGTGTACCGCAAAATTTCAGTTAACCGGATACTTGTGCCTTCGTAATTTTTGCTGACACCATGTCTGCACTTGAGTGCAACTATGTGCAAGGTTCAAAATCCATTGAACCTGCACTTCCACCGTGGGAGTTGAGGCAATGACACAATCCATGAGACATATTAAGTTAGTCTTAATTGGAGCATGAGACGGTCAAGACAAAGATTGAGTCGTACAATAAAAGTAAAATCAAAGTAAAACACTGAAGTTTGACTGATTTAATATTTTTTTTGTATTAGTGAAGTCCGACAGTAAAAATAGCGCAGTCGGTAGGATCCAGGCCGCGCAAAAGATACGCGTATATTTCGCGTGTGATTCTAATTAAATTTATACGCGTGTGATACGCGTGTGATTCGAATTAAATTTTTTATCGACTCCACGACTCAGTAAACGTAGCCGCATCGAGAAGATTCGTTTGCGTACGTACACGCCGCAAACACCTGAAGTGCAGTAGTTATTATCCAACGACTTAAAAAACGACCAATTACGGACGGAATTTGTAAAAGGAAGAACATCTCCCGTTGGAAAAGGAAGAGCATCTCCCGTTGGAAAAAGATCAGACGTATTAATTTGTTCGATTTATTGAAATTCAACATTCAATTTCTAATTGAATTTTATCAATAAGTTAAAAATTGAATATTTTCGATAAATCATAGATTTCACTGTGGTAGAATATATCAGGAAAGTAACTAAAAGCGAATATTATTGGAAATTAATTTATTGAATATTTAAAAAATACAATATATATATATATATATAATAATATATATATATATATATATATATATATATATATATATATATATATAATATATATATATATATATATATATATATATATATATATATATATATATATATATATATATATATATATATATATATATATATATATATATATATATATATATATATATATATATATATATATAATTTGTTTTTCTCTCTTCTGAATTGATTTTTGGATTGTTGATAAGAATTTATTGGAAGTGTACAGGTTTTGTGTAGTGATTTTATTGTGAAAACGTTTCGCGAGTGTTACTTGGTTTAATGTGCATGCTTTTCTGCAATTTTCGCGACCGCATATCTCCTTTTTGCCAAGCTATTCTGCTTGTTTTTCCCTATTTCTTTAATTGCATATGGTTGTCTCTATGTCAGAGTTTAATTCGACCAGCCATCTTGATCGACTCGAAACTGCAAGAAGCCAATCACACCAGCTTTCGCAGATAATAAGCATTTTTTTTTCTGATCAACCTCAAGAGACAACTATGTTATCTCTAAACATAGATCCCATAAGGTATCTCTCTAGACTTCCGGAATTTAATAGAGACTATAGAGACCTTCAAAATTTTATCGATTTAATCGACAAAGTGCACCCATTGCTCACGAGGTATGACGAGCTATCACAAAGTGTTTTTTCCGACATGATAAAGTCAAAATTAAAAGGCAGAGCGAGAGAAGTAGTCGAAATCAATGTCCATATCACAACATGGTGTAGTATTATTAAAGCGACCCGAATACAGAATTTCAGTGACAGACGAATCGTCGAAGAATTGTTCGATGAGTTACGAGCGTGTAAGCTCAAATCCAACAGTGTAGATTTTTTTAACGAGATAAAAGGCATTTTGCGTCGCCTTAACATAAAAACTAAACAAGGTCTAACGGACGAAATTTGGGTTATAACTAATATAAAAGCTAACAAATCTTCCGCTTTATACGTATTCAAAAATAAATTATCTGAACCAATGCGTTCGATATTTTTCTGTAGAAATCCGAGTTCCCCTGAGGAAAGTATCAACATGCTACATGAAAGTGGATATGCTTTCCTCAATCGCTTTGGTAAAAACACCGATTTTTCTAATCAGAATAAAAACAGTAGGGAATTTCATAAAAATAAAAATAAAAACAACCGTCGAGACCAATGGCCTACTACTTCAGACCAATCAAAAACCATATCCACCCAGTCATACTCCCATAACAATAAATTTCAACATGACGGACAAAAGCACTACCACCCTAACAAACACAGTAACAACAAAACGAACTATCAGCCAAACAACAGATCAAACCAAAACCAATCAAACCCATACAATACAAGTAGGTCTTTTGACTGTACCAACCCACAAAGTTTTAATGGCTACCAAAATCACTATTCGAATCCGAATAAAAACTTCCACCAACAGAGCAATAATACTAATCAAAACAGGCCAGAACTCATGGAAGTTGACCTGGCAAAAGTTTCTAACCAACAAACAAACATCCATTCTGAGAATTTTCAGTCCGCAGCCTCGGACACGGTTTACCCCATATAATAGGTAAATCAAACACCAAGCTTCTGAAATTCATAATCGACACAGGCGCAACACACTCGGTTATAAATCCTGAAATTTACCACCCGAAACGGGCAATAGTTTTAGAAAACCCTCTAACCCTAAAAACCCTTAACCCTCCGAGAACACACCTATTTTTTCGATCATCGAGAACAATTGGGGTCAAAGTGACCCCAACCACTTTTGAACGTCTATAGAATCGCCGCCACTGAAGATTTTCATTTGAAAATTGTAAATATTGTTTGAGACCTCTTTTAGTAGTTTTCATACATAAAAAGTACCTTAAATGTCCTGAACATACCTAAAAAAATTTCGAGAAAACATAGTTTTGTCGAAAATCAGAGTTTTTACAAAAAAAATCTTAACTTATTTCATTTTCAATATTTTTGGCTAAAAATTTAAGTGAATACTCTCAAGATATGACAAAATTATAAAAAAAAATTAGCCCTATTGTGGCCCTTGAAAAAAAGGTATTTATTTTGCATATTAACGGTAGCGATTGTGAAGATTTTAAAATTTTCATATTTAAAAAAAATCATAACTTTGTCAATTTTTAATATTTTAAGCTGAAAATGTAAATGGATACTTCCCAGACATAGTAAAACAATAAAAAAAAAAATAGCCTTACATAAAGGGTTGCAAAAAAGGTATATTCTTCTGAATAATCTGATTCTGATTGCTCCGAGACATGGTCGTCTTCGGAGGAATCAATGTCGCCAAAATTGTTATCATTGTCTTCAGCTAACACATTATTGCGTACACTAGAACCCAGATTATACGCTATATTGCTAAAAACAACAAAATTAAAACACTTGCAAACTTATTTTTTGGCTTTTTTTAAATTAATCTGTCGATTTATAAAGTAAAAAAAATTTGAGTGTTTACCTCAAAATTGACGTCGAGTACAGATGGGGTCTATTTGACCCCTTGATCTGCTTCAAAAGCTTCTCAACGACAACTAACGATTTGGGAGTGGAAGCGAATGGTGTAAACTTATAGTCAAGACACAGAAATATATTTAGGAGCCTATAGTACTCCTCTTTTCCTGCAGGCCTAAGCGCTGCAATCGGTCAAAAAAGTCTCTGGGGTCAATTTGACCCCCTGTGTTCTCGAAGGTTTAACCATACTGTCCAAATTGATCGTAAAGTAAATATGCCGCTCTTCCAAGAGCTAGGAAACGCAGAAGAAAAAGCAGAGTTTTTAGTTTGTAGGTTCCATGACGAATACAACGCAATAATTGGAAACAACATTTTGCACCGAATCAATGCTCTTACCGACTTCAAAAACGAACAGTTAATTATCGGAGTTAGAAAAATAAAACTCAATTTTTGTACGGAAGTTAAGCTTAAATCTGAAGCGAATGCTTTCGAAGATATTATAATAAATTTATCCGTATCACAGAAGAACGGTGTTGAAATTCAAATACAACATTCCTCCATTGAATCCGCATGCTGCAACATTCTCGTACACATCAACTGAAAACACATCTTATTCTCACAGACATTCTTCGGTCGCCGGTGTACGACGAAAGTGTTGCAGCATGTGAATTCAAGATTTGTTTATTTTTCTATTTGTTTTACAATTGTTAGCATATAAGCAAGTAAAATGACAATAAAATAGTTAGTTAATCAAGAGCAAGCAAGCGTTTAAGTCTATTCTTCCTCGGCATACCTGATCAACGATCCCACTGTGATGTCCTAGTACTGCACTAGGGCACAACTCTAAGGTGTTTGCGTACTGTACGTGAATATCATATTCTCGGTAAATAGAGCGGCAAGGAAAAGCCCATGTCGAAACATTGATGACCCCGACGTGATTCTGATATTTCAGTAGAATCAAAGCTTCATGATGAAGTTTGAAGAGCTTGCTGATGAGCAAAAACATGTAAGAGAAAATATCCAAGCGATTCTACGAAGGTTAAAAAAGGACCTGTATGATCGTAAGACGAAAAAATTTTACTTAAAATAAATAAGCGAGTTGGAGGATGCATGGCGCATCTTCCTCACCAATCATCAGGCATTGGAGCCATTGTTGGACGTGAATCAACAACATGCCTACACAAAAAACGATATTTTTTCGGCCATTCGAGAAGTTAACGAAAAGGTCAGGGAGGTCATCACGGCCCTAGATAAGCTTTCAGCGGACGTCACTGCGAAAGAATCCCAACCGAAAGCCTTTCAAGTGCCCGACAATGCCCCTTTCAACGATACTAAAGTGCTCGACACCAGCGTCAAATTGAGGAAACTAGTGTGAAAGCAAAAGGCCGCAATAAAAGACGCACAGCACTTAATTCTAAATCTTGAAGAAAGGTCGTGGGAACAACACCCGAAGCCGTACTACGTGTTGAACATTTGAATCCTAGAAGATTACGAAAAACAGCTCACTCATAACAACCAATCAATATGGGAGAGTTCCACTGACGACGAGGGTCTGGTTGGTTACGACTTTCGCGAATAGCAAACAACCAAAATTGCACTTCTCCAGAGTATCGTAAAATGCAACAAAGTCTTTCAGATTGCATCAAGAACCTGACAAACCTGTGGAACCAAAATCTGAGACTCTTAGTGCGATCAAGCTACCACAAATAAAGCTACCCTTCTTCGATGGCGACTACTTGAAGTGGACGCAGTTCAAGGCGTTGTATACATACCTAATACATAGCCAACCGATCAGTAGCTCGCAAAAGATGTATTATTTTGTTGAGTAAAGTTTTGTTTGTATTTTGCATTGAACGCACTCTATTGTTTTGACAGAAAAGTAGAATCATATGTTCAACTTATTCTTTATTCTAATTTTGTAATCCGCCGTGAAAGCAATAAATGTGTTCTTTTATTTAAAACTTTGCTAGTTAATTCTTTGACAAAAATCAACAGGTTATGGGCCCAGTGTGCGTTGATTGCATAATAACAGATTTTCATTGGTTGGATTAAGTGACAGATTCAATAGATTTTGTTGGATTTTGTTGGAGCTGTGTACGATTGTGAAATTCGGAGACAAAGCAGCAGCAACGACTACGTGTGTGCAGAAGTGCATTCTAAAACGAGTGAGGTTGTTATTGTTTTGTGAATTTCAACGGAGAATCGACGGATAGCAGCGGTTTCTGCCGGAATTATTATTTGAACATTTTTTAAAATGGAACAAGACATCGTGCGAATTGAAAAATTGCAAGACGTTGCACAATTTACAACTTGGAAATTTCAAGTGCATTACAAGCATTACAAGCTTTACAAGCAAGGGAAATTTTCATTACAAGCAAGGGAAATTTTCACAGTGGTCTCTGGTGATGAAGCGAGACCAGCAGCAGTGAAGGAAGGTGCAGAAATGGCAGTAGCAAATACGGCGATGGCAGATTGGAACAGAAGAGATGCAAAGGCACAAAATATCATCGTATCATCACTAGGACAGAAAGCAATCGCACATGTGATCGATTGTGCAGATTCAAATGCGATGTGGCGGCGACTAATTTCAATTTATGAGCAAACGAATGAGCTCAGCAAATCGCAATTGCAAGAAAAGTTCTTTTCATTTACAAAGGAACCGGCAGATGACATGGCAACATGGATTTCAAAAATGGATTTATTGGTTCATCGAATGAGAAATGCGGGTATTGCGATTGACAATTCGATGATCATCACACGATTGTTAACAACACCAGAATATCGACATTTTGTAAGTGCATGGAATTCAGTCACACCAACATTACAAACGCTTGATGCATTAAAAAGTCGATTGATGCTTGAAGAGCAGCGGATGAATACGGGTGCATGTGGTGGAAAAGGTGAAGCGTTTATAGCAAAGAGCAAACTAACGTACAAGAAATCTTATCAAAAGTCAAAGAAAAATCAAAAGGGTTGTTTTAAATGTGGTTCATTGGAGCATTGGAAGAAGGATTGCAGTGGTCAAAAGTCATCAAAAGAGGGCCAGTCAAAGTCAAAGCAAGATGAAAAAGGATCCATCAAAGTATTTTTCAGTGAAATGAATAAAAGCAAATCGGTTGATGACATTTGGTACGCTGATTCGGGTGCTACAGAGCACATGAGCGAAAATCGCCGATGGTTTCGAGATTTTGTCGAATTGAAGACACCAAGGCGAATCACTCTTGGAAATGGTGATGTAATTCATGCAACCGGTTGTGGAAATATTGAAATATTGTCATACAACAAAGAGTGGATCGAAAGGACACTGGCAAATGCATTGTACGTGCCAAAATTACATGCAAATTTATTTTCCGAGTCAAAGGTACTTGACAATGGTCATACGAGACGAGCAAATAAAAATGAGATGCATGTTATAGATATCGATGATGATAGTATCGTAGCAGTGGGATTGTTTCAAATGCTGTTCAAGGTAATTGAGTCTAATGTATCGACAGCAAATTTGTCAATCAAAAGGAATACGTTGCAAATGTGGCACGAACGGCTTGGACATCAAAATGCGGTACACGTTCGTGAGATTTTGCGTCGAAATAACCGATTTCAGTGACGAAAAATTTGATTGTGATGGCTGTGCGATGGGAAAGATGCACCGATTAAGCTTTACGGGCAAATAAATGCGGTGATATTGTGCATGCGGATATATGTGGACCAATTCCAGAGATTTCATTTGGCGGTGCAAGCTATTTTTTTGTTATTTAAAGATGACTATTCACATTTTCGAAAGGTTTACTTTCTGAAACAAAAGTCAGAGGTAATAGAAAATTTGAAAATTTATGTAAGATGGGCTGAAAAACAAAATGATCGACCGATCAGAATACTATGCATGGATGATGCCGAATATGTGTTTCAACAAAATGGTCATCAAATTAAGGTGTTACGTACCGACAACGGCAAGGAATTTGTGAATCGCGTGGTAAAGCATTTTTTGGAAGAAAATGGAATTGAACATCAACGAACTGTACCATATACGCCTGAACAAAATGGATGCGCTGAGCGCGAAATGCGAACCATTGTGGAGGCTGCACGATCCATGATTCATGCGAAGGGATTAAATACAAGGCTGTGGGCAGAGGCTGTCAATTCGGCCGTGTTCATTTTAAACCGTACGGGTACAAGCACAGTCAAGCAAAATACACCATATGAGCTATGGTACGGAAAATCAATTGGAATCGACGATTTTCGAGTGTTTGGTTCTGAAGTCTACGTACATTTGCCAAAGCATGGACGTACAAAACTGGATGCAAAAGCCAAAAAGTGCATTTTTGTGGGCTACGATGAAAACGTTAAAGGATTTCGGGTGTTTGATACGGATAGCAGACAGATCGAAGTCGTGCGGGACGTAAAATTTTTGCTTAATGAATTTTCAAGTAAACAATTCAATGATGTGAGCATTGATGATCTGGAAGGTGACAAAAGGAGAGAAAATTCACAAATGGCACCAGATAATTCACAAGAAACACCAGAGCAAGACGATGTTTTTATACCGGCTACGGCACCAGCTACACACAAGCCTAATACTGTGTGGCCGGCTGCATCAAGGATTAGAAAGCGTCACACAACTACTCTCGATGGTATCGACGAGAGCAACATAATTAATGAACGATTGCGTGGCAAAAGATCGATTCAAGAAGAAATTTATGAAGTAGCGTCGATGGCATTTTTCACTATCAATGAAGAACCACAAACGTATAATGAAGCGGTGAATTCGATTGATGGAGAGAAATGGAAGGAGGCCATGGATGATGAATACAACTCACTTTTGACCAACGACACCTGGATTTTGGTTGAAAGACCACTCAATAAAAGGGTAATTGATAGCAAATGGGTTTTCAAGGTCAAACAAAATCCAAATGGATCGATTGAACGGTATCGTGCACGATTGGTTGGCCGTGGATTTACTCAGCAATATGGAGTGGATTATGATGAAACATTCAGTCCAGTGTTGCGATGCACATCAATTCGCATTTTATTGGCAATTGCTGCACGAAACAAATACGAAGTAAAACAATTTGACGTGAAGACAGCATTTTTGTATGGTGAGCTTCAAGAAGATGTTTATATGAAGCAACCCATTGGTTTCGATGATGGCACGGGACGAGTGTGCAAACTCAAGAAAAGTTTGTATGGGCTTAAGCAAGCAGCCAGATGCTGGAACATTAAATTCAAGAAGTTCATCGAAAAATTTGGTGTCATCGAAAGCGAATCGGATCCATGTGTGTTCATCAGTGTCAATGATGGGCATTTCGCCATACTCGCAATTTATGTCGACGATGGTCTAGTTATTGGCAACAATGAAAGAGTGATTCTTTCGGTCATAACGCATTTGAAGCAACATTTCGAAGTAAAAACAATTGAATTGGGCTATTTCTTGGGTATTGAGATTCAACGGCTGGACGACGGCTCAATATTTTTAAATCAAAAGGCATATGCACGAAAAGTATTAAAAAGGTTTTCAATGATTGATAGTAATGTGGTGGCAACACCAGCCGATCCAAATCAGGTACTTGAAAGGTTTGAAAATTCCGATGTGGCTAACTATCCTTACAGGCAACTGGTTGGCAGTTTGATGTATTTGTCAATTGCAACAAGACCCGATATTGCTTTTGCAATTGGCAAAGTGAGTCGTTTTCTGGAGCAACCAAAACAAGCTCACGTCGTGGCGGCTAAGCGCATTTTGAAGTATATCAAAGGTACAATTTCACACGGGATTTTGTATGATTGTCATGGTGAAAATCGAATCAATGGCTACTCAGATGCTGATTATGCTGGTGATGTGACATCAAGAAAATCTACGTCGGGCTATGCATTCGTCATTGGGAAAGGTGTTGTCAGTTGGGGATCAATTCTTCAAACATCGGTCAGTCAATCAACAATGAAGTCTGAATATATATCAGCGACTGAGGCGACACGAGAGCTCATTTGGTTGAATCGGTTGACAAATGAGCTCACACGAGGCAAATTTGGTACACCGATTTTGTTCGTCGAAAATCAACCAGCAATTAAGTTGGCGAACAATCCGGTCAATCATAAAAGGAGCAAACACATCGATGTCAAATACCATTTTATTCGTGAAAAATTTAATGATGGTATTTTGAAGTTACAGGACATTAGAAGCGAAGATCAATTAGCCGACATATTTACAAAGGCACTACCGAAACAACGATTTCAAGAGCTACGGTCAAAGTTAAACATTGTAAACATAGAATTGAATGACAATTGATTTTGAAGTTAGCGAAATTTATAAACAAAAAGTGGGAGTGTTGAGTAAAGTTTTGTTTGTATTTCGAATTGAACGCACTCTATTGTTTTGACAGAATAGTAGAATCATATGTTCAACTTATTCTTTATTCTAATTTTGTAATCCGCCGTGAAAGCAATAAATGTGTTCTTTTATTTAAAACATTGCTAGTTAATTCTTTGCCAAAAATCAACATATTTCATCAGCAATTTTAATGGAGAAGCAAAACGCCTCTTTCAGCTCTTGCCAGTTTCCGATGGAAATTATGGAGATGCGTGGCGGCTTCTCAACAGTCAATACGACAACAAGAGGATCTTAGTCAGCAGCCTGTTGAACAAGCTTTTAGCTCAGTCTTATTGCCAAAGCGACTCAGCTACCTCTATCAAGGTCTTCCACGACACAACCAATGAGTGTCTGCTGGGGCTAAAAAACATGGGAATCTCCATAGATACTTGAGATCCTATATTTCTATATCTACTTCGCAAACGGCTTGACCGGGACACGCTAGTTCTTTATGAACAGACAATAGAATCCCCAAGAGAACTGGATACAGTGCAAAACTTCCTAGCATTTTTAGAGCAGCGCTTTCAAAGTCTTGAGGCGCTTGGAACAGAGAGGCTAACGTCATTTAATTCAAAATTTAACAAGTCTACGTCTCTCATCATCGCACCTGTAGAAGATCAATATCTTATTTGTACACAAAGTCATCTTCTGTTCCATTGCAAATCATTTATGAAGCAATCAGTAAAGGACAGAATTGGTACGGCAAAACGATATAAATTATGCCTTACCCAACTAACAATTTGTTGAACATTTTGGGCGTGAATACGTTTCCATTCCTTAGGTTTCCGCAAAGGAGCTTGAAGGTCAAGATCGACGGATGGCTGAATTTGCTTCGAAGGTTTCTGAACAGCTGCAAAGGAAAGAGGCACAGGTCAATATGATAAAGAGTGAAGTTGAATCCTGCATACGTTTGTTTTCACTCACTCAAAGCATCTTATTTCACCTCTGGGAATCTCATCGTACTCAAGATCTGATATTGAGCAGTTTTGTAGATGCTCAGCATGGAATCGTCAGCTCACAATTACTGCCAGTGAAGCTATTGCAGCAACAACTATCTGTAATCCACCGCAATTTGGGATTTGGCAGACAGGTGTTGTTCGAAGACAAGATGGATTGGATCGATTTATACAAAACAATACGGATCCGTGCTGCTATTCATCTTAGGCTGGTCATCTTTGAACTCAGTATTCCAGTCGTCGAGGGTGAGTCCTTTGAGGTTTTTAAGATGCACGCGCTACCCACTCGAATCAACGATACATATTTCCATATTGAGCTCAGTAGCCGATACTTAGTTTTGAATCAAAGACATGACCGATACTTCACGTTCAATGAGGTGGATTATGCTAGGTGCATGAGCTTGGAAAATCAATTATTGTGCGAAACACGAAATCCAATATACAACCTTGGCTCCACCGAGCATTCATGTGAACTGAATACATTCCTCCACCAAGTCATTGACGCAAGTAGCTGCAGGTGAACGGAATATCAATGGACACCAACATGGATCCAACTCACAACGCAGAACTCGTGGCTTTTCCTACTAGAAAATCAACACTATCTTGAAATTTATTGTTTGAGTGCTGCTACCGGTTATAGTCTAACGATCATGGGCGAAGGAATATTACACGATGAATCAGGGTGCACTATCAAGCATGCATCTTTCATCATTAAAATTCGTGACTCGGTAACCAGCCGAGTACACAATGACCAGTTTGCTGCTCCACAGTGGAAACTGAACATTACGGCCAGAGACAACCAGGAGGTTAAGGTTAACTTGTCATTAAACTACGTTATGGAAGCGAGCGAACATGTCCAATATCCACCGAGTGATTAACGAACTGAAGGAAGGCCAGCAGCAGCTGAAAATGCATTCATTCATCTACAAGGAGCAAGGCAACATGGTCATCACTAGTGTCATAATAATTGTTGTAACTTGTATCATTCTAATCATAATAATTCAACTCCTTTGTCTTAAAAGTAGATTCAAAAAACGGAATCGACTAACTCCCATTCGTGCACCTAATAACGACGAACTTACCGCTGCCAATTAGTAACCGGTATAGAAGCAAATGCATATGCATGCAACATTCACACAATCAATATTTTAATACTTTTTAATGCACAAAACATAAATCTTTAATAAAGAGCCCGCGTGGTCTTTTCACGGGGGGCAGAATGTGCACGATTGCAAATATGTTTGCGTTGCGTTTTTGCTTCGCAGCCTAGACTACAAAAAGACTAATGTGCGCGATCGTCGGAGCAAAGATGTTTACGTTGCGTCTTTGTGTGGCTGTAACGATCGTGCACATTGAAATCTGATATGCCCATGAATTCTGTTGTGCGGAATGTGCATGCATATTTGTTTTCTTTCGTGAATTTAGCATTATCGCTGACTTAGCATTTTTTGTATCTTTTGTGTTTCGAATTTGGGAGTTAGTTAGACAGTTGTTCTTCAGGAATCCGTGTGTTCAGTTTGATAAATTTTATAAATATACAATATTGTTCAACAGTGTCATGCTGGCTCCTCACTGTGGGCCATCATCGGCCACTGCAATGGTCGCAATGATCGCCACAATTATGGTCACCATCACAAATTTGCCTCCACACAGTGGGCCGCTAGATGGCCCAGTCATGATTTTTCGGTTGCGCATGATGGCCCGCTTTGATGTGTGCGAAAAACCGCTCCGAAAGCCATCCTCGGCCATCGCCATTTCCATGCTTTGCCACTGTCGGCCACTGCAAGCCATCGCCCGTCTACACAATGGGCCATATGATGGCCCACGCATATGGGCCACATGATGGCCCACAGTGAGGAGGCAGCATTAAACGTCTTACTAGTGTGCTGTTTGATGTTACCCCTAGTTTTGTCTGAAAATCCACACATTACCATCACACCGTTTAAAGGCGATCCCGGTCTCTACTTCGAAAGACTAGGGGAGGCGTATCTAATCTCAAATGAGTGGAGGCTTGTAATCTATTACAACTTATTCAATTACCGAGCAGAACTTCATACGATCAAGGAAGGAATTGACCATTTAAGCCATATTTGCAGTTAATTAAAATACAATCAAACTTGCACTGGGATGATCGCCCAACTCAGTGAGGCTTTCAACAAAGTCCAAGAAAACAATGAGTTGCTTCTTACGTCAAATACAATAAGCACAAGATTCACAAGATCGCCACTCGACATAGTAGGAAACATAGCTAACTCTTTTTTTGGCGTTCTAGATTCAGCTTATGCTCAAAAAATGGCAGACACTATTCGGAATCTTGAAGGGAATGAGGAACGCTTATTGGAGCTAATGAAAAACCAAACATCAATCATCGATGCTACCACGCGGACTACAAGGCAATCTCATCAAGTCATCAATAAACAATTGCAAGAATTAACTGGGTACTAAACAAAACACTTAAAATCACCAATACCCAGAAAGCTGAAGAGCAACAGCACAAGGCAACTGAATATTTCAATAACTAATCAATGCAGATAGTACTGCTAATAACGAGCTACGAACGGACTCAATCAAGTCTGTTGGAGGCACTGTCAGACTCCCACCATGAAAAGATTAATCCGCTTTTATTACCTCCAAAGCAATTGTATCAGCAGCTTACATTAATAAGGGATCATCTCCCCTCTACGCTAAAACTACCAGGAGGCAACTACGTCTTGCCCAGAATGTATACGCTGATGAGAATAGAGTCCCGGGCATTATCAAACCAAGTCATCTTCAGAGTAAATTTTCCGCTTTTTTCCTACGAGCAATACGAGATGCTTCGGATTCTTCCACTTCCCATAAACACAGCAAAGGGACTCGTTACATTAATTAAAACTTTCACGAACTCGTGTACCGCAAAATTTCAGTTAACCGGACACATGTGCCTTCGTAATTTTTGCTGACACCATGTCTGAACTTGAGTGCAACTATGTGCAAGATTTAAATTCCATTGAACCTGCACTTCTACCGTGGGAGTTGAGGCAATGACAAAATCCATGAGACATATATTAAGTTACTCTTAATTAGAGCGTGAGACGGTCAAGACAAAGATTGAGTCGTACAGTAAAAGTAAAATCAAAGTAAAACACTGAAGTTTGACTGATTTAATTTTTTTTTTTGTATTAAGTGGAGTTCGACAGTAAAACTATTAGCTTCGAAAACAACCTGTCCAGGAAATTTCGTTTTAATCCGATGACTGTTGTAAAGGACACTAAGCCTGCCCAGCGTAAGGACAACAAAGGACGCGCATCCTAAAAGTAAATAGCATAAAAGAACGAGCAGAAATCAATTTTCTGCTAGAGCCGTTCTTCTCGATTCTCATACATTGATATATAAGAGAACATTATTTGTATACTGTATGTCTTGTGTATTATAACTTGGTACTAGAGTTATCATAGAATAAGGGCAAAACAATATAAAAATCACGATTCGGTCTATTACAACTGTGTTGAAAATTACAGGGACGCTTAGCTAAAGATCCAATTTTGTCGAAGAATTCTGTTCATACATTGTCACACGTTAATTCCACTCAACAATTTATCCATCAGCATTTTTCTTACTTACATCACAATCGTCTACATATGTAGACTTATGATCATAGCATATCAGATTACGTCTCAGCAGTTGATGACTTTATCGTTCTAGTGGAATTTACGTGCTATGCAAGTTGTGTCTATTTAAAACTATGAGTTGAATAAAACAAACTGACTTGGTCTAAAGATTTGGCGTTGTTCATTTCGGATCCTTGTATTGTATTAATTAATTAATAATTAGTTAATTCATACAATCAATTAATATAAGAATTAGTTGAATATAGGCACAACTAAATGTTGTAACTTATATCGGTTTCTTAGTGATCCAACACCTGCTTTATAAACTCTTTGAAAGTAAAGACAATCAACCCAAGATCGTAAATATCACAGAGACCAGATTGCCAGGTAATATATTAAGCCAATAACTATTCTCTTTACATGAAAAATTCTGCTTTGATTATTCATCCCAGCGAATCTAAGTCAGAAGTTGGAAATAACTGAAATCAATCAGAAAAATGGATTTGTTTTGGTCGAAAAATATAGAGGTCAAAATTGTAAAGGAATATAAAAAAACTATCCACCTAGTCAATATTACGATATACTACAAAATCTAACAACTATACGAGCAAACATTGATGGCTTAACAGACCCCCGAATTCGGAGAATGCTAAAAGACAAGTTAGACAGTACATATCCTATTCCACATTGCAGTCCGAAAAAAAACAATCATCAGCGTTTGCACAGAAATCTTTGCAGACGTGAAAAAATATTGGAACAGGTAAACAAATAATTTGTGGAATTTTATTGTGTTTTTTTATTGTTTTGACTGGAATTAAGTATTTTTTCATGAATGTTGTTGCTTTTTAGTCATCATTTCACATACAAAAAACCGCAGCAACACCAAATGATATTTCGAATTTGGTTGAAGCTATCAAATTGATTAAAAGAGATCGCAAATCGGTGCATGCTGTAGTCGGTTAGTATAAAATGTAGGCAAAAACATTATATCGTCATTGTTTAGACTTATTATGAATTCCGAATCTTTGCATATATGCATAGTTCATTGTTTGCTAAAAATATTTTGTTCTGCATGTGCACATCGTCATATGCTATGCATGTGCGGTGCAAACAACTTGATGACGTGTGACCTAATTACACATCATAAACGTTGTCGGCCAATTTGTTTTCAATGCAATGCATATCAAATGTCGAGTTAATAATTTTGCTATGGCTACTATGTAAGTTAGCACCTGTGCGCATTACAGGTAATTGCTGACGCTATGGCTGCATTGCTTCCGCAATTGAATCGATGCAATTCCACGATTTCAACAAAATTAGCTGCCGCATCAATTTTCCGTAGCTACTAAGTCTATTGTATCATTAATTGAAGTTCAGTTTTGTAATTATTGTCAATTGGTTAACAACGGGCTCAGCCCGAGAAATATATTTTTTTACTTAATCTCGCGTTTGATTTCTTAACTGGCGCCCGAGCAGGGACTGCTTTCGCTCGCGTAGAATTATAAAGGATCGAGGAGATAATACTACTATGAAGTTTTAATATCTCTCAAGATCGCGCTAAACTGGCCGGTAATCCTCGTAATTCTTTTCGCAATTTCGCAAAGTTTACGCGAGTAAGTGCGCAACAACCAAGCGTGTGTTTACGTGTAAACGCGATGATCTCTGTGAAAAACAACCGGAATTTACCCAATTTCAGAAGCACGCGTGTTAGTCAATCTGGCCCCCTAGTAGCCTTTCGTAAACCAAGAAAAGGCAAAAAGGACGTGGAAGAAATCGGCAGCCGGTTAGCAAAGGAAGCAGTCCGAACAAAAAAACGACCCAGGAGACACCGAACTAGGGATTCAGGATCACATTTTAAATAAACAAGAATCAACGCCAGGAATTTTTTTTCGAAAACACAAAGAAATGATCATCGTTGGAATTTTTTTATGTAAGCTAAGATTTTTTGTAAAATTACGCCAAATAATACAGTATACCAGATTCTATCAAAATAATATATGAAGAAAAATTAATTGCAAACATATCGAAACATTTATTGGCAAAATTTATCCTAAGTATAATAAAATACACACGAATCTTATCGGAATTATTTTATTTACATTATCGATTTTTCAAATTTTATTGTATTCAAATAAAAGGAATCATATCAGAATTGTTGTATTTACATTATTATACTACTATTTTAGAATTTTTTTTTGAAAAAGTGATTTAGTGAAGTGAGTGCCTGCAAATTTTGTGAAAAGACAAGTGATTTCTTAATTCGCGAAAAATGTCGAATCCGAATAATTCAATCCAACCGCCACGATTAAATCTTGATTCACTCGCTGACGCACTGCCCAATCTTGATCTTCCGGGTAGCAGAAGCACAGCCAGTAACGTCTCTAATAATGCGCATAATAACGTGCTTGATAACGATATGCTACAAATAATTTCGCGAATGGTCACGGATGCTCTGAGAATTCAGGGGAGACAAATTTTTAGTTCTTTAATGAACCGAGCATCTGAAATTAATAATGATGTCGATGTGCCGATCAACATCGATAATAATGTGAATATGTCAGATATGGACAAAATCCCCGACGTCGTTAAAAGCTTAAGGACATTCTCTGGGGAACCAGGAGAATTTAACTCTTGGCGAAAAAGCGTCGATGGAATTCTTCATATCTACGACCATTTAAAAGGCACGCCAAAATTTTGCGGCATACTATCGGTTATACGTAATAAAATCGTTGGCCATGCGGATATAGCATTAGAATCGTATAACGCCCCCCTTAATTGGTCCAAGATTTCTAAGTGCCTAGCTCTGAATTACGCAGATAAAAGAGACCTAGGTACTTTAGAATATCAAATGACCCCTTTAGTACAAGGTGCAAATACAGTTTCACAATTTTATCAGGAGGTGTACAATCATCTTTCATTGATCCTTAATAAACTAGGATCTATAGAAATGAGTCAGGAAGCAATGAACATCATGACTCAGTCATACCGCGATAAAACTCTCGAGACATTTGTCAGGGGATTAAGGGGTGATCTACCAAGATTGCTTAGTATTCGCAAACCAGCAGATCTACCCCAAGCTCTTGATTTGTGTTTTAAATTACAGAACATGGACTATCGTGCCCAATACGCGAATAATTCGAACTTCAATTCGCGCAAGTTACATCAAGGTAATCCACCTCCTGTTCCTCCACGCAAAATGGTGCCTAACCCTTCTAGGCCTGCTCCTATACCAGCCCCTAGACGTAATTTTCACCGGAACTACTGCATAGCCGACAAGTTCCACAGCAACCAAGTTTCTATCCTCAAACTTTCCAACAGCCCCAACGCGAAAATAATTTCAATAAATCGCCTCTTCGACCACCTCGAGAACCAGTTCCAATGGATATCGATTCATCCATAAAATTTCACGCCGTAAATTATGCTAATAGACCTCAGAATCAACAGTGGCCCCAAAAATGCCCTCTGCAACCTTCGCAAAGGCACCATCAACCACATAAGCTACAAAGAGTTTATTAGACTGAGCCTTAGGCTACACAAGAACAAACTGTTGAAGTTACACCTGAACAATACGAGAAAGACATGGACCAACAAGACGAAACTATGACCAGATTTTAAATGACTATATCGACGCAAGCGAAGAGCCAAACATTGAACATATCGAAAATCTAGAAGATATATATTTTTTAGATTGAAGCGCTCTTCACTTTCATATTCCGAGCATGTCGCAAGAAGTGGAGAGCTACTTAAATTTTTGGTAGACACCAGTTCTAACAAAATTACATACAACCCAGACACATTCAAAATCCTTTACCAAACAACAAAACCTTTTACGCTGATTCGGTAGGAGGTAGCATCAAAATTACGCATCACGCATTCGTAAATCCATTCGGTCACTACAGGGAAAAAAAAAAATTCTACCCAGTCTGATTTCCTTTGACGGCATCATCGGCAATAATACTCTAAAGGAGTTGAAAGCCATCATTGATACAAATGAAAATTTCATGACACTCTATCCTGATCTCCACATTCCTTTAAAACAGCACATTTCCGAGACAGTTAAAAACATAAACATTAGGACAACGCATTTAAATCAGCAACAATCATCTACCCTGAAATCAATCCTTAAAGATTGCTCTAAGTTACTCGCAGAACCAGACGAGAAACTGACCTACACTAGTACAGTAAAGGGATAAATTCGGACAAAAAAGTGATGACCCTGTATATTCCAGGTCATATCCTTATTCAATGCCACTGTGTTGCTGGCAATGCCACTCGGACTGTAGTGCCCCGATGATGATGAAATATTTTAGCATAGTAGAAAGAACTATTTTCCGTAGTTAATTCGACAATTTTGAATGAATTGTTGCAGTACTATCAATAGTAATTACATCAACCACGACTTTTTCTTTCAGTGTGATATGTTTAAAAACATGGTGCAGGATTTAGACTGCTAATACTAAGGTTAAAAATGGAATGGACGTCATATGAGGAGAGACGCTATACCTTCGTGAATTCACTAATTGGGAAAGAAATGTCCATATTTGTCACCAGGCTTAGCTTCTAATAGACGCTATCAGTGTTGTCAGTGCATGTTCGCTTGAGCGTTACAAGCTTACGAAGCAAAGATTAATTTCTAGCGTATTTTTTTTGGTGAAATTTTGCACATAAAACAAAGACACAGAAAGGTAAAGAGTGTTTTGCTTATGTTGTTTTGTTTGTTGTCAGCTTATTCAAAACATGTTTTGCCATGTATTCTGTATTCATCTGGCGTTGTCCAAGTATTTTTTGTTTGTATGGAGTCTCACCCATATGAGGAGAGATGCCACCCTTTGTTAAAGTTATAATGTAGTGTAATCCACCCAACTTTTTATTGTTGAAAGAATGCCCGGAAAATACGTTAGTACATAAAGTGGTTAGAGGGCAGTGGACAGAGGAAAATTTAGTTTTGACCATTGAAAAAATGAAAAAAATCTTAATATCAAAATATGAGACTCAAAGGCGCTATGGAATTCCGTTTCGTACCTTATCTATTCGCCTTATGACCGGCAATATGACAAATTTGGATTAGGTCCCCAAGGTGTTTGTTTTATGATAATATTACTATGTCGCATATTTACTCTTCCATATCTAAAATACGGTAACTAGTTCAAATAAACCTGTTAACTGGGTATGACCAAATATTTCGTCATACCAAGAAGTCAACTACAATGGGCATAACAGCATTTTTCGTTGGAATGATGGAACTTTTTGCTAAGAGAATTTTGAACGATGAGCAAAGATCAAGATATGACACTTTTAGAGCTGGTTCGTATCTTTGCATGTACTAAAGCCGTCAAGTACAGTCAGAGCAAAATAGTCCATGGTATGGATTATGGGGGGGGTGTAAATGAAGCAAATTTTTCGTAATTTTTTACTGACTGGCATTGTATTTCTTTAAAACAGCACATTAATAGACATATAATCATTATTGAAATATAAACAGTCTGGTCAGTTGATGAGCATTTAATTATGTAGCAGTGTATATGCTGCCAAACACAGAGTATGTTACCATTAATAGTTACCATGATAAATATAACCATCAATTCCTTCATTAGCAATGTAAAATTTTACCTGAATACCGTCGGTAATCCAGAAACGAAGAGAGCAGGGGATAAAACGATTTTTTTATGAAAAAATTCAAGGGGATGCCAAGAACGCTGTGACCAATCTTTCAGAACCAGATAATTGGGAGCTCATAAAACCGACGTTGAGATTTCGATACAAGCCCGACACACAGCCATCCCAAATATACAGGAAGGAAAAACAGACGAATTGATAATATTTCATAAGCATACTTTGTACCTATATTAAAGTAATGTTAATCAATTGTTAGTTTATGCTGTTAAAGAAATTTATTTATTTATTACTAATGTTCGAAGAACATTAGTATTAAAATCGCTTCGACGAAAATCGTCATATATATATATATATATATATATATATATATATATATATATATATATATATATATATATATATATATATATATCAGCAAAACGGTTAAGAGAGATAATCTCTGGAATGGCCGATCCGATTGAGCTGAAACTTTCGGAGAACATAGATGTATATAACAGGTAGGTCCATGACTTGCTAGAGTTCAGATATCTTAAACATTTTGGCGGCGGCGGGCATTTAAGTGAATTTTCAGGTACACCTATATTTCCAAGCAGTGTAAATTTTTGTTAAAAAAAAGTACTAGGAATGAAAACTTATTATGTTTGTAGTTTGTCTATGATAAAGAATTGAAAATTTTGAGCCAGGTGTAGGCGCTGAGTGCCTAAAAGTAGGCAAGGATTTTTTTTCAAATTTCGATTTGTCATAACTTCTTAGAAAAACAATGGATCGTCGTGAAATTTGCAGAGCGTACTGATGTAAACTAGAATTTAACAAACATGGACTTTCAAGACTGTGCGGGCAACTCTGTAGCTACAGCAGGCTCCTGAAATCAAATCCTTCAAATCATCGAGTCTCCTGAGAAATTTTTGATTTTTGAAAATAAATTCAAATTATTGATGCATTTTGACTTTTGTCCACCAAGACAAATAAAAATTTCAAAAATTCCGCGGTAAACAAGAACGGCAACCCGTGATCAAATTACCTCTATTTTCAGCACCCAAAACTTCTGTTCACGAGAACTGACAATCGGATAATGCGATCAATATGAAATTTACAGAACATGTTGGCATTAACTAGGACCAGGTCTGATAGAAGCGATTTTTAAATACGGGCAATATTGTGGTAGTGGTGCCATTTGGAAAAATCACTGAGAAAAAAAACTGGTTTTTGGCCTATAGCTTCCGATTTAGCCACCAGATTTTAACAAAATTCACGCAGTAGGTGAACCTTACTCAAAAATAGATTTCATAGAAATTTGGTTGAAAAATTAGTATATGGACGCTAGCTACAGCAATTTTTGTCTCTTAAATATTGTAAATTTGCTCAGGAAAATAAAGGTTTTTCCCTATAACTTCCGATGCAGTGATGAAATCAAAATCGAAATCAATTCATGTGAAAAGCATATCTTGTTGCGTTTCTAATTCTGTAGAAATTTTGTTGAAAAACCGTGAAAGGGTTGCCAGCTATGATGAATTTTGTAATTTATTGACATTTCTTTATCGAGCGATGTTGTCACAAAATTTCCAAGCGGGTATGATCCTGCAATGACAAATAACATCAAATATTTAAGTTTCAAAAATGTAAAAAGTTTGGACGGTGGTAATCCTAAAATTTAATTCACTCCTATAACTTACAGCGCAGACATTCAATCGAAACGAAATTCATAGGTTGGGTTAAACACAACGTGAAGCAGCTATGGTGCTAGCACATGATTGCCAGCACCGGACAATTTCGTAAATATCGCACCAACAGATGCTTCCATTTTCTATTCATAAGCAAACTATTTACAATAAAATAAGCAACCGATATTTAAATATTCCGAGCTTTGGAAATTTTATTGTTTGTTACTTGAACCTATAACCGAGTTTATTAGCTTATTCATCTGCATCTTCCCCCTTCTATGGTAAGCATAATTTATGACAAACGACTTCGATTATATAAAAGCACTAAAAGATTATATAAAAGCAAAGCATCTAAGTTATATATCTATATGCTTTTAGAATCGTCAAAAATTGGTGCAACTGCACCAAGTTGTTTATTTAATGTTATTTTATTTGAATAAAGCTCTTTGCCCTATAGCCTCCAGTACAGTCATGGTATCATAACGAAATTCATATGACAAATTTAAATTATTGTAGACAATATTCAGTATAAATCTATTTTGAAAAACAATGATAGGGTTGCCAGCTATGATTGTTTTTGTATTTTTTGAAATAGCTTTAGTGAGCGATTTTATCATAAAATTTTCAAATCGTAGTGGTCTTGTAGTGAAAATACACACCAAATACTAAGATCTAGAAAATTTGAAAGCTCTTGCGAATGGTAGCCCTAAATTCCTTTGTATCCCTATTACTTCCAATGCAGTGATCGGATCAACACGAAATTCGCAGAGCAGGTTGACTTCAACATGAGGCAGATAGGACTACTAGCAGGAGGTGTTTTTGTTATTTTGGTACCAATAAATGCTTGCATTAAGTATTCACATCGCGAATATACAATATATAACAATATATATGACAATACGTACAATATATAATATATAAGACAATAACAACAGTATAACAACAATATATAACAATACACTCAAAATCTGCACAAATCCTCTACTGTTCTTCGAACATTAGTATTTCTAGCGGTTCTGATGCGCTAGGGGTTTTTTTATGTATACACGAATAAGAAAATCCATTTTATAGAGAAAAAAAATTGATAAAAAAAATTGTAGTAATAACCAAGTTCAAACGGGGACGCAATTACCACCACGCTAGCTGTAAATAAGCGTTACCACATTTTTTAATTCGAACAAATTTGTGTTGAAAAGATCTAAGCGCTCCCATAAAACATTTCCCAAGAGTTTCAACCTCTCCAACGGAGAAAACTGGCCATGATTGGTTTTATAAGTGTGCAACATAAATAAAACGTTAGACCTCGTCATTCTCTGGGGAACTCTGATTGGCAGTTTAAGTAAGATGTTGGGAGCATTCAACTTATTGTTTAAGATTTTATATAAAAACATGGCCTTATGGCAGGTTCTACGAACCTCAAGAGAGCTCATATTAAGCACTGACATGACATACGCGTAATCAAAATCACAAATGTTAATTCTAAGTTTGAAGCCTTTCCTTTCAGACCTAACCTTTGAACAAGCCGTTCAGTGACGAAATTTAATTGCGATCCAGAGTCTAAAATTACATGGCATTTGATTGATTGCCCATATTTGACATGACGAATTTGTAGCCTAAAAACTTTCCAACAAAAAAGATTTTATTGCTTTTTCCTGTAACCATAACCGTTTTTGAGATATATTGGTCTAAGCATTTGTTACTAACAGCATCTTCTTTCTCAGCGACCTTATTATTGCATTCGCTCAGCAACGAAATTCCTAACGGGATTTTGTTTTGCCGTGCAATCGCGCATTGCGAGATGCAGCGCTTGAATTTGGACAGTCAGTTGGATGTCGGCGAGGCAATAAGTTGCATTGGCGTGGCGCAGAGGAGAGTTTTGGTGGAGTGAAGAGACCACCGGCAGAGTTGGTGATAGCCGCGTTCTGTGATGTCTCTGAAGGAGTTTATGAAAATTTCGATACGAAAACTCTTCATTGTAGTTTTATAGTGCCTCAAAGTACCCCCTGAAAATTCGGTTGTGTGAAGAATTCCTGACGGCACGAATTGATTGAAGAGTGCGAGATCTGCACTCTGCGGCTAGAAATGGTGCAGTTCTTTCGGTTGTCGAAATGACATGTGAAATGAAGTGCTTTGTGATACGGCGACGAGTGAATCCCCTTGCTCTTTCCAAATAAGTTGAAAGACGGCATATTCAAAAAAATTGGAAGACGATTTGAAATATTGAGTCTGTCATGGACAAAACGCCGTGCCGTTGTCGCGAGTTCAAATGACCAAAGTGTCGGTAATTTGTTTGCCTGTATTTTGAGAAAAGAAAAAACCGTAAACTCCTATTGAACAAGTGGGTTTCGCTTTTCGGAGCGTTTACTACCGAAATATCAATACAGACGTCGCGTAGTGCATCTTTTTGCCCCAAAAATGAATATAGAAATACAGTAGTATCTTTCCGTGAAAGATCGGTTATGAATAACTCGCTCAGAGTACAGCAGCACGACTCATTGCGGACCGCACAACATCCTTAAGTCTATTATGGCGGAAAACCGTGAGTATGTAAATTTTACCTGGCGGAGGCGACTATAGCAAGCATTTCACCCGGACCGTAAATAAGTTCGGCGCTCTGCATAGCCATAGTGATGTAAGTTAATTTCAGCGCAAATTACAAGCATCCGCACTGTGAGCTCATTTGAATTGGCGCGGCGGATCGATTGTTCACTATCAAATTATCGCTGACACAGTGCTGCGCTTTGTCATCACCCGATGCATGTGTAATACAGGATGGTCAGGATATCGGCGGTCCACGGTACCGCGAGAGGTGATTACTGATTGCTACGGTCGCTGTGGTGGCACCAATTAATTACTGTATGACACACCAAGGCCCGGCCACTCAGACAAAATCTATATTCCGAAGATTTTTGATGAATTACAATAGTACAGGTACTCAAGTACAGCATGTGTACTCGTTTGAAATATACCTATTGGATCAACGTGAAATATAACTGCAAATAATAAGTCTAATCTATCTAATTTTAAGCAACTATTTAAATTTTTCTTATTGGAAGATATCGCTCAGGCAATTAATTTTTATCCAAATCGATCAGTTCGGAAAGAAAATTTTAACATCTCGTTAAATTTATCACGTTATTACTGCTTATAGGAATGAATTATTGTTGTTATAACACCACCTATCATGGCAGCTTGTTTCATTGATTCCCTTTAGGCATGTATTGAAAATAAACTGCACGTATCTCGTAATCCATTCTGTTTCGTCGTCGTTTTTGATACGGCGTATACGAAGACAAAACTAGCTGCAGTGATTAAAGTTTTGTAGCAACCCCAAATATAAACTTATTCGTTGCGGGAAAACGTAGATTATCAAGAAGTTTCTTGTTCTCTGTTGCAGTCAGTGCATTTTCTTCCAGATAATCTAAAAGTAAATCATACAACCGATATCTTCTTAGTTTTTTTTCTTGTGAAAGCATGCTGATGAAATACGCTAAATAATTACTTACGTAACAGGTTCTTTGTCGATTCTAATTTCTAGTAGCAAAATCTAGAATTTATCTCAACTATACCTTACTGTCATTGTTAAGTAATTTCATACGTTTTTTTTTCGAATATCGGAAAAATATTTTCAGATATAAATACCAATAGGTTAAATTTTTGAATCTAAGCTCTATTGCGACTGCATCTATATTATAAATGATAGCCAGTCTTCGATGAAATACAACCTATAAGTATTTAAGCACTTATTATTACAAGTATTATAAGTTGTATAGCATATTAGCATTTCGAAATCGAAATTGAACTAGCATGGGAACTGCCCAAAATCATTCAATGAAAAGTATCCCGATACTTTAAAATATTAAATAGTTCATATGTAACGAAAAATAACTTTTGCCTTGAAAGTTGGTGGTGTCACACAAAATACTGCGTCGAAATACAGAAAAGAAAATTATAACTAAGGTAGATAAGAAAATTCAGCCATCGAGTAATTTTTTTTGTGAGAAAATGCAGTTAGAAGAAAATATTCGGTATTATCGATGCATATTGGTTTAGTCTGATGTGTTCCATGCACAATTATTGCTACTTTTTTTTCTAATTTTTCAGTTTTTTTTTCGTTCTTCGCTCAGTTTAAATTGATTTGCCTTGCTTTGTTCATGATCCTGTTGATTTATGTGCAATCTGAATTGAATGTACGTTGTACAGTAAGTTAATTTCGAAATTTGGCAGTGCAGTTCTTTCGGGTTTTCGACTAACCATAGTGTTCGATATCGCTCTACAGTTTTAAACGGTACATCTCTTCTTTTGTGTTTTTCTGTGCTATACGAAAAGTCTCTATCGTTAAAAATAAGCAAAAGTGCCAGTGTCGATAAGCGCAAACGGGAATCTTCTCCCAGTGACTTATTCCTCAGGGATCGGTTGAAATTCCCTAAAAATCATTCGAATTCGCTAATGGCTAGTACCGTTAGCTCAAATCGGTATACGCCTCTACAAAACCTAGATGGTGGCGATGATGAATCTCCCGCAATCGGCATCGATAACTCGTCAGCCAAAAAGGCGAAAATCCCTCCTATCATCCTACCGAATCTTGATCGTGACTCCATCACCGAGATGCTCAAATTTGTAGATGTGACTTCATACAACATACAGTTTAACGGTGTCGGGAAAAAATTGCTGTTGACAAGTTTAGAGTCATACGATAAAGTCCGATCACACCTTGTCTCGAAAAAGGTGCATTTCTATACTTTTGCACGAGCCGACCAAAAACCAATTAAGTATATTCTTAGTGACTTCTACAAGACAGACTGCTCTAAACTGAAAAACCTTCTGGCAGAAGAGCATAATTTAATATGTGATGACATTAAGCAAATACTCATTCCAGACAAGTCCCGTCGTTATAATGACGAGACGTTGTATTTACTATACTTCGCTCACGGATCAGTTAAATATTCCGATCTGGTCAAGATCGATGCTATCAATCACACAAAGGTCAAATGGAGCTTTCAACGAAAGAAAGCGCACTACCCCACTCAATGCCGAAACTGCCAGGCATACGGTCACGGTACGTCTTTTTGCTTCCTGCCAACTAAATGCCTGATCTGTGGGCAAGCACACAACAAATCCGAATGCTCAACAAAAGACGTCAAAGAAATCAGTTGTGCTCTTTGTAAAGGACCACATCTTTCAAATAGCTTACTTTGCCCTAAGCGGAACGAATATCTCTATGTCAGAGATCTGACTTCCAAACGCCAAGCAATTCGAAAGGGAAATAACGCCATTCGCACTCGCGAGCAAAACCCACCTACACGCAACAACACGAATTTTCCAACATTACTTGCAGCCAGCACTAGCAGTGTAAACAATAATCATACTCAAGGTGCGAGACAATCATACAGTACGATCGTTCGCAGCATTTCGGGCGCAACTACTAGTTTTACGCCTCCTAGTAATGGAAACTTGTCACTTTCTCCCAACGAACTTTTCTCAGCAACTGAGCTTATTAATCTTGCGCAAGAACTAATTTCAAAACTTGCTCTGTTTAAGTCTCGGAACGATCAATTTAATGTGATTGTTGACCTCGCAGCCAAATTTGTGTACAAATAGAGAAAACATAAAATGCTTACTCTGGAATGCACAAAGTATCCGTAACAAACACCTGGAAACCTTTAGTTTCGTCATTCAGAATAAAGTTGACTTAGTTATACTTACCGAAACTTGGCTTAAACAAGGCGATAAATTATCTAATGCTAACTATAATATTATTAGAAACGACAGGATTGATGCAACTGGAGGAGGAGTCGCCATTCTTATCAATAAAGACATCAACTACCGTAGACTCCCAAACCTAGCCACTAAAGTCATAGAGCATGTAGCAATAACTGTCCCACAACTTGACTTAACAATTATCGCTGTCTATTTCAGTGGCACGAATTTGAATGCCCAAAAATTAAAACTTTTTAAAGATGATTTGAAATTATTGACGAACATTCAAAATAATTTTTTAATATGCGGCGACCTGAACTCTCGTTATCGGCATTGGAATTGTTCGAAAGCCAATAAGGCTGGAAAAATCCTATTTGAACTAATGACGGACAGAAACTTCTTTATCCACACCTCTGATGGACCTACCTGTTATCCTCCGCGAGGTAACCCGTCCAATTTAGATTTAATAATCAGTAACGGCAGAGTTCCCCTACAGCAACCTACAGTATTGAATGAGCTTTCGTCTATTTATTTGCCTGTATCTTTTATTATCGATAAATATATCAATGTAGAGAAGCATCAGTTTTTCTCTTATGGTAAAACAGACTAGGTCAAATACCGTGAATTTCTTAACGACAACATTGACCTTCGTGATACTGATCTCTCCAAAATTACGAATCCCCGTCTAATCGATAAACTTGTCTTAGATTTCACAAATAATATCCTCAGAGCTCGGGACCGGGCCACTCCCGTATTGACTCGAAAACCTGTACCATTCGAAATCGACCACTCCACCGCTGCGTTAATAAAACACCGCAACAACATTCGCAGAAAATGGCAAAGATCTCGCAATCCTCACCTTAAAGCCTTCCTGAACGAATTAAATATGCAAATTCGATTAGTGTTTCTGAAAATACGCAACAAACGCTGGAACGACACTCTATCAGTTCAGGAAACCGGCTCTAAAAAATTATGGAAAATTCGAAAAGCGTTAAATAGACAATCTAAATTCATTCCACCTTTAGAACTTGCTGATGGCTCTACTGTTACTTCTGCAAATGAAAAAGGAAATTCCTTGGCAGCTAACTTCTACAAGTACCACACACTTACTCTCCGCATTAATGACCCTGAAACCAATGACGTTGTGCAACGTGAAACCTCAAAGCTTTCAGACTACTCCTCTGATTTTAAGCCTTGCTGCCTTTGCTCTCCGATAGAGTTGAGATCTCTACTTAAAAAACTTAAAATGAAGTCTTCTACCGGAGATGATGGTATCGCAGATATTCTTTTGAAAAATATTCCAAGAAAGGCAATCGTTGCTCTCTCTTACATTTTCAACTGCTGTCTTAAGGTAGGATACTTCCCCGTCGTATGGAAAAACGCAATTGTCATCCCAATTCTAAAGTCAGGCAAAAACCCAAAACTCCCTAGCAGCTATCGACCAATTAGTTTGTTGTCGTCAGTAAGCAAGCTATTTGAACGCGTTATTCTGTCTCGCATACGAAGTAAACTGGAAGGATGTTCAATTATCCCGGACTTTCAATTTGGTTTTAGACCAAGGCTCTCTACAACTCATCAGCTAACTAGAGTCGTCCATCATATTAAGCAGCAATTTTCTTTGAAAAATTCTACCGGTCTGATAGCTTTAGATATTGAAAAAGCCTTTGACACTGTCTGGCATGATGGCCTCATTTATAAGTTAATTCGTTTATCCTTTCCCATCTACTTGTGTACAGTTATACGTTCTTTTCTGTCTTCCAGATCGTTTGCTGTTAGAGCACAGTGCCTTTCCAAAAAACATAATATCCCCGCGGGAGTTCCGCAAGGCTCGGTTCTCAGTCCGACTTTGTATAATATTTACATGTCAGACATGCCTCAATTCCAGGATTGCAACATTGCAATGTATGCTGACGACACTGCACTATTCTCTAGTGATAATAACCCTGATCATATCGTCAATAATCTCCAACAACAATTGCGTTTAATCAATGATTTTTGCAGCAAATGGAAGATCCAAATAAATGCTGGGAAAACTCAAGCGATATTTTTTACCAAAAAACGGGCCACGAGACACTTACCGAATCCACATATACAAATTCTTGGCTCTCATGTATCATGGACAAAATATATTAAGTATTTAGGGGTTCACCTTGACTATAGACTCACGTTTATGCAACATACAGAATCAATAAAATCGAAGATCCTGAAAAGCATCCTGTCAACCTACCCCCTTATAAATAGAAAATCGAAGCTTTCAGTAGCCAACAAATTACTCATTTATAAATCGACCGTGTAACCAATAATTCTATATGGCTGCCCTGTTTGGAACAACTGTGCTCTAGCGCATAAACGTAAGTTGCAAATTTTGCAGAACAAATGTCTTAAAATCATTTTTAACCTTCCGTTTTTCTTCTCCACTCACCGGCTTCACCAGCTGGCAAAATTAAAAACCGTCTTGGAATCCGCTGAACTTCTCCACAGAAAATTTTCTGATAGTTGCCAAAACTCTAACAATCCTTTGGTTGCATCACTTGTCTACAGATAGTCCGGTCACCTTAATACTCTAATTACCGTGATTAATTTAGTTTTAAGTTTATCTTAAGTTACATTTAAGTTAGTTTTACGGCTACATTAGGTTTTAAGCTATTTTTCCCTAAAATACACTACTAAGCTTCCGTATGTATACAATCTTATAGTATATGTTAGTTATCACAACTTAGATGTAAAGACTCTGTCTAAACTCTAAACTTAAAATATTGTACAGCACTAAATCACCAAATCCATCAATAAAGCTATTATTATTATTATTATTAATTTCGAAATTTTTATGACCGAACTTAAACTGTTCTTTGCTCCGAAATATGGATGTACGTCACTCGAAAGATTATTCGTTGGCGTCGTAATTGCTGCTGATTAGCTTTACATGATTTAAAGTCAATTTTTCATAAGTTGTTTAGAAGAAGCTTAAGTTTATGCTCCTAGTTCATCATTTTGCATTGATTCACGTAATTAACCCGCATAAGTATTAAAGAAACCGAAAAACAAAAGATATGGAAAATTTTTATAAATAACACATTTGTATAAAAGGGAACAAAAAAAAAACAAAAGGCATAGAATGTCTATTATAGGTATTAAAAATCGTACGATCTTTAAAGAAAACACCGATAAGGAAGATTAGAGTACCCACTGTATTACCCATCATAATGAATTATATATAGAAATCATTAACATTCATGCCAAGCTCTCAAAAATAGTATTTATATGAACGTATAGATATACAGGTATTGATTGACGGTAGAAATAGATCTGGTTGAACACCAAATGAAGTAATTGTACGTAATTAACATAATGAAATTATATTCAAGCACCAAAATTTACTCTGGAATTAGTCGGTTCAATTATATTAAATGTACTTGTAACCTAGAATACTAGAAGTGACTGTGAGTTTAAAATAGAGTTGAGTTGTTTCCTTAACGTGAAGAAATAATAATGTATTCTTCTTAAAACTAAACCCTCGGCCTTCTTATTGGGCGAAAGCCCAAGAAGTTCTTCTTCTTTTTCAGGGTCTGCGCGTGGCCTGGCTGGCCTACAAATGATTAATTAGTAATTTTTCGGCATTTTGTTTCAGCATTTCTTTAAAGGGAGGGATACAGGCCAAACAGTTTAGTTTCAGTTTGTTTTGGGTTTTGATTAGATTTTTGATTGAATTTTGACGTTTAATGGCCAGTACCGGAGGGTGGAGGACCCCAGACCATCGGGGTCAGGGCTCCACTACCATCGGGGGCCCGGGGCTGTCTGCCTCACCCGGGTTCCTCTGAAAAGAGAGGTAGCGCGTTTTCCTTCTCCCGTTTTAGATTTTCAATTTTCTGGCTCCGTGCGTTGTCACGAGCACTGGGTCTGCTTAGTCAGCCCATGTTGCAGAGCCATGGGTGGTTTCCTTTACGGAACTATGCCCCCTTTTTTCCCTGGGAATTTTAAATACCAGTTTGCGGCTACGAATTCATGACGGATGAACATCACGTAGCATCCCGTTTCTTCTGAGAGCAAACCATCCCCATTTTTCATGAACCTACCCCAGCCGCAGCGAGCTAGCAAAGCGGCACCCCAGCATCCGTCGGGGTTGGTTAAAGGGTGCTCCGCTAATGCGAACGAGGGGCCTTCACGGCCATTTCTAGGGCACCCTGCTCTCGGGGCAATTCTATTTATTTTGGTTTGCCTCTTGAATGTCACTAGCCATTCCACTTTTGGACCTTAGCATTCTTGGTTCTGGACTTCGGTCTGGTTCTAAGTTGTGCTAAGGCCATCTCAACCATATTTTCGCTACACCCGTTTGCCATAAAATTGTATCCCTGAGCACCCATCCCAAATCTTCAGAAATGAGCTCGTTGCCTACTCTTTGTCCACTGTTAAACAAGATAGGATCACTTTTTATCCTGTTAATTGCCTATTCTTGACATCGCAGGACCAGCCCTGCATCCACACCCTTCCCACCTTCCAATACTCTCCCGAAAATGTTGGGATATATATTTTTGGTAATCGTACGAACGATTGTCGGTTAGCTGATATCGCACCATCAGCTTGTTTAGAATGACTCTCTAAATATTCCAGCAATCTTATGCTCATGGATTTGTAGCGTTTTTCGAGTTGAATGTACGCTTCTTCGTCGTACTCGGCTGTCTCTATTTCAGCCATTATACAATGGTATATTTCTGAAATTGACTTCCACAAATGAAGGATATCTGTTAAATTTTGTTCACAGAATGCTCGCGATTTCACTGGCTCAATGTCGATTTCTAAATCTCGCAATAGTCTTTCTATAGATTTTATCAAGGCCTTTTGTGTTCTCATTTGTTTAAGCGTAAAGGCTTCTCCTTCACTTGCATCAAGTAAAACTTGCTCCTCTTCCTTAGCAAGTGAGGTAATATTATGTTCAATTTCTGCTTTGAAATCGTCATATGCTGATCTCACTTGACCAAAGAAGTCCTCCGTAAAATATAAATGTGAAGAGTTGGTCGACTCAAGCCTTTGCAATTCTGAATGATTTTTCAGAAATGTCGACCAATCTCCATCCAGTAGCTCTAACTGGGTTCGAAAATATCGGAGACTTTTCCTGGTCTTTGATGTTTTATAATAATTTTCAACCCTACGCTCAATGGCCTTTCCGATAGTGGATTGGTCTCTGGTCAACTTCTCCATATCCAAAAGCTATTTTGGCTGGGAGAAACAATTAAATTTGTGGTTTAAATTGATCAACTGATAAATATGATCAACCGATGTATACTGAAACTGGATCAGCGCTTGCATGAGCAGTGTCTAAGATGGAATGCAGCCTCACACTGGGATTCACAAAAAGGCTTGGTTCACCACCTGACGACGATGTCCAGTTGTATATATTAGTTCAAAACTTTAACTTTATGTTGCGATTCTTACTGAATCGGAGTGTAATAATCAAAAATAGTACTGTCTATAGACAAAACTTTCACTTTTATGTTGCGATTCTTGCTGAATCGGGGTCACCAATGTATTGATCGGGATAGGGCTCGTTATTGGTCTTTTATATGATTAAAATATATAATTTGTACTTATGTTGCACACGCGCATCGATGGCATATTTCCGAAGTGCAATTCTTTCGTCGCGTATGCAATTACAGTTTTCGATCAAAGATCAATGCTGTCGAAAAAGCAGTTGCCAGCAAAAGTTGTATGAATTGAGAATTCGTGCAAATAATATATATTACTAAAGTGCAAAAATGATAATTTTAAACTTAGGTTTTTTTTTACAGATGATTTAATAATGAACTTATAGATTTACGGAGTTAACGTGCTAACGTGCTAAGTTTCTGAACGTGCATATCCTGCTTACACGCTTAGCGACCCTTCCTGTCTCGACGGCATCTGTGGAGCGCAGTTTTTCAACGTTAAAGCGCATGAAGACTTATCTTTGCAACCGAACAAGTGAGGAGCGTCTTACAGGTTTGACTCTCGTGACTATACATCGGAATAAACCAGTCAGTCCTGAATCCATCATTGATATGTTTGCTAAGAAGCCACGAAGAATAGTTTTGCTGTAGAGCTTGTTACGTAAAACTCGTTGACGTGCTGTAAGTGTGATACTACAATAATTTATTAAAAATGAAATTAATACACTAGCATAAATTGCCTATGCTCTTTAAAAGCAAACAACTTAATCCACATAACCCATAATATTTTTACTAATGTTCGAAGAACAATAGTATTAAACTTGTTTCGCCGAAATTCAAATTTCTTTATATATCTATATCTATATATATATATATATATATATATATATATATATATATATATATATATATATATATATATATATATATATATATATATATATATATATATATATATATATATATATATATATATATATATATATATATATATATATATATATCAGCAAAATGATTAAGGCAGATAATCTCAGGAGTGGCCTATTCGATTGAGCTGAAATTTTCGGAGAACGTAGATGTATATAGTAGGTAGGTCCACGACTTTCTCAAATTCAGATATCCTAAACCTTTTGGCGGCGGCGAGCGTTTTAGTGAATTTTGAGGAACTCCTATATTTCCAAGCAGTGTAAATTTTTGTTAAAAATAAGTATTGGGAATGAGAACTAATTATGTTTTAAGCTTGTCTATGATAAAGAGTTGGAAATTCTGAGCCGTGTGTGGGTGCAGGGTGCCTAAAAGTAGGCAAGGAATTTTTTTCAAATTTTGATTTGTCATTACTTGTAAGAAAAACAATGGATCATCGTGAAAATTACAGAGCGTTTTGATGTTGACCAAGATATGGCACATATAGATTTTCAACATAAAGCGGGTAACCCTGTAGCTGTGGCAGGCTGCTGAAAAAAAATCCTTCAAATCATTGACCTTCCTGAAAAATGTTTGATTTTTGACAAAAATTTCAAAACTTTGATAAATTTTATCTTTTGTCCTTCATCTCAAGATAAAATTTTCAAAATTCCGATTTGCATAAGAACGGCAACCCATCACCAAATTACCTCTATTTTCAGCACTCAAAAGTTCTGTTCACGAGAACTGACGACCGGATAAATCGATCATAATGAAATTTACAAGATATGTTGGTATTAGCTAGGACCAGGTCTGAGAGAAGTGATTTTTAAATCCGGGAAACCCTGTGGCAGTGGTACCATCTTGAAAAATAACTGAGAAAAAAAACTGGTTTTAGGCCTAGAACTTCCGATTCAGCCATCAAATTTGGACAAGATTCATACAGTACTCGGATCTTACCTTAGGTAACATTTGATGAAAATTTGGTCGAAAAATTAGAATAGAGTTGCCAGCTATGGTAATTTTTGTCTCCTAAATCTTGCAAATTCGCTTAACAAAATAAAGCTTTTTTTCCCTCGAAGTACACGCAGTAATTGGACCTTAATGTGAACCAAATGTCATAGAAATTTCATACCAAAATCATGAAAGGGCTGCCAGCTATGACCATTTTTGTAATATTATGAAATTTCTTTACTGAGCGATTAATGTCATTAGATTTGCAAATGGAAATGATCCTGCAAAGAAAGTTAACCACAAATATTAACGCTTTAAAAATTTGAAAAGTGTTGAGGGTGGCAACCCCAAAATTCTTTTCACCCGTATAACTTTCAGCGCAGTGATTCAATCGAAACGAAATTTACTGGTTGGGTTTAACTAACCTAAAGCAGATTTGGTATGTATTTTGCTTTGCTGCTGACACAGGCTAACCAGCATTAGCCATTTCCGTAAATATTGCACCAACAGATGCTTCAAATTACGTTCTCATATGCAAAGCATTTGCAATAAAAATAAGGAATCAATTTTCAATTTTTCCGAGTTTTAAGCATTTTTCGGATGGCAGCCTCAAACAACGTTTAACCGCTGAAACTTTCGATGAAATCCTGCGATGAGAACGAAATTCAAAGGATAAGTTGGTTTGAGTATAAGCTTGTTATAGTAAACTTATTACTGCTTCGTTCGGAAAGTGTTGCCAGCACTGAACATTTACATCATTTGTGTTATAGTTGAGTTTTGTTGCTTTGGATAAGGAATGGTTGATATGATTCTACAAAACAATGTATTACGTCTTTCCACACTTTTTTGTCACTCAAAGACAATTTCTTCGAAAATTAGTTTTCTAGCGGTTCAGGTGCGCTAGAGTTTTTTTTAATCAATTGTTATTTGTATTCATAATATCATGTACCAGATTAAAAAAATAAACAAATTATGAAAGCTGTAAAATTCACATCAGCTTTCCTTTTATAATTTTTAGACAACTGGTACACAGTAAATCGAGCCAACACTGGAATCAAATGCACTGGATCAAAAATTCGTTCCACCGTGTAGCAGAGCGTTTGCTATGTCAATCGTCCAATATTTCACTCAAACGTTGGAGGCAAACGTTTGAATCAAACGTTCACCGCATCGTTTGGCGCCTGCTTTACAAGAGCGATTCGCAGAGGAGCGATTTACAGAGAAGTGTTTGTTATGCTGATTAGGGACATTACATTATCTGACTGAATTGGGACATCATACAAAATGAATAGGCACACCATACTATAGATAACAGCTATTCTGTTAGATGACCAAGAGGAAGAAAATTGTGTTGCTAAAACTAAGCGAAACTGTTGGTTGGATCTATATTTGTCATACAGATTAAACTCAAATGAGTGAAAAATATAGTATGATTGTCAGTGAGTGTTATATATAACACTCAAAAACGGTTTTGATTACAAGAAAAAGTTTTAAGATCTTTAACTTTGGCACGTATTGGACAGAAGACGAATGGCGGCGCCACATTGAAAAAATCAGACAGTCTAATACAGCGCAACTCCGAAAACCTGAAATAATAACAGAACGAACTGGACCAAAGTACGAAGATTTTTTTGTGAAGGGAGCTCCGCGCTCTGCTGATATAACATGGATGTACGAGTTCCTCGAAAAAGAGGCATTAATAAAAGAGTGCAACGTACTAAGGACACGCAGTCGTACGCATCGGAAATCCGGCAGTTTTTTCAAAATCACTATTCCCACACGATATGCTTGGCTTTTCACCAACTTCAACCCAAACAACAATGACTGTACTTGAAAAGGATTAACGTTCCGCCGTTGGAGAAACCAGACTCAGACAGTTGGTAGTCGGAAAAATAAAACTAGTAATAGTCATAAAATTGGCAAAGGTAAAGCTAGTAACAGTCATAGAATTATCAAAAATAAAAATTGTAATTTAACCACGACTCCCATCAGTTTCATTTCCAATCCTGACACTGGTGACACCAAGAATATTGATTCCATAAACCTGAATCCCAAACCGAGCAACACTCGAGTAATTAATCCTATTCACATTGACTGCAATGTTGACGATGTTAATCTCCAAGCACTTTCTAACACTGAACCATTCACAGCCCCTAACATCAGTTCCAAAGCAGTCTCATCCCCGTACAAGAATTTTGTTCAGAGAATTAAAAGAAAAATTTCCTCAAAGCAAAAAGTCCCTCTTAAACTACCAAACACTAAAAATCCGAATACTGTTGCCAAAAAATCATGTGATGTCGTTAACGCCGTCTCTAAGCCCGTGCAGTACCCAAATGTTGTTCGTGGGGAAGTTCAAACCACCTCCATTACCCCTGGTATAATAGTTACTGCCAATCCTTCGTGTGAACCAGTGACAACTGCGCCTAAGTTCCTTGACCCACTAGTGCCTCCTATAGTTAAACCCACAATCAACTCCCAGTGCTGATCTCGAAAGTAGGTATCTACTTTCTCGGCTAAGAGATAAGAAAATCTATGAAAACGTTCGCCTCTACCTTGCATAAATGCACAAAGCCACTGACTCTGCTTGCTTCGAGGGTAAAACGAAGACTCATCTGAAAGTCATGATTCAACAGGAAGGTCTTCCCATAGATTTTCAGGCTCTCTATACTGTTTTTGTTCGGTATCATGAGCAACTTGGGATAACAGCTGACCAAGTGAAAAAAGAGCTAAGCACCTTTGCCTCACATGTCTCAGCTAAGTATATTTCCTCCCTTCAAAAATCAAGGAATGATTTTAAAAACGATAATTCCTAACAGAAGTTTTCGTTAAACAGCCTCAAACTTTTTTACCACAACTGTGGTGGTATGAGAGGCAAACTGAATAGACTCTTTCTTGACTCAAAATTTTGCCAATTTAATGTACTGACGTTCACGGAAACCTGGTTAAACAGTTCGCACACAAACGCAGAAATATTAGATGGTAACTGGACTATTTACAGGAAGGACCAAAACCATCTTTCTACTGGCCAAACTCGAGGTGGTTGTGTTTTAGTAGCAGTTCGTAACTCGCAATCAAGCGAACTAGTCGAAAACAGCTCATATAATCTCTTCGATCACAAGATTATTCGCATTTCCTGATCCAAAGGTTTCATTTACATCGGAATATTCTACATCCCACCCGGTTCAGACCCTAGTCTCACCTCTTAATGAGGAGGATAAAATTATAATTCTCGGTGATTTCAATCGCCCAAATTTAAAATTTACGGCTGATGAAACTGATAATAATCTCATTCCTTTTAATCTTCTTGACTTCAGCGATTTCAATCTAGTTAGTACATTTTATGGCAATGATTTGCAGCAAATAGCTCCGACACCTAACCAAAATGGGAATTGGTTAGACCTCATATTTATTTATAGCTACGACGATGTAGTGGCTAACTCAACTGTTGATGCAGAAAATTTTTTTGGCAACACTCTTCACCACTCTGCGTTCACAGTTGAGCTGTTATCTACATCTGATAAGTTCACTTCCCTATCTTACAATAACTCTATTGTATATGACTTTCGCAATGCTGATTATAAGAGTATTACAAATTGTCTTCTCAGAGTCGACTGGGCTAGTAATTTTTCAACGCTAGAATTAGATGACGCTATATCATTATTCTATGAGTTGGTTTTTGATGCCGTTGAAAAGTTTACCCCAAAGATCAAGAGAAAAGACAAAATATCTGAACCATGGCTTGATAGCAATCTAAGGTATTTGCGGAATCAAAGATATAAGCTTTACAAAGTAATTACAACCAGCACTGATGTCAGAGATGATATCAAGGATAAACATAATGAATTAGCTCAAGAATTCCTGACGAAATCCCGTGAAGCGAATGAGCGCTATGTTAATATCATGACCGAAAATATAATTCATGATAATAAAAAGTTTTTTGATTTCGTGAACACCAAACGCAAAACTTCGGGCTACCCTACTTCCATGTACAAAAACAACTTTTGTTCGTCATGCCCTCAAGAAGTTTGTGACCTGTTCGCTGAGCATTTCCAGCAAGTATTTTGTTCATGTACAAGCATGTCCAACATTCTTTTCTCCCAAACATTCCCACCAAATATCATCAGTGAAATGTATTTAACTAGAGAGGAGATCGCAAAGGCCATCAAAGATCTTAATGTCAACAAGGATCCTGGTCCTGATTTGCTACCTCCTAGATTCATACTCGAATGCATGGAGTCGCTTATTTTACCCGTGTATTTTATTTTCAACAAATCGCTTTCTTGTGGGGTTTTCCCCTCCTTCTGGAAATCATCACATCTGACCCCGATTTTTAAATGTGGTGATAGGTGGTCAATTGATAATTACAGAGGTATTGCAATACTATCAGCATTGCCTAAACTATTTGAAAAAATTGTCTGTGATAAGCTCACTACTCTAATAGAACCTCTTCTAAATGAACAACAACATGGTTTTAGAAAAGGCAGGTCAACTTCTACCAACCTCGTGATTCTCGTCTCAGATGTTCTCTGTGGCATGGAAAAAGGGCATCAAATTGATACCATCTACACAGACTTCAGCAAGGCCTTCGATCGTGTTGATCATGATATTCTTCGAATCAAACTACAGAAATTTGGTATCTCAGGTCTCTTATTAAACTAGTTAGACTCTTATCTTCGAAATAGGACGCAGTACGTTAAGTTTCAGGGTATCCTATCCAAAAAAAATTGAAGTTGAATCAGGTGTACCACAAGGTAGTCACTTGGGGCCTCTTTTATTCAATATTTTCGTATCGGATCTTTATGAAGTTTTAGCAGATCCCTCATAATTTTTATGCAGATGATCTGAAAATGTACCACACAATTAAATCGAAATCAGACTCAATTTTTCTGCAATCGAAACTGCTTTCTCTTAAGCAGTGGTGCAAACAAAATAACCTCGACATTAATGTCAGTAAATGTCAAGTCATTAGTTTTTCCCGCAAAACCAGTAATATAAATTTTGATTACCGCCTCAATAATGTTGCAATCAATAATGTTGACAATGTCATCGAACTCGGGGTTACTTTGAATAAAAAGCTGCGTTTTAATTTACACTATGACAAAGTCTTAAACAAGGCTAATAAACAGCTTGGATTCATCAAAAGACGTGCGAAGGAATTCAAAAACCTATGGGTTACGAAGTCTTTATTCATAGCTCTAGTTCGGCCATTGCTCGAATATGCATGTATTGTCTGGCACCCTATCTTTGATGTCCATAGCGATAGGCTCGAATCGGTGCAGAAGCAGTTCTTGCTATTTGCGTTGAGAGATCTGTATAATCCTTACGAATTTGACAATCTACCTTCATACAGATACAGGCTAAATCTCTTAAATCTATCAAGTCTATCTTCGCGGAGGATAGTCATATGCTCCTGCTTTACTTTTGATGTTATTAGGGGCTTGATCAATATTGTGTCCCTGTCCAATAGGATCATCTTCAATGAATCAGTAAGGCAGACGAGGCATACACGTTTACTGAATGAATACCGACACCACACAGTTTACGCCAACAATGAGCCAATCAATAGATGTTGCGAAATATTCAATGGCTTCTCAAAACACTATTCCCCAACCATTTCCTGACCTAGGTTTAAAACTGCTCTGACTAAGGTGCTCACGTCATGAATGCCCTATCCAATTCCCTACCAAAGAAGGTTATATTTTTAAAATTCGTCTATTATTGTTTATTGTACAAATTTTATTGTATTATTACATAGTACATAATTGTTAAATATTAATTGTAAGTGTTTTTTTGTACGCCTTGTTTGGTTGAAATAAATAATTTATTTTAATAGATTGAAAAAGATTAGGAAAAAAACAAGAATATAAAAGTATTCGACTTTCGCAACAAAATTTCGGAAAATTATTTTTTGGGTAGAATCCCAGAGAACATTTCTTTAATTATTTTTGAGGGTGTTTTTATTATATATTTTGAGGGTGTTCGTTTTTACATAGGACAAACAAAAAAACTCGGTACGCTTTCCTGGAAGTCTTGAACCGTATATGTATACGGATTACACACGCTCGTGAAGTAGCACATTACGCTTTGATGATTTATGAAGGGAAGAACCATGATATATAGTTAATTTTGATGCATTGATATGCTGAATTGTAAGTAGATGACTAAATACGGAAACTATTCAAGTGTGGCAAAATGCGCGTTTTGATGCCGACATAGATTTCTTGTTGCTTTTGTGTGGGACTATATGTTTATGAAAATGCATCCGCTTCTAATAGAGTACAATAATCAATTGTATTCAGACATTTGCTAAAGTTAGGGTCTGAAAAGAGCAACTGTAATCCCAACTAACATATTCTTCAGAATTCAGCTGTTGCGATGTCTTTTTAGACTCTTCAAATCTACTTGGGACTCTACACAGCAAAGCATTTGTATGAAAATTTCAGTCAACTTTCATAACCCTTTCAGTCTGAGACTTTCAAGCTCTTAAAGCTTTTCTCAAATAACAAGTTAGATTTATATCCTTATTAGAAGTGCTTGGAGTCTTACAATCTTATATTATAGTTTTTTTTTTTTGAAAATTAAGTATCTGTTATTATTTTTCTCTTGCTAGCGACTCTTGTACGGAGAGTGCAACTTTTATAAAAACAGAAAAATGATCTCACAATAACACCTTTACAAAAGTACTTGTGTACACTTATAAGCATTGTAAAAATTAAACAATAAGAGCTTTGTTAGTCTCATTATAAGAACTGAAACATTTTTATAAGGCTAAAATAGCTCTGATAAATGCGCTATTTAATACTAGTAGCACACCAATTACCAACAAGCCTGAAATTACTTGAACTGTACTCTCAGTTTTCCTCTAATAAGACTCTTGTAGTGTCATATAGGAGAAATATTGTTGGTTGGGTATATTCACAAATAAATCTATTACCAAAATATTCCTGTCAAGAAACAATGTACATAATCGCACTAATGATCAATAGATTTTATTCATACACCTTCAAATTGTTCCCTCACTCTCGAGCTTAGAAACCAACGCTTCAATTGTCATGTTCCAGTCACGCTGAAATCTACTTTAACTTTTTAATAAATTTGTCTACTCACTTCATTATCGTTCCCCACTGAAAAGAGCTTTAATATCTTTCTTTTATTATTGTCGCACTAATTAAAACATGTTCGCATAATTTACGTTTGAATTACTTTCGAGCACACATTTTCGACAATCACCTATGTACTTATGTATGTACATCCGGCCGCAAACTCGACTAGTACTCGCGTTTGACTTGTGGGGACCACAAGGTTGGACACAGTGTCGCGGTACCAACATTACCCACACTGCATAACCATCGTCAGTACTTAGAATGATAACTTCATCTTCATCAGCCGACCGACGAGGTCGTGCCGTGAGCGCGAGTTACGCAACCAGCACAAAGCTTAAGGGGGGAAATACATGTAAATTGGAAAAGAAATTGCTAATTTCAGATTGACTTAAAATATATATATTGTTTATTCAGAAAATTTTTAATATTAAATCCTCAAAGTACATATCTTATAGTAAATGAAAATATTTTTTTAATAACTTTTTAACACAAAATGGAGGCGATGCGATCAAATGAAAAAAACACATCAAAAACAGCCTCGTACAACTTAACGCTTTTTCCGAGAAACTTGCAACGTTCAGAGAAAAAAAATATGCTAATGAGATCTATAATTCATAGGTGAACCAATAAAATTTAGAAAAAAAAATCAAATTTTTACATTAATATTAGATTAAAAAAAAAATCGATTTTTTTTCAAAAAAATCACGTTTTAAACATTGGTAAACTAATTATTTTTCCGAAATCACAAGAAAATTTAGGTTCAACGATGAGATAATACTCTTTTGTACATGTGATATAAATTTGAGCCGAATAGGTTCAATATTTTTTGAGATATCTTGTACGGAAATTGAAAAAGTACTACTTTGAGAAAAACGCGTTTAAAGTTCTAAAGCTTCACCGACCTGGGGAACGCCGCGCTGTCTATAACTGGCTATAACTCGAGAACTAATACGAATATCGCTTCAAAACTTTTTTTGGTATATTTTAAGAGTATTTCGAACACTTTGATGCAATAAAAAAAAAATCGTTTTTGTTTTAGCAGTTACATGTATCTCCCCCCTTAATTACAACAAGATTCAGTAAGACACCTGAATAAACATATTTGCAACATTGTAAAATAACTTGCAACATTATAAAATAACTTGCAACATTGTAAAACTATCTAACTTGCAACATTGTAAACTATTTCGCAATACTTGCAAATCTACTTATGACTAATAACACATTAACGTAAAGCACTTAGCTCAGCAATAATTCAATCATAATAAGATCGCAACAGTAACATAAACAAATACACGAAACAAAGAACAATTAATATCAAGCCGATCATAAGTTAGAAATCAAATTAGCAAGCTTGCAAATCATAAAATAAACATTCACTTTGAATTGAAAGAAATCAATTCCGAATTTGGCCATTAAGCATAATGGACAAATTCCAATCCAATTCGCAAATGCATTAATGTAAACAACATTTTGCTACATAAGAAGATACATCCAGAGGAGGAACAGTTTAAGTTTGAGTTTGGTTTTGAAGTCTTCAGTCTTGAGTTCGAAGTTGATAGTTCCAGTTGTGTAACATAGTTAGTGAAGTTAGATTGTTTAAGGATATCTTAAACAATACTTAATAAAGTATAATCGTGAAAACAAAGTGTTTCATTTTAGAAGTTCCTTGTTGGAACTTAAAACCTTATTTTTTACAAATTTCCAATAAGTGAAATTTAACTGGCGCAGTCGTCCGTCTTAAGGAGGGAGAACCACTTAAGATAGAACCGAAAGTTACGCGGCACTACTAAACACGAAAGTGTAAAGTGCATCCCGACGTATACGAAAACAAAAACTCGAAAACGACAAGGAGCGGGCAACCTAATTATTGATTAATTAAGTGAATTAATAAATCGTATAATAAAACAAGGGTTCGCATCGCCCCGAAGGCAGAATTTTAAAAGAATTCGCCTCCTTGCATTACTGACATAGTATTGACAAGGCTAATAACATCCAATAACAACAGCCCTCACGTAAGAAAGTTCCTGTTGCGAATTGTAACAGTCGAGCGAGTATTGACAGGAGCATAAAAGACAAGTGTGTGAAATACTGCTGCATCCTGAATCAACGGAACCAGATCACATAGCTCGCATCTTACAAAAAGAAAAACACAATGGCAAACAATGTGCAGTTACCACTCGAACTTCACTTCGAAGAACTAATTAAGGAAGCGAGAAGGTTACCTACATACTTAGGACACGAGAGCGAATATTCGTTACTAACGTGGACTGAAGAGGCAGATACATTGCTAACACTTACCGAACCTGGAAACCAGCAGACGTATATATTCAGATTGATCCTTCGGAAAATCCAAGGCAGCGCAAGGAACGCTATTCAGAAAATCGCTGAACCAACATGGCAGAACGTTAAGGCAGCCCTATTGTTCACCTTCGGAATCAACGAAAGTTATCACAGCATCATTAACAGAATTCATAGAGTAAGTTACAAAAAAAATATTGATGACTTATATTCTAGTTTAAGTGAATTGTTGAATAAATTGAACACCAAATTCTTGCAAGATCCTTTACAAAATCAACATACTGAATTCAATCCAGTCAGAAATGAAAGTCTCATTTTAAATAAATTCAAAGCCTTAATACCTGAATTTAAAGCATACCTACTTGAAAGTAAGGATTGTGTAACTTTAGAGCAAGCTTACAGTATATTGACGGAAATTCAACAAAACACAGATAATGATTCATCAGATTACTCTCATCATAATGACGCTCGTAAAATTAACAGAAACAACTTGAACCGTAATAATCAGAATATTAAAAATCGTAATAATTATAATCAGAATCCTAACTTTCGTCATAATAACTTCCAGAACAGAAATTATAATTATGATAATCGCAATTTTAATAGAAATCGCTATAATAACGATTACCGACAGAATAATTTCAATCGAAATCAAAATTTCCATCGACAATTTGATAATAGAAATAATTACTACAGAAATCGTCAGGTAGAACCAATGCAAGTCGATAATTCTCAAAGATATCGTCAACAGCCAAATCCAGAACCTATGGATATAAATTTTCAGGAAACAGCCTCGGAAGTCTGTTACCAATAATAAATTTAAAAATTTGTAATGAAACAATAGCAGTTTTAATCGACACAGGCGCATCAACTTCAAGTATAGACGAAAATTGCCTAAAACATCTTAATAGAATAAAACTTAGCAAACCAATACCAATAAGAGGATTAGGAGAAACATACGACGTGCTTTACAAACTTAAAACAGATATGCCTATAGAATTTAATTTACCTAAAACTCATAAAATAATTTGGAGTGTGATGAATTATGAAAACAGGAGATTCAAAGCTATAATCGGACAAAACGTATTGTATTCTTTGAACGCCAAATTAAATTTAGGCGAAGGTAGCATTGAAATCAATAATGAAAAATTATATTTCAATTATGCTGCACCTGAAGAGATAAATTTTCAGTATGAATTAGGAGAGAAAAGTATTGCAACCGAAAGATTATTTTTGGACTTAAACAACGAAGAAGCTACTTCTTTGAAAAGAATCCTCAAGGAACATGATGATTTATTCTTCAAAGAAGGAGACAATTTAACAAGTACTACACAAACTAAGCATGATATAGTGACGAAAACAAATAAACCACTCTACTCTAAAATATACAGATTCCCTCAAGTACATGAGAAGGAGGTTGAAAGTCAGATTAATGAAATGTTACAACAAGGTATTATTAAGCCATCATCATCACCTTATAATGCACCTGTATGGATCGTACCGAAAAAAATGGATAACTCCGGTAAAACAAAATGGAGATTAGTAATTGATTACAGGAAATTGAATGAAGAAACTATAGAAGACAAGTATCCTATCCCCAACATAGAAAGCATCTTCGACAAATTAGGAAAATCCCAATATTTTACAACTCTAGATCTAGCTAAGGGATTTCATCAAATTGAAATTACAGAATCAGACCGATATAAAACCGCTTTTTCAACACCACAAGGTCATTACGAGTTCAATCGAATGCCTTTTGGACTGAAAAATGCACCTGGCACTTTCCAGAGAATGATGAACGAAGTCTTACGAGAGTTTATAAATAAAATATGTGTTGTGTATTTAGATGACATTCTAATCTTTGCCACATCGTTACAAGATATGGAAGTTAACATCAAGAAAATATTAGGTACATTGAGAAAATACAAATTAAAAATCCAGATTGATAAATGCAAGTTTTTTGCCAAACAAACTGATTATCTTGGTCACATTTTATCTATAGATGGTATAAAGCCGAATCCTGATAAGATTGAAGCAATCAAAAACCTTAAAATTCCAGACACTACGAAAAAAATAAAATCATTTTTAGGTATCACAGGATACTACCGTAAATTCATCAATAGTTATGCCAAAATAGCATCACCTTTAACAGACGCTCTTAAGAAAACCAACAAAATAAATATAAATGATCCAAAATATATAGCAGCCTTTGAAAAGTTAAAAGAGTTAATAATAAACTATCCAATTTTGCGTTACCCCGATTTCAAACAAAAGTTTGTACTGACAACAGACGCCTCTGATAAAGCGATAGGCGCGGTTTTTTCACAGCAAGGACATCCAATATCTTTTGCAAGCCGTACATTGAATGAACACGAGAGAAACAATTCCACAATTGAAAAAGAATTACTTTCAATTGTTTGGGCAACTAAGTATTTCCGACCGTATCTATATGGTGTGAAATTCGATATCCGTACCGATCATCGACCCCTCGTTTGGCTTAGTGGATTAAAGGAACCTAACAGTAAACTTCAACGATGGAAGATCAAACTTAATGAATACAATTTTAACATAGAATACTTAAAGGGTAAAGAAAACAGAGTAGCAGATTTTCTTAGCAGAATAAATACTGACAGTCATGAAATAAATGTCCTCACCGTCAACGAACATAATGATAACTACTATGATGATATTAGTGACAATGCAACGATACATTCTGGAGATGAAGACCAAAATGATTTCATACCAATAAAAGAAGGTATAGTAAACCTTTATAAAACTCAGATTATAATAGTAAAGAAAAAACAGAAAGAAGTCAAAACAATCAACAAAAATAGGAAAATATATATCGATGAAATTGACATTAATAGTAACAGTTTAATTAAAGATATACTCAGACGTAATATACCAGAAAAAGGAACTATAGGTATCTTCTGCGAAATAACTGATAGCCAATGGAATAAAGTTCAAACGATAATCATGAGTCTTTATTCGAATAATCAATCCTTGAAATTTATAAAATGTACACTTCATGCTGTAGATCTTTTAAATGAAGACCAATGTTTCGAAAAACTTAAAGAAATACATGAGACTACTAACCACCGTGGTATAATTGAAAACTATCAAGAAATAAAGGATAAATATTACTTCAAAGGATTAATGAAAATCATTACAAAGTATATAAATAATTGCGATACATGCAACCTCGTTAAATACGATCGTAAACCAGTGAAACCAGAATTCAAATTTACAGAAACACCTACTGATATAAACCAAATTATTCATATTGATATATTTTACATAGGAAAAAAACAGTTCTTCACAGCAATAGATAAATTTTCAAAACATCTTTATACAAAAGAAACAATGGATAAAAACGCTACCACATTCATAAAACTTATATTAGAAAGAAATGCGATAATGGGTAAACCAAAGAAGATAATTGCCGAAAACGAGTTTAACATGATAAACATCAAAGATGCAATCAGGAAAGAAGAAATAGAGATACATTTTACATCACCCAAATCACATACGGGAAATGCAGACATGAATAGATGCCATAATACATTGATATCACATATTCAAACTTTAAAATTAACTCATCCAGAATTCAACATTAAAGAACAAGTCTTGAAAGCAACCGAATATTATAATACTACTATTCATACTACTATCGAGTGTAAACCAATTGAAGTACAACAAGGACTAAGGGACAAAGATAAAATATTCAAATTGATGACCGAAAAGAAAACCAAATGGATTGAATATCATAATAGGAAACGAGAAATACCTCAAGAACTTACTCAAGATAAAGTTTTTATTAAAAACTATAAAAATGAAAGACACAAGGAAGAACCTAAATACCGCAAAGAGAAAGTAATGAAAAATCAGAATAACGAAATTATATTAATTAAAAACAATAAACCTCGTAATAAAATTCACCCAGTTAGAATAAAAAGAATAAAAAAATACAATAACGAATATAGCAACGAAATAAAAACAACATTTTCCGAGTCACAAGAATTATTGATCGAAAAAGCATTAAACGAAGGATTACCAGACGAAGTCTTGATAAAAGAATTTGGAATCAATATGACAAGAAATGATCTTAACACATTAAAAGAAGATAGATGGGTAAACGATCAAGTAATCAACTTCTATCTGAATCTCATTGCAAAACGAAATAACGAAAACAGACAAGATAACCTACCAAAAGTATATGTAATGAACACATTTTTTATAAACCGACTTCAAGAAGCAGGATATGAAACAGTTAGTAGATGGACAAGAAGAGTAAATATTTTCTCATACAACATTATATTAGTGCCTGTGCATGTCAATCAAACACATTGGTGTATAGCTATAATAAATCTGAAAGAGAAGACAATAAAATATTATGATTCTTTAGGTAATGATAATGATCAAGTATTAAATACATTGAAGGAATATTTAGCAAAAGAATCATTAGCTAAACGAGAAGGAACCCTCGATACCTTATTATTCACAACTGAAAACGTAAAAGAAACCCCACAACAAAGTAATGGAACCGATTGTGGAATATTTAGTTGTATAATAGCAGAACTCATTGCGAGGAATAAAAAGATTAACTTCACACAAAAAGATATTCCCTATTTCCGAAGAAGAATGATATTAGAAATTGCGCAAGGAAAATTACTTTCATAATATATTCAACTATTAATAAAACCAATAACGAATAATCTAAGAGAGCACTTACTAATATAAGTAATTAACATTAAAATTACAGGTAACTTCAGTTTTACCTAGATGGACAATAACGATGAAAATAATACTATTGTTTATAGTTCTGAATTCAATACAAATTACAAAAGCCGAAATAATAATCGAAGAATTATCTACTGAATCAGGAATCATATTAATTAAGAAAGATCCAGTGAAATTAATCCAGGATTACCGTAGAATCTACCATAAAGTCGATTTAGACCAGTATGAAGAAGCATTAAAAGAAATTATCAAGCAAGTAGAACCGAACCCCTATACTTTGGAAACCATAAAAACAATTAAAGGAGAATTAAAATTATTAAATTTCGAGAAAACTAAAAATATTGAAACAAGAAGTACTACGTCTAAACCAATCCGTATTTTGAAACAAATAAAGAAAATAAAAAATACTACAGTTGATCAATCAACATATTTTCATCCTCTTTATGAAACTTGTAAGTCAGAATTAGGTAAAAAACCAGGATATATCGAATTATGTAAGAAATTTAACAAACAAAAAAGAGAATATAAACCTGATGAAGGAAACTTGAAAGAAATCCGTAAAGTGAAACGAGGATTAATTAATCCAGTTGGCACTGTCTATAAATGGCTTTTTGGAATGATGGATAATGACGATTATGAAGAAATAACGAACCATTTAAATGTAATTGAAACAAATAACCACGCTATAATTGAATCCATGAACAACCAGATTCAAATTAATAACATATTTCAAAATAATCTCAATAAAATACTCGATAATATAAATCAAACTAATTAGCAATATAAAAATTTCGAAAATCACATTAATAACTCTACAAAAGAATTAAGTAATGCTTTGACATATATTCAATTGAACCACAACCTCGACCTTATAAAAGACGAACTTGAGAAAATCATCGATAATGTAAATTCAGCAAAAACAGGTATTATGACTAGATCAATACTTACTCATGACGAGATTGATTTTAACAATTTAACAATTGACGAACTCAAGGAAGTAACAATAAATGTTCTAACGAAAAATAGAACTATAATATTTGTCATCAGTATTCCTGTACTAACAGAAGAATTACTTTCATATTATGTAAGAAAAATACCTAATGTAAAAATGGAAACATTAAACATAAGCATCAGAAATATTGTATTGTATAATAACACTTATTATGAATTTAAGAAACATATTAAACATTTAAAAAATACACTTACATGTAAAAATTTGAAATGCATTATTAAATTCGAATGCAATACAACAAATACAGAAGAAATAGAAAAAGGATTATTATTAACTACAAATGTAAATGAATATATAAACCAAACATGTAACGAGAAAAACTACAAACTAAAAGGAAACTACATCATCAGATTTAGTAATTGCAACATAAAAATTCAAAATGAAGTATTTACAAACCAAATAAAAGAATTCCAGCAAATTTTAACTTTAGACCCAATTAAAAATATGCCAAACTTTACGTACGAAATAAATTTTAATCAATTACAACTAGAAAGCATTAAGAACTTAAAGAAAATAGAAGAATTAAAGTACATACATGATAGAAATACCATTACAACCGGGTGCATTTCAATATTTATAATCATTGTAATATTAATTATTGCACTATATCTCTATTTTAAAAATAAGAAAACGAAAATAAATATAAATATAAATAAATCAAGAGATGTAGAATTACCTGTTCAGGACAACAGAAATCTTAAGGAGGGAGAAGTTACGCAACCAGCACAAAGCTTAATTACAACAAGATTCAGTAAGACACCTGAATAAACATATTTGCAACATTGTAAAATAACTTGCAACATTATAAAATAACTTGCAACATTGTAAAACTATCTAACTTGCAACATTGTAAACTATTTCGCAATACTTGCAAATCTACTTATGACTAATAACACATTAACGTAAAGCACTTAGCTCAGCAATAATTCAATCATAATAAGATCGCAACAGTAACATAAACAAATACACGAAACAAAGAACAATTAATATCAAGCCGATCATAAGTTAGAAATCAAATTAGCAAGCTTGCAAATCATAAAATAAACATTCACTTTGAATTGAAAGAAATCAATTCCGAATTTGGCCATTAAGCATAATGGACAAATTCCAATCCAATTCGCAAATGCATTAATGTAAACAACATTTTGCTACATAAGAAGATACATCCAGAGGAGGAACAGTTTAAGTTTGAGTTTGGTTTTGAAGTCTTCAGTCTTGAGTTCGAAGTTGATAGTTCCAGTTGTGTAACATAGTTAGTGAAGTTAGATTGTTTAAGGATATCTTAAACAATACTTAATAAAGTATAATCGTGAAAACAAAGTGTTTCATTTTAGAAGTTCCTTGTTGGAACTTAAAACCTTATTTTTTACAAATTTCCAATAAGTGAAATTTAACTCGCGCTCATCATTTCTATCCTGTCATTTAAGTTTGTAGTAATAAATTGTTTCTTTAGTTAACTATTAGTTCCGTGTTTACTTTATCCGACAACCAGTAGCCCATACGCTACAGACTCACAAAATAATGCCATCTATTATCAATATAGGCATGTTATTTCGCTGCTGCTGAAAGGAACTTTTCGCGAAATTTCGTTTCGCTCGATTATAGTACTAGGTTTTACTTGAGAATGACTTCAAAAGAAATATTAATTCAGTGCGACCGTGCATTCCACCATGCGAACGATTATCATTAGTTTTAAGGTATGTAAAGTGAAACAAATTTGAATTCATTTTAAGTTTGATCATTAAAAATTATACATATAAAATTAATACAAAGCTCCTTCAATTAGATTTCATGATGAATGGTAGGCAAATCAGTCAATTCCATTAATTTTCCTTATGTTTCAAAATAAAAATAAGAAATATTTTTTGAAAAATAAGTTCTGGCTATAATTTGGGAATGCATCTGTAGCTTGTTTTATTTATTCTTCATATATTGGCATTAGCTCTGGCGTGGACAGTAAGCTAGTTAGACTACTCGAAATGTTTTGATAATGAATCACAAGTTTTTGAAATTTATTGAGGAAATAGGCTTTAAATCGTAACTTCAAATGACTCGGTATCAATTTCATATCACTTGTGAGTAAAAAGAGAAACATTTTGTCTCCATCAACATAAGCGTCTATAGCTACCTGCTTTTCTTTTCGCAAAGTTTGCGAAAGTTTTTCCCCAATATCTTCAGCTCCTTTTTTGTTTTTGGAAGATGTTCTTGAAGCAGATGTTATTTTGCGTCGTTTTTTATTTTGTTGCAGGTTTTGCTCCTCATTTTCCCTAGAATCTTCAGAATTTGTTGCATCTTTATTCAGTTCAGCCTTGCTATCTTTCGTGGAACTGCTTATCATGGGAGCAGCAAGAAAATTCAACTGAATGTAAAACGCATAATGCTTATGCAATTTCGCCGAAGATCCAAATTTTGAATCTTTTTGCGAACGATTCTCCCTTTTATGGCAATCCCCGATGTTTTTTCATTTTTTTCAAATTCCAATACTACAATTCAATCAATCAAAAATTACCAACTGATTAAAAATCTTAAGCAGGAGAGTTCAAAAATATATATTAAATTTATCTTCTAGATACTTTGCAAGGATTTGGAGTACGCATTTCATATCACTGTGTCAGCTATAAGTAATATTGTAAGGATTGTGTAAGAAGCAATGTAGAAAAATCGAATGAATAAATGTATGCCGCCCAGTGTTGTCACCTTACTACATTTGTAGCAAATTTACTACATTTTTTCGGCCTTTGCCGTTTTTGCTACTTCACTGCTCAAATTGTTAAATCTACTACATATTGTATCGAGAACGTAGTATTGAAGAAGATTTAAGCGCTAGGCACACAGAACGCTATCGGGTGTCATGGCTATGTCAAACACGAGGCGACAACGCTAATTTTGCAACGTTAGTCTGTTTGCATAACCTGCATAAAGTGTCGTTCAAAAATACTTTTTCTATCAGGCGCCCAGTTTTCTCACTATTTGACTACGACGGCTAATCATCGCTCGGTTTTGTTCGCCAGAGAACTATTAAGCGATGAAAAAATAGATGAACCTTTAAATGACTTGATACATTTTTTCAGCAAGTTTAAATTGTTTGAAGGTTTTTATGTAGAGAAGTAAGGAATTTATGTACGTACACATGTATTTGAAAAACAATGATTAATTTACTGTTATTTACTATAGAACTGAAAAATTCATTTGTTATTGAAATCGTAGATTTTTTTTATCTTCTGATAGTTTTGTTATTTTTGGGCAACAAAACAGATTTTACCAGTATATGATGGTTTTAATTTAAAGGAAACTGATTTTGAAGTTTTACTACAATAGGCCCTAATTTACTACATATTTTTCCCTATATCTACTTCAGAAATATCTTTCGGCGGTGACATCACTGATGCCGCCTGTGTCTTCAAAATGGAAGTCAGTCGCAGTAGGATTTGAAAAATAATGCAACTTTCCTAACTGCTTGGGCGCAATCGATGGCAAGCATGAAAGAATTGTTAGGCCTAAAAGTTCCGGTTCTTCATATTACAGTTACAAAAAAAATTTCCCAGCTACCATGCTTACTATTTGCGGCTCCAATTATACTTTTTTATGCATTGATGTAGGTGCATATGGCAAAAGATTTGGTTCAATGATTTTCCAGGAAAGCACTTTTCATAAAATATTAAAATCTAACAATCTTAGTATTTCTGCAGACATAATTTTGCCAAGTTCAACTTCACCAGCTCTACCTCATGTGTTATTGGAGGACGTAGCTTTCAAATTAGATTTTAACATATTACGTCCTTATGAAGGAAATAGTCTCACATTGAAAAAGAGAGTTTTGAACTATCGTTTAAGTCAAGCAAGAATATGTATTGAATGAGCGTTTGGACTATTAGCGAATACATGGCTAAAGAGACTACATTTCTTGACCATGTAGTTACCAAATGCGGTCTAAAACCAAGTCCAGAAAAAATGTGCGTTATCGAAAAGCTCAAATTACCGAAAACAGCATACAGATACAAAGTTTCTTAGATTTAACTGGCAACTATAAGAAATGCATAAAAGGCTACGCAAAAGTAGCGCAACCCATCATCAAATATCTTAATAAAATAGATACAAGGGATCCAAATTATGTAAATGCTTGCGAAAAAATAAAAAATTTTATATGTTCACCCCCAATTTCAAGATCTTCCGATTACAGCAAACAACATCAGCTGAAAAATGATGCTTCCAATTTCCAAAACGGACACCCTATTTGCTACGCATCAAGAACCTTAAGAGTGCACGAAAGGAATATTTGTGCAACAGATAAAGAGTTTCATGCAATTTTAGGGGCCGTAAAGTACGTTTATGCCAAAGAGTTCAAACTGTATTAGTCAACAACAAATCACTCATCGCATAGCGTAAATTATTGCATCAACAGTTCACGGGAATTTCAGTGAACATTTACACCTCAGCCGATCAACGATTCTTTGTCGAACTGCGGAAACTAGCCAAACGCCGCATCAGCGAATTAATGCCATAAATAAGTGCTCAAATTGTAATTTAGTTCTTTAATTTTAATTGTAAAATAAAGTAGCTAGGCTTTACCCTGAGCAAATATATTTTTAATAAAACGTAGTTTCACGCGCTTCGTTACATCTCGTCAAAATTAATCAAAGTCAAATCGCGTTAAGGACGCTGGATCGAGCATAAGGCCAATGACAAACACAGCGGTTTTTGCGAGGCGTTTCCCGAGAGGAAAACCGAGTCGGTATAGTCGTACATTACTTTAGCATTGTGATGACACACACCGCGGTGCGAACCGCCTCTCGGTTTCGGAATCGCGTCGGTTGATGAGAGAAATGACCCACCGACTCGGTTTTCGAGCGTTTTTCGATGAGTTCATTGCTGCGTAGTCCGATCGAGCTGAAATTTTCTGGATGCATTGATGAATGCATGGGATAGGGGAAGGAAAATCTGATACTCCGACGTAATTTGTAACTGAACCGACTCGATAAACGCTTCTGAAAACTGCTGTGTGTGGCAGCCGACGCGCCAAACCGAAGCGTTAAACGCTTCGGTGAAACCGAACTGTGTGTCATTGGCCTTAGTCTTCTCACTAAAACACTTCCTGAGACTGTGAAAGTGGTTCAGTTTAGTTTCGAGTACGGAGATCTTGTAAAACTAAGTACCGACGCGATCGCGAATCTTGAGCCGCGTGGTAACGAGGCCGGCAAAAGTGGTGTTTTGGGGGAACGAGGCTCCTTAGTAATTTGCAGTGCAGCAACAAAAGGACGTTAAATTTTTTTAACATCCGCCCCCATTAGCGATAAGAGCGGTCCACAAAAAGCAACCAGAAATATATTCAGCAACAGCAGCTACAAGATTGCAGAGCTCCTCGAAGCTGTTTAGACTAACAACGGAACTCACGAATATGAAGCTAGCAAGCTTGGTTGCAATTCCAGAAGAATTTTATTGTTGTATGTAAATTCAAAATAAATTAGCATTCGTATCCAGAAAGTATCTAAGTGATCAGACTTCATTTGAAAAAATAGATACGAATGGCGATTAAAAAGCACTTCGATTAAATTAAGAAATTGAACAATACAAATTTTTTTGAAATTGAAATTTATGTTATATTAAATATATTGAATATCGATAAACTCAAAACTAAGGCAAAACCCGAAAATACATTTTCTATTTAAAAAAATAAGTAAGTGAATTACATTCTGTAATATAAAGATGTGATTTGAGAAAAAGTGAGAATGTGAGTGAGAATTTGTTTGAATATAAAGGAAATTTATATCAAAATGTTTGTAATTAATTTGTGAAGGTGATTTTTTGGTCCCAAAATGGCAAACGAAAGAAATCTCATTCGACCGCCGCGGTTGCAACTTAATGAAAACCAGGCTCCTACACCCCGAAATAATCCTCCGTCCGTCCATCCCCAAAATAGTCTAAATAATAATGCTGATCTCGTTCAATTAATAACACGTTTGATCTCTGAAACCCTGCAGATCCAGGGGAGATAGTTTTTCAATTCCATCATGAATCCAGCTTCTGATATGAATGAAATGGCGATATTTCCATTACTCGGAATATTGATATGATTTTACCCGACATGGATATGATCCCTGATGTTTTCAAAAGTTGAAGAACTATTTCGGGCGACCCATGTGGATATTCCTCTTAGAGGAAAAGCATAGAAAGAATACTCAGAATCTATGATTACCTTAAGGATACTCCGAAGTACTACGGTATCCTTCCGGTTATGAGGAATAAAATTAAAGGACAGGCCGATATAGCCTTGGGATCTAATAATATTCCATTCGACTGGAGCAAAATGTCAAAATGTGTAAAGAGCTATTCACTGCCATATATTGAATATTCAGCGAAGAGCGGAAAAATACTGAAATTCTTAAGTGACACAGGGTCAAACAATAATTATATTGTTCCGTTCCTGAACAGGGTGAAACGGCAGAATGCTAGAATGCATTCCATTAACATAGATTTTATAATAATGTTTGTATATTTTTCTTAAACTAGATTTCATGTACTGCATGCATGCATTTGTTTCATTACGCTCATTATTTATTGTTTTTATGACATCTGGTTTTGCGGACAATATTTCATGTTTACATATTCTTCATTCTAAATTTACGTAACTGCATGCATGCATCGGTTCAATATATTTCATTGTTAACTATTTTTGTGATACGCATTGCATGGGTCAATGTTTTCATGCTTGCACATTTTTTCATACATCGTTCAATACATTCATTGTTTTTATTTTGATGACATACATTTTATGCGTCAGTTAATGTAGGAAGTTTTATTGTACGGTTTTTGTTTTCTACTTCATGTGTTTGCAAAATGCTTCATTTGCTGTAATGAAAATTGCATTTTGTGACTAGGTGAATAAGTTTCATTATAAATAGGCTAAGATTGGCAGAAATAAATGTATTCATTTGTAGTCTGTAGCATTTGCCAATTTGAATTTCAAAAATTCACGGCAAATGACTTTTGATACGTTATGTATCAAAAGTCCTCTGCTACAACCTGCTAACGGTACCGTGTTTTCGAGAAATCGAAATACAAGTGATATCACATTGCATCGCAATTTCAAGAACTAATTTACCGTACGAACGGTAAATTACTTTTGAAAATTTTCGAGACACGACGAGCTGTGAGCTTGCAACGATGAGCTCGGGACAGTCGGTTTGGGGAACGTGATCGTGGCGGTTGGCCGAAGGCGAGCGATCGAACGTCGTAGACCCGTGATACTAGAAGAAAAGAAAAATCATCTGTTCCTGGTAGTCAAAGTTAAATTGGGGTTTTCAATGAAATATCAGTTAACCGTGGTTAAAAGTGTAGCGTCACAGGAGTGCAGTGAATTGATTGTCTAATGGACATTACTAATGGGCGTTTGGTGGGCCCGTCGACGCGAGAACGGATATAAAAATTTTCAGCTATGGTCAAATGTGAAGATGTTCGCACGATGGCCATTTGAGTGATGATTCGAGTATACGCGTGTACTGTCGGATTACCCATTGGAAGTTGGTTAAAACAAAAGAAAAAGATAATTTATATTAAAAATCTTCAGCAATTCATCAACTTGGTGAAGAATTCCTAATCGATCTGTCTAGATTGGGATTAGTTCTTGATAAAACGTCTGAGTTGAGTGGTATCATCATTCTGTTGATCATTATTGTTGAAAATATTCTACTACGTGGTATGTTATAATAAAAATACAACTCACGATAAAACTTACGATACGGCTCGACCAATACACCAAAATCTGACGGCAATTATGATACACAGTCCCGAAGGAAAAGAAGCCCAAATTTTATGGCCGAGCAAGCATCACTTAGGTAATGCAGTTATATATGCGTTGGCTGCAAGAAGGTCCTACCTCCACATAGCTTTCGAATGAATTGCCGCTTTGTATCGGTCATCCTATATGGTAAAGTTATTATTATGTTTGGCCAAATTGATCGTAAAAAGGAAAAAAACGCTCTTTATGAATAAGGGTTGAGAATCATATACACTTGCATTGTGAAAAGTTGCTCTGTTTTGAGTTTTTTTTGTACAATTTTTATTGAATTCAATTATTACTCTCCGGTTTCCACGTAAAGTTTTAGTGCATTGCTTTCAATCTATTGTTAAGGCAGACACTGTTGCTGTTAAACATCCAAGCGGAAGGATATGATTAAACTTTTATATACATATAATAGCAACGTAAACGAATTTTCATACCTATTCATCCTACAAACAATTCACGGAAACGAAAACAATAAAGTAATTGATGTTGTGAGACATTGTAAGTTATATTCTGGCGCTTTTAAGAGCAATTAAAAGAAAAGCAATTAAAACTAAATTAATTTAGAGATAATAAATAAGTAATTAAAAGCAAGGAATCATAGTTATTTAGTTTGCAAAAAAAAAAAATGTTTTGAATTGGAACATGAAGTATCTATTTGCAAGACTAAGAGGAACATATGTATAGTGATCTGTCACATACTTATGGCTATAATTATGTACATCTGGATTTCTCTTCTAAAGCCATGTCAAGAATTCATTTCGTAACGTTATAAGTTCGCCCTTATGTATGAGTGTATGTAGATTCGTGAAAATTGTTTTGAGATTTTTTTTGTCGATGAATATATAATGGATTATTCAATTTAAACCTTGTGGCCTTCTTATTGGGCGAAAGCCCGAGAAGTTCTCTTTCCTTTTTCAGGGTCCGCGCATGGTCTGGCTGGCCAATGAATAAGTAGTGTTTTTCGGAATTTTCAGATTTCTTATAAGGGAGGGATACTGGTCAAACAAGTAGCTTTCACTCGTGTAGTAGTTTTTGAATTTGTTTGATTTAGATTTTTGATGTAGATTTTTGAATTTTCTGGATATGATGGCCAGTATCAGAGGGTGGAGAGCCCCAGACCATCGGGATTAGGACTCCGCAACCATCGGGGGCCCGGGGCTGTCTGCCTCACCCGGATTCCACTGAAAAGAGAGGCAGCGTTTTTCCCTCTGCCTTTTTCAGATTTTTCAATTTTTTTGGCTCCGTGCGTTGTCACGAGCACTGGGTCTGCTTAGTCAGCCCATGTTGCAGAGCCATGGGTGGTTTCCTTCACGGAACGATGCCCCTTTTATGTTTACTTATATGTTTGCATATCAGTTTGCGGCGACGTATTCATGACGGATGAATAATAAGTAGCATCCCGTTTCTGGAGAGCAAACTCCATTTTTTTTCAAGAACCCACTCCAGCCGCAGCGAGCTAGCAAAGCGGCAAACTAGCATCCGTCAAGGTTGGTTAAAGGGGTCTCCGCTAATGCGGACGAGGAGCCTCCACGGCCATTTCTAGGGCACCCTGCTCTCGGGGCAATTCTTTTTTTTTTTGTTTTGCCTCTTGAATGGCAGTAGCCATTCCCCTTTCTGCTGGACCTTGGCCATCTTGGTTCCGGACTTCGGTCTGGTTCTGAGTTGTGCTAAGTCTAGCAACACTCCACCTTACTAAATCGCTATAAGTTGTTCCACACAACTAACTGTTTCATTTAAATCTGACATCTTTTCCCAGTCTTAACACCTTTTCCCAGTCTACCCCGGTTTTGATATATTCTACAACCATTGGATATATCCAAATTTCCATCTAATCTTAAATAATAGCTGGTGTGGCTAGCATTTGAGAATTATCCTATCCCACTCGTGTTTCGCGACTGGTATTCTTATTTTCGGTGTGCAGACAATGGTCCATCGAGCCGGATATTGTTTGCACTTAAGTTCTTAGTTTGGTTTTTAGCTGCAACAAGTCCGTTTTTTCCATTGGTTGCTGCGTTTTTAATCCTGAGCATCGTTTCTTACTATAGACAAAGGAGATTATCTGGACTCTGGCGGCACTCAGGTTCCGAATTTTTTGTTCCTAGCTGCTATCATTGGAAATTATTGTAAAGGATTTGGCGGCACTCAGGTTCCGAATCTATATGTTCCTGACTGCAGCATACGAGCTTTCTGTGTACAACAATTATAATCTAGGGCCGGTCCAAAAAATGCAATTACTGCTGAGTTGCCTAGATGAAGAGGCCAGAAATTCTGTATCTCACCTACAATTAGATGCTTTAAACTACGATACTGCTATCATGATATTACAGGAACGTTTCTCAAACAACAAGAGAATCACTATGGCATACCTTGATTCAATTTTCGACACTAAGAAAGTCGAGCACAGAAGTGCAGCAGGAATAATAAATATGTTTAACGTTTGGCGCAACTGTTTAGCGGCATTAAAAAATCTAAATTATGGGTTCCAATTATCATACATATTGCTTTACGGAAGCTCAATCCCGAAAACTTTCGCATGTTCGAAGACACCTTAAGCAACAACAAAGAAATGCCATCACTAAAACAGCTCTACGATTTCCTTTTCAAAAGACATGAAGTTTTGACGACAATCAAACCAAGCAAACAAATGCTAAGGAAGCGAGCATTAATGTTCTACTTCCAACAGCGTTAATAAATGTACAATCAAGTACTGGCCAACCAATGCCGCTACGAGCCCTCATTGATCAAGGTTCTCAATCATCCTTTATCACTTCAAAGGCAGCAAAAAGGCTAGGTTTAAAAACTCAAAGCATCCTGGCGACTATTAGCGGTATTGGTGATGCAGAGTCATCAACCGTACGTGGCAAACTTAATATGACAATAACGCCACATTTTCGATCGACATTTGCTCTCCCAGTCGAAGCGTTAATTATGCCAAAACTAACAACAATATTACCAGAAGACCGAGTGGTACTACCCAAACTTAATAACATTCTAGAACTAAAGTTAGCAGATCCTAGTTTTGCATCCCCAGGAAGGATAGATGTAATACTTAGAGCGGAGATCTTCGAAGAAATAATCGAAGAAGGCTTGAGGAAACATTATCCAATATTAGCACAAAAAACAAAACTTAGCTGGATTTTATCAGGTAAAACCATGTCCAAGACTAAGAAAGGTGCAGTCAAAATGATATCTTGCATTTCAATGACCGAATTCCATAAAACTGTGGAAAAATTCTTCGAAATGGACAAGGATAGTGGAGCAAGAGAGCTTTCAATGGCTGAGATCCGATCCGAACAACATTTTCAAGCCACACATAAAAGAGACAGCCAAGGAAGATATATAGTCCAACTCCCATTTAAAGATGAAAAGAACTTAAAGCCACTTGGAGAATCAAGAGTCAAAGCTTTAGCACGATAGAAGCAGGTGGAGAAAAGGCTAGAAAAGGATCTAGGATTGAGAAAAGACTATCAGAAGTTCCTTGAAGAATATGTTGCACTCGGCCACATGGCAAAGGTAGCTCCGTACATCGGCGATACCAGAAATGCTTTCTACTTACCCCACCATCCAGTTCTAAAAGAAGACAGCATTACGACAAAAATCCGAGTCGTATTCGATGCATCAGCAAAGACATCAGAAGGACCCAGCCTGAATGACTTGCTATATACTGGAGCTAAGCTACAGCAAGACTTAGCTCAAATTTTACTAAGATGGACAAAACATATATACGTATATACCGCAAACATTGAGAAGATGTTCCGGCAAATCTTTCTGACAAGTCAACAAAGACACTACCAACGAATTCTGTGGAGAGACGAAAAAACGCAAACAATAGATGAATATCGTTTAAACACAGTCACATACGGTACAGCCTCGGCCACCTTTTTGGCTGTAAGGTATCTAATTCAGTTAACAAGAGATGAAAGCAAAAAATACCTGTATGAGTCCAAAGCACTTCAAAATGATTTTTACGTTGATGACATGCTTAGTGACGAAAATTCGAAGGAAGAGGCAATAAGATTGCAAAAAGAGGTTACATGTTTGCTGAAAAAAGGAGGATTCAACCTTAGAAAGTGGTCTAGCAATGATGCAGAATTACTAGCAGCTATTCCTCAAGAAGCAAGAGAACAAAGACTGCTTCAAATAACTGAGGATGCATCTCTTAAAACATTGGGAGTCCATTGGAATCCAGGTCGAGATGAATTTCAATTCAAAATTCCGAGATTCGAGAATGAAAAAAAACTGACGAAACGACGCCTTCTCTCTAATGTTGCTACCATTTACGATCCGCGGCAATGGCTAGCGCCTAATCCGTGATCGAAAACGTCAAAACGTTAACATTTTGCTCCTCTCTGATTGCTGAATATCTTGTGAATTCGCTGTTCACATGTACTCTTCTTAAGCCTAGTGAATCTTATCGGTTCTCTTTGCATATTACAAGTGCTTTTTGCTTCGTTCTTACTCGGTCTGAGTGATTTTTTTCTTTTCTTGTACTCGGTTTTATTTTCTCTTCAAGTGCGCGAGTACTGATTTTTCGCCGGAGCCGTTAACTTGTACTGTTTAGTGTCGTGCCATTAATACACTAAAGGGTGCTTTCAATTATTATATACGCAATATAATTTATCGGAGACAGTCTCCAAAACTAACTTTGACACCAACCATTTATTCTACGGTGATACGCAGTATAATTTATCGGAGACAGCTTCCAAAAGCTAACATTGACACCTATTATATTTTATCGGAAACTTTTATGAAATTTAATTGCCATCTGAAACATTCACCTTCTTTTCCGGTTGAAGGGTGTAATACTGTGTGCTCAAGTATCGATATCTAATTTGAGAAAACTTCAGTGCGCCCCATAATGGCTCTTTGTTTAGCTTCTAAATGCTTAGACAAATCAAATAAAACACCCATGGTGATTTGCTCTGGTTTTTGTGAGCAAACAGTTCATGCAAGTGCATTGGAATGCACGCACCTGTTGCTGAAGCGGTTCAATCGTCGTCATCCGGAGTATATTGGTTTTGTTCGAAGTGCAAATCTAATTCAATGGTTACTTTTGTTGATCGATTGCGGTCTGCTACTGTGGTGGACTCTATTCAGGTCGAATTCAACGCTTTGCGTGGCAGGCTCGAATCTGCCGCTAAACTGTTAAACTCTCTGGCTTCAGTGGCGGATGCAGAGCAGAAGTTGTCTTCATCCAAGACCCCAGCGCCAGTACCGCCTATCAGTCAAGGTAATTTTTCGCCGATTTTAACTCGTGGTCAACGCGAACAGCAGCAATTGTTTCAACAACAGCACAAGCAGGGTATTCAAAATCAAAATCAACTACAAAGCCAAAGTGCTGTCCAGCCACTACTTCAGCTACAGCTTTCTCTGGAACAACAACAGCACAAGCAGGGCAATCAAAATCAAAATCAACTACAAAGCCAAAGTGCTGCCCAGCCACTTCTTCAGCTACAGCTTTCTCTGGAACAACAACAGCACAAGCAGGGCACTCAAAATTAAAATCAACTACAAAGCCATAGTGCCCAGCCACAACTTCAGCAACAGCATTCTCTGGAACTTCTTCAACTGTCGCCTCTGCAAAAAGGACAACATCTACCGCCGCAGCAGCTTATTCCACAACAACTGCAATACCATTCTCCAATGGCGTCCTCTGTGCCGTCTCCTGGTCCCGCACTACAACCTAGTAGACCTAGTAGTGCCAATGATGACGTTTCTTATGTCTCATTAGAGTGGTATCCTCCTTTTCAAATATTCCTTTCTCGTGTTGCGGCTGATATATCTGTGGAGGACTTGAAGTTGTACATTTCTCGGAAGATGGGAAGAGATGTCAACGTTTCTTGCAAGAAACTTACAAAGGATTCGGACAGCAGCCGTATTGTGGGTTCATTCTTGCTTCCGATTCCGATGGAACTTAGCGCGATTGGGCGCCATGATTTCTGGCCTTCGGGAGTTTTGGTTAAGGAATTTGAGCCCCGTCAGCGAGGAAATTTTCGCAAAACTCCGGCCCGGATGCAGCCAGTGTAATCAGTTCCTGTTTGCCTAAAAATCAACGTTTTAAACTCTATTACCAGAACGTTCGTGGACTAAGAACCAAATTAGTACAAATCAGGCTAGCCTCTATAATTGCATCTGATGATTTCACCAGTTTGACTGAATTTTGGCTTTCAACGGATCTTTTTAGTGATGAGTTCTTTCCCCTGCATAATGTTTTCAGACATGATCGCAATCGTTATTTAACGAATAAAGCAGACGGTGGTGGAGTCTTAATTGCCGTTCGTAAATCTCTTTCTCGTTCACTTTGTGCTAGCTTCGTGGTGTCTCATCCTGTTGAGTGCGTTGCTGTCCGTATTTCCCTATCACATAATGTTTGTTTATTACTTGTTTCGGTATATGTGCCTTGTAGTGCATCCCTCTCCACGTATGAATGTTTTTATAGTGAGCTGTCTGATTTTATTATGTCTTACTATCCTCATTCTCCTATTGTTGTTTGTGGTGACTTCAATTTGCCTTCTATTCAATGGGACCTCTCGTCTTTAATAATCTCTTCTACCAATGCACTTTCGATTTCCCTCTGTTGAAGCAACCTAAAAATGAAATATTTTAGTATCACGTATAACAAGTCTACTCACCTGACCATTTGTTGACAGAGGACTGACTGTCAGTATGACATCAGTCAGCCGTTCCAGCGAAACCAGTACAATTCCAGTCAGCTGATATGTTTAAAATTAATGATGTATTCCATTTTGAAAAAATTACCAAGTTAATAGTGGTTCAGCAAAACTGTAAAATATACCGAAATTTTCTTTCATATAAAATTGAATTTTGCGGTTTCTTGGTTAGTCAGTTAAGTTAAAACTTTGCATTCGTTCGGAAATAAAACCATATCTTGTTCATTTCGCTAATTCACTTTTTTGCATTGATTTACCCAATCATTTAATAAGTTTGTAAGTTTAGTTTATTCGCATTGTATCTCGGAATTAGTAATTTGCAAATAAAAGTTTAGTAGTTCGAATTGTTGCGTTTTATTGCAAAAGGAAAGATTGTGTCAAAACATTTTGGTCCTTCGAACGGGATTAATTAGAAATTTAGTAGTGACTTTATAGTGATTTAAAAAGACAAATTAAGATAGTGCCAGTGAAAAAAAATATAATAGATAAATAATATATTCCGCGCCGCGATACGGTTAATCGGGAAAATATTTTACAATTTGAAGGCTGTAAACCGGGGTAAGTCCGTTTCCTTTATTATCCTATATTTTTGTTCCTTATATAAATCATAATATCCTATACATCCTGTATTATTCAATCGCTTATCATATAAATAATCACTTAAATCAAATTAAGTGAGCAATAGCATCACGATAGTCAAATTGAATTGAAATTCAATTAAGAGAATTGAAGTGAATAGTGCTAAGCTTGAGCTAAGCTCATTGCTTGAAATTTGTATTGCGAGTTAAACGCCTGATTGAAATTTGAATTGCGGGTTAAACAACTGCTTATTCGGTTAAGAGCGTTTGTTTTTTAACAAAAGGGCAAAGATACGGTGCGAAGGTCAGTCAATTAAGGGCGGTCAATCAGTGACACTTATTGAGTGCAAATAAAAACTTGCGTTTAGAGTTCGTTTGTAAAGTCAGTTTGACTTGTTGTTAATCTGAAATAATTACAATGGAAAATTTAATCTTGCAACAGAAGCTGTCCATGCAAGAGTTAAGTAGGCTGCGCACTAATTTTAAAAAGGCTCCGTTAAACCGTAGAACGGTTTCATACTGTGGGAAAGTGGAAGAAAGATTAAGAGCTCTTTATAGAACGTTCAAAGAAAACCATAAACAGATTCTTTCGTTATTAAAGGGCGAAGAATCTGAATTCAATGTGGAGTACTTTGCAAATGAAATTTACCTGCAATTTGATGAGCAGCATTTGGAATTTGAATCGGAAGTAGAAGAACAATTAAAAGAAGCTGTCGCTAAGCAACGGGAAATCGAGCAACGGGAAATTGGTCATCGAGAAGCAGATCAAATTACCAACAATGGACTAGCAGCTGAATCAAACGCGGAAAAAAGTACTAAGGCAGAAGAAAAGAAACTTATAGAAGCCAAGCTACAAGAAACGGAGTCGCATTTTGAAGAAATAAAATTACCTCGCATTTCCATACCGAAATTTCACGGGAATTATGATTCGTGGGTATCGTTTCGAGACCTATTTACCTCCCTTATTCACAACAGAACAAACTTGTCCAAGGTACAAAAACTACATTATCTAAAGTGTAGTTTAACGGGGGAAGCTGAAGGGCTGCTTCGCCAATACGGTATTACTGAAGCAAACTATGATATTGCTTGGCGTGTTTTGAATGACAGATACGACAACGTCAATATCTTGTTAAACACACAATTAAAACGCTTGTTTTCACTATCCAGGGTCCAAGAGTCATCTTCGTCTATAAAATCTTTACTGGATACAACCATGGAATGCGTACAAGCAATTGAAAATATGAGTGTTAAAAATCTATGGCATGCTGTGGTAGTATTTGTTGTGACTCAAAGATTACCTCAATCGACAAGGCAATTGTGGGAACAAGAACATGTTCACAGGGCTAATCTTCCCTCTCTTAATGAATTATCAGACTTCCTGCAACGTAGATTTCGAGCATTAGAAGCTGCGGGAGTAGAACGGATAAAAATTCCTCGAAACACAAATACCCATCAACTTCAGAATGTACGAATCTATACGAGTCAAACCACTCAAGCTTGTGTCATTTGCCATGCAGAACATCATATTCGACAATGTCCTGTTTTTATCCAGATGAACCACGAGGCTAAATTTGAAATCGTAAAACGACACAAACTCTGCATTAATTGTTTGACGAAGGGTCACATTATGATGCGTTGTCCTAGTAATAATCGATGTGTGAAATGTCAAAAATTACATCACACGCTCTTGCATAAACCGACAAACGTAGTAGTTCCGAATCCGCTTAATGTTAATGCTGTAGAATTTGAATCTACACATAATTCGCTACCCAGCTTATCTCAAAATGAAATGGATGTACAAACACTAAGTGCTATTACCACGAAACAAGTCCTCTTGGCTACAGCTTTAGTTAGTATTCAAACCGATAATGGTTGCGAAATTCTTCGAGCACTATTGGACCAGGGTTCTCAGGCATCATTCATAACTGAGAATGCAATGCGACAATTTAACTTGCGAAGGAGACGCACAAACACAAGTGTAAGTGGTATCGGGAAGGCAAATATCACACCAACCAAGGGACTTGTACATTTGAATTTAGTATTACGCAACAAACGATCTTTGAACATCGATGCATACATATTGAGTCACTTAACTAGCTCATTGACTACATGGAACGTCACTTCAGAATTACACACTCAACTAAAAGGTTTTGATTTAGCTGACCCTAACTTTGACAAGACGACGAATTGATTTGCTACTCGGAGCTGACGTGTATGCTCAAGTGATAACCGGTGATATTCACAGGCTTGCGTTGGGACCAATAGTCCAAAGGACAAGTTTAGGATGGATTGTCTCTGGAGGATTGAACTCACAATCAAAAGTGAATTTTCATAGTTTCAAAATTGGAATAACACAGCATGATGACTTGAATAAGCAACTTAGGAAATTTTGGGAACTGGAAGAGATCGAGATGGTTCAACAGTCGACAAATGAAGAAGAATTTTGTGAAAGATTCTATTTACAAAACACGGAACGAGACGTGGATGGAAAGCATGTTACTCGCCTTCCATTTAAGGAAGGCGTTAACAGGCATATGTTAGGTTCATCAAGAAATACGGCGGTAGCTAGTTTGATGTCACTTGAGCGTAAATTTGCAAAGGACCCAGACTTGTATGTTGAATATTCAAAATGTATCCAAGAATATATAGATTTGAAACATATGCATGAGATTCATAACAGACATATTAGACCATCCAAATGATAACAAGAAACGTAAAACCAATTATTTACCTCACCACGTAGTTTACAAGGATAGCACAACTACAAAGGCTCGTGTTGTGTTCGACGCTTCACGGAAGACAACCTCTGGAGTGTCTTTAAATGATTTGCTTCATTCTGGCCCAGTACTCCAAACCAACCTAGATGAAATTTTGCTGAAATGGAGATTTTTACAATATGTGTATGCAGCAGATATCGAAAAAATGTATCGACAAATCCGAATAGATCCCAAAGACGCTGATCTTCAGCGCATTGTCTGGCGCAATAGCCCTGATGAGCCAATCCGCGATTATTGCCTCGATACTGTTACATTTGGAGTGACATGTGCCCTATTTTTTGGCGATACGCACACTCAGGAAACTTGCAGACGATTCACAACCTTTATTCAAAATGGCACGGCAAGCAATACTGAATGATATGTACGTAGATGATCTTTTATCAGGAGGAACGAGTTTAGAATCGACATTGGCTAAAAGAGATGAGGTTAAAACATTATTAAGCTCAGCAGGTTTCAAACTCAGAAAATGGACTGCTAACCACAATCGACTTTTAAACAATATACCTTTGGAAGACTGTGAGACTTGCCCAAGTCTAGATATGAATCTAGACAACGGTTTTAAAACGCTCGGCATCATTTGGTATCCAGTAACAGATGAATTTGCATATAAAATTACCATTAATTTTGATGATGTTACATATACCAAGCGAAAAATATTATCAGATATTGCTCGATTATTTGATCCACTAGGATGGATATGTCCAGTCGTTATTCTAGCAAAAATACTAATGCAATCCTTATGGTTAGATGGTGTAGCATGGGACGATCGAATTCCTACTGATATTTCATCCAAATGGCATAATTTGAAAACAGATTTAGAAGCATTACGCAGCCTAAGAATACCTAGATGGCTGAAAACCGAAACTGATGATAGCATCGAATTGCATGGGTTTAGTGATGCCTCTCAGAAGGCATATGCAGCAGTTGTATATGTTGTTTCTTGCAGTCGAGATAAAGTTAATTCATCATTAGTGCTAGCTAAAACGAAGGTAGCGCCTGTAAAAACCGTTTCGATTCCACGTTTGAAACTTTGTGCAGCACTTTTGCTAGCAAAAACTGTGCAAAGTATTATAAAATCATTGAATATAACCAGATCACGGATACATCTTTGGACAGATTCAACTATCGTATTGGCGTGGTTATCAAAGCACCCATCAAGCTGGACTACGTTCGTTGCCAATCGAACCACGCAAATACATGAAACTGTAAAGGACGTTCCTTGGAATTATGTGCCGTCAGAGCAAAACCCTGCATATGTTCCCTCACGAGGGTTATTTCCTAAACAAATACTCGAATGTGAGCTATGGTGGAATGGTCCTTCATGGCTAAAAGAAGACAAGAAAAATTGGCCCGTTAGACCATCATTACCAGCATGTACAATGGAACAAAAGAAGAAATCAATTATGTCACTAGTAGCATTTCAACCTGATACACAGTTTTTAGACTTATGGCTAGAAAAATATTCTTCCTTAACTCGTTTGATTCGAGTTACCGCTTATTGTTTAAGATTTATCGCAGCTGCAAAAGGCAATCGTTCTACCGAGGCATACCTGAGCACTACTGAGCTTGATTCATCATTGAAATTTTGGATTAAATATACGCAACAAAGTGAATTTCCAACAGAAATTGAATTTTTGAAACATAAGCAACCTATCGACAATTAAAGCAGCCTACTGAATTTAAATCCATTCCTGGATGAGAATGGGATATTACGAGTTGGTGGTCGTCTTGCAAATGCTAATATTGCCTACGATACCAAATATCCAATGATTATTCCAAAAAAAAGCAAGCTTTTATCACTTATACTTCTGAATTACCACATTCTTACTTTACACGGAGGAGTACAATTGATGTTAAATATTATCAGACAAAAATATTGGATAATCGATGCAAGAAACTCCATTCGATATTTTATACAAAAATGCATTGTTTGCTACAAACACAAAGCTCAAACCAGAACTCAACTCATGGGTGATCTACCTAAACAACGAATAATTCCGTCAAGGCCATTTACTCATTGCGGCGTGGATTATTGCGGTCCTATTGATATCAAGTTATCAAAAGGCAGAGGTTCCAAATCAACGAAAGGCTACATAGCTATCTTTGTTTGCCTTTCTGTGAAGGCCATTCATCTAGAATTAGTCGGCGATTTGTCAACTCAATCTTTTCTAGCAGCTCTTCGACGTTTTGTAAGCCGTCGCGGACTATGTATTTACTTATACAGCGACTGTGGCACAAACTTTATAGGAGCCAACAAAGAATTGAGGCAAACACTAAAACGAAATGAAACACAGGCACAGGAAATTGCTAATGATGGTATTTCATGACACTTTAACCCACCAGCATCTCCACACTTCGGTGGATTATGGGAAGCGGGAGTGAAATCCACAAAACATCATTTAAGAAGAATCGTTGGAAGTGCACTTTTAACATATGAAGAATGGTATACAGTTCTAGCAAGAATAGAAGCCTGTTTGAACTCACGACCTCTTTGCTCACTGACAAACGATCCCAATGATCTGAATGCCTTAACACCAGGTCATTTTCTAGTAGGTGACACATTACTCACAGTCCCAGAAGACAAACTATCAGACATACAACTCAACCGACTAGATCGCTGGCAGCTAACACAACGCTTGACCCAAGACTTTTGGAAACAGTGGTCTGTGGAATACTTAGCCCGATTGCAGCAAAGGTCTAAATGGAATCGCAGCCATCCAAACATCGAAATTAATGATTTGGTACTTATCAAAGATGAACGTTTGCCATCATATAAATGGTCATTGGGACGAGTGATAAAAACTTATGGTGGAAAAGATGGTTTAGTACGAGTAGTAAAGGTTCGTACATCCACCACAGAATTAGATCGACCTATTACGAAAATAGCACTATTACCCGTAGAAAAGGCTTAAGAAATGGAACAAACTTGAATTGAATTTGCTAATGAATTAAACTTTAGAATCGAAACTTGATGAATTGAATATTTGAAACCATAGAATTCTCGTTCGCACACATGGTATTTAGCCTAAAAAAAAAACAGAATGCATTCGTCATCCTCATCCATTTCCTATCCCCATCTCCCCGGTATTACTTAAAAAGTTCGAGATCGGCGAGTTGGGGCGCCGCATAAATAACCCCTAGTCGCAGGATATGTGGTTTACTTGTAAGGAGGAAATGCGACAAGTAAGGTTAACATATCTTATTCCTTGATAAATAAACGGATTTGCCCAAAACTTCGACAAGAAACCTAGGATTGGTAACTTAATATCAATATAAAAGGTTATTCAAGCTCTATTTACAGGCGTTAATTCTGATCCTTGCGGACCATCGGGGGGAGTATGTTGAAGCAACCTAAAAATGAAATATTTTAGTATCACGTATAACAAGTCTACTCACCTGACCATTTGTTGACAGAGGACTGACTGTCAGTATGACATCAGTCAGCCGTTCCAGCGAAACCAGTACAATTCCAGTCAGCTGATATGTTTAAAATTAATGATGTATTCCATTTTGAAAAAATGACCAAGTTAATAGTGGTTCAGCAAAACTGTAAAATATACCGAAATTTTAATTCATATAAAATTGAATTTTGCGGTTTCTTGGTTAGTCAGTTAAGTTAAAACTTTGCATTCGTTCGGAAATAAAACCATATCTTGTTCATTTCGCTAATTCACTTTTTCGCATTGATTTACCCAATCATTTAATAAGTTTGTAAGTTTAGTTTATTCGCATTGTATCTCGGAATTAGTAATTTGCAAATAAAAGTTTAGTAGTTCGAATTGTTGCGTTTTATTGCAAAAGGAAAGATTGTGTCAAAACACCCTCTCATGATTTCTTTCGTTTTGTTCCTTATCCCAATTTAATTACATTCCTAATAATAATAATCGTTTATTGGACCTTATTTTTTCTAATTTACCTTCTTCTAATCTATCTATTTCCGCATCATCCTTTCCTTACGTTGATCCTGACCCTTATCATCCCCCCCTTTCCATTAATTTTTGTTTACCGAATAGTCCACGCACCAAAAGCATAGTTGTGCCATCTTTCAACTTTTTTAAGGCAGAGTATGAACTAATTGCTGCTGAACTCCTCCCTATCAATTGGTTTTCTTTTTTTCATGGGCTTGATATAAATGAAGCTGTTTCTTCTTTTTACTCTCTCCTTTATTCCATTGTTTCTAGATTTACTCCTGTGTCTCGTTCTCGTCGTGGTGCTTGTCCTCCTTGGTTTTCGGTCGCAGTATCCAAAGCTTTGCGCGAGAAAGATAAGGCCCGTAATGAATTTCTTCGCAGTTTATCTGTTGAAGCATTTCAGCATTATCGGTCTCTGCGAGCAGTGGCTAAAAGGACTGTTGAAGAAGCGAAACGTGGTTATTTCGCCCATATTGAAGCGAGTCTTTCCTCAGATAACTCGAAACCATTTTGGTCGTATGTCTGTTCCCTTAAAACTAGCAACCGGTTTCCTGACACTTTTTTTCTTGAGGAAACTACGGCTTCTATCCCTCAAGAAACTTGTGATTTATTTGCTAAGTTCTTTGCTTCTTCATTTTTCTCTCTTAATTTTGCTTCAGGGAGTTCTGCTGCGGCTGTGTTTTCTCAGGATAATTTTGCGATGACCAATCCTCTGGAGGTTGAAATTCTAGTATCCTCGTTGGATCACTCAGCAAGCAGCGGCCCGGATGACATTCCTAATGTGTTTGTTAAGTCTCTTGCATCTTCCTTATGTGTACCTTTGTCTATATTATTTAATTTGAGTTTGTCTGTTAGTGTTTTTCCTTCTACCTGGAAGGCTGCCAATGTTTTTCCGATTTTAAAATTGGGAGACATTGGCAATGTGACCAACTACCGTCCTATATCCCTCCTGTCCTGCTTTCCGAAGTTGCTTGAGCGGATTGTTCATGACAGAATTCATGGTGCTTTTAGTCATTTATTTTCTACCGAGCAACATGGTTTCATCAAGGGACGTTCAACGACTACGAATTTAGTGGAATTCACTAACTTCGTCGCGTGTACTTTGGAAAATGGTCTTCAAGCTGATGTGATTTACACTGACTTCGCGAAAGCATTTGACAGGGTAAATCACACAGTGCTTTTAGATAAGATCTGTCATTTTGGTGTTCCCAGTTCCCTTACATCTTGGCTTTCTTCCTACATCCATGATGGCGTCTGCCATGTTGTGTTTAATGGTTGTTCTTCCTCCCCTTTCTTTCCTACTTCTGGTATTCCCCAAGGTTCCATCCTTGGTCCTCTTCTTTTCACATTGTTTATCAATGACCTTCCTTGTAACTTTCAGTCTGACTCTCTGTTGTATGCTGATGATCTTAAAATTTTCCGTGCTGTCGCTTCACAAAATGATTGTTGTAAGCTACAATCGGATCTCTTTGTTTTAAGTGATTGGTGCTCTGCGAACTTCCTTGATCTTAATGTTTCCAAGTGTTTTGTGATGTCTGTTTTCAATAAGCCTAATCCCATTTCCTTTGAATATTTTTTGTGTGATAGTCTTTTGAAGCATGTAGATCAACATTAAGACCTCGGCATCATCTTTGATCCGAAGTTAAAATTTGATCTGCATGTTTCTTTTGTGGTTGCTAAGTCGTCAAAAGTAGCTGGTTTTGTTCTGCGCTGCTCTCGCTTTGCAACCAATATCAACACTTGTGTTCGCCTTTTTATTTCTCTTGTTCGTAGCATTGTTGAATATTGCTCCCAAGTGTGGTCTCCTCGTTTCGAGTACCTGTCTAATGCTGTTGAATCCGTTCAGCGTAAGTTTACACGCTGCCTTTTGTTCAAGTTTAATGTTGCTTATCGTCCTTATGATGACCGTCTGCTTTTCTTAAATCTCCATTTGCTGAGTGCCCGCAGAGTATTCCTTGATGAATGTCTTCTTTACAAGCTTTATCATGGCTTACTCCCTTCCAACATTCGCTTGTGTCATTTCTTACGTGTGTCTGATCGCCCGGTTAGAACTCAGTCGCTTTTCCTTACTCCTTTTGCGCATACTCTTGTTTATTTTTACTCACCTATACCTAGGATACTTAGAAGCCATGATGAGCATCAGTTTGGTTCTTTGTTCATGTCTTTTCTTTCTTTTAAAAAACATGTTATGGATACGATAACGTAGTCTCTTAGTTATTTTTATTATGCATTCTTCTCTTTACTTTTTCTTCAATTTTTGTTTTTATTATTGTATTATTTTTATTCTTGTTTTGCTTTATATTAATAATTTTTTTGATTATTTTTTGTATCTCATTTCATAATTGGATTTTTCTGTTAAATGAGATTTTGAATAATAAATAACGTTGAATAATAAATATACGAGCAAAGATATTAATGCAAGACGTCTGGAGAACTGTCGTAAATTGGAATGAACAGCCTTCCCCAGAGATCACGAGCCGCTGGAGCTCTCGAGGCAGATCTAGGAAGCTTGGAAAAAATAAAAATCCCTCGTAGGATCCATTACACTTCCAACACTAATTTAGAACTTCGTGGCTTCTGCGATGCCTCAGAGTCCGCCTACGCTGCAGTTGTCTATAGTAAATCGATAACTGAATTTGGGACTATCAGAACTACCCTACTCTGTGCTAAAACTAAAGTCACACCCTTGAAGTCGAAAATATCACTGCCACAACTTGAACTAAATGCAACTGTTCTTCTCTCGAAACTGCTTCATCGGACCATCCGTTCTATGAACATGCCAGATACACCAGTTTTCACTTGGAGCGATTCGATGATAACTTTGAGTTGGCTGAAAAGAGAACCATCTTCGTTAGAAACTTCCGCCGCTAACAGAGTCTCCAAAGTACAGAGATTAGATGGTGGAAATGGCAGTGGAACCACGTGAAATCTGATGAAAATCCTGCCGATTGCGCCTCTAGAGGCATAAGTCCGAAAGAACTCATAGCTTATGGTGGAACGGTCCGACTTGGCTGCTCCAAAAGACTAATATAGAAGTTCCCCTCAAAATAGTATCGATGAGTTCAACATAACAGGGAGTAAAAATTTTAGACCGTTACACTAATTTACAGAAGCTGCTAAGAATCTCCACTTTCTGCCTCAGATTCGTTCATAACTGTAGCAGGCCACGTCATGAAAGGAAAACAGGCATTTTACAACCGAATGAACTCAAAAATGCACATTTAAGAATCATACATATCACTCAACAGCAGGAGGTTTCACAGGACATAGCTGATTTAAAGGCAAACAAGGAAGCCAATACTAATATACGGCCTTTAAATCCTTTCATAGATGAGCTTGGAATTCTTCGAGTTGGCGGGAGACTCCGAAACGCAAACATTTCGCAAGATACTAAGTTTCCTATTTTACTACCGCAACGTCATCATATAACCTATATGATCGTTAGAGAAGCTCATTTAAAGACCAACCTTGGATCATTTAAGCTCGTCAGAAATTATCTACGGATGAGGTACTGGATAGTGAATGATCAAAAAGTTATCCGATGCGAGATCCATCGATGCATAACGTGCTGCAAATTTGCAAGTAGACCCAATGAACAAATAATGGGCAACCTACCCGCAGTACGTATTACTCCATCAAGTGCATTCACTCATTGATGTGTTGACTACGCGGAGCCTTTTAGTACAAGAATGTCTAAAGGACGAGGGTCAACAGTTCTCAAAGCATACATCGCCTTATTTGTTTGTATGGTGCCGAAAGCTGTCCACTTAATGCTCGTAAGTTATCTCTCTACAGAAGCCTTCTTGGCTGCTTTCAAACGTTTCATCAGTCGAAGAAAACTTTGTTGGGAAATATTTAGTGATAATGGAACCAATTTCGTTGGAGCAAACAACAAAATAGACAGAGATGTCCCAGAAGCCATTGAAAGACCCACGAACGATTTGGCACGGATAACAGCAAAAGATGGGGTCTCCTGGAAATTTATACCGGTCACTACACCTCATTTCGGCGGGTCATAGGAAGCCGGAGTAAAGTCAGTTAAATGACATATTAAAAGAGTTTTTGACGAGACCAAAATAGTTCCGACTTTTGAAGAATTCACAACCATATTTTGCCAAATAGAGGCCTGTCTCAACTCCAGGTCAATCATTCCGTTATCAAGTGATCCGAATGACTTGCAGGTACTGACACCTGGTCATCCTTTAATCGGCCGCCCTCTGTTGGCTCTCCCGGAACCGGATGTTACAAATAGAACACTACATGAACGTTGGCAAATACTCACTGCAATGCATCAGACGTTCTGGAAACGATGGACCACTGAATATTTGCGCACTCTTCAACGGCGTACTAAGTGGACCAAACACGATCGGAGAACTAGTCCTAATAAAGGAACAGGACATACCCACAACCAAATGGCCATTGGCACGAATTTACGAAATCCAACCAGGTTCAGATGGTAAGCTACGGACAGTGACAGTGAAGTACAATGGCAACAAATTTAAAAAGGTTGCTATAATCAATTTGTGTCGTCTTCCCGTTGAAATCTCAGAAGATAGTGAAATAAATTTGTTGATGGGCCTTGTGATACTTCTTCTTCCTTCTGTGATGACGTTGGGTCCTCACTGGTGCAGAGGAAAAGTTACTTTAACTCAACAGTGGGCCGCAGTTATTGCTGGCACCATGTTTAAACTAATCCTAAGCATTTGCCGTGCTTTTGATGGCTTTGCAAGTAAAATTCTCGTAAGAGCAAACCTACAGTAAAACAACCGTTTCCAGTGACTCTACTCTACCGAATCTATTTTCAATCAATTTTACAATTCCTTATATACGATTTTACTATAATAACTTAACCTACTTTATTGCTAATACTCAGCATGACCTGAAATAAATCATCCTGAAATATATTTTCTCACGACACGATACTTTCTCATGATTCACACGAGCCCTATTTTCACACACGGCACTTGACCGATATTCCTAGCGCCACTTGATCAACATGCATAAGAATTATTGTCATGTACGCTCATTCACACTGAAACCATATACCATGTATTTGGGTCGCGTGCCATAGCGACAACAAGAATTTATGCCGCACTTGAATATGCCATATGGCGTGGATATTCATGGTCTAAACTCGGAAATTTGATATGTGTGGTTGAATGCAAGCAATAGTGCATTGTACATGACCTATGCAGTACGTGTGGTCTGCTAGTCCACATCTCGTTACATTGACGATACTAGTGGATCGCGTAATTCATGTTTTGGTTTATTTCAGGCATGGTGATGATATATCATTACACTTTTACCCTTTTTTTGATTAGGGTTTATTTGTTACAAAGAAATGAAGACTAATCACAAACATTGAGTTCAATAGTCCCAGAAGGGTTTTTTTTTTGTGCTCACAAAAATGCTTTCTTAGCTTTACTTAACATAATGTTTATCATTCTTAACGTTTCTAAAACATTACAAAATTTTTCTATTTCTAGGTTCATAGATTTTTTTTATATATCTACATTGTCGTTTGTGTTACATGTGTGGTAAGTTTTTATTCTATTCTTATGTATTAATTTACGGTTTCCGGCTATGTCTAAAGTGACATTACAGTGATCCGTGTCCAAAACTCTATATGGACCTTTATATGGTGGTTGATGTTTCTTTTCGTACTCTATTGATCGAGATCCTCAATCTTGCCCTTAACTAGTTGGCATAATCATCTAAATCGTACATTACATCTTGATTATCAACTATGTCATTTGGTAAGTACGGGAGTTTGCCGAAAATCAATTCAAATGGAGTATAGTTTGTATCTACATTTGGGGTTGTATTGTAAGCAAATGTGTAATATGGAACCCATTTGTCCCATTGTTGGTCATCAGCATACGAAGACATATATTCGTTTAGTACCCGATGATTCCTTTCTATTACACCTAAAGTCTGGTGGTGATATGGTGTTGAAAATATTTGTTTAATTTGTAACACATCACAGATGTTGCTCATAAGCTTATTTGTAAATTCCGTACCTAAATCAGACTTGAGTATTTTGAAATGGCCATACTTTAATATAAATTCGTTAACTATTCCTACAGCTATGGTTTGTGTCTATTTATTTTCTAATGGGAACGCTACCACAAATTTAGTTAGTTCACATTGTAAAGTTAATAGGTATCTATAGTTGTTAGATATTCTGAGTGGACCTACGGTATCTATTTGTATGGTTTCAAAACTCGTTGTTGGTGTGTCAGTTTTCATCATTTCTTCCTTTGTGTGTCTCACTTGTTTGTTCATTTGACAAGGTGTGCAATTCTTTATGTGGGAATGTTTTGGTTTATTTCAGGCATGGTGACTGTAATGATATATCATTACAATAGTATACCAGAGCAAATACAACAATCGGATAAAAGACGATCTCATGTCGCATTGCTTGCCAAAATACCGAGTAAGCCGATTCAAGCAAACCCTCAAAAACGACAATATGAAGGAGCAGAAACTATCATAAAAAGTAAGCAGCCTAAAAGGGTTCGAATTGCGTCTTGCACTTGGGCAACAAAACTATTAAATATAGCACTCCTAGTGCTTTCGCTATTAACATTGGGCCTAGCAAATTCTACGAATGCCAATTACGATATTATTAGACCTAAAGGAGGCTTTTATGCTGAAAGATTAGGCAATGTTCATGTCTTACGCGGAAACCTGAGATTTGAAGTAAATCTTCCCATAGAGACAATTTCGCAAGATGAAAAGAATGTTATATCCAGTCTTAAAGATATTAGAAACATGTACCATCGAACAAAAGATTTATCAGGAATCACACATTGCAATACACTCATCCAGCATATGGAGATAAGGCAGGCAGAAATCGTTAGCAATATTCAAAAAATCAAAGCCATTCCGATTTCTAGGCAAAAAAGGGGTGTATTTGGTAAACTGCTCACAGCTGTTATTGGAGTTAACGACGAGGTTTACACTGACATAGATACCTTACAGGAAAATCAGCGAAATATATTTGAAACTGTCAGCCACCAACGTATGTTGTTGAGTACGAGAATATTGCAGTCAAATAATGCAACGACGAGTAAACTAAAAAATTTCGGCGAAAAATTAAACCAAGTCATCGATTTGATCAACGATATGAAAAAATGGAACGCAAAAATCAACAACAACAGACTCTCTATTCAAATAGTCTCAACGTACCTTACGGCGATGGATTATTACGATTAAATAAGGTTAAAGTATTTGAGATCAACAAGAGCTTTGTATGGGCACAAAAGCATTTTAGGGAAGTGTATATTTCTTTCTAATGTAAAATAAATAAAATGGCATATGCATATAAAATATTATTTAATGTTTTCAATATAAAAGGAGAATACTTACTAAACTTACATGCTACATACATTGAAAATGAAAACTATCTTAGCCTACTTTAATTTAAAAATTTGGTGTGTAGTGTAGTGTTGTGTATTGTGGATTGTGTTCCCACACTACTCCCCCCCCACAATTTGAGAATTTTATTTTGAGGCAGCCGTTGCCTTGAAATTTCCGCGATCGGGCCTCTTCAACTATTGGTGATGGCGCCATGCATGTTAAGGTGGATCTGGAAGCGGTGGCCAGCAAGTTCTTGAAACCGTTGGCGATGTTGTGTGGAGCCGAAGTGATAGCTGGGTATCCAATTTGCAAGCACACAGTAGACAAGTTTGCAACGCTAGCTTGGAATAAGGCACGTAAATCCTCTGGCTTGATGTCAAGGATTTCTGATGAGAAGATTGAGCCAGAGTCGTAAACTTGTTCGACTACCAGCCCGTATGAGAAGGGGGAGATGTTCCACATGTTGAGCAGCGTAGCCTCAGAAGCGCCCATGTTGATAAAGACTACGAATGTCAGACTTCGAGGCAGCTAGCTGGTGCGCTGCAGCATGTTGGCGAGGCGACGGTTGTTCTTTGTCGGGTGCGCTGCAGCATGTAGGCGAGGCGACGGTTGTCCTTTGTCGGGTGCGCTGCAGCATGTAGGCGAGGCGACGGTTGTCCTTTTTCGGGTGGCTGCAGCATGTAGGCGAGGCGACGGTTGTCCGTTTGTCCGGTGCACTGCTCTGATCGGGCGACTTCGGTTAGGCTACTTCAATCGGGTTGTCTGCTTCATTAAGACATAAGTCGTACGTGCCTTTTCGGGGTCACCACTTTAGGGAAGTGTATATTGCTTCCTAATGTAAAATAAATAAAATGGCATATGCATATAAAATATAGTTTAATGTTTTCAATATAAAAGGAGAATACTTACTAAACTTACATGCTACATATATTGAAAATAAAAATTATCTTAGCCTTCTTTAATTTAAAAATTTCTTGAGTAGTGTAGTGTTGTATATTGTGGATTGTGTTCCCACAGCATCATCAATTTTATTTCTTTGAATACCATCAACGCAATGATACGAAACATCACACAAAAAATTGGCTCCAGTTTCGAAATTCTACGGAATCCGCAAATACGAATAGCCCTGAATCGTAATAACGAAGGAGTTGCAGTTTACGGTTATTTTACAATAATCGAGAACATCAAGTATGAGCTAATTCATGTAACCGCAATTTCGCACAAACAACACGAACATCGTTACACCATGATTGCTACAGGACCTCCAACAATTGCGGTAAACTTTGACCGACAAGTTTATTTCACTTTGAATCAGGAACAGCTAGCAGCATGCAAGTCCGAAGAAGAGCTACTCATTTGCTCACCGGGAGCAACTGCTAACATGTTTACGAAGCCTAATTGCATCCTGGATTAGGTTTATAACAGGGACAATAGAACTATGTGCCCCACCTTTAACACTATGAGCGAACGTACGTTGTGGAAGAAACTCAGGATGAAGAATACTTGGCTGTTTGTTGCAGATCCGCCAGATTCAGCTCACTTAATATGTAATGGCGAGCGGCAAGAAATCATTTTAGAAGATATAGGAATAATACGAATAGCTGCGAACTGTATAATAGAAACCAAGGAAATTACGCTTCGATCATCGCTCAATTAAGAGGTAGCAGTTCTTGGGTCATTTATGAAGGAAATTTCACCTGAAAAGCTCAACGCTGATACCCAAAAGCCAACGTCTGCTAACTCTGAGCCAATTACAAAAGTATCACAGCAGCTGTTCATGAACGATTTTGCCAGCATCCAAGGACCAACAAAATTTCAAAAGATTAAGAGGCACGCAGTACCAGCGACGTCCACGATATTTGTTACTTTGCTCTTGCTAATAGTTGGAAATTTGCTAAGAGGGAGATATCAAGCCTGCGTCCTACGAATGAAGAAGACCTCTGAACCAGCCAATGAATATTCGAACGCTGCGATTTCACTGAGGGATAGATTCAACAACGTTATTACTCGCGCCCGCCCGAAATGTTCAGTTCCTGAACAGGGTGAAACGGCAGAATGCTAGAATGCATTCAATTAACATAGATTTTGTAATAATGTTTGTATATTTTTCTTAAACTATATTTCATGTACTGCATGCATGCATTTGTTTCATTACGCTCATTATTTATTGTTTTTATGACACCTGGTTTTGCGGTCAATATTTCATGTTGATACATTCTTCATTCTAAATTTATGTAACTGCATGCATGCTTCGGTTCAATATAAGTTATCACCTGTCCGCTAAAGTAAAAGCGCTGACGCTATGTCTGCACGATTTCCAGAAACAGGGCAAAGCATTTTCCCACAAGCCCGTGCGAAATACGATTTCTGCTGGCGCATCGAAAATTAACATAAGAAAACATTCATTCTATTTAGTTTTAGTTTCGCGATAGCTTTGAAAGAATAAACATCGGGCCAAGCCCTGAAAATATATTTTCCCTAAATCAGTCTTTAATCAATTAACTGGCGCCCGAGCAGGGACCTGCCTCCGCACGTGTAATAAATAAATAAGTTTTTTTCCCGTATCGATTCGCAAAATTTACGCAAAATGCAGCGCGATAACCAAACGCTCGTTTCGTAAACGCATTCGAAGTGGCCTGAATAACCGAATTCCGAGAATACGCGTGTGCCGTCAACTTGGTTCCTTAAACGGCCCACAGACGAGAGATCTCGTCGACAACTAGATCTGCAATATGCGATATCTGCAACGAAAATCTCTGTCTGTGGGCTAGTCTCAGGTTGCATTTTTAGTCTCTGCAACGGTTGCAGTAAATATCAAAATTTTTTGATATTTGGTGGGCGGAGCTACTGGTCGACGAACACGTTGCTGTGTCTGTGGTGATTTTGAGACTAGAATGGAGATCTCATTTGAATTTAGTGTAACGTAATGGTAACATAATTCGAAATCATTGGTTTAACGGACTGAGTTGCATATGAATATGCTCAACAAGAGTCAGTTAGCAAACCTCATGGTCCCGTTAATGCTTTATATATTTCAGGAAATATTTATGAACGAAAAGAATAGATGTGAAACAAAAATATATGGTCAATTTCATTATCCTTTGGAGTTAGTGATCTGCTAATAGAATATTAAAAATAGAATCTCTGCTAATAGAATATTTTTAATGAAGTGGATAAAGCCTTTAATTTCGGTATATAATGATAAATTTACTTCAAAAGATATTGCATGAATTAATGATGTAATTGAAGAAAATTTTAAATTAAGGAAAGAAGACAGATTCTTGAGAAACCTTGTACCATTTTAGGACTTGCAGGACCTGATACTCCAGCTGGGGCAATATCTATGTGGCATAATAATGGTTCTCATGCTGCAATATTTGATAATAAAGAAGATTTGCTAGATTTTGCCAGCAAGAGTATTTGGTTTTCCGATGGCTAGCTTGCTAAAAGATACTGTTGCTCTTGGACCAGTATTGATTTATTTATTTCATAGGATTAGTATATCTCTTGATGGCACTTCATCTATTATCGTTCTTAATGAAGCATGGGCATTAATAGATAATCCAGTTTTTGTGCTCCATTTCGATTTATCAAAGTAGCTTGATTAGCTTTGTTTATCTGTTTTAACGCTCCACTAAACGGATATCTTATTGTTCAACGCTATCAATTTCACTTTGCAAAGCAACAAATCAGTAAATACACCCCTAATACGCACAAGTACTGCCTGCGCACGATGACCGCCAGTTAAAAACCAATTAAAAAATATTTAGAGGGCTACATGTGCCTGAACCAGAATACCCGTACATACCTGTTCGAAATAACTTTACGTGAAACATATAAAGGCACAAATGCTGCCAGCTCATGATTCATACAATTTTATAATTTTCTTCGAAAATCAGTAAATACACCCCTAATACGAACAATCACTGCCTGGTTATGATGACCGCCAATTAAAAATTATTGAGAGGCATCTGTGACTAGGCTACAGATGCCTGAAGCAGAAAGTACAAATACCTCATATACCCGTGTATACCTGTTCGAAATTACATTATCCAAAACATCATTTGCTAACAATGCTTACAATTTATGTCCTCCATTTTTTTACAACGAAAATGACCTGAAAACACCAATTCCAAAGCGTGTGTTGCCAAAACAACGTTCGAATGAGATTGCAATTCAAGTCTCTGTGTCTGTGGCAAATCAATTGAGATCCGGTCGACGACCAGATCTCCGTGTCTGTGGGCCGTTTTAGTAGCCGCAAAACGCGTGTAAAAAGGTGAACGCCAGGAGCGATAACCAGTTGACTTCAGGAGGACTGGCCAGCTGATAATCCTAAACACAGGATCAGCGAAACCAACAAAATTTGTTAATTTAATGCAGGACATCAAGGGCAAAGCTATGCAACTCACTGCAATTGTAATTATGTAAGTAAATTAAGATATTACTGTGAAATTACGCCAAACATAAGAAAAAAAAACTTTCAAACTAAACAAAATAAACTTGAAAAGATAAAGAACTACATATGATTGAAAAATTTGTAGAAAATTGATAAAATAAAATTATACAAAATTGAACTTTTATGGAATTATTGACCTTTATATTTCCTTGACTTTCATTGATTGCTTTTTCTAGTGATTTTTTTATATATACGTTAAAATTGAATATATTTTATTTATTTTTTTGGGAAATTTCTCGAAATATATGGAAGTGGCTAAAGTGTTTGTGAAATTATATATGTACTTGTCAATTAATGAATCTATGTACATCTGTTTGCCAAATTTACTGAATTTTTCGTGCTTCCGTGAAACTATCCTGTGATGACTATCTGAATAACAGGGTATTTCGTTGCCTTGATAAAATATTTTTTCGAATAATTGAACGAATATACAGACCACCTAGATTTTTCGAGCTCAAAATCAACATTTTTGAGCATACAAAATTCTAAATACAGATTCTGAAATAAAATCAGAATTTCAGACCTCGTTACAAAGCCGCAAACTTATCTCATAAAATAGTGAAGTGAGTGCCGAAATCGGGAAAATAAGTGTCTGTAGTGAAAGCAAGTGATCTCTTAATATGTCGAATCCAAGCAACCTAATTCCGCCACCGAGGCTTAGTCTTGATTCTCTTACTGATGCATTTTCTAACATAGATATTCCGGGTAGTAGTAACGCACCTAGCAATGCATCAAATAATGTGTCTGAAAATGACCTTATTTGAATTGTTTCGAGAGTGGTAGCAGACACTCTTCAAACTCAGGGGAGGCAGATATTTCATTCCTTAATGGATCCGGCTTCCGACATCAATAATGATGTCGATGTACCAATCAACATCGGTACGAGCGGGAATTTGTCAGACATGGACAAAATTCCCGACGTCGTGAAGAGTCTAAGAACTTTTTCTGGGGAACCAGACGAGTTCAACTCTTGGCGTAAAAGCGTCGACAGGATTCTACAGATTTACGACCATCTGAAAGGAACTCCGAAATACTACGGAATTTTGTCTGTATTCGGAATAAAATAATTGGTCACGCGGACATAGCTCTAGAATCGTATAACACCCCTCTAATCTGGAGCAAAATCTCAAAGTGTCTTACTTTGCATTACGCAGATAAAAGAGATCTAGGCACTTTGGAATACCAAATGTATTGGAATACCTGTACCAAGGGTAACAATACGGTGTCTCAGTTTTATCAAGAAGTTTATAATCACCTTTCTCTGATCCTCAACAAGTTAGGATGCATAGAGATGAGTCAAGATGCCATGAACATTATGACTTAAGCATACCGTGACAAAGGACTAGATACTTTCGTTAGAGGGCTAAGAGGAGACCTACCACGATTTACCTCAAGATCTACACCTCTGCCTTAAACTGCAAAATTTGGACTATCCAGCTCACTACGCGAACAATTCCAATACCAATTATCGAAGAATGTACCATGGTCAGTCGCCTTCGGTCCCTCCGCGTAGAAGTATCCCTAACCATTCCAAGCCCACGCCAATTCTAGCTCCTAGACGCACGTTTCATCCAGAACTTCTTCACAACCCACAGGTATCACAACAGCCGCAATTTTACGCGCATAGTTTCCAACAGCCTCAGCGCGAAAATGCGTATGATTTTCCACCTCCTTGACCACCACGAGGTCCTGTTTCTATGGACGTTGACCAAACTATAAGGTCCTATAATGTAAATTACGCTAATAGGCCTCAAAATAACCGTTTTCCTCAAAAACGCCCGCAGCAACACTCTCAAAGGTATCAACTACCACCCAAAGTTCAACGAGTTTATTACATCGAACCAGACGATACAAACGACGTGACAGAAGAACAGTACCAAAATGACATCAACGAAGAGGACACAAACCACGAGCAAACGCTAACTGATGACAAATACTCAAATGACGAAACAAACCTCGAAAATTCGGAAGTATTGGAAGAGATTCATTTTTTAGATTAAAACGCTCTTCGCTTCCCTACTTCGAACATGTTTCAAGAAGTGGAGAGCTACTCAGATTCCTAGTGGACACCGGGTCCAACAAAAAGTACATCCAACCCAAACATATCCATTGTCCGCTGGAAAATAAAAAACCTTTCTACGCTAACTCAGTAGGAGGAAATATAAAAATCACGCATCATGCCTTTATAAATCTATTCGGTCCCGAAAAACAAAAAATTAAATTCTTTTTACTCTCACGTTTGATTACATTTGATGGTATTTGATGATATTTGATATATTTTTTTGATGGTATTTGATGGTAATGATACCCTCAAAGAGCTAAAAGCCATTATCCATGCAGACGATAGTTACATGACCCTTTACCCGGATATATACATACCGTTAAAGCAACACATTTCAGAAACAGTTCACACCATAAACCTTAGAACTACACACTTAAATCAAGAACAAACTGCCAAATTAAAGACAATCCTAAAGGGTTGCTCCAAACTTCTAGCCGAACCTGACGAAGAGCTCACCTATACGAGCACCGTCAAGGGAGAGATACGCACAAAAAGTGATGAACCGGTACAGTCAGGAGCGTATCCATATCCAATGTCCGTGAAAGGAGAAGTCGAGAAGGAAGTAAATAAACTTTTGGAGGACGGAATAATAAGACCTTCCAAATCTCATTATAATTCTCCTATCTGGATCGTTCCTAAGAAAAACGATGCATCTGGCGAGAAAAAATATCGGATGGTAGTCGATTACCGCAAGCTCAATTCTCTCACCATTGCGGACAAATACCCGATACCGGATATAAATGAAATTTATAAATGACCTCAAGAGTGGTTTTCATCAAATTCCACTCAGGGAGCGAGACATACCTAAGACTACTTTTTCAGTTAATAATGGGAAATTCGAATTTACCCGCCTTCCATTTGGGCTGAAAAATGTTCCCTCGATCTTTCAGAGAACTCTCGACGATATACTTCGAGAGCACATTGGTGTACGCTGCTACGTGTACATTGATGATATCATCATCTTCGGGAAAGACGAAGCAGAGCACTTTAAAAACCTCGAGAAAGTGCTGAAAACTCTGGAAGCCTCCCATGAAGATCCAGTTGGATAAATGTAAATTTTTCAAAAGGGAAATAGAGTTCTTAGGATTTGTAGTTAGTAGCGATGGCATCAAAACCAATCTCCAAAAGATTAAGGCAATATCAAACATGCTTAATCCCAAAACTTTAAAAGATCTTAGATCATTCCTGCGAATGTCAGGGTGTTACCGTCGGTTCATTCAGGACAACGCGAGAATCGCAAAGCCCCCGACTTCACTTTTAAGAGGGGAGGATGGTCGAGTGTCCAAGAATCCATCCAAAAATAAGATCATCCAACTTGATACCAAAGCCATCAATGCATTCAACACTCTTAAAAATTGTTTAATATCCAAAGAGGTAGTTCTAACTCACCCAAATTTTGAGAAGGAGTTTCAGATCACTACGGACGCTTCTGAGTACGCCGTTGGTGCAGTCCTTTCACAGGACAATAAACCTGTCGCTTGCCTTTCACGAACGTTGTCCAAAACCGAGGAAAACTACGCTACCAATAAGAAAGAGATGCTCGCCATCATCTGGGCTCTAAATTCATTACGCAGCTACCTGTATGGATCACGCAAGGTGAAGATTTACACCGATCACCAGCCACTGACCTATGCTCTTAGCAACAAAAACACCAACTCTAAGATGAAGAGATGGAAGTCCATCTTAGAAGAATATAATCATGAGCTAGAGTACAAGCCAGGTAGGGCAAACGTAGTCGCAGACTCCCTCTCACGACCTCCCAAAGCGGTTTTAATTAATTCCTTTACCCCAAAAGAATACAGTGACTACAGCTCATCACATAATCTAGTCCCCACAGTTGAAACGCCCATAAATGTATTCCGGAATCAAATCATTATAAAAACTGGCGACGAAGATAGTTACCAACTCCAAAATTCATTTCCGAATTATCTGAGACACACATTAATAAAACCCCAATGCACCAACAACAATATTATAAGTATTTTCAACCGATATCTAAATCCTCACACCATAAACGGTCCTCTAACATGCGAGGAAATCATGGGCCGCATACAAGAAATTTACCCTGAACATTTCAGGATTTACCGCATTCGGTACTTTCAGAAGTTTGTCGAAGACATCCCTAGCGACGTGGAACAGGAAGAAAAAATCCTGCAAACCCACAAACGAGCGCATCGGAATGCCGAAGAAAAAGAATCGCCTACAGCTACTTGAAAACTTTTATTTTCCAAGAATGTCTTCGAAAATTAAAAATATTGTCAAACGATGTTGCATTTGTAAAGAAAATAAGTATGATCGACACCCTAATAAACCTCTATTAAATCCGACCCCAATTCCATCCTTTCCTGGTCATACACTACACATCGATCTCTTCAGCACCGAGAAGCATCGAGTTTTTACCGCTGTCGACAAATTCTCCAAATTCAGCCAGGCAAAAATCATTGCATCAAAATCTGTTGAGGATATCAAACAGCCACTTACTGACTTACTTTTCTATTTCTGTATACCAGAAATCGTCGTGATCGACAACGAAAGCTCCTTACGATCAGCCTCCATAACCTCTTTAATGAAGATGACCTCGAAATCATGGTCTATAAAACACCTTCATACAAAAGCGAGGTTAACGGGCAAGTTGAGCACTGGCATAGTACCCTTATAAAAATAATGAGATGTTTAAAGAAGGATGGACCACCCAGATCATTCGAAAATTTCCTGCAACATGCCGTTCACGAATACAACTTCTCAATTCATTCAACCACTGGAAGGAAACCTGTTGAGCATCACTTCGGACGAACTCCTAGGACAGACCCAGATGAACTAGAAAAAATTCGATTATCCAACATGGAAAGACTAAAACAAAAATAAAATACGGACATGAAAAACCACAATAAATCTAGACAGGCGTAAAAGAAATAGAGCCAATCCTGAACCTTTCTGAAGTCAGACACTATTCTCTTTCATCTCATCTATCCTTCGAGCTCCAACAAATCCAAACTCTGATACATAACCTGAAGCCGCGGAACATTAGGAGATCGCTTGACTTCATTGGCACCACCTGGAAATGGATTGCAGGTAATCCAGACCACGAGGATTTTCTTGCAATTAAATCAAACATTAACAATTGCTAGAAAACAATAATCGGCAAGTTGCCATAAACAGAATGCAAAATGACAGAATCAATACGAAGATAGCAAACGAAATCCTAAAATTGTTCAAAGAAAGTAGCCAAACTAATTATAATACGATATTAGACCTTCAATTCAGATGTCACTAGTGAAAGAAGAACTTAAAAACATAAATTTTGCTATTCATTGGACTAAACTAGGCATTATAAATTCTTTAATATTATCTAAATCAGAAATAAAATTGGCAACAGATATTCTCGACAAGGAACTTCTTCCATTTTCTACAATAGAAGAGGCTTTAGCTTTTCCGAATGTAAAAATTATAACGAACTTGTCATTACTATTATACATTATCAATATTCCTTCAACAACTAGCCTCACTTTTGAATCCTTGTTAATAAAACCTATTAAGAAAAAACACGTAATTACCGACATTGAATACAGTAATGTTTTGAAAAACAATGAAAAAATCTTTGGCGTAATTGGAAATTGTCAAATTGTAAATAGTTTAAGCATTTGCAAATCAACGGACCTCATGGATATCACCAACAATTTCTGCATCCCAAACCTAATGAGAAGTCACACAGCAGTCTGCAATAAAACCAGTAAAGCCCATATACCAACAATTGAAGAAATCTCTTCCGGCACTATACTCCTGAACCAGTTCACGGATATAATTGAAGTTGAACAATCGGTCCATAAACTAAATGGTACTTACGCTATAAAATTGCAAAATACCAGCATATCTATAAGTGGACAATGCGGCGCTGCAGGTAGTTCTAGATTTCAAAATGAGTAAAGTAAATTGTGTTATACTCGTATGCTGTAACGCTGGCGTTTTTATCATTTTCACTTGCGTTGGTCGTTAGTGCCACGATTTCTTAGTTTTACGTATTAAGGCTGGTACTGAGTTAATCGTGAAGCTAAATTTTGACATGTCTTCATTATCTGGACATTCTTTCGAGCGAACATTTTGGCAATGGAGAAAAGCAGAGACACTGCTCATTTCTGACCGATTAAATGTCAAGAATTTCCATTTTCGATCGATTTTCTTATTGGAAAGACATTTGCATTATTCAATTTTCAAATTGAAACACCAAATGTCACTTTTTAGCTCGAAAGAATGAAATGCACAAACTAAATTGGCGTGAAATGATTGGAAACAAGTTTCAGTGCCATCTAGGTTTTCAACGCGAAAGCAACTTCAAAGCAACTTTTCATGCTAAGAACAGAGTACCACTCTTGCTTATTTTCAAGCTAAATTTTCGCCGAAACAGATTTCACGTGAAATTTTGTATGAAAATTTCATGTGAAATCGAACTCAGTACTATGCTTTACCCGTTGTCGTCTTCTCACTTCGAGATAACGGCTGTGAGGCAGTTTTCCAGTCAAAAGCGAGTGGCACCGACTCACGCCCTCTTCTCGCGAGCTAAAACCGCCCGAAAGCTGCCGTTCTTGCATCCCAGTTGGGGTGAAGGGTTTTAGACCGCGTTCCGAGGATTACGGTAATAGACTTTAACCCCTTCTCTTTGAATATTGGCAAGACAAGTAATACCCAACGTAGTCAACCATTAAATTTCGCTATGAATATTCACTCCGAAAACTGAAACGAAAAGTGACTAAAATCAAATACTTAGAATTTGAGATAGACCAGAACTTAAGGTGGGAGATGCGAATTGATCAAACAATACTTAAATTAAAGAAAATAATTCCACTGTGCTTTGATGTTTGTAACATGCAGAAATTTCCGCACGGCTTATTTCAGCGCGCACTGTCGTGCCCTTGAAATAACCAAATTATTTTTCAGTCAGACTAGCGGTACCTGGTTGTTGCACTGAAAAATAACAGGGCACAGCAAGTCTGATTTGACATTGCCTGGCTTGATGTTCGATACGAAAGCGAGAACCGGTAACGGGATTTTGTTTTCGCGTCGAATATCAAACCAGCGCTCGGGACAGTCGTTTGGGTGTCGCAGTGGCGACGAGTCGTCGGGTAGACTTGGTGCGGAGGTCGCGCTCGAAACAATATCTTGAGCAGTAGATTGCGTGGATTTAGTTAATCGGTCGAATCAAAAGTCAGTCCGTCATTGCACGGCTCGTACCATAACACTATTTCGCTGTTTCGTTGGTCGAATGTGATCTGGCACAGACATATTTGTGCAATTGAAAGAAGAAACGACAGAAAACATCCTTCTGAGTTTGGTCGTTCTCGTTCGTTAAAGTGTGAGCTGTGCTTGCGTCGGAATACATTCGGAGATGATTTCTACTACGATAGCGTCGATTGTTTGGGAGCTGAATCGGTCGTAAATCGTTCGTTAGGCTGTCGTTTGTATCTTCTCGGACGTGAAAAGATGAAATGATGGTCACTGGTTTTAATATCAACCCAACGTCGCAGGAATGACGCCATTTGAAGAAGTTATACGTTTGTTCGACGTTGAACTTGTAGTATCTGTGATTATCAGAAGTGTTTGTATCCCGAGAACATTTAAAGGAGTTTTTTGTTTCCTTTCACATCATGGCCGTGGATGTATGACTTGGCTAAAATTATATCAGGTGCCCAATACCCAAACAGGGGTGAAAATCTGTACATATTTGGAAGGTTGAATCAGGACGAGGATCTATTTCTGTTGTGTGGGTGACGAGTGAATCGGAATTTATGGGAAATTCGCTGTTTGGCGTCGAAAGTTTTCAAGTGGAGATCGGAAACTCGTCCGAGCGCTGCTGTCATCGGTTCTGGCATTAGGAGTGTGTGCGAAACCACAGGCTGATTTGTTTTTGCCACTTTTTAGCTGGCTAGGATCGAAAATCCTTGGCAAAACTCTGATAATTTTGTGCTGGTGGCAGTGTGCTACTTCGACGTATAGGGTTCGTTTGTTGGGCGTCGACGTGCTCCATAGCAGTGCAGAGTTTGTCAACAAGGTTAGTGACGTGATGGGAAGAAACAAGGTATGTGTTTTTTCTTGACCAATCTTTCTATAAGTGCCATGTTGGTGGCAAGCGCGCTTTTGCGACAGAACTTTGCGCAACTAATTAAAACTACAACCCGTCCTGCTATAATTCCGTGCTACTCCTACATGGTAGTTACTCATCACGCAAAATATCGACCGATGGCGTTCTGTAATAAACATTAACGTAATCAAATTTTTCATGAGAAGCAAGATATGTGTTTTCAAAACAATATCCCAACAAATGTTGATCGATATGCGAGGTTAAAAATAAAACGAAGTGTGAATCCAAACTGTAATTGACTACAAGTTAAATTGGAACTTGAGAACAAATTGAGCCGAAGTCTGAGGACCTCTAACCAATGAATTTAGATCGTATTTAAAACCAAAGCGACACAATCATTCGTTTGAAGCAGAGTAGTTGCAGAGTGATAATGTTTTTCTAAATTAAATATGAACGATTTTTGCTTAAAAAAAGAAAAGAGTTGAACCCGGCATTACATTCTTGCGATTTTCTTAAATTAGATAGTTAAAGGAATGTTATTTTTTTTGTTGGAACAATTTTGGAACTAGTAATCAACTCAATGCCCTCAAATCTGCTGTTATAAACCAGTTAATTTTCACTTAATGATTTGCAAATGCGAATTGGATGAATGTAGATCCCACCACATCTTTATGGGTGGAATATATTGAAGAAAAAAAAAGAAGGAAAATTTTAAAACAAGAGAAAAAATATTTATGTACAAGGCCTTTAGTAATAAGATGACAGCCAGGCATATAAGGGATCAGAATTTCCTTTTATTATTGTTTTAAATAAAAACACCAGAACGTGTTAAAAAGAAAATTTATTTATATTTGTAAATGGGAGTGACAGGAACTTTTCCAAACAAAGAAATAAAAATTTGGAAACAGTATTCTAATGTTTGAAGAAACACAACAAAACAAAAGATAACGATTTCGAATTGAGATTTAAACTAATTTATTAAATGGTGGAGAAATTAAAAGAAAAAAAGTACTATTACAAAAATATATATTTTAAAAAAGGTAAATGAAAAAGCCAGTGCTATGTTTCGTTTCGGATTACACAAAAGTGCATGTGATTGAATTTTGCTTTCTTTTGTTTTGTGCACGGCGATACCTAAAATTTTTGAATATTGCCTGTAAACGTAGAGTACAGTATTAGCATCAGTCGCCGATACTGATATAAGCCGACAATATATATTAGCACATGCTAATGTTATCATTCTTTTGAGAAAAGTGATCATTCATGTAACCCCTCTGTCGACAGAAGTGGATTTAACCTTCGTATTAAAGATCTATATTTATATATAAGTAAATAGTTAAGAAAATTAAGGAGTATATTTTTGTATATGCAAACATACGGTCTGCAACGAAGCGTAGGACTTGACTGATAATAGCGTTTAATGAATAAAAGCAATAATAATGAATTGTTAAATTGAATCATTGGGCCTTCTTATTGGGCGAAAGCCTAAGAAGTTCTTTCTTCGATTTTTCAGGGTCTGCGCGTGGCCTGGCTGGCCTAAAAAAATGACTAAATAGTTTTGTGATTTTCCGGTATTTTCAGCATCTCACAAGGGAGGAATACTAGCCATCCATATGTAGTTTCTGGTTTTTGATTAGATTTTTGAATATTTGATTTTTGATTGATATGGCCAGTATCAGTGGGTGGAGGACCCCAGACTATCGGGGTCAGGGCTCCACTACCATCGGGGGCCCGGGGCTGTCTGCCTCACCCGGGTTCCTCTGAAAAGAGAGGTAGCGCGTTTTCCCTTTCCCTTTTTTTAGAAATTTTCAATGTTTGGGCTCCGTGCTTTGTCACGAGCACTGGGTCTGCTTAGTCAGCCCATGTTGCAGAGCCTGGGTGGTTTCCTTTACGGAACTATTCCCCCTTTTGTCCTTGGGCATTTTATATACCAGTTTGCGGCTACGAATTCATGACGGATGAATATTACGTAGCATCCCGTTTCTTAGAGAGCAAACCATCCCCATTGTTTAAAGAACCCACCCCAGCCGCAGCGAGCTAGCAAAGCGGCACCCCAGCATCCGTCGGGGTTGGTTAAAGGGTGCTCCCCTAATGCGGACGAGGGGCCTTCACGGCCATTTCTAGGGCACCCTGCTCTCGGGGCAATTCTTTTTTTTTATTGCCTCTTGAACGGCATTAGCTATTCCACCTTTTTTACCTTAGCACTCTTGGTTCTGGACTTCGGTCTGGTTCTAAGTTGTGCTAAGGCCACTCTCCCATTCACACATATTCGCTACATGTTCGTGAAATTTTACACATGGAAAACATTAGAATGTTTTATTTTGTCCTTGTTTAACAAATCATCCAATATGGAATAATCGCATGTGGAAGTGCGACACAAACGACGATCAGTCCGTTGTATATTGAAAATTCTATATAAAAAGCTCAACTAGAGGTGGCTCCAACACAACTTATATTCCTCCACTGAGAACTTCACAGCTAGGACAGGTAAACTATTCGTATGCAAGCACTAGAATTTTTAGTATTTCACCACGTAAACTAAAACAAGCAAATAACTTGGGTGTGTTCAAGAGAAGATTAAAGGGATGGATTTTATAATAGATGAAGTATATTTGTGATCGCAAACATAAATTTAAACCAATGTAAACTGTTAATTGTAATGGAGACTTATATTTATTTTGTTGGATTGTATCCTTTATAAATTTTTATGGATCATTATCCAAGTAAAGTTTTTTTTGTTCCCTAGTTGTTCTGCATTTATGTTTTCAGCGATAGCTTAATTGTAAAATATATGGATAATTCTTAGTTATATACGAAATGTAATTAATTTGATGTAATTTGAATTGGAAGGCTCCTCACCACTGCCACAAGGCGCATCTTATAAGGGGAAGAACCCCCTGCGAACCTTACAAGGGGGAGTAGCGCATGATAATGGAAAAAGTTGCATAAATTTTCTGTTCTTAGATGCATTTATTGAAATAAAAAAAAAATCACAGGCTTCGAAACGAACGCAGCCAAACTCAACAATCCGTATAAAGAATTGACGTTGACAGAACTAGAACATATGACGAATTAAGTAAAAACCTTTACACCTCTCAACCACGGACGAAGACGGAGACTTATCAATGCAATAGGCACAACACACAAATGGGTGTTCGGCACCATGGATGACCAGAACAGGTAAAATGTAGACCAACATCTTAAGACAATAGACGTAAACAATCATAACGCTGTTAATACCATTAACCAGCAGGTCGAAATCTACCAGAACTTTAGCGACACAATTAATCAATTCAAACTCATTGTAATCAAAGACCGGGACATTATTCTGAACAAAATCCATAGTCTAGCCAAGAATAATGCGAATAACAATATATACAATAACCAACTTTTCAAAATTCAATTTCTTAACAGTTGTGTTGAACCATTCAAGATTAAGTCGTATCCGCCTATTATGGCATGCTCTATCCAAACATCCTTACTGATGAAGAAATTCACTAATACCGAATCGATGCAAACAAACTACAATATATAAAACTAGGCACGACAAAAACTGAAGGAAATTTGTTAATCTTTGTTAAATTGAGAATGATTTTACCCATAACAAACCAGCAATTCAAAGAAGTATATCATACAAATGAAATAATTTTTACATATGAAAGTGATGTTTATAAATACGACGAAATTAAATGTTCAAATGAATTACATAAAAGCCAACATTGTAGAACTAAGCAAAATTGTAAATTGGTTCAAAATTAAAATAAAGAAATCATAGAAATAGACGAAAAAAGAATTGTAATCAAAAACCGGCAGCTAGATAAACTTAATTCATAATTGTGATAATAGAGAATTTATGTTAAATGCAAAACAATAACAAGATACAAATATTGAAGCACAATTTTTCAAATATAAAAATTAAATTTCAGGAACGTTTTTATTATCATAGTAATGTACATATCATATAAAAAACATATCATATAGAAAAAAAGAATATCCGAATCAGCACATAGGAGTCAATGCACATCAACATGCAAATACGCAAATATCGAAGAAAGCTGAATGCACATCAATTGCATGAGTTCAACAAATTTCCGGAGTCAGCAAAATACCTCTGTTTCAAACTAAATAAACATCAAAACCACCACAATTTTCAATACAACATAACTCATTGATTACTTTACTATAATTTAATTTATTAATTCCACAAACTTTCTATTGTTCTTGACTTTACAATCGCGACCAACTGTTTCATTCGAATTCGAAAAAATTCTAATCTATTTTGGTACAATTTCGGTGGCTTTTATATTCTGTTATGTGTGCGATTTTTGCTCAAATAATTCACATTTCATTTTCTATATTTTACCATTTTGATTGCTTGTGATTGTCTTATTGTTAATAATTTACATACGTTACATGTCAAGTGTCAAGAACTGTTTTGTTTACTTTGACTTTGAACACGGTCCTAGTCAATTCAGATAAGTAATAATTTATAATTGTATTGGTCCTTTGTGGGTTTTTCCGTCCCGGCGGGTTTCAGTGTTGGAGATAATAATGGCGTGCCGCAACATTCTGCCCCGGATGATGTCCATTGGGCTAAGTTCGGATCTTGTTGCTATTCAGGTCTTCGTTGATATTGGTAGTGCCTTTGTACGATGTGCGAAATGTTGGTGTGTCTGTTTAACTCAGTTTTGGCATGGTGAAGTTGTCCCACCTATGCTGGGCGTCCACCGATACCTTTACTGAGTTTCCATGAAGTCACGATGACTTTTTCATTTTTGCTAGTTTTAAATGATATAATTTTATGTTGTGGCAAGATCTCAGGGGGAAAAGGATATGAAGGGAACGTACGATAAGGATTTTAAACGTGCATTTTTTCATGGTAGATTTTGTGTAGGCACTAATGCAGTTTTTATGATTGACCGTTTATATGCCTTTCCATTTGACCATACGGTTCCTACTCGTACTAAAGAATCTTTTCCCAAATGAACCTCCGTAATTTTGGCTAATTACCAACGATAGGAAATTAATTTTTCACCTTTTAGTATACACAAATCCCCCACCTTGAAATTGTTTTCATTTCTAATCCATTTGGGTCGGAGTTGCAAGCGATTCAAATATTCGGGTTTCCACCGTTTCCGAAAATCTTGTTGCAGTTTTTGCGTCATTTACCGTTTATAGAGATAGTTGATGTTGGCGTTTTCAAAATTCGCTTCTGGTGGTGCTAGTATTGGATCGTCGCTAAGGAAATCTGCTGGGGTAAGTGCAGACGTATCTGTTGGGTCGTCGTTCAAGCAGCGCAAGGGTCGAGAATTAAGGCAGGTTTCGATCGTAATTAAGATGGTGGATAATTTGCCATACGTTGGCACAATATTACCCACAGTCGGACGCAAGTGAGACTTGATTGATATGACTCCGGCTTTTCAGAGCTAACCAAAATGTGGCGAAGGTGGAGGATTGAAGTGCCCTGTCACTCCGTCATTTACGAGTATTTCGACAGTTTTTATGTTGTTTTGTGTCATTTTCTTCAATTTAGCATATGTCCACTGAAATATATCTACTGAATCCTTGTCTTTCCATGAATCTTCATAGCGCCGCAAAGAATGCATGTGTACAGAGGTCACTGACAATTTCTGTGTGTATGGCATTTACTACCAAGTAATTAAATACAGCCACGTAGTTTGATGTTTTGCTACCTCTTCCTCGCCTATCTTTTATGTCAAACGGACCACAAAAATGAACTCGCGAATGTGTTAATGGGCGAGAAATAGTTACTCGAGTTGCTGACAAATTTCCCATCAGCTTAGTTGCACCGCTCGCTTTTGCACGAAAACAGCAGACGCATGCGCTTGATGCGGTTACGACCATCTATCAACCAAAATCTATTTCTTAACGTGTATAGCATTAGTTATCTGTCTACTCATGCAAGGTTGCTTGATGGGCTTGATGCAGCATTAACGCGATGAGCCCTCCGTTTCGTGGGAGAATTATTGGGTGGCTTTCGTGAAAAGTAAATTGTGCGTTTTTTAGACGTCCTCCTACACGCATCAATCCGGTTTTATCTATAAAGTGATTCAGATTGGCCAGTTTACTTTTTTCTTGGCTGGTTTGCAATTTTTCAGGCAGTGTATTTCTTGTGAATATTCGGTTTGTTGAGCATGGAAGATCCAAAATTGAGATGAGTGCCGCAGCTCTTCACTGGTTAAATATGATGGATTCTCTGTCCAGTTTATTCCGATCTACAAAACCGGTAGTAATAAGCGGTGGTTCTAATAAGTTTCGTTAGTGTATCGATCCATTAGAGCCAATGTATAATATCTTTGTAGCCGATTGTCTAGGAATTTTTCTGAATGTATTCCGAAATCAACAGTAAAATGTTGTCGCTTTTCAATTTCGATTGACTTGATATCAAGCATTTTAGGCCATTCATCGATGTTTCCGGTTAACCAGCTTGGTCCGTGCCACCATAACTGATCGTGTGTTAAGTCGATAGGTTTTACTCGTCTGCAAGCTACATCTGCTGGATTACATTTCGATGGAACATATCGTCACGTTATGTTGGAGGCGAAGATAAGAGCTATTTTTTGTAAACAAATGTAGTTGGGTGACCTTTCAGCCATGCTAGAACAATTTATGAGTCGATTCAATTCGTTTCAATTTTGAATGGAGTTGTGACTTTTTTTAGCAATCGAGACAGTAAGACCAAATAGCTTCAATCGCGGAATACTGACTGGCTTCACTGGTACTACTTTGGCCTAAGCCTTTGGCACCACTAAATTGATTAATGTCGCATAAGTACGTTGAGATGCCTCACAGAATCTGTCGCTTTATATTTTCGAGTCCTTTTGGTATGTCACCCATCGTGGGATTTTTATGTTCTCTATATCCAGTAATTGTTTCAAAAATGTGATCCATTGTGGGTTTAGTGCAGCTGGTATTGGTTCATCTCAATGCTGCTCAGCCAACCATAAACCTTGCAATAAGATTTTAGCTGATACCATGATAGACGCTATCTACCTTAAAAGATTGTACAGACATGGAACTTTCGATAAAGCCTTTTGTATATATTTGTAATTGCTTGTGCATTTTCAGTCGATAGGTGAAGAAACCCACCAGCAGATACCACATTATTCCTAACGATTTGTATCTATTATCAATATATACGTTGATCACATCCTACATTTCAATGTCTTTAGATGAATTGTAAAATTCTTTTATCATATGTTCTCCACTTTCTGAACTTAAAACCGCCAGATTTCAACAATTCAATGAGCTTGTCTCTTTTGACGAAACTTTCTTGTGGACTATGCCCTTCAAATAATAAGTCGGCTACATCATATTCTTCGAAGACTGGCTGACTTGCGTTAGGAAATCTTTCAATTTCATCTATTGGTAATTGATGTATAGTTCTGATTGCCAGAAACGGCGCTGAAGTAATTCCAAAAGTCACGGTGGTCAGACAATAGTCTTTAACAGGTTCAGATGACTGTTGCCTCTAAACAATTTTCTGAAATTTTACATCTTCCGGGAGCATATCTATTTGTCGGTATATTTTAGCAATGTCGGCCACCATTGCGAACTGCTTAAATTCCCATCTTAAGAGAAGTGATGTCATGGTGTTCTGAATGGTGGGTTCTGTCACTGATGTATCGTTCAAGGACGCACCAGAATTTGTTTTTCGGGACGCATCAAATACCACTCTAAGTTTTGTCGACGTGCTCTCTTTATGCACTGCATGATGTGGGAGGAAGTTGTCTGTACTGATTATTTTTCCGGATTCAAATGTAAATTATTTACAAAAGAGAACTTCCTTCATATGGCCCAGACTTATGTATTCTTGCATTACCGCTGAATATTCTTCTCGAATACCTTTATTCTTTTCGAAGCGTTTCTCCATCCACGCATTAATTATTTGACTGCATTTTCTCTAGAAAAACTTGGTGTTCGAGTATTAACTGACTATAAGCTTCAGGTCCAAATAAGATATCAATTTGATTCGGTTGGTCAAAATAAGGATCAGCCAGGTATAAACTTCCAATTTGGTTTCGAATCGATGTGGAAATTGTTTGCGATGGAGTTAAATTTGTTAACTTTCCCAAAAGGAGAGCATCTACTTTCATGTATTCATTTGTTTTCACATTTAAATTCGTCCAAATATCCTTCGTCTCTTTAATGCCACGGTGTAGTGATATTTGTGATCGCCTTTTACCTCCGATTCTTTGAGTTGCACTTTCTGTTATGATTGAGGCCTGCGAAGCTTGATTCAGCAGAGCTCGTAGTGTTACAAATCCATTCGAAGATTCAACCGTTACTAGTGTTGTTGCTAAAAATATCGTTTTTGTAGCATTGCTAGTTGAAGAGTTTATCTTCGTGACTGTTGTCACTGAAGTCAAAGGTCGATGATCCAAATAAGTCAAAGTCAATGGTTGATCATTGTGCGAAAACGAGGTTGAAGGTTGTTGATTGAATGCTAAGATCGGAGGCAGATAATTTTTTGATAATAAATTCGACGTCTGGTTTCTATGCCAAGATGAAAACTGTGATTGGTGAGGAAGGATTCTAGTTGTTGATATGGAGAAGTGTGTGATGTTTCCTTTTACGCTTGAAATATCTTGACGTGAAGGACTTTTTCCAACTAAATGTCCTTTATTCAAACAATGAAACGCAAACCATTTATTTTTACTATATCAAATCTCATTGCATGATCTGATTGAAGAAATACCCCTTACACGAAATACACATGCTTTGCCTTCTGCCAAGAACACATTGTGCGAAGATCTGGTAGATTTATGTTTTTCTTCTGGCAGATTTATGTTTTTCTTCACTAAAGCTCTCAAACGACGTTGCGAAAATTCTTTTAGTTCGTCAAAGGATGACTTTTCTGGATGCGTTGTTTGCTGCTGTTCCCAAATTTGTCGTGCTTCAGTTGGTAATCGTTGGGTCGTCAAATTCACTAGCATTGCCTCCTAAATATTTACCACTTTAAGATTAGCGATTGCCTGAATACAGTCGATTGTTTTGTCGAGTAGCATTTTTACAGATGTGGTAGGTTCGTTTGCATTATTGACTGCCAGTATTTTTTTTAATTGAGTGTTCAATATAACGCGCTTATCATCATAACGTTAATCGTAATTGGATTCTGTGATCGTGTAATGTTTAAGTAGTTGCTCAGCTTCACCCGAAAGACTACATTTAAGGTAATGTAACTTTTCTTCCCGAGACAAATTAGGCTTGTTGTGGATTAAAGATACAATTAAATCTTCGAAAGACGTCCATTCCTAATTTTTTTTTTAACTTCGGCTGCTTGATACGGTGGAGTCGAAAATCCATATCGTCGTTTAGCCGGTAAGATTGACCCTGTACATTTTTGTCCGACTGTGACGCCTGTGCTCCTTGTTCCATTTATAATTATCCTTCTTTTGAAACTCAAACTGAATTTTTCAAAAGACAAATACTTCTTCTCCTAGAAATAATCAAATTCAAGATGATTTTGTTCTTGGGCGAGTGCGAGTATCTTTTGATGCATTTCTAGAAAAGTTTGACGAATCTCTTGAATCGGCTGTAGTAATTAAGTGGCATATGCTAGTTTTCTGCGTTTTCTGGTCTTCACGAAAATTAATCTGCATTTTAGTCAGTTGTTCATTTAGCAACTTATGCTGGGCCACTAGTCTATCCATTTCGTGGATTGTATTAGAGTTATTTCCGCGAGTACCACGAACCATAGACGTGCACTATAAACGTAACACTACTATCAAAGCTGGAGGAATAATGGTGAAAGCCTTTCGATCTGCCTAAGCTTATATGCTCCAGCGACTCAACTCACTGCTCTCGCAGCACAAATTGACTCTATATTATCTACTTTTACACTGTTAATTCGCACTTAATTAGCGCATACATACCTTCAGCATTATAATTGGTGTCAATCGAATTTTCGCACTAGCAGATATGTATGCTATTTCTTGGCACTAGGATCAGACCTTTATATCGTCGTTGCACTATATTTTTAGAGCAAATCGCACGAGCCGATATCTAATCGTTTATTTAAATAAAGCTGGCCACTTCACCACTAGTTGCAAAATAATCGAATCCACTAAAGTTTCTCGATGAATTCTCTACTCTAATGGACCACTGTCTAATTTTGCCGATCCGACTCGAAGGACCATAAATTTTCTAAACTTAATGAACATTAAAACCAACACGATTTTCGTTACAACAAAGTTCATTTATTGCTTTACTATAAATTGATTTATTAATTCTATAAATTTTCTATTTTTCTTGATTTTACTTACGCTTGCCACCAACCAATTTCATTCGAATTCAACAAAATTCTAATCTTCATCCAATAAACTGTACGCGTATTTTGAAAATTTTGGTAGCTTTTGTATGCTGTCTTATGTGCGATTTCTACTCAAATAATTCAGATTTCATTTTCAATATATTACCAAATAGTGGTTCATTGTGATTATGGCGAATTGTGAATAGTTTACATACGTTAAATATAAAGTTTCAAGAACTGTTTTGTTTACTCTGACTTCGAACACGAGCTTGGACTATTCAGATAAGTATTGATTTATTATTGTATTGATTGTGATCCTTTGTGGGCTTTCCTCCCATGCAAGATCCAGTGATGGAAATAATTATGGCGTGCCGCAACAGCCTGTGTTAACCTACTTATGAGCTTTAAATACAATTTTGCAAATTGATTAATGCATTGACTCGTGATTAATTGCACACTTAGTGCTGATTTGCAATACAGTAATTTATGCTGAGCTTGCTATGTAAGAATAACTATTAAACAATGATTACATTTAATAAAAAAAAAGGGATGTACATCAGCCATTGAATTTCATTAGATAGTGAAAGGCCCACTATCCCGGTACATATCACTTTCAGATCACTTTCATTAATTGTATTTTCTAGTTTCAGATTTCAGGTTGACATTGGTTCAGATAACCACAGAAGATTACCATGGTTGAGCGAAAGTGCTAACAAGGCAGCTGGAAGAAATCAGCAATGAAATAAAACAGTTAGTGAGGAATTACAAGAAGGTATCAACCAGCCGAAAAACACCCAATCAAATTCAACAATGGGACAACTTATAAGCCAAGTTCGAGGCAATCAACGACGACTTAGTTCATATGGAAGCAGCCTTGCAAGTCAACTTTACTTCTTACAACGCTATTTCGAAAAAGTCCGCGGAGGGTATCAGATCACCAGGAAAAGCATACTGCAGCTCATCAACACTCTACAAATTCAGCCTTATCTGGAAAAATATTCCATGTAAGAAGTAGGGCGGGCAAATGAGGAAGCAGTCATCGCGATTAAGGACCTCATTAGACGTCTACGAGCAACGGCAGAGGTTGTAACTGATTTGATTAACAAGTTGAACGACAGTCAACCTTCGCAAACAAGACAATTCTACAAAGTGAAGTTATCTACGCCTCAACAAGATATGAATATCTCTAAACAGACGCTCCAGGGCATCTGTGAACAGACTGATGACGTGGCAGCATACAACTAAAATGCCATTAGCAGCGTTTATAATGCAGATCGACTAAGACTGGCTTAGACCGACTTGGATTGAAATAAAAATGGCTGGCAAGTCAAAGTAGGTCTTCGATGTGAGAGGATCGACCAAGTCACTTGAAACGCGATTGAGTTTTAGATTTCATGTCGGTGTTTTCGTGCGAGAATAGACGCGGTAATTTTTTGAAAGTTGAAAGTGAATAAGTGTGTTAATTTGCTAAAATGGACAAACAAAGACTTCTGATAACAACAATAACTATGAATTATATTTGTCAGCGCCAAATAATAATTAATAAGTTTTCGCGTGATATAAAAAGTATACGTCGGAGGTACAAGCAAAGGATTCGTCGACGAATTTTTCAAAATACAACACACTATTTGTCATATATGAAATTAAACGTAGAGCTGATGATGGTTGGCATTCCAAAAAGTCGGGAACGGACAATTTGGAAGAAAGAACGTTCACGACACTGGTGGGAGAAAATTTTCAACAGTTCTCGGTTCGACGAAATGTTTGAAATTTTCAGAATGAACCAAGATACTTTCAAATATATTTGTGAGAAAGTTCGCGGTGAACTAAAGTGCAGTGAAAAGTGCTACCGCGATACAATTTCCGTTGAGATGAAAGTCGCAATCGGAGTTTTTAAGCTTGCTTCGTGTGCGGAGTATAGAGTGGTGGGAAACCAGTTTGGTGTACACAAAAGCACTGTGCAAAAGTGCGTTTACGTTTTTGCGAAGCGCTTATCAAAGTGCTTTTAAAAGCGGAGGTGCACATGCCAGATGACAACGAAATAGACGTTTTGATAAATGCCTTCGAAGCTAAATGCGGAATAAGCAACATCATTGGCGCAATGGACGGAACCCATATACCGATTAAACCAACTGCAGAGGGTTATCGAGATTACGTTAATCGGAAAGGATGGCCATCATTGGTGATGCAAGCTGTCGTGGACAGTGCCTATTTGTAAGTATCAAATTTTTTTTATAATTCTGCATAATCATTGTTATGTTAAATTACAGGTTTCGTGATATCACGGTGAAACATGCAGGTTGCTCCCATGACGCAGCAGTTTTGAAGGATTCGTACCTTTTTAAAAATAAAAAAATTGAACAGGTAATATTGAGTGATACCATTACAATTAAATTAATTAATTTCCATTAATACTATAGATTAGACGACCAGTGAATAATGTGATATTGCCTGTTTGCCTTGTGGGCGACCTGGCGTATCCATTATTACCATGGCTAATGAAAGGCTACTCATTAGGAAGAACGCCTGAGGAGGAACACTTTACGACAAACCTAAAGAAAGCTCGAATTGTTGTAGAGCATGCCTTTGGTCGATTGAAAGGCAGGTGGCGGATTCTCCAGAAAAAGATTGATATAGATGTATCTTTTGTTCCAAAAATTGTAGCAGCTTGCTGCATTCTACACAATATTATCGAAGGTCGAAAATTACCATACAGTACGATATGGAACGAAGAAATTGATCGTTCCAGCATTAGCCTCCCACAACCAAACACAGCCGGGACGCAGGAGACAAGCATAGATGGTGAAAATGTGCGCGAACTATTAAAACGAAAATTCTTTGCATCCGACGATACTGTTCTGCTCAGTTGAATTGTGTGTTTGATAAATTTCTGTCGCTTTACGCCTTATTACAAATTAGTTTTAGAAACACTTTGGTTTCATTTGTATTAAATAATCAAATTTAAGTTCCATATTAATTTAAATTTACAAAATAAAATGAACACTAAACTTTATGTATTTTAATTAATTTGCAAAATGCAGCGCGGACTTTAATATGTCTAACAATATAGAACACTAATAATTTTTTTTAATAAGTTCTTATACAACTAATGTTAGATATTTAAAACTGATTATCTTCGACCCTTTTGCACTAATTAACGGTGAATACTGCATTGGCATTATTGAATACCAACACATGTACCTGAATTAAATGTTATGGCCCTACCCCTCATAAAAGATGAGGAAAAAACCCAAAATAATTTAAAAGACTAGCATTCATTTCTATTTCTTTATTAAATGTCCATTTGTGTAAAAAGGATGGTATTTTCACAAAACACTTTTTCATTGCTTACTTAAATTACTTTTAACTAGCATACGGGTCGCAAAAGAAATCATCGACCAGTGCTATTGGTTATACTGTTATTTTGTATTCTTACTGTATTTGCAGACACGGTCCGACTCTCCATCATTAGTAATTGCCAGATGATCGCACATTTTATGAAACGTAACACAGAAGCCCTGCTAACAGTATAATTTAAATTTGTTCGCACCTGGTTTTAAAACATGTGGGATTGTCTGGAGACTTTATAAGTCCTCGTGCGTTCTGTTTCCGAAAAAAAACCATTTAGTCCTTAAGGCTAGTTAATTCCAATAAAATTTTTCCATTCAGTACGCATGCAATATACATTTAGTTTTGCCCATTTTCAAATTGTTTTGAACTATAATATGCAACTCAAAAGGTCAGTTCGCGTACCTTAATCAATTCAAATATATGCAAATACATTCTCAGTAAATTGATTTTGTACTCTTGTTGCAAGCGAAATGGCGCCACGAAAATAAGCCGCCTGCAAAATATGTTGCTACTCCAATACGCGAACATACATATAGTATCAATTATATTATTCTTATTGTACATTCCATTTTATTTTCCTTACTATCTAAAAAAAAACATACAAAATGCATATGTGCTCCATTCATAAATTTTTGGTATTCAAAATTGCATTCACTTCAACAAATGGTGAAGTATGCCGCATTGTAAAGCAGTGGCGGCTCCTCAGAGGAGGCAAGGGAGGCAGTGCCTCCTGTTGCTGATGTAGAACTGGTGAACTGACAGATTGTCATTACTGACAGATCCAGCTGTTCAGCGAAAGCTTTTGAAATTTCCCATCAATTTATGGCAGCAAAGATGGCGTCTCATGCTTTTATCAACAAGCCTGGTGATGCCCTAATAGTGCAGGAAATAAAGTGCAAATGGGAAATTTGGAAAAGAACCGTTCTTGCGGTTCAGTGAAAAAATTGCAGAACAAAGAAAGGGGGCTGTTGGTTTTGGAATATCGAGAAGTGAAGATCGTTACTCGAGGCGAATAAGAACATTTGAATTTTGCTAGTTAAAAGTTGATTCATAATTCAATTTTAACAATCTTTGGTCAAACGAACAGTAAATTTGGATACGGAAGTGTTAACTGGTGAAAAAAAGGAAGAAATTACATAGAAACAAAAGGGAAACCAGCGGAGCTGAAGAAAATTGACTATTCATTGCGGAAGAGAAAACTTCGAAAAAGCAAGCAGAACTGATTCCTGAAGACGAAGCAGGGGCTATCAACCAGAAAAGAAACAACGTTTGCGGGCAGTTGAGGAACGATTTGTGACAAATACGAAGGAGAATGGTGCATTCGGGTGTGCTAGTACTGCAGCTAAGTACCCATTGTGAATAGAAAAAAAATGCATTTATCATCCAAACTATACATATATAAATATTAGTTTATATCAAGTGGGCTGCATATGCTTAGATTAATTTGGCAATTCAACACCCAATTTAAATCTGAACCGCTTGTTGTTGTATCTTAGCGACAACATCCAATCTTGAAACAAACCAGAAGAGCCAACTAAAAGACTCGGATAGTACATAAATGTTGAATACGAACATGATTTAGTAAAGTTAGCTGTTATTTTGAAGAAAAGAGCAATAGACATTCGCATTTTAAAAGGTATATAACACATAATTATTGGATTAGCATGGAATGTGAAATCATTTATTTATTTGAATGCAATATTTTATTTACATATTTATTGGATTAGCATGGAATGTGAAATTATTTATTTATTTGAATGCAATATTTTATTTACATATTTATTGAATTAGCATGGAAGGTGAAATTATTTATTTGAATGCAATATTTTAGTTACGTAATTATTGGCCAAAAAGGTATTGTAACGATTGGTGTAAACCGATCCCGGCCGGGTTTGGGAAATTATAATAGTTTATTTCCATACTGTCACCTAACTTTTAATTTTTCATCCATTTTTCATTTTGTAGATTATACATATATACCTTGTGATCATAATTTTGGGTTATATATTTTTTTTTTCCTTGTGTTTTTTTTTTTCCGATTTATTTTATTATGGGTTTATTGAAATTAACAATGTATGAATAAACTATCTTAAGAAAAAAATAATGATTTCTCCTCACCATCTTCAGTTCTTGCGTGTTTGTTTGTAAAATTGTGATGTCTGTGTGTCGTAGCACCAAAGTGACTCCTTTCTCTGCCCAAAACCCACGCCAGACTGCGTTAGCCGGCAAAAATTAGGCACGCTGGGCAAGATGAAAATGAGTCCTTTAAAATAAAAATTTATGCTGCATTGACGGCGGCTCGGCTGAGAAGCCGTGATGCAACAAATGGCGCCCAATTTTTTAATGGCAGTATGATGTTAATTTCGTTTTGCTTTCACATAGATTTAATTTTACTTCAAATGAGATTCAGTTTTAGTTTTCTATTAGTTCATTCCCGTTTAGTTTTCATTTTTCTTTTCCTTTTATTTTTCATTTATTTTCTTTGAGTATAAACATCAATATGGTGGGATCTTTTCCTATCCGCTTTAACATAGGTATAGCTTTACTTTTACTTTTGTTTGTTAAGTTATTGTACAGTTAGTTCATTGATTATCAATCAGGCGAGCGGTCGTCAATGCAGCATTGGCGCCCGTCTGTGCTACTGTGTCTGTCTTAAATATGTATTAAATACAGATTGTGATGGTTGTTGAGATGCTGAGTCAGAAGGAATCACAAAATATCTTCTAATGATAGGATAGTTTTATGTATGTATGAAAGCAGTACTGATTTCGTTTGATGGTTATCGGGAATAAATTCCTTGCTGGCATGTCTTAACAGCTTAGTTTCAGGCTGTGTCCACCCATTGAGGTGTTGTTCGGTTAGAACTTGTTGAGCCAGACTTGACGCAAATAGTTGTGTGATCATCTCGGAGACAACCATACTAATCTGAAGTCCTAAATATTTCCTTTCCCATTTAATCATTTTGTGTTGAAATTTTAATCCTACTCCCATCCTATTTCATGTCCCACTCCTGATGGTGAAGGCTAGGAATCATTATTTTTTTTTTTTTTTTTATTTTATGCTGAATCTTTCGTCTGTAAGAGAAGAAATTTGTTTTCAAATTATTGATACTATTGATACTAATTTTCATTTTATTTCGTTTCGGTAATATTCATTGAGTATATTCATAGTTTTTTTGGTTGGATTTTGTTTACCAAATTGTCGAAGCTATCACATTGGTTCAGAGGAAATATTAAGTTCCATCTTTGCGGCTGAATTGATCAGATTATTGTATAGAATTGCGGGCTACTTTCATCCGAAACAAGCATTTTCCTGTTCTATTGGGTATTTGGTTTATTTGCAAGAATCAGAATCGAGTGTAATGCGACGTAGAACTAATAGCTGGGATCCCAGCTATACACCCTTTCAACATCAACTGGAACGCCTGAGTTTATCGCCTTCGATTGCTCAAACTACTCAGATGGTCAATACTGACCGTTTAGAAAAAAAACAAAAGCAAGAAAAAAGGTCCACCAATCAATCGAACTTGGTGAATCATATAGGTGATGCCGGCAGTCAGGAACCTGCAAGGGTAGTCTTTCGAGAACCTACAGTAAATAATAATAGTTTAGGGGCTAATTTGCCGATGTCCAAATGGAACCTTACCTTTGATGGCTCAAATTCTGGGTTGCCTGCTAGACAATTTATGTTTAGAGTTTTGTCGCTGGCTGAAGATTATAAGGTTGAGTTTAAAACTTTGGCAACAGACTTCCATTTATTGTTAAAGGGACCGGCCGCTGATTGGTATTGGCGATTTCGGGAGTTGAATTATCCCCTTTTATGGGGCCACTTGCGTCAAGAGTTTCTAGAACGGTTTAGTTCGTGTCATTCAGATGTAGATGTTCGGCGAATGTTGGATGCACGAATTCAAAGATCTGGGGAAGTGTTTCAGGATTTTTATGATGCACTGGAAGGTATTTCCTTACAATTAACTGTGCCACTGTCTGATCTGGATTTTCAGTGCGTGGTATTTCGCAATATGGCGCCAGCACTAAGAGCTCATTTAGCTGGAGTCGATTTTAGGTCCACGAGGGAGTTAGTTAAACGTTGCTGCATAGTGGAGGCTGAGTGGAAACTTTTGGGTTGGAATGCAGATCGCGATACTCATCGTCGACCCCGTGCGGTACATGAGCTACGTGTACAGGAGGATTCAGAGGACCGTGGTTACTCAGACTTTCGAACCATACCATCTCGGCATCCCATTTGGTACCAAGGTCTAGCAGCAGCAGAGGCACCCACCAGACCGAGAATCGCAGCATTGCAGACCAGTTCCAACCCCGTTCTAGCTAGGAGTCAACGAGCTGATGGACAAGCAAGTTATCGAGTATGTTGGAACTGCAAAGATTTGGGGCATGGATTTATTGACTGTCAAGAGCCGGTACAGCGAGTTTTCTGTTTCGGTTGTGGTAGAGAGGGAGTAGTAAAACCCAAATGTCCTAGATGCCAGTCGGGAAACTTCGGGAGGAATGCGGTTCCAGCGGAGAGGTCGCGCATTCCTGGCATCTCTCCGGCAACCCGACCAGTTATGACCGAGGCCGCTACCAATGTGGACCCGGAGTTGAGACGGCGACCGTAAATAAAGAAACGATTCGATCAAGTTCCTCAAACATGACAGTTTCGCAACCCTCTTTATCACCAACTAATTGTGCACCTGGGGAAACCTTCAGGAGGCGTAAGCGTTCGGCAAGGCGGTTCAGTCGGTCATGGCGTTATTTTACCCAGAGGCAGTTTTTGAAAAGAGCTTGTGTGGAGTCGATTGTGTCCACACCTGGCGACAATCGACCTTTTGCGGATATCTATATTAAGGGGCGGAGACTCACCGGTCTATTAGATAGCGGGGCTAGTGTTAGTATTCTGGGTGCAGGGGCACTTGAACTAGTCGATGAGCTGGGTTTGTATGTACATTGCATGCAGACTGCAGTTCGAACTGCTTCAGGTCAGAAAGCGTCTGTACTTGGCTATGTTAGTACGTTGGTACAGTTCAATAATAAAACTAGAATGATACGCTTCTTGTTATGCCCCAGTTTGACCAACCAAGTCTATCTTGGCATAGACTTCTGGGATGCGTTTAAAATTGTTCCACATTGTTCCGCTATTGAAACTCAAGTTGCAGACTCATGTTTCCACCAATTGTCTCCAGCGGATAAGCAGAAGCTAGAGCTCGTCATACATCAGTTTCCGTCCTTTAATAAAATAGGTTTGGGCAGAACAAATATTCTGTCGCACGCCATCGACACAGGAGAAGCCCAACCTATTAAACAACGTCATTATGCAGTTTCACCTGTCGTGCAGAAACTGATGTATGATGAATTAGATCGCATGTTGTCTCTGGGGGTAATTGAGGAAAGCAGAAGTGCGTGGAGTTCGCCAGTCACCATCGTCAGGAAGCCAGGAAAAGTGCGGTTATGTTTGGACGCCAGGAGGTTGAATGAGGTCACCGTCAAAGATGCATATCCCTTGCCACTAATTGAAGGGTTATTGGCCCGTCTTCAGTCCACACGATTTATAACAAGCCTGGATTTGAAAGATGCGTTTTGGCAAATTCCGCTAGAGGAGAAATCACGAGAAAAAACCGCTTTTTGCGTCCCAGGTCGTCCCCTGTATCATTTCACCGTTATGCCGTTTGGGCTGTGCAACGCCCCTCAAACAATGTGCAGGCTGATGCATAAGGTAATTCCACATGAATTGCATGATCGAGTGTTCGTATATCTGGATGATTTGCTCGTAACTAGTTCAACGTTTGATGAGCATTTGGCGCTACTCGCAAAAGTGGCCAATTTGTTAACATCAGCAAATCTGACGATCAACGTTGAAAAAAGTAAGTTCCTACAAAAGGAGATTAAATACCTCGGTTATGTAATTGGTGATGGTATCCTTAAAACTGACTCAGAGAAAGTATCAAGCATCATTGCTTACCCGCAGCCCAAATCGGTTAAGGACGTGCGACGATTCATGGGGATGGCAAGCTGGTATAGACGGTTAATTGCAAAAGTTAAAGAGAATCCTGACAAATTCGAAAATCTGATTATAAGAGACGAGGTTATATATATATCATGTGGTTCGAAGAAGAATGAAGACCTGGATATTCCAAGTGTTAAGATATGGGTACCTGATGCCTACAAACAGGTCCTGTTGGAGCGTGTGCATGACAGTCCGTTGGGATCTCATTGTGGTGTTCGGAAAACGGTAGAGCTGTTGCAAAGATACTACTATTGGCCGAGGCTGCGACAAGATGTGGCGGATTATATTTCAGGTTGCGCAGTATGCAAACAAATGAAGAGCTCCAACACCACCATGAGACCTCCGATGGGCGCGGCTAGAGAGACAGATCGTCCTGTACAGCGTTTGTTTATAGATTTTATGGGCCCTTATCCAAGGTCCAAATCTGGGAATACCCAACTATTGGTTGTGCTGGACCATTACACCAAGTTTGTATGGCTTCAGGCTTTACCCAAAGCTACTACTGAGAGTGTGATTAAGTTCTTAAATCAAAATATATTCCTCACGTTTGGTGTTCCTGAGACAGTTCACTCTGACAATGGAGTGCAATTCACATCCAAAGCTTTCTCGGATTTCCTGGTAAATTATGGAGTTGAACACATCCGTAATCCTATATATTCGCCACAGTCTAATGCATCCGAGAGAGTAAATCAGTCGATACTCACAGCTATTCGAGCCTATATAGGAGAAGATCATCGAAAGTGGGATGAATTTTTGGCAGAGTCGTGCGCAGCATTCCGCAATGTAGTACACGAGGCCACAGGGTTTTCACCCCATTTTCTGATGTTTGGATATCATCCTATCCGGCATGGCTCCGAGTACGCTTTATTAAAGAGCCTGAATGCTTTTGAGGATGGTGAGGTGCTACTCCGCTCCAATAATGACAGGTTGCGAATGGTGCACGACCGAGTCAGGAGTAAACTTGCTGAGGCCTACACTAAGGGAGCAAATCGATATAATTTGAGGTCTCGGGAAAAGAAATTTGAATTGGGACAGGCTGTGTGGGTGCGGAACCATACTCTGAGTCGTGCAGCTGATCGGTTTGCTGCTAAGCTGGCGCCGAAGTTTTTAAAAGCAACTGTCACACGAAAAATAGGTCAAGTATCCTACGAGCTGGTAGATGACAAGGGTAAAGTGCTGGGGATATATCATGCGAAAGATATAAAAATATGAAATGAAATAAAAACAAGAAAAAAAAACCGATTAATGAATAGTGCCCGGCAATGTGAGACCTCTCAGGGTCTGGGTCGTCCCCACGATTGTTGCTGATGTAGAACTGGTGAACTGACAGATTGTCATTACTGACAGATCCAGCTGTTCAGCGAAAGCTTTTGAAATTTCCCATCAATTTATGGCAGCAAAGATGGCGTCTCATGCTTTTATCAACAAGCCTGGTGATGCCCTAATAGTGCAGGAAATAAAGTGCAAATGGGAAATTTGGAAAAGAACCGTTCTTGCGGTTCAGTGAAAAAATTGCAGAACAAAGAAAGGGGGCTGTTGGTTTTGGAATATCGAGAAGTGAAGATCGTTACTCGAGGCGAATAAGAACATTTGAATTTTGCTAGTTAAAAGTTGATTCATAATTCAATTTTAACAATCTTTGGTCAAACGAACAGTAAATTTGGATACGGAAGTGTTAACTGGTGAAAAAAAGGAAGAAATTACATAGAAACAAAAGGGAAACCAGCGGAGCTGAAGAAAATTGACTATTCATTGCGGAAGAGAAAACTTCGAAAAAGCAAGCAGAACTGATTCCTGAAGACGAAGCAGGGGCTATCAACCAGAAAAGAAACAACGTTTGCGGGCAGTTGAGGAACGATTTGTGACAAATACGAAGGAGAATGGTGCATTCGGGTGTGCTAGTACTGCAGCTAAGTACCCATTGTGAATAGAAAAAAAATGCATTTATCATCCAAACTATACATATATAAATATTAGTTTATATCAAGTGGGCTGCATATGCTTAGATTAATTTGGCAATTCAACACCCAATTTAAATCTGAACCGCTTGTTGTTGTATCTTAGCGACAACATCCAATCTTGAAACAAACCAGAAGAGCCAACTAAAAGACTCGGATAGTACATAAATGTTGAATACGAACATGATTTAGTAAAGTTAGCTGTTATTTTGAAGAAAAGAGCAATAGACATTCGCATTTTAAAAGGTATATAACACATAATTATTGGATTAGCATGGAATGTGAAATCATTTATTTATTTGAATGCAATATTTTATTTACATATTTATTGGATTAGCATGGAATGTGAAATTATTTATTTATTTGAATGCAATATTTTATTTACATATTTATTGAATTAGCATGGAAGGTGAAATTATTTATTTGAATGCAATATTTTAGTTACGTAATTATTGGCCAAAAAGGTATTGTAACGATTGGTGTAAACCGATCCCGGCCGGGTTTGGGAAATAATAATAGTTTATTTCCATACTGTCACCTAACTTTTAATTTTTCATCCATTTTTCATTTTGTAGATTATACATATATACCTTGTGATCATAATTTTGGGTTATATATTTTTTTTTTCCTTGTGTTTTTTTTTTCCGATTTATTTTATTATGGGTTTATTGAAATTAACAATGTATGAATAAACTATCTTAAGAAAAAAATAATGATTTCTCCTCACCATCTTCAGTTCTTGCGTGTTTGTTTGTAAAATTGTGATGTCTGTGTGTCGTAGCACCAAAGTGACTCCTTTCTCTGCCCAAAACCCACGCCAGACTGCGTTAGCCGGCAAAAATTAGGCACGCTGGGCAAGATGAAAATGAGTCCTTTAAAATAAAAATTTATGCTGCATTGACGGCGGCTCGGCTGAGAAGCCGTGATGCAACACTCCTCGATAAAATTTAAAAAAATGTAGGCTACATTGATCAATAAATTGTCTTTACATTTCTTATAAAATTATTATTTTCCTCCCGAGTCTCCTCTACTTTTTTATCTATCGCTGCTGCATACATACATTCAAAACTCAAATTTAGAGCAGCGCCTCAATGCAAAAAGTAAAAAAAAAAAATACCGCCACATGAGATGTATGCCTAGAGCACTGCCTCAGAGTGAAAAATCGAAAAATGTTGCCATCAATCCTTACCAACGTGCTGCAGATCGATTTGAGACACACCGAAAACGAAGGCAGAGAAACGAAAATGAGGCAAATTCATATCTGCCTCAGTGGTAACATTTTTATCAATGAAACTTCATAAGTTGTACTTGGTCGTCGCTCATATATTTTCATATATGTCGTGTTGCGAAACATCGTAATGAGAGGCATGCCTCCACACCAGGTTCCGAAACGAAGACAGCGAGAAATCATGTGGGTACATGTTGCCGGAGTTTTTTTTGTCTTATTTTTTGCTTTAGTTTCCTTGTTATTTCGTTGCACAGAATCTAAGGTAATTATTTTAGAGCAAAGCAGGATAGAAATGGACAAATTACGAGCTGTCCATATATACCTTTTAAGAGTTTATCATTTTTTTATTTTACCAATGCTTTATGTTTCGGTTAATGAAATGTGTACAAAATGTAACAAGAATGGAAAATAATTTCAGAGACTTTTAGGAAAGAACCCGAAAATTATGTACAAATGTTTGCATTTTAAGGGAACTTTGCGTTGCTGTTTTTTATATTTAGGTGTTAATTTCTGATTTGGTAATTTGTGTTTGATGTTCAGTAGCATTTTAGCTTGCTAATAGTGAGTTTACAAGTGTTCAAAGTGTTTTCTTTTCGTGAATTTGACTGGCAGGAGAATTTACCAGCTCGAACGAAAGCTAAGTTTATTATATATAATATTATTGTCTGTCAGTATTTTTATGCTGATCAATTATAATTGATATATATATATATATATATATATATATATATATATATATATATATATATATATATATATATATATATATATATATATATATATATATATATATATATATATATATATATATATATATATATATATATATATATATATATATATATTTGATTAATTTTTATTTGGAAATAAAATGAATGCGATAGATGAGTTATTAGTTAGCCCATTCAGCCGAAAAAGCTATCCGGAAAAATTAAAAATTAAAAGTGAAGGTAGGCCGACCCCAGAGCTGAAAATTATTAGAGCTGACGGGAAAATTAACCGCTCATTCAGTGTGGAGTGGTACAGTAAATATAGTTGGCTTTATGGTAGTTCCATTGCTGCGAAACTCTTTTGTTTCTCATGTGTACTGTTTCCTTCAAGCTCCAGTAACGATGTGTGGCAGAAAAATGGTTTCAACGATTTCGGGAGTATCATTAATGACCCTAATTTTGATTCTGATTCTGTACGTGAAGCTATTGGGTTTCTTCACACAATTAGGGATTTTGATTTTATATTTCTGCTTACAGTTTACCAAGCACTTTTTCGTTACACGTCTCACCTATGGGATGTTTTGCAAGCAAAAAGCTCAGACATTCTTTTTTGTCAAAAACAAATAAGCGTGACAATCGATCATTTTCATAAGATGAGATCGGATGTCAAATTTGAAAATCATTTCAAATTTGCATTAGAAAAATCTACTTCGTTGCCTCACTCTAGTCGTAAGCGGAAACTTGGTGGCGGTGCTGAAAATGTTGATCAGCAATATCGAATTTTATATTTTGAGATTGTCGATAATCTAATTGCCCAGATAGGAAACCGGTTTAATGAATTTCATAAGCTCAAATTTTTGAATCTCATGGATATGAGCAAGTTTTTAATTTTTCAAAATGCATTTCCACAACCTTCCTTTGACTGCCTGATGTCCACATATGGTCGTTTTTTTAACAAAGGAAAACTTAAAAGCGAGCTCATTGTCTTGTACGCTGACAAAACAATCTGGGGAAGCTGCCATACAGTGCATGGACTTTTGACATATCTTCATTCCATAGGCATTCATGATGTTATGCCAGAAACCGTCAAATTAATAGAGTTAGTCTTGACAATCCCGGCAACTTCAGTAAGTACTGAGAGGTCATTTTCCGCACTTAAAAGAATAAAAACTTATTCTAGAAACACCATCGGTCAAACACGATTATCGGACTTATCGCTGCTAAGTATTGAGAAACAATTTGACAAGGTATTGGAGCAAAAAAGTAGCTGGTATGACGATATTATTCAATATTTTGCAACCATGAAGGAAACACGGATGGATTTTATTTTCAAGTAAAATTTTTCTAATGCATTTTTCATACTTCTTCCGTTCATCGCACAGTCTCGAAAGTTCCTCAAATATATTTTAAATTTACCTGCCTCCTCGTTTTTGAATGCCACGAGCCGCCACTGTTGTAAAGTCACATATATCAACGTGAACTCGGCTTCGAATTTTTCAATCCTCAATCGCTCAATCCGCGTCTTTTAACGCCCAAGTCGATCCAATACTGTAAAATTTCGTGATCGGATCGACTTAACTCAAATCAATCCACTGCGCGTGTATACAACGTGGTTTGACTAATCCTAAGCCGGTTTGAAACCACATTATAGCCGTGTTTATAACGTGGTTTCAAACCGGCTAAGGATTAGTCAAACCACGTTGTATACGCGCAGTGGATTGATTTGAGTTAAGTCGATCCGATCACAAAATTTTAGTGGATTGGATCGACTTGGGCGTTAAAAGACGCGCATGGAGCGATTGAGGATTGAAAAATTAGAAGCTCATTTGAGTTCTATTCATATATGTGACGTCACGATGCGATATACTTCACTTAAGTAGAACTAGCTGCATTTTATTCGGTTAATCCACTTTAATCCAGTCACACAAAAACTTAGTTTGAAGTTTTATTTCAATCCAAGTCGGTCTAAGCCAGTCTAAGTCGATCTGCATTATAAACGCCGCTTATTGACTACCTAGCGATTGAAGACTCCATTCAAAAAGCTTTAGTTGAGAAGACTGCTTTAGAGAAGACTGTCATTCAGACGTCCAGTATTGTGCCAGTATAGACTCTATTGAATTTACCAAAAATTGTCCTCCTTAAGTTTGATGGAGATTACAGGAAATGGCAGCAGTTTCATGATTTGTTTCATCAAATGGTACATCAACAGCCATTAAGAAATACCCAAAAATGTGGTATTTGAAAAATAGTTTGTCGGGTGAGGCTGAGCGGCTCATCAGACATTTACATCTCTCAGACAGGAATTATGTAACGGCTTGTGATATACTCAAAAGGAGGTTTAATTACCAGCGTTCACTAGTGTCGGCATTGCTTGATAAGCTGCCGTCACAACCAACAATAACAACGGAGTCTGGCATCGCAATAAAGAGGTTTCACGATACCACAAAGACGTCATTGCTTATGCTTACGAATCAGAAAATTAGCACGTCATCCTAAGATCCTATTCGACTTCACTTATTGGCGAAATGAGTTGATTAAACCACTCACTCACTTTACGAGCAATGGCTCAAAATCCAAGAAAATGTTCCTATCATTTTCGGAGCAATGGTTTCAATTTTTGGAGGCTCTAGGCAGTGAAAGACGCTCCAGTCAAAGAACACATTCTCAATGATCTCAAGCACTACCAGTGAAGGGTGCAAAGTCTATAAAAGAGATCATAAGATTTTTGCCTGTGAATCATTTCTAAAGCTCAACCCATATGAACGACTTCGAAAGGAAAATACACTGAAACTATGATTAAACTGTCTGAAAGATAGCCATACATGCAACCAGTTGACATCCAGAAACTGCCTCAAGTGTAAAAACAGCCTCAACACATTATTACATGAAGATACAAATGTTGTCAGCAAAACTGACACAACCGTTCAAGGTCCGGCAAACAAATTATCAAGTAACTTATCTCTAGCAGCTCATATGCCAAAGAAGTCACAGAACAGCTACGTGCTATTGGGAACTGTCCAAGTGACAATCAACAAAAAGGGCAAAACCATAGAGTTTTGCAGAGCCATATTGGACTCCGGCTAACAAATCAATTTTATTAGCGAGCGAGATCCCCGACATAAAAATATAAACTCAAACCACTACCAGAGTTAAGATCTGTACGCCGCACATTTAGTAAATTAAGTATCTTATTACGAGTAATTATTCATGTTCTACATTATCATATAATGGTGGAGAATTTCATAAACCTTGTTAAGGTAGAAACTATCGATTTCGGACCGAAAATCAATGCTGGTTGCCTATGAATGCGTTGACTGTGGTTTGTGAAAGCGGTAGCAAAAAGCCAGTTCGAACAACGTACTAGCTTGGGAGCACGGTTTGAAATGATTACTGAATAAATTAAGGGAACATAGCATTCAAATTTGTTTTTCAAAGGTTAATTTTTCATTGAATAAAAAGGCATGTCTTAATGAAACTTTGTCCATATACTTTATTTGCTTCATACTACAAAAAAATAATTTTCCAAAAAATTTTTATGGCCCACTGTCATCTGCTGCAATTTTTTTGAAAAATTCATCAAAAAATCGCGGCGAAAACGATAACTGCTCTCAGAAAAGTCAGGGAAAGGAAAAACAAAGGGGTTTTAATCAGCATCAAAGCGGCCTTGGAATGAACTAAGAGAAAAAAAATTCGGTCCAATAATAACAAAATGGCGGCGTTTTTTCGAAACAACCGAACATGAATTGATGAAGAAGATGACGTCCCTATATCTTTGTGGGTACGAAACCTAAATTCAGATTCCTTAGCAGCACCGGAAATGTGGGAAGATTATGTTGACATCGATAGCGCTCTCCTCACATTCGAAGAACCCACAGATGAAAATATCATACAGAACACTAAAGCTAATGGCTCATGAGCAACGCGAAAGTGATGGGGAAGAGGAAGTCGAGGAAGAACCATTACCTACCGCAGAAAAGGCATAAAAGGCTGCAGAATTATTATCACGATTTGTTCGTAGCAACATTGAAAGTGATAGTTTGACCATGGCGATGTCTTCTTTACACAAAAGTATTGGAGACTGTTATTTCAATATAAAAAAAAAACAAAAGCAGACAAACATTGTTGATAAAATATAAAAAATAGACAGGTAATGTACTTATTACGTACAATTTTTATATATTTTCTTTTAATATGCTGTGTTTCTCTCTATTAAAATAAATACAAAGATGCATATATACTTAACAAAAACAGGAGTTATTTTCTACAAAATGCTTTGTATGACGTCCCTTAGTTTGACATGTTTGTCATTTCCCTTCGATGTCAGTATAAACGGATTCCAACGTACTTCTTTTTTGAATCATGCACGCCAACTTGAAAAAGTTTATTTCGAGAAAATCGCGTTTAAAGTTCAAATTTAATATTTTTTGTGCGTGGCATATATAACATATATAAAGGTAATACTAGGATGCCAAAATGTCCCCCTCAACCTTTACAGCTGCTATGTGATCGACTAACGTATTGTACTATATTTAAGACTAACGAAGTGAACGAAAATCATAGAAAAAATTACTTAGGCGCGCTTCGCTATATATTCTCACAAAATTTTTTTTTTAGAATTTCAATTTTATATTTTCAATTTCAATTTCGTATTTAAATTACTGAAGGTGAATTATGGTTAGTTATTTGAACTTATGTAATGATCAGAATCGGTTGCAAATGAACGAATTTCAAATATCAAGTTTTGACGTTGAATCTAATACTACATTAATTTGAGTTGTGCAGTGTGTATTAGGTGTACAACTTTGCTTCCGCCGTTTTTTTCCGAAATTCGAGGCTTTATTGTAAAAAACTGGTTATACATTTATGATTCAAAGTATTGCCCATCGCTGGCCACTTCTTTCTCCCATCTTTCGGGCAGCATACGAATCCCGCGTTGAAAAAACTGGTCATCTTTTGAATCGATCCACGAATCGATCCAATTTTTTACTTCTTCATAAGACCGGAAGTGCTGGTCAGCCAGGCCGTGTGCCATTGATCGAAACAAGTGATAGTCCGAGGGAGCAACGTCTGGAGAATACGGCGGGTGGGGTAGGACTTCCCATTTCAAAGTTTCCAAGTATGTCTTCACCACTGTCGCAACATGGGGTCGAGCATTGTCATACTGTAAAATCACTTTATCATGTCTCTTGTTGAATTGCGGCCGTTTGTCTTTCAATGCTCGACTCAAACGCATTAATTGCGTTCGATAACGATCGCCTGTGATTGTTTCAGTCGGTTTTAACAACTCATAATACACTACGCCGAGCTGGTCCCACCAAATACTGAGCATGACCTTGGAACCGTGAATATTCGGTTTGGCCGTCGACGTGGAAGCATGGCCGGGATATCCCCATGATTTTCTGCGCTTGGGATTATCGTAATGAACCCATTTTTTGTCCCCAGTCACAATGCGATGCAGAAATCCCTTCCGTCTTTGCCTTGCAAGCAGCTGTTCACAAACATACAAACGCCGTTCAACATCTCTCGGCTTCAACTCGTACGGTACCCAATTTCCATGTTTCTGGATCATTCCCATGACTTTCAAGCGTTTTGAAATGGCTTGTTGCGTCACTCCTAATGCTCCTGCCAATTCTTGTTGCGTTTGACACGAGTCTTGATCAAGTTATGCCTTCAATTCTGCATCTTCGAAAACCTTCTCTCTTCCACCGCCATACTGGTCTTCGACGTTAAAATCGCCGTTCTTGAAGCGTTGAAACCACTCTCGGCACGTTCTTTTACTAATAGCGGCCTCACCATAGGTATTTGAGAGCATTCGATGAGCCTCAGCCGCAGATTTCTTCATATTAAAGAAGAAAATTAAAACCTCCCGCAAATGACGAGAATTTGGCTCGTAAGCTGACATGTTTAATCGAGAATAACTTTATGATGCGCACACAAATCGACTAATATTTTGATGGCGTTATGTTTACAAATACCTAAGCTTATTGTGTGACATTTATGATCTATTAATTTCAACTACCACTTACCGCTACAGCCATCTATTGCAAAACGGCGGAAGCAAAGTTGTACACCTAATACTTTTATTATGTTTGAACTTGATTCGTTTTGACTTAGGTCGTAAGAAGCAGTCTGTGATTGAGAGGAGAACAAGAAAGATCACTTACTCGAACGTCCACGTTTTCTTTTCTTTTAATTTTCAAATTATCCACTACAGTTTTTCACAAATGGGATAGTAGGAATCGCATTTACCGTTGCAACCTAATCCAATTAGTTATTACGATGAGTTTGCACAAATTCGGTGCGAAATCACAAAAGGCGAAGACGCAACGTGTTAAGCGGCCCCTAGATGATCAATAGTATGGCACAATATGTAGCATTGTACAATAATATTGATCGTCTATGGATCATATTAAAGGATTGTGGAATATATTGAGTGAATTAAAAAGTTTTTGATTTTTATTGTGCAATTGCATTGTCTGTGGTCAGTATTGCGCAACATTGGCTCAGTTGTATATCGTCGTTAGTAGCATAAACAACATTTGGAGTAATAGAGCCAAAAATGTCAAAAGCTACTGAAAAATCGAACAAAAACTAAATTTTGCTCAAAAATATTGCATCGTCTGGGGCGCCCAGCAATAATATAGTTCAATATATTGTCACAATAATATTGACCGTTTAGGGGCCGCTTTAAGCCGGGTACGCTGCAGACGAATTCAAGGAAGAATTCAGAAGTGGAAAACGTAAATATAACATATATAACGTAATATATAACGTAACATGGATGACATCTGCCGTACGACGAAAATACTCCGTGCCGTGTGGGGAAAGGTGATATAGTGAATAATTTGGAAAACATACGTTTTCGCATCGCAGAAATCGCGGAAATATTGCCAACGTACGATCCGTTGGATCAAAACGGGTTAACCGCAATTCAATTCGTCGATCGAATGTTCAAAATAGTTATTTTTGCGTTGCAATCGAAGTTGCGTGGTTTCGCAAAATCCTGATTTAATGCGCAGTTAGACTGTTTTCCTAGCTTTGATGATTTTGCATCTCAGCTTTGTGAATCTTTTCCCTAACATCGAACAGGAAGGCTACTTCCATATCAAAATGGCTACTACGCAGCGACTCATTCACGAAAGTTTTACCGGGTATTATCACCATATGCTGGCCATTGGCCGTCGAGGTGGCGTTAGTGATGAATCGATCATCAAATATATACGTCAGGGTGTAGATGATTCTTGAATTTCGATACATGTGCCGAAATATTACTAGCGCTGCAACGATTCGAAACAAATGGAGGTGACTACAATGAGGCGCTTGAGACAATCGCTTCGTCAGTGGAAAACGAGCTTACGGACCTTGCAGCATTACCTTTGGTAATATAAAAAACAAAGCTACTAAATAACTACTGGCAACTTGTTACTAAAGGCTGGTACTGAGTTCGAGTTCACGTGAAATTTTGACATGTCTCCATTATCTGGTCATTCTTTCGAGCGAAAATTTTGGTAATGGAGAAAAGCAGAGACACTGCTCATTTCTGACGGATGAAATGTCAAGAATTTCACTTTTCGATCAATTTTCTTATTGGAAAGATATTTGCACTGCTCCATTTTCAAATTGAAATACCAAATGTCACTTTTTAGCTCGAAAGAATGAACTGCACAAACTAAATAGGCGTGAAATGATTGGAGACATGTGTCAACGCCATCTATATTTTCAAAGCGAAAGCAACATCGAAGCAACTTTTCATGCTAAGAACACAGTACCACTCTTGCTTATTTTCAAGCTAAATTTTCGCCGAAACAGATTTCACGTGAAATTTGGTATGAAAATTTCACGTGAAATCGAACTCAGTACTATGCTTAACCACGGGAAGATCGTGGCTAAAGGTAAACGCAAATTCGTGTACTTTGAAAACGATGTATTAGCTCAAACATAGCGTTCATATCAAACTGCAATGATAAAACTCCAATCAGTTGGAGACTATGCTCAACAAATGCTTAAAACTAGAACTCATTCGGGCATCAAATTGCCACAAATTAAAATCCCAATATTTAATGGTGATTATTTGAAGTGACAACCATTTAATGAGCTATTCACAGAACTCATACATAAAAACGTTTGGTTAACGGAATTCGAAAAACTGTATCACATGAAAATAACCCTTAAGAATGAGCCAAGTGAGCTCATACAGCATTTTACGATTTCCAATGCCAATTAAAGCGTAGCTTGGAATATCGTCTGCAAAAGGTACAACAATGTACGTACAATTTTGACTGGATTATTAAACAATTTAATTCTGCAGCCAGATTTGTTTAAGGAGTCAGCAGATGGCTTAAAGAGCAGTGACAGCTATCAAAAATTTGGGAATTGAAACCAAGAACTGGGATCTAATAGCTTAACACCTATTAATACAAAAACTAGATAAACAATAACGTCGCTTATACGAGGAAAAATTTATTACAAATCCTCGAGAAGTTCAGAAATCGGAAGATTTTTTTGGATTATCTAAAGACGAGATTTCAAAGATTAGGAGCAGCCAAGTCATCGTCTAAAGGCTGGTACTGAGTTAATCGTGAAGCTAAATTTTGACATGTCTCCATTATCTGGTCATTCTTTCGACCGAAAATTTTGGCAATGGAGAAAAGCAGAGACACTGCTCATTCTTGACGGATGAAATGTCAAGAATTTCAATTTTCGATCGATTTTCTTATTGGAAATATATTTGCACTGCTCCATTTTCAAATTGAAACACCAAATGTCACTTTTTAGCTCGAAAGAATGAACTGCACAAACTAAATTGGTGTGAAATGATTGGAGGCAGTGTCAATGCCATCTATATTTTCGAAGCGAAAGCAACTTCGAAGCAACTTTTCATGCTAAGAACAGAGTACAACTTTTGCTTATTTTCAAGCTAAATTTCATGTGAAATCGAACACAGTACTATGCTTAAGGCAGGAAAACTAATTAAGTGCTAAGAAACAAAAATTTACGACACTGCAATTATCAGGAAACACTGTTCTATGTACAATGAAGCACACAAAATATATTTTTGTGAAAAATTAAAGAAAAACAATATGTGTTTATATGGTTGAACGGAAGGTCTTCTTTCATGTTCCATAAAACTCAACCACCTTAATTAAAGATCGAGTTATTTGATTCCACCGAAATTTTCAGTAAATGTTAATGAATATCAGAGAAGGTATGCGTTTAGAAAACATAAAAATTAATTCTACCTGTTCCAACCGGAACAAATTATTGTCAACCATATTCACAGCAACAACAACTCGAAACTCTTTCTTTCATATAAGTTTCATTAATCATTATTTGTTATTGTAATCAGCACTTTTACTAAATTATTGTCAGTAAAAATACAGAAATTCTAACAGCGATAAATTAGTCTCAACATTCTATGTAATACATTGAACTTTGTTTTGAGCATTTTTGCTGCAATCTGATTTATTTATTTATTGACTTATTGTAATATGATGATTAAATCAGAACGGTTTGGACAGCAAAAGAAGCGAGTTTAATTTAAGTTATACTTAACTCAATACCCCGTTGAGTTTTGTACACTACCTTTCGGTAGCAGTGGATGCTATGATAAATTTTCAGGTTTCTCTGTATTTCCATGTAAAAACTAAGTTTGGAAAAACCAAGTATGCAAAATAAAAACTGATAATGTTTTAAGATTGTTTAACACTAAGTGCAAGTTGTGATAAATTCTGACTGAGTTAAAAAAAATTCTTACGGAGCTTGCAAAGTAAATTGGAATTTTTAGAATGTAAGAGTGTGTGGTTTTCGATTCATGTGCGAGCGATCTTGCAGCTATGGCAGGCGTGAGAAAAAATTGTTCAAGTAGATTTCAAATATAAGATGTGATGCTTTCTACCATCAGTTTCAAATTTTCATCAAAGTATCTATTTTGAGTTCACTAAATTCATGTTCGCGATGTTTCACGAAGTTCACATGATGTATTGTTGCATAGCGTAGAAAGTATATACTCATAATGATTAAGTTAGAAGTTATTATAATACATATAATAATTAATATAGTTAAACTTGATGACTATTACAAGAGAGCAACTTTCTTGTGATGACACCTGCATAGAGCCGTTTAAACTAAGATTTTTGCAAAGAATGAAAGATTTGGATCCAAACCCGGCACAGGTATACAATGCAGACAGATCAGGGCGTTTTTGACGTGTGATACCCAACAAAACGCTTGTTTCATACAACAAAAAATCCGCACCTGGACAAAAAGTGAGTAAAGAAAGTATAACCATATTTCCATGTGCTAACGTTGCGGGTACACACGCATGAAAAATGGCGGTCGTTGGAAAATTTAATAAACCACGTGCATTAAAAAACATTGATTTATCTGAACACTATTACGGACAAAAAAGTGCGTGGATGCCAAAAGACCTTTTCAGAAAGTGGTTTGATGAATGCTTCGTACCAGAAGTTAGAAAATGGTTGAAAGATCATAAATTTCCTCAAAAAGCGTTATTACTTTTTGATAACGCTCCCGGTCATCCGTTTGAAAAAGGACTGACAACAGAGGATAAATTCATCACGGCGATGTTTCTTCCACCAAACTGCACTGCACTGATTCAACCAATTGATCAGCATTTCATTCAGTTTGTCCAGCAAGATTACAAGAAAAACATACTTCTGAGAGCCGTGTCAAAAAACCAGCTAATAAAAAAAAGGTTAAGAGAACTCAACATTGTCAATCTTGGAATGCATTACCCCCATCAGCTATTACATCGTCTTGGAAAAAATTATAGCCAAATATAGTCGCCACTCCTAGCAACGATCTACAAATCAGTGTTAATTCGAGAGTAAAAGAGCAAGTTGCTGCCGCAAAACAGATAAGTCCGAAAGATTTGGAAATCTGGTGCTGTGGAGTGGATAGAGAGGAAAATATTTTCCATGAAATTTCGGACGAAGAGATTATAAACGAGATTTCTAGTTCTACAAGAATAAATCAGGAAGATGATGACGACGGAATTAACTACTCTGCAAGTGATAGCACAAAATGCTATTAACGGATTTGAGCTGGGTTGGCAATAGGTTGAGGAGAATGTTGGAACAAACTTTTACCTTTGAGAAAACTGAGGGACAAAGCTTTGGTCTCGCGTTTCAACAATATTAAACAAAAAGAAATTGATGAATATTTTCATGCCTCATAAATTGGCTAATATTATGATTTTTATTCATAGTTTTTAATAACATATTTTAGTATGTACATTTGTTTGCACACAATTATTTCCTTATTTAAAGTTTAGTTATTATATTTTGCAAGTTCTACAGTATTAATGACGTTAATTTTATAACAAAACGTAGGCTCTCTATTGTATTGTTTAATTTACTAAATCCATACAAATGAAGTAAGGTTTGTTGTTCAGATAGATTCTTATTATTTTGATCTGTAATTTGTCAATCCGACAAATTCGATAGTACGACACTGCCCTGCAAAACATCTGTCGGATTACCGGGGGTCCACTGTATATACTTGCAAAACCACTTAGTTAACTCAAAATTTTTCAAATTTTAACCATCCCGCAAAAACAATTCCATGTTAATAAATATTTTTATAATTTTGAACAACATAACTTGATTACGAATTCATAAATATTTTATAATGTTGAAGAAAATAATGAATAATTAATTTATAGTGTTAATCGTCGGTGGAGTACGCGGACTCGGGATGGGAATGTTGCCCGGTTGCCTTTAACTAATCTGTTTTCCCCTCCGGTGACCAAGTCAGGTCTCCAAAAATTTCCTCATGCGGCAACGTTATAGTGCTGCGGTGGCAAATTCACGATACGGGTTTTGATTTCACGTATCATCAGGCCATCGGCCAGCGGTCACCGTGACAGTTTTGACTGCAGGCTTAGTAATATGCGAAGGGGGCTCAAGAAATATTCTTGGAACGACATCTTTCTTCAAAGACACTTATCTTCGATGCTCAGCAACTGATTTTTCCTTGACGATTATTAAATCTTCCTTCATTATCGACGATGGCCCAAAATGACCATCACAAACAAAAAAACTTTCGAAAGGTCTAAAATCTCCACATAGGATATTTCGTGTCAAATGACATCCAGGGACACAGAAATAGGTGGGCATATCTAATGTGTAAAATATAATAAACTAACTAACTAATAAAATTTTTAAAAAACTTACTAATTATCATTGACTATCCACTGAAAAATGCAATATTGGCTATCTATTGAATTATCTACAAATACAAAATAAAAATGATATGCCATCATAAAAATCATAAATAGAACTACAGATCACCATTCAACACTGAACATTGTAACATTGAACATAAAGCTTAAGAAATTAAATTTTTTAATGTTGAAGGTACACTATTACCTTTGAGACTGAAAAAAAAACGTAATTTCTGAAACTTTATATGCACAGGCACACAATGACTTGACGGCTGCAAATTGCTCAACATTCGGCAGCAAAAAATTATTAAACTTGGTTTGTATGTCGTTTCTAAATGGCTAATAAAACCAATAAAAAACTTTCCACTTTCTGTTCAATGTAAGTTTCTAATTAAACTTCACTTTATATTTTTCACGTTTTAACAATTGCAATTTTTTACAATAAAACCGCACGATCACGGGCCTGTAACATCAGCAATGTCACATGATCCAAAATAAAAGGATCATGATGGCAATTATTCAGAAAATATAATATTACAAAGTTGCACATTGTCGCCAGCCATTCAGTCCATGCTGAGAAACATGGACTGTAAACATTAAAATACAACATTCATCGTTCGTATGAGTCAGTCATATGAGATAAGCAAATCTTATGAGACTGCTTATCTTATGAACAGACATAGGAGCGGAAGCAGCACAACAACAGTAGCCTACTATTGCTCTTACTATAGACCCTCTAAAGTAAGCTGAAAGGCTTACGAGTGTTACGGCGCTTTTCTATAAAAATTTACTAAGATTTAAAAAGGCCGTTCTTTCGCATTCTCACGAATGCACATCCCATGAGGTACGAGGGCCATTTGTTCGGATCCTCATGAATACATGTTCCATGGCGGTACAAGCGCCGTTCGTGCGGATCCTCATGCATTCATATTGGGCCTGTGACGGAGACAAAATAAGGTGAAGAGTATATGGTAAAAATTCACGCGACCGACAAGCTATCATCAGTCTCAGTGAACGTCTAAATTTAAGCTTCAACAGTTCAGTAGTGTAGTGAAGAAACGGTTACAAAAAGCAGTTTCTGAAAATTTTTAAGGAACGCTCAAGTTGTATCCGTCAAGACAACCACAATCAAAAACTTTTTGGCCCGTACCTTTGACTGATTCAATACTCCAGTCGGTAATACTCCAGTCAGTAAAGACGAATTCGTCGTATCAAGTACTAGCGAAAGGAGCTATTGGAATAGTTTTTTTTTTAATTTTAGATAAAAACAACTCGAAAATAGCAGGCACAAAAACTACTCGTTAAATCAACGGTCATTCCAAATAACAGCGTGCAGCAATTGCCAGATGAAGTTAACATTCAAAAAAAAATTGTGCAGCCGCCATCCGATATCAATAACCAAATAGAATCTTGGCAGAACAGATTTCCTGTGCATATACTGCGGGAACACATACCGTCTGAAGAAATTTGCAGTCAAATCCACAATTTTTCCGTTTGATTTAGTTCGCCTTTACTTCAGATTATCACATCAAAATCATCGATTAAAAATTAGCGAACGTACAATGTGTGGAGTGTTCTAATATATAATTTACAGTGATATCGTGTACGAATGTTCTTTTTAAGAAATTGTATCACCCACGTTTTACAATGGGCTCAACTTAGAAGCTTGATGTTACGAAATGTTTTTTTTAAAGAACATTTGTTTTTGTTTTGAAAAAAATAAGGAGATTATTAGTTTAAATAAAATGTGTGAAATAAAGGATTAAACGTTATTATTGTGTGTGTGTGTGTGTGTGTGTGTGTGTGTGCGTGCGAGAGTTTTCACTAGGGATGTCAGCATGCGGTATCGCGCCTTGACGATGTTCGGTGTCGCGAGTGGCTCTTACGCTCTTCTGTTTGTTCTTACTTCCGCTATGTAAATGTGGCTGCCTCCGGTGACCTAGTCCGGGATTTTAAAAAAATAGTTTTTTTCTTTCGATCGCCACTATGCGATCACAGTTATTTTGCTGCGATGACGAGCTCTCGGCAGGGTTCACGCGGGTCATGTCGACGCTATCGTCACCACCGCTTCCATTATCAATACCAGATTCATCAATCCCAATCAGCATAGATTGGTCAGCATAAAGATACAATGAACTCAAAGGTATTCAATAACCTAATTCCAAATTAATATTTCACAACATTGCAATTGCACATCCAATCGAAATATTTTTATGCTGATCATCTGTTCTGAATAATGGAAATTGCAATGCAATTGCACAATTCAATTGCATTGATCGAAAGTGCATTATTTTTCATTACAAAATATTTTTATACTGATCACTTGTTTCAGCAAACAGTGATCGTTAATAATTTATTATCTAGGTCAGGTAGTCGATAAGCGAAAGAAATGTATTTTAGTTAGTTAGTCACTAATTGAACGCAATAAAGCTAAGTTCGGAAAAACTCACGGTGTTATAATTTTTTTTTAAGTATTAAATTAAATACTTACAAACGTAGCGCAGTCGGTAACCATTTCATCTATAGATAAGTGGAAAAAGTGTAAAGTGAGTTTATCATTTGGTAGTGACTCTCACCAAATCTGAAGAGTGGTGATTAAAATTAAAACTGTTTGCAAATTGAGTGAATAAAAAAAAAACTAATATCTTTGCTAGTGATCATAATTAAATCTCAAGATTGACAAAGTGATAATTATATTTAGTTGGAATACTTTTTATAAAAAAAAAAGTTTGTGGTTTTGTTAAAAAGGAAAAATAAGAGAAAACGAAGACTGGTAAAGTGAAAGTGAAAATTAGTTAAAATATTTTTTTTTAAAACAAAAAAAAAACAGTCTATAAAGGAAAAAAAAGGGAATATACAAACTAACTGAAGTTTAGTTTTATGAAGTAAAAAGTTATTTGAAAAAAAAAGCGATTATGGCTCCGATACCACCACCACAACCAGAAGACAACCAGGGAACACATGTTACAATAACGGCATCGAATTTAATGAAGGAAGCCGCCGCAATTAGACCCTTTTTTGGAACAAAGGACTATGACCTATCCTCTTTCATCCGGGAAGTGGAAATCATTTTGCCGATGTTCAACGACAACCCAAACATGCAGCAGTACGTTTTTCAGCGGTACATAATAAACAAACTGCAAGGACAGGCTCTACAGGCAGTCAGAGCGCTGGGATCAAATCCATCATGGGATCAGTTGAAGAGCGAACTTATCAAAAAGTTTGGAGTGCGGGAAAGCTACTACCATCTTCATCACCAGGCTATTAACTTAAGGAACTATAACAATGTATGTGATTATTATTATAATTTACGCAATATTTTTGATAAACAGAACACTAAGTACGAATTCGACATTAATAAACCTGCTCAATTTTCACCACAAGCCAATGAAGCAGTTATTTTAAAAACATTTTTGAACGGTATAGACAAAAACTTAGCCAGTATTGTGTATAGTAGAAATGTAGAAAATTTGAGAGAGGCCTTTTACTTATTAGAAGAGACTGGTCTTATAAAACATTATAATAAAAGAAGACAAGGACAGACATTCGACAAAAACAAACAACCAATGACTAATCCGGACAACCATCCAAGAAATGACAGAAACGACGACATAAGACAGAACAACACAACAACGGAAGGTTTTCAGAAAAAAAGGCTTCGAGAATTCAGGAAGGTATAGAAACCGGGGTAATTCTGACCGATACAGGCAGAATCATAGTAATAATAATAATAATTATTTTAATACTAGAAATTCAGGTTATTTTAAGAGCAATGTAGATGAACCAATGGAAGTGGACCATATCCAAAACGCGGAACAAGTAAATTTTCACTCTCCAGCCGAGAAGCAGATTTACCGGTAGTTGAATTAACCATTGGGACAAACAAAATTAAGTGCTTAATTGATACCGGATCGACAACGACATTATTAAATGAAAATAGTTTACCAGAGTATAAACGTTCTAATCTTTCGAAATCCTTATATTTTAATACTCTAAGCGGACAGACAGAAATTAGTCAGGAGATAATTACAGAATTACCACTTGAATTTAACGAAGATCATCTTATGAGTTGGAAGTTAACTACATTTAAGGATAAAGACTTTGATGGTTTTATAGGTCAAAATATTTTAAAACCCATGCAGGCTATCATAAATTTGGAAGAAGGATATTTGGAAATACATAATACAAGAACTAAATTTTTAAATTCTTGTCAGTATGATTATGGCGAAATTCACATTTTGGAAGAATATGATGAACAAGATATATTAGATAAATTAAAACAAGATGACATGAATCAGGCGGAATTAAGTAAACTAGAAATATTGATAAAAAAGAGCTAAGATCTATTTTTTCAGGAAGGGCAGAAACTTAGCCATGCTCATGAAGTACAACATGAGATCGTCACATTAAATGACAGACCAGTATATTCCAAAATATACAGGTATCCAGAAATTCATGAAGGCGAAATAAACAGGCAGATGAAAGAAATGTTGGAACAGGGAATTATTAGGGAAAGCGTTTCTCCTTATAACTCACCATTATGGATTGTCCCTAAAAAGGCTGACAACTCTGGCAAGAAAAAGTGGAGAATTGTCATTGATTACAGGAAACTTAACGAAGTTACTGTAAATGACAAATTTCCAATGCCAAATATTGAAAATATATTGGAAAACTCGGTAGGGCGCAATATTTTACGACCTTGGATCTCGCAAAGGGATTCCACCAAGTTCTGATTAAAGAGGATGACAGGGAGAAAACTGCATTCTCAACTCCTCTGGGCCATTATGAATTTGTTAGAATGCCGTTCAGGCTAAAGAATGCTCCGGCGACTTTTCAACGGCTAATTAATTCTGTACTCAGAGAATATATAAATAAAATATGCGTCGTTTATTTAGACGATATATTGATATTTAGCACAACAATAAATGAACATTTAGACAGCGTTCAGAAAATACTTAATAAACTGAGGGAACATAATCTTAAGAGCCAAATGGGTAAGTGTAATTTTTTTGCCAGATCTACGGAATATTTAGGGCATACTTTAACAACGGAAGGTGTTAAACCAAATATGAGTAAATTGAAATTATTCAGAAATTGAGATTACCAGAGACAACGAAACAAATTAAGTCATTTCTAGGGATAACTGGTTATCATAGGAAATTTGTGGAAGATTATGCTAAAGTTGCATCGGGTATGACAAAGTATCTGAAAAAGAACACGAGTATCAACGTAAATGATCCTCAATACATAGACGCATTTCAGAAGTTAAAAAGACTTTTGATAGATCCGCCCATTTTAAAGTATCCGGATTTTAACAGAAGATTTAAATTAGTCACGGATGCTAGTGACTTTGCAATAGGTGCTGTTCTAACTCAAGATGAACATCCTATAAGTTCCGCCAGTAGAACTTTGAACGATCACGAGAAAAGATACTCTACTACAGAAAAGGAGCTTTTAGCGATTGTTTGGGCTGTTAATTATTTCAGGCCATATATTTACGGTAGGACTTTTGATCTAATGACAGATCACCAACCTCTCAAATAGTTACAGACAAAACATAAGGGTAAAGACATAAATCCAAGATTGCAAAGATGGCTACTAGAACTAGGCGAATACGACTTTCAAATTAAATATATTAAGGGAAAGGAGAACAAAGCTGCAGATTTTATGAGTAGAATAAATGCTGATACAGGGGAAATAAACGTATTAAATGATAATTTAGAGCAAGAAGATAATGTTAGCACAGTGGCTAGAATTCATTCGCAAGAGGAAGAGCAGAATGATCATTTTCCCATATTAGACACAGTCGTTAATAGATTTTTCACTCAGTTAATTTTGACAAAAAATAAAACTAAAGAAATTGATATTATTAACAATAAACGGAAAATATACATTAGCTCTGAAGATATCCAATCAAATTTTATGACTGATATTTTCCGAAGATTCCTAAAACCTGGAAAGATTGGTATATATTCAGAATTATCTGATCATGAGTATAATATAGTGCAACGAAAACTTTTGGAATTATTTGATGTAAACTTCAAATTTCTTAAATGTGCTCATCATGCTAAGAATATGAAATCTGAGGATGATACTTTTAAGCAAATTGCAAAATATCACAAAAATGAAACAGGTCATGCAGGAATTAATGAAAATTACGAAGGTTTGAAAAAACAGATCTACTTTAAAAATTTGAAAAAAATTGTGCAGAAATATATCAACAATTGTGATATTTGCAATCGAGCTAAATATGATAGGAAACCTTTGAAACCAAAATTTCATTTAACTGAAACTCCAAAATCTACTATTGAAATAGTACATGTTCACGTATATATTAACAAGAAGCACAGCTTCCTAACTTTCATTGACAAATTTTCGAAATATGTTATAGCGTTATATTTAGAAGACAGAAACAGTGTAACAATAACTGAGAAAATTAGGCAATATTTTTCAATTAAAGGTAAACCAAAACGGTTAGTCATGGACAATGAGCTTAATTCAACTAATGTTAAAGATTTCTTGAGGAAAGAGGAAGTTGAAACACATTTCACAAAACCAAACAGTCATACAGGAAACGCAGATATAAACTGCTTTCATAATGCAATAGGAGAAAAACTAAGAACATTAGAAGTGCAAAAATCGGAAATGTCTATGCAAGAAAGAATGTTTAAATGTGTCGAATGGTACAATAAATCTCATCATTCCACAATAAAAGTTAGACCTTTAGATGTTGAACAAGGGAAAGCTAATAACGAAGAGATAGAAAAATTATTACGAATTAAAAAAGAAAGTAGAATAAATAAGCTAAATAAAAATAGGGAAAATTATGAGCAAACTGAAGAAATGGGCTATGTAAAAAATTATAAAGCCTTGAGACATAAAAATGAACCCAAGTACAGGAAATTAAAATTAGACAACATTCATCCCATTAATATTAAAATGCCGAAACAATTTTCAGGTGATGTGGATACTCAAAATTATAATAATAGCACTGATACGACCAGCACATCTGACGCTGACCATAGAACAACTGAACAGTAACAATGGTTTTGTTGAGATAAATCAAGAAAACATTCAAATTATTACGGACTACAGTACAATTTTGCATGTAATCGATCCTAATGATATCCAAAATTTAATAAACTCTTTGGAAATAAACGTAAATCAGGTTGAACCAATTGAAAACAGACAACTTTTACAGTACGAATTAAATACTATTAGGACTAAAGCTTTGACAATTATACCACACAGGCATAGACGAGGACTCATATTATAACAAACATCAACATCAACATTATAGGGACAGGACTGAAATGGTTATATGGAACTATGGATGATAACGATAGAACTGAAATCGAAGAACATTTACGAATAATAGACGAAAACTCACATAATACAATTGAACATTTAATTGAAAATATACAAATTAATAATCATTTTAATGAAACGTTTACCAAATTAAGAGAAATAATTGAATCAGATCGAGATAAATTTTTAGAAAGATTTAATGACATAAAAGCAAATAGCGAAAAAGTATACAAACAACTTATATTCTTAGATATTATGTTAAAAATTAAAATTCTGGGGGATAATGTAGAGCATATACAAAATAATATCGCATCGGCTAGGTTAAATGTAATGACTAATAAAATATTAACGAATGAAGAGATTCTTCACTATCACGTTGATTTATATTAACTTCAAAACATGAAATTGGGAGCTGCTAGTTACAAAAATAATAAGATATTGTTCGCCATTAAAATTCCCAAAGAAACAATCGAAGCAAAACTATCAATAATAACCCCAATAACTAATGAAGTATTTCAAGAATTGTTATTCAAAACACAAGAGATTGTAAAGATAGATAATATATCTTATGCTTATGAAGGAATTGTAAATAAACCAAAATTGAAGATATCAGATTTATGTATTTTTCAGAACAATTGTATCAAAACAAAGAATTTTAAACAGGAAATCCTACAAATTGAAAAGGGATCAATTTTGTTAAAAAAACAAAATAATTCATATCTAAAAAGTACTTGTGATGAAAGAATTTTTAACCTCAAAGGAAACTATTTGCTAAATTTTCATAAATGTGGTATTGAAGTAAATGGGAGATTTTTTTAATAATAACGAAGAAACTTTTAAACAGAGCTTTGTAACTCCATCGGCAATCAATATGAACACTATGATGGATCAATTGACTTTTGATGATCTGGTACTTGGCCAATTTCAAAATATTGAACAAATTAAAGAGTTAAAGTTTCACAAGAGCAAGATTCATTTATGTTACATAATCGCCTTGATTTCAATTTCAATAATTTTCACAATTTTGATCATTTTATACGTATACTTCTCGAAAAAGTATAAATCTCTAAATGTTAACTTGATTAATTAAATTCAGGAGAGTTTCAATCATAAGGAGGGAGGGGTCATGTCGACGCTATCGTCACCACCGCTTCCATTACCAATACCAGATTCATCAATCCCAATCAGCATAGATTGGTCAGCATAAAGATACAATGAACTCAAAGGTATTCAATAAGCTAATTCCAAATTAATATTTCACAACATTGCAATTGCACATCCAATCGAAATATTTTTATGCTGATCATCTGTTCTGAATAATGGAAATTGCAATGCAATTGCACAATTCAATTGCATTGATCGAAAGTGCATTATTTTTCATTACAAAATATTTTTATGCTGATAACTTGTTTCAGCAAACAGTGATCGTTAATAATTTATTATCTAGGTTAGGTAGTCGATAAGCGAAAGAAATGTATTTTTAGTTAGTTAGTCACTAATTGAACGCAATAAAGCTAAGTTCGGAAAAACTCACGGTGTTATAATTTTTTTTTTTAAGTATTAAATTAAAGACTTACAAACGTCGCGCAGTTTCCATAACACAAGTTACGATGGTGCCCCCGAATCGTTAAAACAATTTATTAACAGTGTAGAAATTCTGATGGCAACAATGAATGCATTTGACCAGATTTCGAATCTTATCATAATAAACTTGCGGAAATCGAAGCTTACAGGTAATGCCTAGTACTATACTCTTCGCGAAACGAATTCAACGGTCAAATCCCATACAAAAAAAGCTTTACTGACGAATTGAAAAGCTCTTTTTGTATGGGATTTGACCGTTGAATTCGTTTCGCGAAGAGTATAGTACTAGGCATAAGGCACAACAAGTTATTAACCCTAGAATGGTACGGATGAGTAAATTTTACTCACATAGGGTATATATTTCGTCGCGCACCAGCCAGTTGGCCACTCCGACTGCCATGAGGCTAGAAGATATATAATCTTTTTATGTCTAATGATAAAATAAAAAATGTATATAATACTGTTGTTGCCATCTTTTTAGTAAAAACATGTACCTAAAATCATCCAAAAGTTTACCGTACCATTCCAGGGTTAATATACACTAGGACGTAAATACATGGCCTGGTTTGCAGGAACTTTTTGTGTCGAACTTTGGTGATCAAAAAAGCTGTTTGCAGCTTTTGGATGATTTAGAGCCGTTTCACACGAGACACTCGGTGTCCGGCCACTGAATCTTCAGCGACTGCTTTTGTATAGAATAGTGGCCCAGACACTGTGGCTCTGTGTGTATGCTCTCATTTATTTCTATGCCCCGGCAGTGGCTAGAGACACAGTGGCCGGACACCGAGTGTCTCGTGTGAAACGGCTCTTACGGTCAACTGAATTCGAAACTACCGAGTTGGATTTCTATACTAATATTATCAGCAAATTACATCGTTTGAACTTGAAAGCGGAGCTACAAAATCGCGTTAATGAAGTTGAAAGTAACAGGCGGATAGTGCTAGATGTTTTTGAAAATAAATTAATAGAGCCTGTGCGTAGCATCATTTTTAGCAGAAACCCGTCTACTTTAGAACAAACTCTAAGAATTCTGTCAGAAGGAAATTACTTACACTACTTTAGACGAAATCCAAACAAGCAAAAGTTTTCTAGCCGTAATGATAGAGTAAATAATAGCGTATTTAATGATTCGAAGAATTTAGATAGTTTTAAGCCTAACAAATCTGTTCAATTGAATTTCAATAAAAATTATTCTCAAACAGAAGGTAACAAAAATTTTATCAAACAATATATATAGCAGATCACTGCAATATCGAATAAGACGCTACGGACAACCAAAACCAATGGACGTTGACGAAACATCCCGTTGTGTACATACTCATGCTATTGAAAATTTTCCGGAACCTGCCTCGGATACACCTCCAAACTTCCTTATATCTGAATAGACTCTTACGGTACGCCATTGAGATTTCTTATAGACACCGAAGCCTCTTTAAGTATTATACGACCAAACATATGCGATAAAAAGTTACGCATTCCTATTACGAAAATGAGAATTTTTACTCTTAATTCAGTTCTTGAATATGATTATATAGTTTCAATAAAACCCTTCAACGATTTTGGTGATTTAAATTGAAATCATAAATTTTACTTCATTGAAGTTAAATTTAGTTAAATTTAACGAAAAAACAGAACTGAAAAATTAATATCACATCAAATCGCGAGGACGCCATCCCACTTAGGGATGGGCATGTAACATCAGCAATGCCACTAGATCCAAAATAAAAGCATGATGGCAGTTATTCAGAAAATAAAATATTACAAAGTTGCACATTGTTGCGAGCCAGTCAGTCTATGCTGAGAAACATTGACTGTAAACATTAAAATAAACATTCATCGTTCGTATGAGATAAGCAAATATTATGAGACTGCTTATCTTATGCGAACTGAAATATGCTTATGCAAATTGAAATTCTATGCTGATATGAAAAATTGGAATAGATGGAGGTAACTTTAGTTAGAGTTAGTTGTGCAGTAATCGTCAAACAATAAAGATCCTAAATTTGGATAAAATAAAAGCGAGTTTGATTTTAAGAAAAAATAAAAGATTTATTGGCCACTTTACTTGCAAACGAATTGCATCGCAACTTCTATAGCCGAGCCGATGATGGGTGATAAGAGTTTGTGACGTCACCGCTAAGGTTGTGTCGTAAGCAGCCGGTCTGATACAGTATAAAAACGGCTATCGCATATAATGCCGCGTTTACAGCCTCGCCGAGGAATGGCAAATGTTGACAAGGTGAGTTGTAAATGGTCTCCTTGTCTATTCTCGGCTGTGTTTTTCATGGCAAGCACGCGTGTGTAAATGGCTTGCTCGTCGGCTCTTGTTTGTTTTACGAAGGGATAATGATCCTTTTAATACTGTGGCTGATAGTATCTACAGACGACGAACATGGTTCGCCAACTTGGCGAGCTAACACGTGCAATTGTTGTTGTACGCAGGTAAACACTTACCCTTTTCTCAGGTTCGCCAACATGTGCGTGAACCTTGAAATTCAGTGCAAACTGATGTTCAATGTACGGATGTTCGGCATTTGGTGCGAACGTCTATATCGAAGTTTTCGCACCAAGTTGGCGAACCAAGTTGACGAACATGTTCGTCGTCTGTAGATACTATGAGTGTTTATGACCGTCTCACCCTAGCTTGAAGCCGCTGGAACCGAAGTCGGTTCTATGTACCGAGTCAAAGGGATTCGAGAGGGTAGCGAATGCTCATTTACATTTTCGAATTTTTCGCCGGAACTTCAAACAAATCCTTGCGTGGCACAGATTGAAATCACTCAACGCACACCAGGCAGTTGCAATAGCCACAACCTGTATCCCTGTAGCCATCGTTCATAGCATCCATCTACAGAAGACGAACATGCTCGTCAACTTGGCGAGCGAACACGTGCAATTGCTGTTGTAAACGGGTAAGTGTTTACCCGTTTACAACAACAATTGCACGTGTTCACTCGCCAAGTTGGTAAACCATGTTCGTTGTCTGTAGAGGCTCTCACTGAACTGAACAAAACAGCTCACAACTGTCGAAAGGTGCATGGTGCGTGTTGCATGGTGCAGTATCCTAAGTAAACAATTCACCCTATGTCTTGCTGAGTCTTGTCGAATGTTTTGCCAACTGCCCTCGCGAGACGTTCGTCCCTATATATAAATGCGGCATAACATTTGAGACTAGCAATTTACAAAGTGATGTACTCAAAACAAAACAAAGCGATACGACACATTTACCTTTTATGAATCGTACCGACTTAGGCCAATGACAAACACGGCGGTTCTTGCTAGGCGTTTCCCGAGAGGAAAACCGAATCGGTATAGTCGTGCGTTACTTTAGCATTGGGATTACAAACACCGCGGTGCGAACCGCCTCTCGGTTTCGGGACCGAGTCGGTAGACGAGAGATATAGCCCACCGACTCGGTTTTCGAGCGTTTTTCGATTTGTTCATTTCCGCGTAGTCCGATCGAGCTGAAATTTTCTGGATGCATTGAAGTTATCACACTCCCCACGTGCCACTTCGTACACTCATTTCATTCCATACGGCACATACCAATTAATTTATTCCATTGTCAGCTATTTCCACAGGCCGTTCATCCCAGGTAATCGGGCAGGTGTAGTAATTGACCCCATTGTACTTGGTGCGGTCTCATGCAAATTGAGACCTTGCAATTTGTTTCAATTTAGATCATAGCGAGTAAGCAAAATTGTATTAACAAAATATGACATGACTTCTTTTATTGAATAAGCAATTTGGAAGTAATATATAGTAGTAATTATTGTACTTTAGCTTTAGTCTTTAACCAGATTCGATTAAATACATTTGTCATAAGGTAAACGTGTGTTTTTTTTGCCGTCCATACCGCGACAAATGTTAGCTGGCGCCCGAGCTAAATAATTAGTATAGTTAAAGTTGCCCGGTAAACGTGGAAGAAAATAACCGTTTCCGTGAGAACACGGCTATAAATCGATTAATTTTCCGTGAAATTCTATTTTGCAAATCGGAAATTTATAATTCTTCTCGTGAAGAACGCAAGTGATATCGATTCCTTCCATAAGTTTTATCCGGCGTAAAAGGAAGTTTAGTAGCTGTACCCGTGAGAACATGGCTAGAACTTCTTTTTAACATCCAATAAATTTGAAACAAGCTGTTCCCGTGAGAACACAGCTTCGCGCAGCTAATCATATACCGCTGTTCCCGTGAGAATACAGTGAGTGGCTTAGCTACAGCTATCAAAGTGCGGAAATCGAAGTATTGTCCTGCCAGTTGCAGTTGTTTACGCCTAGGGTTGTGAGCCGATCGAAGCACCATTAGTAGGTGTTATCCCAGCCAAACGGAGAACGCTAAGAAGGAAGACTGCCGACGGTCCCGAATAGGAGTAACGAACAAACAGCCATGCAGCTATTCATCTATCTGTAAATTTAAGCTTAATTACTATATAAATAATTTACTAGCAATTTTTACTGAAAAATATAAAGCCAGAATTTTGTTAATTAATGAAAGCAAAGAAGCAACACTTTTCATAATATTTTTTTTTTAAAAAGGAAAGTTAAGAATTTTTCTCAATCAATCAGCCTTTACATTGCATATATAAATATATATCAATTTTATTATACAAATATATATCAATTTTACTATCAAATATAAATCAATTTTATTATCAATTTTTTTACACACATGAATTTTTCTATTATATATAAATTTGTTTGTTTGTAAGAAAAGTGAAATAATCAGTGTTGGTATAAAAGTGTAGTTGTGAAGATCATTGTGAACCAAGTTCAGTGCGTGTGTTTTTTAAAATTCGTGATTTTTTCGTGTACTGGGTTGTTGGCTTGTCAATTCGATTTGTTCTTGATTCGTTCTTGTTCTTGATTTGTTCTTGTTCTCGATTTGTTCTTCCAAACTTGTTCTTGAGATAACTATACCATTTCTTGTATACCAAATTTGGATTAATTATGGAAGCTATTCAGGAAGCTTTGAGGCCACTGACCGATCAACGCTCAAATTGAGTTTTTTAAGAAGCTTGAGCTTAGGTTGAATACGTTAGTGCAAAATGCTACAACGGTTGCAGTTTCAACTTCTCAAACGCAATTAGGTGTTCCTACATCGGAACAAGATCTCGATGAGATCAAAAAGCTTCCCGATAGTGTAAGAGATCTCCAGGTATTTTATGGAAATCCCATCCAATATACATATATCTTGGGTACACTCTGTCGAAACAATCCTAGAGGATTATAAAATTGTGCGAAATAAACCACTTTACAGAGCTATTCTTCGCCACATTCAGCAGAAAGTTAGAGGAGCCGCAGATGCTGCCCTTATATCCTATAATATCTTCGACGAAGATTGGTCCGAAATTAAACAGTGTTTATCTCTCCATTACGCCGATAAGGGTGATGTTCGAACGCTTGAACATAAGTTACATTCGATGTTCCAGGGAAGCAGAAGTGTTGATGAATTTTACGCAGCAGCGAATCATCAACTCCCTTTGCTTGTCAATAAGATCAAATGTGATGATTATTTGAGTGAAACGGTTAACGCTCTGACTTGCAATTATCGGAACAGAGCATTGGATATTTTTGTAAGGGGCTTGAACGGAGACCTTTCTAGAATGCTTGTGGTTCAAAAGCCTCAGACGCTCTCGGAAGCTTATGCTTTTTGTTTGGAGATTCAACATTTAAGTTTTAGGAACTTCCCTATTCATAAGAGGAATTTGAACAACACAATTTCGTCTCCTGTTAACCAGATTTTCACACCGCGTCTTGACCCCTTGAAACCAAAAATATTCGTTCCCCATCAGCGATTGAATGTGAACGAGCAGAATCGCATTTACAACACTCAGCATAGAAACTCTTATCAACCTGTTCCCCAAAATCCGCCTACAAAACCACCTAAGCCTCCGGTTCCTATGGATATTGACAGATCTGTCCAAGCAAGGCAAGTGGATTATGTGAATAGGCTATCTAAGTTTCTTCCGGGTAAACGATCGAATGAATCCGCGAATATAGCGAAAAAATCACAGCGTTTGTATAATTTGGAGTTACAAGGCCAGCCACAAGAGGATAATATCGATCATTCTCAAGAAGATTTCAATGTTGGAAACCCAGAAGAGGTGGAGGAGTATTTTAGCCAAACGGAGGAATTTGCAGCAGAATACGAGGAAAATCAGCTAAATTTTATGACGGACGCCTCTCTAGCGTTCCATACCTAGAGTATACTACCCGCGATGGTCGTATGCTTAAATTTCTTGTGAACAGTGAAGCAAACAAAAATTTCGTTACAACTGAGTTCACCAAATACGCAAAACCGGTAAAAACTCCCTTCAAAATTCAATCTGCCGCGGGGGAAATACTTATTGATATGAAAATTTCTGGAAAATTTTTCAAGTGGGCGGGAAATGATACCACTTTGGATTTTTTTTATCTTACCAGGTCTTAAATCCTTTGATGGTATAATTGGCGACGACACCTTGAAAGACTTAGGTGCGTTAATGGATAGGAGAAATAACGTCCTTATAATTAAATCCGGCATTAGAATTCCCTTAAAAGCTAAAGAGTCAACATAGGTAAATAACATCAACACCGCAAATGATAATCTAAGTAAGGAGACTGCGGAAAAACTACAGAAATTACTCGACGAATACTCAAATCTCTTTGGTCCTATTGGCGATAATGAGGTGGTCGATACAAATATAAAAGCTGAAATCAAAACTTCGACCACTGAGCCAATTTATACGAAATCTTCCCCTTATCCCGTAAACTTAAGAAGTGAGGTTGAAAGGCAAATATAGAAAGTGCTCGAGGACGGAATTATTCGCCCTTCCAAAAATGCCTATAACTCACCTATTTGGATTGTGCCAAAAGAGGCTAACTCCAAGGGAGAGAAACAATATCGACTTGTGGTAGATTTCAAGAAGCTCAACGCAGTAACTGTCTCGGATACATATGCGATCCTGGATATCACAAATACTCTCGCTAGTTTTGGAAATTCAAAATTTTTTACCACATTAGCTTTAACTTCTGGTTTTCATCAGATTAAGATGAGAGACAGTGACATTCCCACATTCCCGTGAATGGTAAATACGAATTTATCAGGTTACCGTTCGGACTTAAGAACGCTCCAGCGATCTTCCAAAGGATGATTGACGATGTACTAAAACCATTCATTGGCAAGATATGCTACGTGTATATCGATGATATAATCATCCTTGGAGAAACTGAGAAGCAGCACATGGAGAATATTAGAACTGTTCTTATGCGGCTAGAAGAAGCAAATCTCAAGGTTAATCTGGGAAAATCCTCATTAATTAATACTCCGGTGGAATTTTCGGGTTATATTATCTCCCAAGACGGAATCCCGCCTGACCCCAAAAAAATTTCAGCTATCAGCAAACTCAAGCGCTGGAAGGTAAGGATCGAGGAATATAATTATGAGCTGATGTACAAGCCAGGAAAGGCTAACGTCGTAGCCGACGCTCTCTCAAGGCTACCACTCGAAGCAAATATCTTAACTTCTAGTTCCGAAACAGCGCACAGCGCAAATTGCGAGGCACCGATTAATGTTTTTAAGAAACAAATAATTTTTTCCGAGGGCAAAGACGTAACTGCATATGAGGAGCCACACGCAAATTATCACCGGCATTATGTACGGGTTAGGGAGCTAAATCGAGATGCTTTAGTGCAAGCCCTGAAAAAGTACTTAAATCCTAATGTAGTTAACGGAATCAAAATACCCGAGCAATTCATCCAGCTCCTTCAGGAAGTCTATAAGGAGAATTTTTCGCAATTTAGAATACGAATAACGCAGCGCGTTGTAGAGGATGTTGCTAACGAAGAACGTGTAGCTCAAATCATACAACAGGAGCACCGTAGAGCCCACAGAAACAGCAGGGAGAACAAGGAACAGATACTCGAGACACATTATTTCCCCACGATGAACAAATTAATAAAAACATATGTTGCGACCTGTGACATTTGTAACACCAACAAATATGATCGGCACCCTTTCAAACCGAAACTTCAGGAAACTCCTATCCCTGACAACCCGACCGAGATTCTGCACATGGATATTTGGGAAATCGCAGGTGAAAGATATTTAACATCAATTGACAAAGTCAGTAAATTTGCGAAACTTTTTCGATTGAAAAACAAATCTGCCCTGTACATTCGTGGCAAAATAATTAAAATACTTCACTACTTTTCGACCCCGCGAGTCCTGGTAACCGATAACGAAGGAAGTTTCGTAAGCCCGACGGTGCTGAATTTACTCGAAGCATTAGGGATAACGGTCTACTTGACGCCACCACAAAAGAGCGAAGTCGATGGCACAGTCGAGCGGCTTCACTCAACTATTCTGGAAATTTTTAGGTGTCTACAAAAGGAATACCCTGACCTTTCCAAGAAAGATCTGATAGAAATATTCGTTGACAGATATAATAACTCATTCCACCCTGCCACCGACGTATTCTTCGATAGATCAGAACGTATAAATTACCAAAACTTAGTTTGACTTTGGATCAAAATTAAAGCAGGACGTTAAACAGGAAATCATTCGGAAACAAAAAAACCAAATTAGGTACCATAACTCTAGAAGATCGAAGCCAAAAGACTATAAACCTGGTGACATAGTTTTCAAACGCGACAAACAAATCAAGGCAAAAATTAAGCCACCTTTTAAGAAAGAGATCGTTGCACAGGACAACAGGGTCACAATTACCACAACTACAGGCAAAAGGATCCACAAAGCCCATCTTAAGAACGTTCTTTCTGTTTCAGATTAATCCTACTGGGCGCGCAAGCGTCAGTGGACATCTACGAATATAAAGGCCTTCTTATGACCATGAAACAAGGAACTGGAAAAATAATAAAAGGAAATTTCAAGATCATTCACACCATCAACCTTGGAAAGTACAGCGAAATTATCAGCAATATGAAATCAGCAATACGCCATCAGGTTAATAGATCAAGTATCTTGATGCCTCAGCTTCAGCATCAGCTATCAATAGCAGAGGAGTCAATGGACCAGCTTCGGAACAAGAAACATCACAAACGTTCCATAAACTGGATAGGTTCAGCCTGGAAGTGGCTTGCAGGCAACCCAGATGCCACTGACTGGGATCATGTTGTCAGGAATCAGAACGAAATAATTAGCAACGGTAACCAACAATATAAAATTAATAACTATATAACGAAAATATCCACCAATCTACTCGATAATTATAATAGGATCGTTTCTGATATTAGTGATCTGAGAAGCGAAAAATTTGAACAAATGCTCTTTAACAAGAAAACCATTCTCAAGGATGAAATTCAGGAAATTATTTTGGCATGTCAGCTTGCAAAAACGGGTATAGTCTATTCAAGACTTTTGGATAGTAGTGAAATAAACAATATGCTCTCGCAAATCGAAACGCTTCCATATGAGAATGAAGTCGAAGCTCTAGAGTACGCAGAACCAATGGTGCTAATTAAAGATTCCTTACTCTTGTACGTAATTTGCCTTCCCAAAACCGAGAACCTTGACTTAAATCATATTATAGTGCGACCGACCATCAGAAACTGAAAAATTATCCATCTTAACTATTCCAGTTTGCTTGTCGCGCAAAAAATTAGATTCGGTATCATTGGAAAATGCCTATAGATGCGGGAAACCCTTGTATGCCCAAGAAATTAGTTAAAAGAATTGACTTCAAACGAATGTCTTTTTCCTATACTGGAGAGAAATGATGCCATTTGTAACTATCAGTTCCATGCTAGACCAATTATTGAGCTTGTCGACAAGAACACTCTTTGCGTGACTAACGTCCATGGAAATTTTCGTTACGGGAATGTATCTAGAATTCTTAACGGTACCTACCTTGTAAACTTCCAAAACGACACAATTTGGGTTGATAATGTCGAATACATCCGTAAGGAAGTTAGAACCTTTCATTTTTTGCCCCCTGCCATAGATAGCAATTTAACCGAGCACGAAATTAAATTAGATCTTGAATACCTACATCAACTCCATTTGGAGAATGTAAAAAAATACGGAATATTCCTCTTGTTAATACTGTATCAGTTGCCTCTGACACAATAATAACTCTATTCATAGGAATCCTGGTGGTGGGATTATGGATTTTCTACCCTCGAAAGAAACATGTGTTTACCGTGAGTCCTAGCGTAAGTTCGGGTTGTAATCATTCAAATCCTATCACGCTGCCATTCTAATCAGTGAGACACAGATTTTTGAGGAGAGAAGAGTTATCACACTCCCCACCTGCCACTTCATACACTCATTTCATTCCATACGGCACATGCCAATTAATTATTTCCGTTGTCAGCTATTTCCGCAGGCCGTTCATCCCAGGTAATCGAGCAGGTGTACTATTGACCTCATTGAACTTGGTGCGGTCTCATGCAAATTGAGACCTTGCAATTTGTTTCAATTTAGATCATAGGGAGTAGGCAAAATTGTATTAACAAAATATGATATGATTTCTTGTATTGAATAAGCAATTTGGAAGTAATATATAGTAGTAATTATTGTACTTTAGCTTTAGTCTTTAACCAGATTCGATTAAATACATTTGTCATAAGGTAAACGTGTGTTTTTTTTGCCGTCCATACCGCGAAAAATGTTAACTTTGATGAATGCATGGGATAGGAGAAGGAAAGTCTGATAAGAAAATTGATTTTTGAATAAGGACTACAGTATTGGAAAATATGCATACTTACATATACATATATGTTTATACTGTTCATGTCAGTGAACTTACATACAATTTGTAATAATTGCTTACTTTCGATTCAATTTAATTGAATGGCTTCAAAATTCTCAAAGTTCGACTTTCACATTTCTGCAAACACGCAGAATTGCAAATTCCTACAGTAAAACTGCATATTGCGACATAAACCAGTAAAACCGCACACTGCAATTGTAAACAATTAATTTTCGTTTAAAGTGAACTTTGATCAAGTACGAACTAATTGGTTCATCATTAAAATTGCTAAATTGTAAAACTGTATTTATAGATTGTAAGACAATAAAATGTTGTACTTCACTTTCACCAGTTGTCGTTTTAATTAACACAAACATTTGGTCCTTCGAACAAAAATAATTCGTGTTTTTTTCAAGTTTTGCAGGTTTTCAACTACTGAGGTGCAAGATGGCGACTCAAGCGGATAAGGTCCCAGCTTTGAACATTGCGGCAACAAAATGTGTCATTACCAACTGCAAGAAAGACAGCGAGAAGAGGCATGGGCTAGCATACTCCGAGACGCGCTTAGAGAAGCTGCAGCAGCAGTGGAAGAGCTGTGAGGACTTGCATGCCGCAGTAAACCAAACGTTGGAGAAAATCCCGGAGACGCTTAAGGAATACAACGAGGAATATGAGACATTGGAAACTTTGGTCTTGGAATACGGTACGATGTTTCGCTCCTAGATTTACGATTACCAAGGATCCAAAGATTCAGCCTCTGCAGATGCTCTGAAGCTGGAACGGATTCGTATTCCTGTATTTAACGGGCAATACTCGTCATGGTTTGGGTTCTGAGATCTGTACAGAGCAATGGTGCACGAAAACTCACAATTGAATTTAGTGCAAAAGCTACAGTATCTACGGAACGCAGTAACAGACGAAGAAAAGCTTATCAGCCATCTCAGTATCACCGAAGCAAATTGCAGCGTCGCATGTGAACGCTGTGACAATCATCGAGCCATTGCGCAGGAGGTATTACAACGATTCTGGGATCCTCAAAGATGCAGTACCAACGACATCAATGGGTTCAAACGAGTGCTTTATGTGACACATCAACTGAAGGCGTGTCTACAAGCGATTGAAGGGGAATCTTTTGATGTCGTAATGATCTTTATTCTGAATCAAAAGTTAGGTGAAGAAACCCGGAGGGATTGGCAGAAAGAGATTAGTGGAATCACAAGTATGCCAACTCTTTCAACGTTCCTGGACTTCATTCAAAAACGTTTGATGATGCTCGAAGCACTATCTGGGAGCTCTAAGTCAACAGGCAAAAGAGCGGTTACTTTACATACAGCCCCGGTTGAGGTAAAGCAGTGTTGTCCGAAGTGTAAATCAGGGCATCGGCTTTTAAGTTGCAATTCTTTCAAACAACTTGTAACTTCAGCCAGGCGTAATTTCTTGTCGTCAAAACAGCTGTGTTTCAATTGCCTTAGTGACAAACATAAAGTCACTAGCTGCACATCGAAACACAAATGCAAAGTATGTGGAAAACGCCACCATACGTTACTCCACAGCGACGAGGCTTAGAGTGAAGGCACAATGTGCTCAAGCAAACCATGCTTATAAGCACACAAATGTATTGCTGTCAATGGCAGTTATTAGAGTCCAAAGACGCACTGGGTAAGTAGTAACGCTACGAGCTTTACTCGATACTGGAGAACAACGATCGTTTATCACTGACTCGGCTGTAAAGTATCTTGGTACTCAGACCAAAAAAGTTAACGTCTCAATTCTTGGGGTAGGAGGGAACCAGAAACTTGCAGCTCATGGGATGGCATCGATAACCGCTTTAGTGGAAAACGAAGATGGGTTTACATAGCATTCAAGCCACTCATACTAAATAAAATTACAGCGTCAATACCTTCCAAACATACCATCCATGCAATGGCCTCTTGCAAAGGTAGTCGCTACTCACCTTGGAGAGGATGGTTTAGTGAGAGTCGTAACCTTGAAGCTGAATGGGAAGTTTACTAAACGAGCAATGACCAAGATCTGCAGGCTTCCTTTTAGCCACGAAAGTAGCACTACACCTAACGAAATGGTATCTCATTCAGGGTCATCATCTCAACCAAAAGCTATTACCTCGTCAACCAATGTTCCTACAGGAAGTAAAAGAGATTCATCGTTCGAAAGCTAAACCGAACCAAAACGTATGAAATCAAAATCAAAGCCAGTCAGCCTGGCTCTTGTTTTATTTTCCACTCTGCTAGTAGTAGGAAGTTGCATTTCTCCAAGCTCGTCTACAGTCAGTATTGTCCTATTGAAGGGAGGACTATTATCCAACATATCGGAGTAGCTAACCTGCTTCAAGGAGCACTAAAATTATATTTCAAGTTGCCTTTAAACGATCTCAAGCTTGATGAACAAAACGTTAAGAAAGTTAATGAAAGTGTACGAACGACGTGTACATCTGCCAAAATAGTGTAAAACCAGATTCATTGTCGGGATCCATACCAGCATCTTTCCAAGTTATGTCGATAATCCTTAGATCGCATCAGAACTATACGTTTCTTACATTCTCGAAAAACACGAGAGATACTAGGTCAATTGCTGACTTCATTATTTGGTGTAAACGATGAGGTCATTATGGATATTACTAACCTTTCTGAGAACCAAGAAAAATTAAAACAACTGGTTCTGAAACAAGAAAAAATCGTACTCAAAGCTACAAGCACACTAAATTCAACTGTTTCAAGAATTAACTACAAACTTTCACGCTTTTCAGAACAACTACAAGCAGGACTGAACGAAATTAAGAAATCTAAAGAATGGTTCACTAAAATTGGCCACAACCAGCTCAACATTCGGTTCTTAGCGCTCTATCAACACACCAAAAACTATATTGATGATATACTACACAAAAACAACAGTGTTCTGAGAACCATCTACACGAAATCCGGAATTTGGGAATGTGCAAAATTAGCGGACCTAAAATCAACCATTTACGATCTTCAACCACTTCTGACAGCTCATCGTGAGATATTGCATGCCGTCACATCAAAGGTCACAACCACTTATTAAAGAGATTATCTTGAAATAATTGGCTAACTACCAATAATCGACAACCGTAAATACGATCTTGTTAAGGCTTCCGCGATTCCCATTCGAGACCATCACGATATCTTCGCTATTTTCGACATTAACTCTTCTATGTTTGGAATCAACTACGACGATGAACTATATTTCAATACTAATGAAAATGACGTATTCAACGCACAGCAAATCAACACCAACCATTATTTATTGGCGACAACTACACTCATAGGCCTCAAAATGCGATTTAATTGTATGATTCGAGAAATTTACAATGCCTACACAGGAAGTAAGTGTCTAATTAAGACCTTTAAACTAATCAAACCCGTTTGGAAACAATTAACAAGCCCTCATTCTTGGATTTTTGCTACTCCAAACGCAACACCGGCACAAAGCGTATGTCATGGCGCGAGAACCAACATTATGGTAAACGGAACCGGGATTTTGCGAGTTACACCAGAATGCACTATATCCACAGCTGAGTACATTCTAACTCTACAGCTTTATCAAAATGTCGAATTCCCAGTTTATGTTACACCGTTCGCCCCTGCACGCAATGTAACTGAAGTCTCAACAATTAAACTTCACTTAAATATTTTAACAAACGAATTCGCCGCACTTGTAGATGAACAAAAAGACGTGCTTGCATCTTTAGAAAATTCTTATTGGAAGACAATTCAACATCATGGGACACCGCTGGTATCACACTTAAGCTATGTTTACACTTAGAAACATATATCGGGATTTGTATGAGATACAAGTCAAATAAACAAATCATGCAACTGAAGCTCATACAAGTGCTCATACATTGACAGTGTACTCATACAAATCATCATACATTTTGTATATCGGCATTTCGCTCTTGATTTGACAAGTTGCGATACTTCAGTGAGAGAAGCTAATTCAAGAAAGAAAGTTTCTGTTCTTGTAAAGAAGTGATTTCCACATTTTATTTTTAAAATGTCTATTTGGAATAACGAAAGAACATTAAACTTAATAGAGAAAGTTAAATCTAGTGGTATATGGGATATTAAATCCAATGATTACAAAAATTCCAATAGAAGAAATGATATTCTAGATCTAGCTACATCTTTAACATGTTCAAAGAAAGAAGTTGAGGATATATGGCACAAGATAAAAAGCCAATTTAGTAGGGAACAAAGTAAAATGAACACCAGTAAAAAATCAGGATGTGGAACAGATGATGTTTACATTCCTTCGTGGTACGCTTTCCAGCACTTAACATTTTTAGCCGATCAGTACAAACCTCACAAAAATAGAAGTACTGATGAAAATATAACTCAAGTGAGTAGAAAATATTCATTTTATTCATATATAAAGTTTTTAAATATTATTTAGCTTTCCTTTATAAGTAGATATCAATTATTATATTGCCACGGTATAGTCCCCTGAATACTTAAAAAATACTCCCCATATTCTTTTATATTGTCTGTATGAATATTTGCTCTTGTTTTGGTTCTGTTTAATCGATTATTCCGTTCACCGCTTGTTGTAGTTGTTCTCCATGATTCTGGTATTATATTTCCTTCAGAATCATCTGAATCAAACGTTCCTGTCGGTGTATAACGTTTAGATGCCTTATTCCGTAAGAAGTTGTGGATATAAATTGTAGCTTAAACTACACTTGTTGCCTTTCCGGAGGTCACTTGCATTTCCGTTGTTAAAACTCGAAATACGACACTGAGAATACCAAAAACATTTTCAATAATTCTTCGGGCTCGGCATAATCTATAATTGAAAATTCTTTGCCAGGAATTTTTCAGATAATGACCAGGCAGAGGCAAAAATGAAGCAAAGCATCATTGGCTACGAATACAAAAGGTATATTTTTAGTTCTTCCAGGAAGCGGAACGGGCTGGGGTATCCGCAGTGTCTTTTTACATAATTTCTCATAAAAGGGTGTATGTTTGAAGACCCCTCCATCCGAAATCCGACCTTGTATACCAACATTTGCATAAATGAGTTTATAGTTCGCATCAGCAATTCCGAGCAATACAATGCTGAATGATTGCGTGTAATTAAAAAATGCTGTTCCGGAGTTTGCAGGTGCCTTGATTTCTACGTGCTTTCCATCAATCGCATCTAGACAATGTGGAAAGTTCCACTTTTCTTCGAATTCATTCGCAATCTCTGTATTTGAAGGAAGCTGAAAATAATAAAACAACATCAATTCACTGATATTTAAAATAATTTTTTTTCTTTCAGTGTTCATTTGTAAATGATGATCATTGTACTGCTGGCAAGGAATCTGAGATAATTGAGCTTGATGAGATAGACAACGAAGAACAAAAATTTTTTAAGCAAGATGATGTTGAAAAAAATAAATGGTTCACTCCACAAATATCAAGCAAACGTAAGATTAAAGATAGTATGACTGACATGGAGTCAGTAGTAAAAAGTATGAAAATAGTTGGAGAGGGATTGGCTCAAAAGCAAAGAAAAGACGAATTTACTGTCTATGGGGAGTATGTGGCAAGCGAACTAAGAAAGTTCAGAGGGAAAAATTATGATTTAATCTTGGCCGAAGCTAAGCAAAAAAAAACTCTAGCGCACCTGAACCGCTAGAAAACTAATTTTCGAAGAAATTTTCTTTGAGTGACAAAAAAGTGTGGAAAGACGTTAAACACTGTTTTGTAGAATAATATCAACCATTCCTTATCCAAAGCAACAAAACTCAACTATAACACAAATGATGAAAATGTTCAGTGCTGGCAACCCGAACGAAGTAGTCCAAACGAAGCGTCCGTTCGGCAGTCCGAACGAAGCAGCAATAAGTTTACCATAACAAACTCATACTCAAATAAACTTATCCTCTGAATTTCGTTCTCATCGTAGGATTTTATCGAAATTTTCAGCGGTTAAACGTTGTTTGAGGCTGTCATCCGAAAAATGTTCAAAACTCGGAAAATTTCGAAATGGTTTCTTATTTTTATTGCAAATTCTTTGCATATGAGAACGTAATTTGAAGCATCTGTTGGTGCAATATTTACGGAAATGGCTAATGCTGGTTACCCCGTGTAAGCAGCAAAGCAAAACACATATCAAATCTGCTTCACGTTAAGTTAAACCCAACCAGTAAATTTCGTTTCAATTGAATCACTGCGCTGGACGTTATACGGGTGAAAAGAATTTTAGGGTTACCACCCTCAAAACTTTTCAAGTTTTTAAAGCGTTAATATTTGTTGTTAATTTTCATTGCAGGATCATTTCCATTTGCAAATCTAATGACATAATCGCTCAGTAAAGAAATTAAACAAAATTACAAAATGGTCATAGCTGGCAGCCCTTTCATGATTTTCGTACGAAATTTCTACGACATTTGGTTCATATTAAGGTTCATTTACTGCGTGAAGTTCGTTCTGATTTCTACACTGGACCGGAACTTATAGGGAAAAAAGCTTTATTTTGCTGAGCAAATTTGCAAGATTTAGGAGACAAAAATCACCATTGCTGGCAACTCTATTCTAATTGTTCAGCCAAATTTTCACCAAATGTTACATAGAGTAAGATCCAAGTATTGTATGAATTTTGTCAAAATCTGATGGCTGAATCGGATGTTATAGGCCAAAAAACTGGTTTTTTTTCTCAGTGATTTTTCACGATGCATTTCAAAATCACTTCTATCAGGCCTGGTCCTAGCTAATATTAACATGTTCTGTAAATTTCACTATGATCGGATAACCCGGTCGTCAGTTCTCGTGAACAGAACTTTCGAGTGCTGAAAATAGAGGTAGTTTGGTGATGGGTTGCCGTTCTTGTGCGAATCGGAATTTGGAAAATTTTAATCTGACGTGATGGACAAAGATTTAGATTTATCAATGATTTGAGTTTTTTGGCAAAAAGCAAAAATTTTTCAGGAAGGTCGATGATTTGAAGGATTTTTTTTTAAGAGCCTGCCATAGCTACAGGGTTACCCACACTGTCTTTAAAATCCATGTGTGCTAAGTTCTAGCCTACATCAATACGCTCTATCAATTTCACGATGATCGAATGTTCCTGTCAGAAGTTATGACAAATCAAAATTTGAGAAAAATTCCTTGCCCACTTTTAGGCACTCAGCACCCACACACGGCTCAAAATTTCCAATTCTTTGTCATGGGCAAACCTAAAACATAATAAGTTTTTATTTCCAATACTTTTTGTTACAAAAATTTTACACTGCTTGAAAATATAGGAGTACCTGAAAATTCACTAAAATGCCCGCCGCCAAAAGGTTAAAGATAACTGAATTCGAACAAGTCACGGACCTACCTATTATATACATCTACGACATCCAAAAATTTCAGCTCAATCGGATCGGCCACTCCAAAGATTACTTCTATTAACCGATTTGCTGATATATATATATATATATATATATATATATATATATATATATATATATATATATATATATATATATATATATATATATATATATATATATATATATATATATATATATATATATATATATATATATATATATATATATATATATATATATAAAGAAATATGAATTTTCGGCGAAACGAGTTTAATACTATTGTTCTTCGAACATTAGTAATAAGCACAGCCCTAAACGAAGCCGAAGTTGAAAGAATTAAGACAGATAGGACTTCCGTTTATTCCAAATCAGTCATGTCTTCAGTTTCTTTTGACGATTTATCAAGTTCATCATCTCCCATAATCATTGCGACACATTATGCAAGCACTCCTACTGAACAAAGTACGCTTGCTGAGCCAAGTGATGAGAATCACAAAGCATCAAATTTAACTACATATACTTTCTAACAATTATACTTTCTAACAGAAATAAAATTCACTTCACTACAAACTAAAATTGTGCTTTTTACTTAATTTCAATTCATTAGATAATTTTGTAATAAGAGCCTCACATACATTTGGCACTATATTACAAATTGAACTTTTAGGAATTCAATGTGCATACATTAGTGACGCAAAAGAATCCCCACTTGCGAGGAACATTAATGTCATTGCCAGTTGCTCTGCTGGTGATATTGAATTCCTGAATTTAGTGTCCTTGTTCACTACTATTGGTCCCACTAACTTCAATAGGTGCTCAAATTCATTTCGGTCCATCCTCACATAATTTTTAAAACAACTCCCATCTTCTAAAGTCAGTTCATTAACTAACATATTGTACGCGTCTTGGCTTTCCCGTTTTTTCAAAAAAATCACGCATCTACCACTTACGTTTTCTTTTATTTTTTTTTTCATTTTATTTAAAACAAATAAGGAACAACTTCAAAACAAATAATCTTCTTCCACTGAAGACATTTCACTTTACCATGGAAATGCAAATTTACCAATCAAATGTATTTCTATCTTAGTGTAAACGCACGTGAAAATAAATTGCAAATTTATACATGTCAATTGATTTGTAGAAATTTACTCATACAAATCTTGATACTGATTTTGCACAAATCGCGACACAAGTCCCACAACATGTATTTAAATGTAAACATGGCTTTACAACTACTTGTCTACTGCTTGGCATTGCTCAGGGGCGGATTTGACCATATCGCCGCCCTAGGCCTCAGAAATAGTTGTACCAATTCTCTGAAAAATCAATGCACGCAAATATTTACCTCTGTGGCGGCAATGTATTGTTACATTGTCCACAATTAAACGACCACGCCAGCATAAGTGCGAGCGTGGCATTCCTCCAGTCGCGATAGCTTTGCACGTAATCTGATACGCATAGATATCGTCTCGGTCGGAATGTCATGCTCCATCACATGTTTACAATGTGCGACTCGAGCTCATATCTACGACTCGAGCTCTGTACATGTACACAAGTGCCGACGAGGCATTTGTGTTTATGTTTCTGCTTCGAGCTCTGTACAGACGCACAAGTGCTGACGAGGCATTTGTGCACGTCTGGACAGAGAATCGAGCTCCGTCCGGACACACAATTGCTGACGAGGCATTTATGTGTGTCTGGATGATGAGGAGCTTACGCCTGCGTGATCAGCACTTATTACCTTCATAAGTGGCACGCAGACAGCAATAATTCTCAATTCTTCGAAGACGATCACGAGACGATCACGACGACCAGGCCTCGATTTTAAATATGATTGTTTTAGTATTGTTAAATAAAGTTACTGTTAACTACAATAAAAGCGTTAAGTTGCGACACTAGGACTACAATTGGCGATCCTGCTGAACCGACAACGAACATCGCTCGTCCGAGCCGAGGAATAAACAATCATCCGATTCAACGAACATCGCTCATCCGAGCCAACGACCAACCCGCATCCACGCTTTTTCGAGCGGATAAAACAACCGACGACAGGACCTCCCACGAATGGGAAACACCGAGACGAAACCACTTCAGGGAGACGTCACCAACACGCTCATTGTCAATTCGGCATTGACAGTCGAGAGCCAGCGACTCGAGTATCTGCTGGTCTGCATCTTAATCATAAACACCGCGTCCCTGCTGTACATATTGTACAGGGACCACGTCCGAGGCGTAAAAAGGCGAGCCCAAACATCAACCAGCCCATCGGTTTAACAACCACGATGACTGACAACGAGCCGCCGAAGCAAAACCCAACGATGGACGAGTCTGCGAGCACTGCCCACGACGCCGAGCAGCCCGCAGGCGTTCAGACCCCAGAGGTCAGCCGCATAGCACTTCGAGTTCCGCCTTTTTGGGAGGAAGACGTGGAACTTTGGTTCGAGCAAGTCGAGGCTTACTTTGCGTCAAGCCGCATCACCAGCGACTTGACCAAGTTCCAAAACATCATCGCCAGCCTCGAGATCCGCATCATCCGACAAGTAAGAAGCGCCGTAACCAACCCGCCGGCCGAAGGCAAGTACGACAATCTCAAGCGAGAGATTATCACTGCCATCACGGAATCGGCACAACAGCGAATCCAGAAGCTCCTATCAGAAGTCGAGCTTGGCGACCAGAGACCTTCACAGCTGCTCAACCAAATGCGAGCACTTGCGGGGACGAGCATCAATGAAACGATGCTAAAACAGATGTGGCTCAATCGACTTGATCTCACGCTGAGGACCATTCTCTCCGCAAATGACGCCACACTTTCGGACTTAGCCACGATCGCAGACAGAGTCCACGAAGTGACACGAGGATCCAGGCCATACACCATCGCTACTGTTACCGAGCAGGTTGCACCAGAAGCCTTTCCACCAGCACTGAGGATCTCTTCCGAGCTAAGTAAACTCACGGGAGAAGTACTGAGACTTGGAAAACAAATCGATCAGCTCCAGTTACAACAAGCAACACAAAACTGTTCCTGTTCGTGCCACGACTATGGGCACACGAGCCGACGAACACCACCAAGGTCACCGCAACGAGCGAGGACTCCATCAAGAGCGCGTACTCCAACCAAGGAAAGCACCGGACTTTGCTGATACCACGAACAATACGGTCCAGGCGCCAAGAACTGCAGGCCACCGTGCACTCTTGGCAAACAGCAAAAAAATTAGTTTCGTCCTCTCCACAAGTGACGACAAAGGCGCGCACCATCCAGCGCTTCAACATCCGCGACGGCAGAACATCATGCGCCTTCTTAATAGACACCGGCGCCGATATTTCCGTTATACCACCAACTATCCGAGAACGCTACAGCCCCGATCCTGGCACGCAGCTACTTGCAGCCAACGGCTCGGCTAAACGAACGTTTGGTAAACGGAAATCAGCTCTCGATCTTGGACTGCCGAAGTCAATCACTTGGACATTTGTCATCGCAGACGTCAGCTCACCCATCACTGGAGCTGACTAGCTTGAGCACTACGGACTGCTCGTAGACGTAAGAGGACGTAAAATCATCGAACGTACGACTAACTTCTCAGCCGTGGCGATAGCCCTGAATAAGGACCAGCCACTAAGAGTCAACACCGAGTACGCTGCCCTACTGCACGAATAGCAGGACTTTACAGTAGCAGCCCCATGCCGTAAATTCGATTGCACGACGACGCACCGCATCGAAACGAAAGGTCCTCCAGTTTGCGCAAAAGTACGACGACTACCACCCGACAAGCTCACGGCTGCCAAAGCTGAATTCGACTACTTACAGCAACTAGGAATATGTCGACCATCCAAAAGTCCGTGGAGTAGTCTCTTGCACATGGTACGAAAGGCCAATGGCGATTGGCGACCATGCGGGGACTACCGAGCGCTCAACGCCTGCACCGTCCCAGACCGATATCCTATTGGATTTCTCCAGGATTGCACAGCAGCACTGCATGGCATGACAGTCTTCTCTGTCATCGATCTTCAACGAGCGTTCCACCACATTCCAGTCGAACCCACAGACATTCCGAAGACAGCCATTATTACACCAGTAGGCTTGTACGAGTTCGTATACATGACGTTTGGATTATGTAACGCTGGACAAACCTTTCAACGGTTTATGCACGAGGTACTACGAGGACTAGACCACGTATTCGTCTATATCGACGACATTCTGGTATTTTCGCCGGACGAACAAACACATAGACAACAAGTCCCACAAACATTCGATCGACTCCGGAAGTACGCCCTCACAATCAACACAGACATATGCCAGTTCGGCCAATCCGAAGTACGCTTTCTGGGACATACGATAACATCGCACGGATTGAAACCTCTTTCGAAAAAAACGGAAGGCATATCCGCGACTCCAAAGCCCAGCACGGTCCATCAACTGAAATCTTTTCTTGGCATGCTCAACTTTTACCGGCGGTTCCTGCCAAATGCTGCACAGAACCAACGCCCGCTGCAAAAACTCATAATCGGGAATCGGAAGCGAGATAAGACAGCGCTGGAATGGACTGACGAAGCGGTAACAGCATTCGAGAAGTGCAAAGCAGATTTAAGCAATGCATCATCGCTAGCGCATCCAGATCCATCAGCAACTTGGTCACTATCCGTGGACGTTTCAGATGAAGGAATCGGAGCCGTACTACATCAGACTGGTACATCACCTCTAGGATTCTGTCTGGTACATCACCTCTAGGATTCTTTTCACGCAAGCTGACCGACACCCAGCGACGATATAGTACCTACTGACGATCCACGAAGCGATCAAGCACTTCCGACACATGCTAGAAGGTAGAGTTTTCACCGTGTTTTCGGACCACAAACCACTACAATTCACCTTCCAACAACGACCGGAGAAAGCATCACCGAGGCAACAACGTCAACTGGACTTCATCTCCCAGTTCACGGTTGACATCCGCCACATCCCGGGCCGGGATAACGCTATCGCGGATTATTTGTCTCGGGTAAGTACTATCAACACCATCGACTTCTTTTTTCTCGCTTCAGCTCAACAACACGATCAGGAACTTCAGCACTTGGTTGAAGATCAAACGCAACAGCTTGAGTGGAAGAAACAGGAGTTGACAGACTCAAACGCACCGCTACACTGCATCGTCACGAACAACAAGGTTCGACCATATGCACCGCAACAGTTCAAGAGAACGATCATGCATATGATCCATGGCCTCGCGCATCCCGGCATCCGCGCGACGAGAAGACTCATCACCGACCGTTTTTTCTGGCCAGCCATGAACGTCGACATAAACAACTTCGTCCGAATTTGTATCGCCTGCCAACGAAACAAGGTTGGACGCCATGTGAAGTCTACACTTCAACGCTACACGCTTCCAGATGCCAGGTTCGAGCACATCAACGTCGACCTCATCGGACCACTATCACCAAATGAGGGATACCGATACTGCTTGACCATCATCGACAGGTTCACGCGTTGGCCTGAAGCTGTCCCACTCCAGAACATCACCGCAACATCAGTCGCCGAGGCGCTAGTCAATGCATGGATTAGCCGCTTCGGAGTACCAGCACGGATAACTACCGACCTGGGGCGCCAGTTCGAAAGCCAAATCTTTGCTGAGCTGACACGGATTCTGAAGATAAACCACCTGCGGACAACACCATACCATCCTGTTGCCAACGGCATCATCGAGCGATGGCACCGAACAGTCAAAGCCGCCATCCGCTGTCATGACACGCTTGAATGGACGAAAGCTCTTACAGTCGTCCTATTAGGCCAGCGCACTGCATTGAAGGAAGACATCAATGCCACGCCTGCTGACATGGTATATGGCACCAGCTTACGACTTCCCGGAGAATTCTTCGCCTCATCACCACCAGGCACGAACGACACCGACTTCCTGCGCGATTTAAGGTCACGCATGGCGAAATTGCGACCACACGATTCAGCGCATCACTCACCAACCTCAACCTTCGTCCACAAAGATTTACGCACCAGCACTCTCGTCTTTGTACGGAACGACAAGGTGAAACCATCCCTAACGCCACCTTACGACGGTCCGTTCCCTATTCTAAGCAGGAAGGAAAAATACTTCAAGGTGGACATCAATGGACGCCCAGCCTCCATCTCCATTGACAGATTGAAGCCCGCATTTTTACTGTCGGAATCAGTTACCACAATGGGAACAGACAATAACGACTCCACGACATACACAACAACCCGCACAGGACGCAGAGTTCGACCACCCGTACGTTTCAACGCATAGTGAAATTATCGTGGTCAAACCCACTGCGGGGGGAGTACTGTAGCGGCAATGTATCGTTACATTGTCCACAATTAAACGACCACGCCAGCATAAGTGCGAGCGTGGCATTCCTCCCGTCGCGATAGCTTTGCACGTAATCTGATACGCATAGATATCGTCTCGGTCGGAATGTCATGCTCCATCACATGTTTACAATGTGCGACTCGAGCTCATATCTACGACTCGAGCTCTGTACATGTACACAAGTGCCGACGAGGCATTTGTGTTTATGTTTCTGCTTCGAGCTCTGTACAGACGCACAAGAGCTGACGAGGCATTTGTGCACGTCTGGACAGAGAATCGAGCTCCGTCCGGACACACAATTGCTGACGAGGCATTTATGTGTGTCTGGATGTTGAGGAGCTTACGCCTGCGTGGTCAGCACTTATGACCTTCATAAGTGGCACGCAGGCAGCAATAATTCTCAATTCTTCGAAGACGATCACGAGAAGATGACGACGACCAGGCCTCGATTTTATATATGATTGTTTTAGTATTATTAAATAAAGTTACTGCTAACTACAATAAAAGCGTTTAAGTTGCGATACTAGGACTACACCTCTGATAAGCTTTTCCTATAGGATCTTTTTAGGTCTCGTTAGGCTATTTTCAGGTATTTTCAGATACTTTCTAGGCACTTTTTAGGTATTTTTGAGTTTCTTTGGTCCTATATCGTGATCGCATTTTGATATTTACTATAAGTCAAACTTTTTAATGTCAAAAAAAAATCATCAGAGGTGCATTTTTGCGTGCATTGATTTTTTAGAGAATTTGGTTGGCTTGAGGTGTAAGGCTCATTGAACTCAGATATATGTACATATAAGACAGAAAAAAAACTGCCGCCCCCAAAAAAATCGAATATTTTCCGCCCCCGAAATTTGCCCGGGCCTACCGGGCCTAGTGGCAAATCCGCCCATTGCTATAATCGTGTGCCATACACGGAACCGATGTTCTAGAACAATCAAGGCGAAAAACACACCTTCGAGAACCAACTGGTTTGGCGAACATCAACTTTAAAACTAGATCGATTTAAGGGAGGCGGCAATGTTCATGTCAGTGAACTTACATACAATTTGTAATAATTGCTTACTTCCGATTCAATTTAATTGAATGGCTTCGAAATTCTCAAAGTTCGACTTTCACATTTATGCAATCACGCAGAATTGCCAGTTCCTACAGTAAAACTGCATATTGCGACATAAACCAGTAAAACCGCACACTGCAATTGTAAACAATTAATTTTCGTTTAAAATGAACTTTGATCAAGTATGAACTAATTGGTTCATCATTAAAATTGCTAAATTGTAAAATTCTATATATATGTAGATTGTAAGACAATAAAATGTTGTACTTCACTTTCACCAGTTGTCGTTTTAATTAACACAAACATATACATATATATGCATAAGTAATATACATGACCACTTTTTTCACAAGCATCTATATGATACTCCGACGTAATTTGTAACTGAACCGACTCGATAAACGCTTCTGAAAAACGCTGTGTGTGCCAGCCGACGCGCCAAACCGAAGTGTTAAACGCTTCGGTGAAACCGAACTGTCTGTCATTGGCCTTACTGTTGGTAAATATTGACTCATAGAAGTTGTAAGTGCAAATTAATGATTTTGTGATCAATTGACATATTTATTGTATAATATATATAATAGTAAATAGCAATTTAGGTTAAATATTTGTTATAAAAGTGGACTACGAATATTATATCGGGATCATACATATTCGAGCGTGATACTTTTATATGTAAATCTGTGTTTTGAAATTTTGCACCGTGCACCGTACTGAGGCATAAATACTGTTCACTAATTTAGAAATCGCGGCATAGAACTTCTGATTGGTGCCATTATTTCGGCTAGGTTCCAACCCGGCTTGTGTAGGTGATTACCCCTGTTTCTCACTCTAAATAAACCAACCTTATTAACAAACTTGACACGCCATTACCGATTAATAGCTAGTGAATAGTGAAATAAGTCATTAAAAAAAGAATATATAATCTAACGGAAAAACCTTTTAAAAACACACAGAAGGGCCCAGTAAATAAAAGACCAAATAAAAAACCTAAAACGACCCAGAAAAATACGCGGCAAGCCATAAATAAGGAAGAAGGCACAGCGGCCTAGTTCTGACAACAAAGGAATTAGTGGCTTCATTCAAGCCGGTTGCGAAAGTTCTACAGCCGCCACCGAATAAGCAGTCCAATGTGAATGCACTGCCATCTGCTGAAGAGTTGTCGAACCAAGATCTACTTCCGACTGCCAATACACTGCCGCCGACTGCTGATATCCATTAATCAAATTTCAACAAACCACTCACTTACATTTTGTAATTCAATACATCGCAATGCATTTCCCGTCTTCAAGTAAATCACACATTGCAATGCATTTCCTGTTTACGAATAAATCATCAAAAACAGCGATGTAAGATTGTAACGCTGTTTCAGCTCTTTCATAAAAGTAAAATCAATCTTTGTATCAGTTAGTCTTTGACAAATAAACGTGCGTTTAAGGTCGAAATCTAGACACGTTTTATTTTTTTTCAAACAGTTAAGTTCGGTATCTATAGCTGGAGCAGTCGGTAGGAAAATTTCGCAAGTGAAACGCGACGGTTCATCGCAAATCAATCACTGCTCACGGGATATTGGCAAACTAAAACTGGAAACACAGAAAAATAAGGAAACCAGAGTGTGTGGTCACTCAAAAGTTTGAAACTCCACAATACCGAAGGATTATCGGTAGCACCGGTAGGTTTCAACCTCTTGTTGCCTAAGAAATAGGAATCGGACATGCAATCTGTCATAGTCCTCGCGTAAGCCAACTTGAATGTATCCTTTTTATTCTTCCTATCCTATGCCTACTTTTCCATTTAATTATTTTCCATACATTGAATTTGTTTCAAATAATTAAATAATACATAAGTACTAAATAAAACATTTTTGAAGAATATGATATTATACATTTAATTTGATTAGAGCTAAGAACTGAACACAGTGAACTATTAAGTGAACTATTTAGTGAGTTGTGAACTGGTATAGATGCCCAAATATATTGGGTCGCGAAGTAAGAAAATATTTTTAAGAGTAATCCCATTGACACGGGAAATTAATTCATCAACGGATAACGTTGACTCTGATTGTTCAGACAACAATACTACTTCCAACAACAGCGCTATGGTGAACGATTTTAATAGTTTCGGGATTGATGTAACAATGGCTAAGGATAACATTAATAATATTGTCGATATCTTCAACTCGCGTAGAGATCCGGATGCAATTAAGGATTTACCGAAATTCAACGGTAATCCCAGTTAGTTCCACGATTTCATCGTGAGTGTAGATGAAACCCTTTCAATAATACCACCTACCCAGTTAAATACCTTAAAGTACTTCTCCGTGCCGTTCAGAATAAAATTGATGACCCTGCCAATGCAGTCCTGAATATGTACGGAACTCCATTGGATTGTGTAGCATCCAGTAATTTTTATATTTTTCATTTAAAAATTACTGGTCACATATCTCCGACCCACACTGTATGGATCGGAGACGCTACAACATTTTGCAATTGAAACTACCTTTCAATTGCACGAAAACAAAATCCCGCAAGTCCCCCGGGTGACCTTATTGTTGTTTTCGCACAGCCAAGAGAAAATCCCGTTAGATCTTCGTGGCTGTGCAAGTGGCTTGCGAGCTGGGACACTAAAAATCTAGACAGTCTGTTCTGGGTCGCTGTGCGAAGAGGAGGTTTTGGCGGTCGTGGCCGTGAGAAGGTGTCGAGGGGGCATGCGCTTTGCTCCGGACTAAATTTCGAAAAAAGTGTACGGGGATAATATCTGAGATAGTGTCAGAAAGTTGTAAAAGTGAAGATAGTTAGGATTTATCTGATTTGAACATGCAATTTCTTGTGCAGTATCCTATAGTGTTCGCCTGAGGGAATGTATTCCAAAGTGCCCCTTTAAACTGCCATCTAAATTACACCTCCTTCCCCCCTTTTTATTTGGTTGCCTAACGATTGTATATGGCAGTGTCGGATTAAGGAGGTGCAGTGAAAAGTGAAGCGAAGAGAATTGCGAGTTGGAAAGATCGGCTGACTGAATTAAACCAAGCGCCCCTGGATCAAGACGAGTGAAGTGTGCATATGTGCGCAGTGCAAGTAATCGTGATTTCTCATACCTACGAAATCTACGCGCTGAAATGATTTTTCGTGTCTCTTGCGGCAACTGACGTGACGTGCCAAGATTGCGTGTTCGTGACAGAAATTGTGTCAGATGGCTAAATTGAGCAAGTCCTTTCGAGTGGTCTATTGTGAAAGTGAAGAGGGCAAAATAAATTGAGTTCTGCCGCGCGAGTTACAATGCCATAAGCAAACTAATCTGGTGTATATCGTAGAGTAGACGATAAGATGAATCGGGTGGGAGTGTCGATTATGAAAAATTGGTCGCCGGGAAAGATGTCATGCTAGAGCCGCCCGCACGCGATTGTTACCGCCGAACAAGACGAAAACAAAGAAATACAATGCAAAGTGACAAATCGTTGGCGGCGCCGTCGAAGATAATGACGGTGCACCCGAAACATGTGTGAACTATCTCGTCTGTTTGAAATGAACGTCCTCAGTATCAGTTAGAATCAAGTTATCCACCTGCATCGGCCGCTGGCAGGCTTGTCATGCTGCTTTCCGTGCTGTCTTCAACCTGAGGAATTTCCGGCACCACCTGGCGATGCGATTGGTACTATTGAGCAGGAATAGTCGGTTTGTAATTCACAGGTTGCCAGTCGTCATAATCTTGGGGACGCTGTATCAAGTTTTGAAGGTCAGTGTGTACATTTACAAGTGCGCAGAGGTTGAGTTGCAGGTAGTCGCATTGACTGGCGAACCAATTGGAATAATCTCTAACCAGTGGTTCAGTTTTGTCCGGGAAATGGTTGCAAATGCTGACTTTGCTAGTATCTCCTTCTCTTTAGATGGGGATCTGAAACGTGAAAGTGGTCTTGCTGGAAGCCTGGTTCCTTTAATCGATGCGATGTTCTTGGAAGCTCAAGCCAACTGTTCGTGAGCGGATCGTCTAGGCAGTTTCTACACTCAAAGCTCAAGCAGGCCCGAATCAATTTTACTGTCATTCAATGCGCACAACAAGCGCATAAACAGGCTCGGAAGTGATGTATAATGGCGACTAGCTGATATATAAGTCGGTGCTGGGCAAACGATATTTAAAAATGAGCAGACGGTTTTCTCTACGTGAAATTTAAGTCTATGACATCGAATGTTATGGTGTTACATTATACTCTTACAATTCTGTGATGAAATGATAGGTCGATTTAATCAACGTACCTTTGCCAAAAGAATAATCAGCTTCGTTGCATCAAGTACTTTTGTAACCGCAACTGTGTCACCACGTAATACATTAGTCCATATTAATTTCGACTAGCTAATAAACCGTCTGAAGATGCTATTAAGGCGAAACCGGAACATACACTTTATCGCTATATCATTGCATATTAGTTTACGACTTCGGACCTGACCGACGGGCATTCGAATATTTCATCCATTTAATCACAGGAATCGCTCAAAATCCCACACATTTATGTATTCTCAGTTATTGTCATCCCTTCCAGGTCGTAGACTTTCAAACAATGACAAATAAGACCATCTTAGAAATTGTATTGTTGATGTAAAAAACTCACAAGTAAGAATTAAAATAAGCACTCAAGATGGTATGATGTAATTATAATCTACTAAAGTTTAATGATAAATTTATTCATTGATTGTGCGCAGGGATTTCCTTTACTGTACGAAGCTTAGTTTATAAACATTTATTTAATAATAATGAATTTGTAAAGTTGAAACTTTTTGGCCTTCTTATTGGGCGAAAGCCCGAGAAGTTCTCTTCTTTTTCAGGGTCCGCGCGTGGCCTGGCTGGCCTACAAATAACAATGTAGTTTTCGTGAATTTTTCCGGTATTTTCAGCATCTTAGAAGGGAGGGATACTGGCCACACATAGCTTCTGTTTTGATTAGATTTTTGGATTTTGCTTGATTAATATGGCCAGTATCAGAGGGTGGAGGACCCCAGACCATCGGGGTCAGGGCTCCACCAACATCGGGGGCCCGGGGCTGTCTGCCTCACCCGGGTTCCTTGTAAAGGAGAAGTAGCGTTTTTCCTGTTTTCCCTTTTGTAGATTTTTCAAGTTTTGGCTTTGTGTTTTGTCACGAGCACTGGGTCTGCTTAGTCAGCCCATGTTGCAGAGCCTGGGTGGTTTCCTGTACGGAACGATGCCCCTTTTTGGTCCCTGGATATGTTTTCATATCAGTTTGCGGCTACAATTCATGACGGATGAATATACGTAGCATCCCGTTTTCTTGAGAGCCAACCATCCCCATTGTTTAAAGAACCCACCCCAGCCGCAGCGAGCTAGCAAAGCGGCACCCCAGCATCCGTCGGGGTTGGTTAAAGGGTGCTCCGCTAATGCGGACGAGGGGCCTTCACGGCCATTTCTAGGGCACCCTGCTCTCGGGGCAATTCTTTTTTTTTTTGTTTTGCCTCTTGAATGGCAAGAGCCATTCCACTTTTGACCTTAGCACTCTTGGTTCTGGACTTCGGTCTGGTTCTAAGTTGTGCTAAGGCCATCTCTATCTCATAAAAATCGCTACAATTGGGTTCAGGTTAAGCAAAATTCAATTCTTCACTGCAGATAAAACCAAATTCGTTGGCTAGCGCCATTTCATTCTGCATAAAAGAACACAATATATTTTATGCGAAATCAGATAATTCAAACGCGAATAAAAAACCTGCAAACAATAACCAATCAAATAATTGTAATCTTCTTTTTCAGCAACCTAAAAAAGTATAAACTTTACATAACTGTTCAATCGACACAATTTCGCCTTAAATAAAGCAAATCCATTTCCACAATTTTCAGCTCGACCTTTTAAACAGTTTTTCGTAAAACAAATTAACCAGCCCCATATTACCCCATTCCCACAATATTCAGCTCGGCTTCCAAATCAATATCTACCAAAGCCCCACAACCGAAATTTTTTACCTTAAAATTCATTTGTTAATAGAGGACCTCTCCCAATACCAAATCCTATGGATACATCCTCCGATAATACACGACAAGAAACATAAAATCAATTTCAGAAACCCCCACAAAATAGCTGTTTTCGTTCAACAGGTTCACAAAGATTTGTGATGTCTCAGAACCATAAGGTCACCCAAATTACCATTCTTATCCCTACTTTTATCCTACACCAATCTTACGAGCAAGAGCAATCATTGTGTAGCGATCCCGTGCCTCAAACTAGTGACAACTCATCGAACGAGTCTCCTGATCAAAAATATAATTTTGAGATGGAAATTTTCCATCACCTGCCTCAATAAACCAACCGGATACCTAGATGTGAATACACATGGTTTTATTCTTCCATATGTAGAGATCACATCTCAATTTGGAAAGAATTTAAAATTCTTCATTGATACTGGAGCCTCGTTGTCATTTATAAACACAGAGTATGTACATCCGAAACAGCTCCAGGGAACAATGCCTGAATTAATAACAACAATTTCAAATAAATACACTATCGATAAAGAAACGACCTTCCCCAGTTTCATAGAACTTAATCAGCCAAGCGATTTCAGATTCCTAGTTTTCAAATTTCACAACTATTTTGATGGGCTATTACGTCTCGATATTCTAACCACCATTGGTGCAAAAATAGACCTTGAAGTATAAACCAAACTGCACTTCCAGAAAACACATAATTCCTGCTAATTCAAAAATAATTGTGAAACTCCCCGTCGATATGAAAACTGGCGATATATACGTGAAAAAAAAACTCAAGTACAACCTAAACTATACGTACCTGAAGGTATTTCTAGTTCCAATAACTGGTAAAGTCTAATGGAAATTACAAATCAATCATCATCTGACCAAACCTTATTCCTGAAAGAACTATTAAAAGTTTAACCATATTCCTAAATCGAATTTAACGAAATAAATAATTCAAATGTACGATATGCGGTCGAACATCAAATCGATAAGAGCTTCAATAATATTGAGAACTTAATTCGAACGTCCCATATAAACTACGAGGAAAAACGGACAATAGTCAAACTCTGCAAGGAATTCGAAGACATTTTCTTCAAAGAGGGTCTAAATCTAACTTTCACGAATAAAATAAAACATCAGATCCTTATATCTGATGAAATTTCTATCTATACGATGTCGCATAGAAAACCGAAGTCCAAAGCCAAATCATGGACATGCTACGCCAAGGTATCATCAGGCCTAGCTACTCCCCTTGGAGTTCTCCGGTATGAATAGAACCGAAGAAGAAAGATGCCAGTGGGAAACAAAAATGGCATCTTGTTAAAGACTACCGAAAACTTTATGAAATACCAATAAGTGATCGGTACCCTCTCCTTAACATCACTGATATTTTGGACAAACTGGGCAAATCAATGTATTTCAGAACACTGGATCTTGCCAGCGGCTTCCACCAAATTGAAATGGATCCACGGGACACTAAGGAAACGGCGTTCACTGTTAAAGGAGGCTATTATGAATATATTTGCATGTCATTTGGGCTGAAAAATAGCCCCATCAACTTTCCAAAGAGTTATGGTGTTTAGAATTATAGTTTTGCTAAGAATAATAATGTAATATATTATACAAATAAGATAAAATATCATGTATATTTAAAAAAAAAACAAAAACCATCATCATACAAAATAACAATAACAACATAGTAAATAATTGTCTGTAATGTTCAATATAATCAAAGATATCAATCATAAGCAGGGGCGGCTCGTCAATGTACGCAAAGGAAGCAGTGCTTCCCTTGCTAAACCACGAAATTGATTAAATAATCAATATGTTACAATCAAAAGATTTACAATCAATATTTAACAATCAAAGTAATTACATTTATTTTCTGACAAAAAACGAAACTCCATTGCTACTATGGATCAAATGGTTTTATTTTATAACAGTCCAAATACAGAGCTCCCAAGGTAAATTTACCGTAAAGCAACGAAAACTCAAACGTTTTACTACAAACAAATGCAGTGCCATACCATTCAATTCAAAACATACAGTTCATTAAGATTTACTACACAGAACACTGAAGTGATCTTGCTTCAATGCTCAAACTCGTGTTTTTCGCATAGATCTACTTAGACGCTTTGCGTAAATGATGCTCACAAAATTTTTCAATCAATGTACTCACGTAGCATCGCGGACGCTGGCTCAGCTCACAGCGTCTTGCTAGGTAGAAAAATTCAAAAAACCCTTGCCCCAACCACCCGCTGAACGACCCGAAAATCTTTGTTAATGAATGAAATTAATACGCTACAATAGTTTCTGCGTCTCCTGTTATGTTACTGTTACCCCTCATGATTTATTTGTAGATTCTCTTCTGCTCCTCTTCTAACGAGCCGTTCCCCTTAGAAGTTGAAGCATTTTCTGCTTTGTTACCATGTGCACATGTACAGTGCAAGCTATTGTGATGTGTATGTAGAGAATAGAATAGTCGGAGTTACATTTTTTCGTGTGCAATTTTCCCCAGATTAGTTTTTTTGTGTCTGCTTTGGGTTTACTTTCCCAAAAGTCGTAGTTTTTTGGTTCTGGTGCTTTGGTGAAATGACCACTTGGTTGCTTTGGACGCCTATGTTAACGCTGGAAAGTTATCCGCGTCTTGTTATGTTTCTGTTTCTCGTCATGATCTACGTTAAAGAATATGTAGATTCTCTTCTGCTCCTCTTCTTACGAGTTGTTCCCCTTCTGAGTTGATGCCATTTACGCTCTGTCCGCATGGTGTATGTACGGTGCAAGTTATTTTGATGTTGATATGGAGTATATGTAGGAGTTAGATTGTTTCGTGTGCAATTTTTTCCAGACTGTTTTTTTTTTTGTATCTGTTTCTCGATTCAGGTGCTTTGGGTGAATACCACTTGTTGCTTTCGCTTATGTTGATGTTATTTCTATGTTGAATTTGTGCTTTCGTTAGCATTTGTAGTTTACATTAGGTGCGTTTGTTGTCTTCGTCGCACAAAAAAACGCACCTGTTATAATTCTTTTGACTAGAATTTTTGTATTGTCAGTATTAATACGGTCGGTTAAAGATGAATAAAAGAATAGTTTTCAAAGTAAATTATAACATAAAACTCGTTAAAGTGAGAGCGTATTGAATAGATTCTGTTTCGAAAAGTTTATATTTACCCATATAATATGGGCTTTAAAGTGGAAAACCAAAATTGCTGTGATTGTGCCATATAGGATTTACTGCGGCAGTATTTTTCATTGAGGATCTTAATGCGTCTTGGCAACAAAGACAACTAATTTCGCTCAGTCAACTGTTTGCAAAAGGTAACTATGTTAGTCACTTTTATTGCAAATTACATGTATAATTTAATTTGCTAAAAAATGCATTATATCCTCAACTTTGAGCTAGTTAAAAACGTTCACCATTTATTTAGCTACGTTTTTAACTTGACTTTTTAATAATTAAAAAAAAAAATGAAAGAGATGAGTATTTTTTTTTCTTTCAAACAATATACATAATTTGAACTTTTGTGAGTTTGTCGATCTGAGTGAGCAGGAATATGAAATAAGCAGTTGACAATCAATCACTAACTTTCAATGCAAATATGGTCAGCATTGAAATACCTTATTGTTTATTTACACGATATTTAAAATAATCGCATGTATAGTTTACTACGCACTTCATAAGTATGTGCTTCCCTAACTCCCAAAACCACGAGCCGCCACTGATCATAAGATATAACTATAAATGCTGAATCATCATCACAAGGTCGTTTCAGTATAAGAGAAATCGCATTGGATTATTTAACGATTTGACTATTATTAATTGGCACATTTGATGACTCCTATGGGTATATGGGCCATCAAGTTCGTACGTTCCCATGATGTAAAATCAGCATTGTTCGTTTAACTTGTTTGTATCGTAAATAGGTCAGTAAGCAAATATGGTAAGCAAATCGATCACCTCGTATGTCAGCAATTGCAAGGTGCAAATAAGTATGATAATGAGTACACTTTCGTTTATAATCAATAATACGTATAAAAAGACCAGTAGCAAATAAACAAATGTCACTCGCCAAACACTAGTGTTTCATTAAGTCATCTTGACACGTGAAAATTAAAGTTGAGTAACTTAGCAAGTGTTACTCTAGTCATCTGTATCAGATACAGATACACATGGATAATGTTGTAAAGGATCTACGAGGACTTATTTGTCTTGTATATATAGATGACATTACTGTCTACTCGACCTCTTTACAAGAGCATGTAGAAAATTTAAAAAAGGTCTTTACGAAACTGAGAGAGGCTAATTTCAAAATCCAACTGGACAAGATGGAGTTCCTCAACAGAGAAGTTGCGTTTTTGGGCCACATTGTGACACCAAACGGCGTGAAACCCAACCCTGATCAAATACAGGCAATGAAAGAGTTTCCTATTCCTAAGACACAAAAGGGAATCAAATCCTTCCTTGGACTACTTGGATATTATAGGAAATTCATAAAGAACTTCGCTTAGCTAATCAAACTTCTCACTATGTGTCTTAAAAAGTAATCTAAAATCGACTTGAATGAGAGTTAAATGATAACATTAATTATCCGCAAAGACCCTTTAATAAATGACCCTATTCTTCAATATCCCCACTTTTTGAAACCTTTCATTCTCACGACAGACGCTAGTAACGCCATCGGAGCTGTCCTCTCACAAGGTCGGATTGGTAACGGCAAGCCGATATGCTACGCCAGCCAAACCCTAACGTCATCCGAAATAAATTATTTTGCTATAGAAAAGGAGCTTCTTGCCATCGTCTGGCCAAGTATTTTCCAAGTATTTTAGGCCATACTTGTTTGAACGAAAATATAAAATTACGGACCATAAACCTTTAACGTGGATGATGAGTTTGAAGGATCCAAACTCAAAATTAGGTCGCCCCTTAAACTCGAAGAATATTACTATGACGTAGTTTATAAAAAGGGATCACAAAATTCAAACGCTGATGCATTAAGTAGGATTAAAATCCAACAGCCTGCGGGCCACTCCAAGATTGAGGTTAATGCAAATGAATAAAAACAAATACTCTGGCTACCAATGCCTCCTATGAAGGTACCTCTGGTTCCACGATGCACTGTGCTGAAGAGGACAACGAGGACGGTATAGTTATTTCAGAATTACCAATAAATGACTTCAATCTTCAAATCATCTTAAACAAAAACAATAAAACGCCCTTAACATATGAAGAAATTATTTTTCGCAATAAACAAAGACGTACATTCAACTAACAAATCTTCTCAGAGGAAAACCGCATAAAAATCTAAAACCGCAAAAAAAAAACCACCGCGCCTCAAATTAATTGAACGCTATTCTCACTGACGACGATACGTTCAAGTTAGTTCAAAGCGTATATTCTCAAAATTTCTCTCGCAGTAAACTCTTTGAACTAATACGCTGCGTGAAAAACCTTCAAAACATAACGGAGAACGACGAACAAGATAAAAATAAAGGATGATCATATAAAAAGTCATCGCGGTATAAACGAAACACTCACTTGAAACGCGAATATTATTTTCCATGTATGAAGAATAGAATCTCTCGAATAATCAACGATTACGAGGTATGCCAAACATCTAAGTATGATCGATCTCCTCCAAAATTGAAATACCAGATACCGGAAATACCCAATCAGCTACTAGACATCGTACACATAGACGTATATTCGACCAATAATAAAGAAATACTCACCGTCGAAGGTAAATTTTCGTAATTTTTAGCTGCTTATACATAAACTGCCAAAAATAGCTTTCTTTCATCAGATGTTTAAAACATTTCATAAGCCTGCACGGCATACGAAAAAAAATTAATTACCGGTCAAGGAATCGAATTCAGACTTGTGTAAACAATACAATATCTTCCACCACATTACTTTCTTTCAACAAACGTCAAGGGCACACTCCACCCTAATGGAAAGGTACCGAATAATATACAGCCAAGCTAAAGAAAAGGATCATGACGATATACTGAACGAGGCCATCATAAATTATAATGATTCTATTCACTCCGTTACCAAAAACACCACGTATGAATTATTCTATGGCAGAACATATGTATAAATTTGAAAGAAATTTACATCATACTAATATGCACGATTATCTAGAAAAGTTAAAGTCATTTAGAGATCAGCTTTACCCGACTGTAAAAGATAACATGGAAAAGCTAGTAACCAAAAACATAAATAAACTAAACCAGGACAGAAATGAACCAGATAAACTATACTCAAATTCAGTTATACATAGGAAAGAAAATCGTAGATATAAACTAACACCCAGGTTTAAGAGATTTAGATATATAACACTAATAACAAATAAAGATAGAAAACTACATAAATCCAAAATCAAAACGAAATGTAAATTTCAGGCTGAAGGCTATCACCATCGGATAGAAAATCGGAATCCAGGACTTGAGTAACAACCAGGGACTTCTACCACTCAAACTCGGGACAGGCAAACTCTGTATCAGTTAGTCTTTGACGAATAAACGTGCGATTGAAGTCAAAATCTAGAAAAGTTTTATTTTTTTCTCAAACATTCAAGTTCGGTATCTATAACTCGCACAAACACACCTTTACAATGTCCAAACCGTGCTCAAAAACAGATTGTTGCGTGCTGGTATCACTTTCGCTTCGGTAGTCAGGCGGAAAGCAACTTGGGCAGTCGTTATTCGCGGCCGACAACGATTCCCCGACTTTATCCAGCCGCTTTTTTGTGTACGATGTGACGTCCAAAATCAAATTCTTGAGGCGCCGACCTGTGCGTTTTTGCCTGCCTCAGCCGCAAAAGAAGTCGGACTACATATTGTCAGCTGCCAATAACACACTTGTATTCTTGATGCACTCCTTAAACCGGTTTTCTGGGCAAGAGGCAGAAGAATCAAGGGGAAATCTCTACAAAAAGTGATGCACTTGGAGAGAATTTTGCATCACTTTTGAAACTGATTGATCGAGCTGCAACTCACTAACACAACTATAAACATAGTGTTCAGGAGTCCGGATTTTTTCTGGAAATTAAATGCTACCATTCTATTTGTTACGTGCGATTGAGCGACACAAATTTGAAGCCGTAGAAGAAGTGAGTTTTGATCTATTGTACGTGTGGTAGCGTGGAAGTTAGTTTTTAATTAGTGTATGGAGTTAGTTTTTAATTAGTTTACGAAGTTAGTGTAGTGTTATTTCGTTGTTTTTACTAATGTTCGAAGAACATTAGTATTAAAATCGATTCGGCCAAAAATTCATATTTCTTTATATATATATATATATATGTACAAAAAATTTCAGTGAGATAATCTCGGGAACGCGCCATTCGATTGAGCTGAAACTTTCAGGATACATTGGTGTATATGCAGAATAGGTCCAGGTCTCTTTAAATGTCAGTTATTGTAAACCTTTTCGCGCCGGCGGGCATTTAAGTGATATTTTTAATATACCTATTATTTCGTGCACAAATGATTTTCGCAAAAATAAAGTTAATAAAATAAATTTCTAACGTGTTTTACATATGAATCGGATAATGCTTTGGAATATTTTAACCCTATGTGTGCGCTGGGTGCCTAAAAAGAGGACGGGAAAATTTGAAAATTTTTAAATTTCGATAACTTTTGACAGAGCTATTCAATCATTACCAAATTTTCAGGACATATTGATATTATTTAGTTGTAGATTAATGTGGCTTTTAATGAGCGTGCTGGCAACCCTGTAGCTAGGGCAGGCACTGAAAGTGAAAACCTCCAAATCATCGTCTCTCTTGAAAAAATGCAGTTTCTTCAAAAATAAGCCTTTCATATGTAAATCTTGTGCTTTGTTTACATAACCAAAAAAAAAAAAAAGATATGGTATAACGGGCACGCCTGGCAACCCTTGCCCAATTTACCTATATTTTTAGCATCAAAAACTTCTGTTCACGGAAACTCACGATCCGATGGGCAGAATTATTTGAAATTCACAGCATGTATTGACCTTAAATAGGACCAGGTCTGATAGAAGTGATTTTGAAATGCGGGCAATTCTGTGCCAGTGGTGCCATCTTGAAAAACCACTAAAAAAGATAACTGTTTTTAGCCCTATAAATTCTGATTGAATCGTTCGATTTTGACGAAACTTACACAATTGCTGGACCTTACTTTAAGCCACGTTTGGTAGAAATTTGGTCGAAAAATTCGATTGGAGCTGCCAGCTATGATAATTTTGGTGTCTTCATTTTGAAAAAAAAAATTTGGAAGTAAAAACATTCAAACCATCGAATATTCAAAAAAGTGTCCGTTTCTTACAATAAAGCCAATCTGTATATAAATCTTATGTTTTATCTACACGTTCAAAATAAAACTTTGGAAATTTCATGTCGGACAAGAACGGTAACCCTCTCCCAGTTAACCTATATTTTTAGCATCAAAAACTTCTGTTCACGGAAACTCACGAACCAATAATCAGATACAGCTAAAATTTACAGAATGCATTGGACTTAAGTAAGACCAGATTTGATAGAAGCGATTTTGAATTGTGGGCAACTCTGTGCCAGTGGTGCCATCTTGAAAAATTACAAAGAAAAAAAACTGCTTTTTGCCCTATGAAATGTGAATAAGTTACCAGATTTTCATGAAATTGACACAGAAGCTAAACCTAACTCTAATCTCTGTTTGGTGGAAATTTGGTTGAAAAATTTGATTGGTGCTACCTGCTATGGTAATTTTTGTGTCTTTGGTTTTGAAAATTCGCTCAGGAAAATAAAACTTTTTGTACTATAACTTCCAGTGCAGTCATGAAATCAATACGAATTTCATACAATTAATGAAACCTGTCATAAACATTATTCAGGCCAAATTTGGTTGAAAAGACACGATAGGGTTGCCAGCTATTGTTGGTTTTGTGTTTAATTGCAATATCTTTATTAAGCGGTTTTATCGTAGAATTTTCAAATGGTAATGATATTGTAGTGACAATAAACAGCAAATATTAAGCTTTCGATCATTTGAAAAAACTCGCTGCAGGTAACCCTAAATTTCTTTATACTCCTATAACTTCGAATGTAATTAAACAACGTGAAGCAGATTTGATATATTCTTGGATTTGATACTGGCGAAAGGTTGCCAGCACGAGTCGGTTGTGCTACTTTTGTATCAATAAATGCTTACAGTTAGTATACATACCGGAAACATTTACAATGAAAATAAATAACCGATGTTACAATTCGCAAAGTTCTGCAAATTTTTCGGATCGCAGCCCCAAACACCAACTTCAGTTACAGTGCTGCAGGCACTGAGCATTTTCTTCATTGATGTTATATGAGATGCTGCTTTCAAAATTATGTGAAATAAGCAACTGATAACGAATATAATTAACCCGTGTTTTGCTCTCATAAACGTTGAAATTCATGCCAGTGGTAATATCTGAAACCTTGCACCATATGAGTTATAATGCATTCTTAAGACGAAAGTAAAACGTGGCATTTGAAACAGTTTGGCCGTAATAAGCAGCACATGTGGTGGAATATGCACTCAAAACCTGCACGATTCTTCTACTGTTCTTCGAACATTAGTGTTTCTAGCGGTTCAGGTGCGCTAGAGTTTTTTTTTTCGAATAGTGTATAAATTTAAATTTTAATCGAAAAGTGGATCGTTGGAGTAAAGAACAAACGAAAATATTAATTGATTCGTTGCGTCAATGTGAGTGCTTGTATAATCCGAGGGACAAAGACTTCACAAATAAAGTTAAACGGAGTGCGAAATATAATGAAATAGTCAATAAATTAAAAGACTTTAAAATTGATGTTACTGTGAAATGTGTCAAGAATAAAATTAGGACTCTCCATAGCTAGATTTCAAAGGAGAGGGTTAAAATGGTGCGATCCAGAAGAAGAAGTGCAGGGACTACTGAACTGTATACGCCATCATTATGGTGCTATGATGAGCTATAATTTTTAATGAACTGCAATGATGGAGTTCCAAGCTCGTCAAATATAGAAGTTTTTGAGGTAAGAAAAAGTAATATTTTGGTACAAAAATCGAAAAAAAAGCCACTGGCGTGGAAAACGCAAATACGCTGGCTTATTTTAAAATCACGAAAATTTAATTGCATATAAGTACTATATACCTTTTATTTGTTTATTTTCCAGAAGGAAGAAATCGCAAACGAAGCAGTTGATAATGAGTCTGTTGTAGGTGTAAACTACAATGAAATGGAATATTTGTTGTTGGTTAATATTTATTCAAGTTTGTAAATGTTTTGGTGTCAATGATATCTTAATACACTTATTTTCGTTGTGCGAAAAATTTTTGTTTTTCAAATTGTTGCCGCTGATGCGTTCAGAATATCAAATCCAGATGGAGGAAACGTTCTATGACGTTAAATTGGAAATTTTGCAATTGGTAAACAGAGAAATCAAAGAAGAGAGAGCTTTGCTGCTGTCGGACAAAGCATGCTACGGTACGAGGAACATACCATGTTCGTCAAAAAAAGCAAATGAACATCGAAAAATGGCAAATAATTCCAAATTACAAGAATATAATTCAGAGCAAATGTGGAATTTCAGCGATAGTTCTCTGTCTTCAACGCCGGTCCACAATTGTCGTGTGAGCAGCGATACCGATATATTCTCGTCAACGTCGCTATCATCCACCAGCACGAATTTGCTAAACGCAGTTAAAAATTTGACGATGAGCGATACTGGTCTGCAAATTCTTGATGTAACTGTTGTGCAGGTTTTCATTCGGCGTTTTTCGGTTTAATTGTAGACGTGAAAAACCAAAATTTAGTGGCCTCTACAACGTCACTTTCTGCTCGCGGAAAAGCGGCATTTTCCGAGATTCGGAGCGCCGAAATCATGTGTACACACACATCATCATTTCACAATGTTTTGCCCCAATACCCAGGAATAACGCATTTCAGCGAGTCGTTGCGTGGTTTCAGTGCTCATTCTACCAGGTATAACATTGTTGCCACTCCGGACCACTTGTTTCTCAAAAGCCTCAGAGGCTTCCAGGGGACAAGCTGAGAATCGCTAATAAGGAATTTGAGGTTATGCTCCAACTAGGAATCGCTTGACCCTTTCAAAACCCTTGGGCATCACCACTCCACATGGTTTTCAAAAAGGGTGATGCGCGGAGACCGTGCGGAGATTAACGTGAGCTGAATGCAAGGACATAGGCGCTCGAATTCTACGAAATGACCGACTCATCATTAAAAAGCAAAATAATCTATAATTATCGGCTTTCAAGAGCTCGTAGAAGTGTGGAATGCTGCTTCGGAATGATGGCACAAAAATGGAGAATTTAGTTCAAAGCTATTGAAACGAACGTAGAAACGGCTAAATTAATTACTAAGGCAGTTTGTATTTTACATAACTTTGTGGTGACACATGAATCTCATCACCAAAACCGAATCGATCAAGAAATACATGGGCAACAGGGTAGTTTGTGGGTATCAACAACGCCCGCAGCACAGATTTACCTCCCAGGCCTTAAAAACGAGAGTGTTAGAGTTCATATTTTGCATCGCATTAATCGTCTCATACAAATCTTCTAGCATCTCAAATAATGTATCGTGTGAGGCGATTCATGCAAAGCTCAGCAAGGTTTCAGATTTCGTCTGGACATTTGTTACACGTTGGATGTTCGGATCTGCATGTATGTAGGTTAAATTGCACAAACACGTTGTGGAACGTTGGGCCTGTTTGCATGTATGTGCGACCATCCAACGTGATGTGATAATTTCATTTTTGTTTATGTCAGCAAATTTAGTTAGCTCGTTGCGGTTTGCTAATGCGCAATATAGCTATAAGTTACTTGGATTTTAATTGTCGTGCTCTGTAGCTCGTTCGTAGAAAAAACAAATAAAGGGCTAATTCTAAATCTCTTCGTGTATATTTTGTACTCTAGCGTATACAGAGAGAAATGTTTGTTACCTACTTCAATGGGTCCGGAGCAGTATCAAAGCAAAATACTTATGCCCTTCCTAAAAATGAATACTAATTACCATCTTTGTTTACTTCCTGTGCTATTTCTTCCTATAGCTTTTTTAGGATGAACACATTCTAATTATGTTTGTTTCCTGGGCTACAGAGTGGTTTCCTTTTCAAAACCACAGCAAATAAAATTTCTTCCATTCTAAAGTCACTATGCGATAAACAGAAATCAACGAACAGGTTCATTCGCATTGCAACTCGCTTGGTGACTAATCAGACACCAAGCTAGGCGCGTCACTCGTAGTAGGCTGCGATAATAAGCAGTACATTTGTTCCTTGGGATCAATCAATAAGCAAGTATCTTGGTTCTAAGCATAAGGCGAGGCTATTGATAGTGTGGGCTTTCGTCTAAGAACTTGCCATAAATTGACATCTGAGCCCGTTTCGCAGAATCGGTATCAACCTGAGTGCAGTTTACCTGTTAGTGGCAGATAGATTTCAAGTTAGTCGTTAAGTGTCCATCGACCGATTGAAAATAAATGAAATTTTTTAAAAAATTGTTTGTTGATTGAGATAGATTAATTGGCACCCGAATAGGGACCATCGCGGAAAATAGAAAGTTCGAAGGTTGCTTCGCGAGATTACACATCCGTTTTAGTTACCGAACGAGCTTGGAACTTCCGAAAGTCGGGTACCGGAACGTGGATACAGAAGAAGTATTAAAGGCGGTTTAATAAATCGCGGAGGATTGCCAGAATAACGCGGGAAAACAAGGCCCCTAAGTAACCTCCAGGGAAGGAAAACAGGAGCCGATAACATCGGCAGCCACTTCGCGATGATACAAGCATTAACTTTAGTGCAAGCGATAGTGTTAAGATACGAGTACAACTGTGTAGTGAAAGTTCCAGTGATGATCTGTCGATCGAGTGACATACGCGCACGCTTTGTTTATTTTGCGACCCAAAAGTAAAAATATTTTGTATGCTAATATTTCCTCTGTACGAGTCAAATATTATCCGTTTTCAATCAGGTAAGAGCTAAACTTCCATAAATTTAGTATATTTTTAGAATGTATAAAGGTTTTGAATATAAATCTAACAGTTTTTTTATAACCTCACTTTTATTTCAAATTTTTGGGTTGGGGTTAGCTGAGCAATAGTTGCTCAACTAACCCCACGATTTAGAACGAAAGTAATATATGTTTTTTATTTTATTTTAGGATGCGGACTTATAAAATAAAAACTTCAAGAGGTTTTTACACTACTCAAGACTTAAATGATGCTGCAAAAGCTGTCAATGATGAAGGAAAAAGTGTAAATGCCACTGCCAAAGAATTCGGTATCAAACTGATGACTTTGATAAAATTTTTGGAGAAATTAGGATCTGAAGATATAAATTCATTAATGGGTTATGCAAAACTGAAGCAAGTATTTTCTCCCACGGAAGAGAATTCTTTAAAAAAATACTTGTTGCAAATCGCATCAATCTTCTATGGATATTCCCCGAAAGACGTTCGTTGTCTTGCCTACGAGTGTGCTGTTAAATTCGATATTAAAATTCCACCCTCCTGGACTGCAAATAAAATGCCCGGAAAAGAATGGCTTAAGATGTTTTTAAAACGAAATCCGGAGCTATCTATTCGAAAGCCAGAAGCCACCAGCCTTGGTAGGGCAACATCACTTAATGCTCAGAATATCAAACTATTTTTTTTACAAATTAGTTGAAGTAATGGATAGACATGGATTGTGCTAGAGCCAAATAAAATTGAAGCTGCCAAGGGTAAGCGTAAGATCGGCACCATGACTTCTGGGGAGCGAGGGACTAACGTTACAGTAGTGAATGCTGTATCTGCTTATGGAAATACTGTACCACCTTTGTTTGTATTTCCCAGAAAAAAATTTAAAAGCTACTTTCTTAATGGTGGTCTCCCTGAATGTATAGGAGCAGCCAATGCCAGTGGATGGGCTACAGACGAAGAATTCTTTAAATTTATGCAACATTTTATAAAACATGTAAAACCGTCTAAGAAGCACCGTACCTTGTAATTATTAGATAATCACTCCTCTCATTTAAACGTGGAAACATTAAATTTGGCTAAAAGGAACGGGATTGTAATGTTGTCATTTCCACCTCATTGTAGTCACAAGCTGCAGCCATTGGATGTCTCAGTGTTTGGACCATTCAAAAAGTATAGCGCTGCTGCTCAAGATACATGGCTACGTAATAACCCAGGCAAGCCTCTGACTATTTATGATATACCAAAAATTGTCGCTGATTCATTGCCATTAGCTCAAACAAGTATGAATATTGTTAACGGTTTCCGAAAGACTGGCATCTTCTTATATAATGAGAACATTTTTAGTAAGGATGAGTTTTCACCATCATTTGTAGCCGACCGTCCAGATCCAGAAACGGTTGAGATGAAAAAGACCGTCCAGAGCAAGCTATAACGTCCAACACAGAACCTGATCCTACTCCATTTACCTCCGCCAGCCAAACTGAACCCAAAACTGGTACAAGCAACAAAGAAAATGAGCAGTTCGATCCAACGCATGCATTTTCTCTAGAAATTGTTCGACCATACCCAAAAGCTGGTTTTAGAAAAGCAGCCAAAGCTATCAGAAGAAAAAGGAAAGCTGCTATTCTAATAGATATCCCCGAAAAGAACGCATTGCAGGAGGAACAAAATAAAACCACTAAAAATTTAAAAGGTCAAATAAAAACATTGATAATAAAAGAAAGAAGAGTGTTTCTAAAAAAGTATTTCAGTCAAGTAAGGAATGCAACGATGATGATGATTCCTGCCTGGTTTGTTGCGAGACTTATTTTGAAAGTTTACTAGGGGAAACATGGATCCATTGCCAAGTTTGCAAGGAGTGGGTACATACAAATTGTGCGTCAGCTACTGGTCTTACTTTCGTTTATATTAATTGCAACAGCAATAACGATGATTAAGATTCCGAGATCTCATTAATATTTTCTTTTTTAATATAAGTTTGATTGATAATTATATAAATGTTGTAGTTTGATTTTAAGTAGAAAAACTGAGTTCTAATCCAAAAGTTAAGCTTAAAGTATTCAATTTTTTGTTTAATATTAAAAGATAATTACTTTTAGTTTCACTTTTATGTCACTAAAATACTATTAATAAAAAGTTGATAGTAAAATAGAAATTTTGTTTCATGTCTAGTAAACATTGAACCCATGGTTTGGTTGGAATTTCTAACTGCTCAACTTACCCCCAACCCTTGCTCAACTGACCTCACCTATAGGGTACGTTGAGCATATGTGATTTTATTCACTTAAACAACTATAGTCCTTAAATGCGATTTCTTACACATAAATAACTCTGGACACTTTTGGAAAGGGATAAATTATTTACCCATCAGTATGTATAACAAGCCAATAAGACTTATCGTTGAGGAGCTATGACCGCTCAAGTAAAAAAATGCTCAACTAGCCCCGCCCTACCATACTGCTCAAGGTACCAGGATACTGGATAATCTACTGGGAAAAAATACTGGATATTGGAAAAAGGATACCAGGATAATCTGGAGGAGGTCATTACTAGGCTATTGCGTAGGGAATGTCCTCGCATATTAACTTTTATCCTGAATCTAAACGCTGATTTAGATGCCAAAATGGATCAGGGAATCAATGTAGACCAATTGTGAGATCTCGTTGTTATGGACAGAATACCCGACGTCATGAGGAGTTTGCAGGAATTCTCAGGAAATCCTGGAGAATTCAGTTCGTGGCTGAAAAGTGTTGAGTGGATATTAGACATCTATGCTCACTTTAAGGATACGCCAAAGTACTGTGGTATGCTGAACGTTATACGAAACAAAATAATTGGCCAGACAGATAAAGTGCTTGAGTCGTACAGCACACCACTCAATTGGGATACACAGAACTCTGGTTGCAAGAGGGACATTAGCACCCTCGAGTACCAAATAACTTGCCTAGTCCAAGCAAATGTGACAATACAACACGTCTATTAGACAGTCTACAACTATCTGTCGCTAATACTAAATAAGATCGCAGTTATGAAATCAAGTCCTCACGCCACAGAGGTGCGGACAGTATTCACCACATAGTGATAGTACTCACCACAAAGTGAAATATTTACTTCACGTTTGCATAAATTCATTTATCTGTACTGTCCTTTAAAATAAATTTGCTTTTTGGTTACCTGCACCAGCTTTGGACTGACTGTAATTTATTCACTATATTCTAGTGAACTAATATCAACTTGACTTTTGTTCTTCCCAGATTGAGTGGGAATTTGCATCCAGAATAATATTTTGTGAATGAATGCTAAGCATTCATCACAATATTATCGAACGTCGAAAATTACCATACAGTACGACATGGATCGAAGAAATTGATCGTTCCAGCGTTAGCCTCCCACAACTAAACACAGCCGGGACGCAGGAGACAAGCATAGATGGTGAAAATGTGCGCGAACTATTAAAACGAAAATTCTTTGCATCCGACGATACTGTTCTGCTCAGTTGAATTGTGTGTTTGATAAATTTCTGTCGCTTTACGCCTTATTACAAATTAGTTTTAGAAACACTTTGGTTTCATTAGTATTAAATAATCAATTTTAAGTTCCATATTAATTTAAAATTTCCAAAATAAAATGAACATTAAACTTCATGTGTTTTCACACCTTCAAATGTTATTATTACTTAATTCGAATAAAAAACTGTTTTCACAAACCAAACTCACAAACTGAATGTTTTCGCAACGACTGAGTTTACCCTGCGCTTGACCGTAATGAACAAATCCGTAAATAAATTATCTAAATGAAAAGTTTGTTTGTGGTAAAACGTGGATATTTTTTCGACCCAAAACGTTCATATATTCAAAACTGATTATCTTCTACCCTTTTGCACTAATTAACGGTGAATACTGAATTGGCATTATTGAATACCAACACATGTACCTGAATTAAATTTTATGGCCCTACCCCTCATAAAAGATGAGGAAAAAACCCAAAATAATTTAAAAGGCTAAAAAAAAGCTTTCTATTTCTTTATTAAATGTCCATTTATGTAAAAAGGATAGTATTTTCACAAAACACTTTTTCATTGCTTACCTAAATTAATTTTAACTAGCATACGGGTCGCAAAACAAATCATCGACCAGTGCTATTGGTTATTCTGTTATTTGTCACCGGTATAGCCGAACAACGCGATACAATATCGATTACCCTGGTGGGAACACCGGGGCGGCGGTTTTCAGGCGGCCTTTGCTCGCGAGAAGGGGGTGGGTGGGCGCCACTCGCTTCGAAAACTGAAAACGCGCCTTCTGTCTGTTACCCTGAAGCGAGAAGTGGGTCACAGATCACCAGATGTTAACATCGAAATTAACACATCAACGATACCGAATTTACACTATCTATGTTTATTCACGTTATCTCACCACAATTCAATTAGAAAATTCGGAGCGTTACCATTCATGGTAATCCAACTTACGCTCTACTATATTCGTTCCCAAAACACACAATTTCGAATTCAAAATAAAATACTTAACACTTCGAATTAATCAACTATCTAAATAACGAACTTACAAACTATCTGACCTTGTTACTTCTGCAAATCGCCGGAATCGAAATTCTCCCACGCTGGGGCCCTTTAGTCGCCGATTCCCGTCTCCGATCGATATCTCGAGCTCGAGTATAGAATCTCCTTCCTTCGTAACTTCTGTTCTCGCTAATGTCGAATCTTGCGCGCGATATATCTTCCAACTCCCGGTTTATCGTAGATTTCGATAATCCGACTCCCGATGTTTCGATAATTCCCCTATAGCTCCGTCTCGGCACCAGTATGATTCGAAAGAGAAAACCAAAAAGGAGAATGTTACAAATTTTCGTCGATCGCCACAGCTTTTGGGACTTCCGTCCACTTACCCGGTCCAATATCAAAGAGACCGATTTTTCGCTTCCCGGTGCCCAGGAAGATTTTTGGCGGCAGCGGGATTTTCAAACCCGTTGATCGAACTCAACAGAGTTCATTCTCCTCTAACCGGGTGTTGAATTTACATTTCACCACAAGATCCACTTTTGGGAAATTGGATCTCACCCCGCATTCCGACTGTCATCTGACATCTCGTGACAGTTCTAGCTGACACCCGCCGCCTGACTTCTCGAAAATGGAAACAATGTGAGTAATTAGTATGTTTTCGTTAAGAATTATTGATATTCGATCATTCTCGTTCGACATTTATATCCGCTGGTCGTTCCATTGTGCCGGAATCATTTAAGCGAAATTCGCGCATATATTGGAAGTTCGTGCCCTACGTATTTACCCTTTGCGTGTTGAATGAGAAAGCATCGTCGTCTTTGCCGCGTTCCGCTGGCCTTCTTTCCCGCGTTCCGCTGGCCTTCTTTCCCGCGTTCCGCTGGCCTTCTTTCCCGCGTTCCGCTGGCCTTCTTTTCCGAGTTATGCTGAGTTCCCCCTTATGGTGACCGTGTGTTTATCTGTTTGTGAATCCGTTGAACCTGGTGCCCATGCAGTAAGCGAAATTTGATAATCTTCGCTACCGCCGTCAGGTCTGCTCGTCAATCGCATGTATCGTCTTTATCTGGGGCGGCCGTCACAGGTCAGTGGAAATTGGGTCAACTGTTGGCCCAGGTCCGGGTTCGCTGCTCTGTCGGGTATATGCATTCTGGTGTCAGTCATGATTTATATCGAGATAATTAGTTCGTGTGTTTAGTCGGCGGGCTATTGTTATTTACCATACTGCATGTCCGATGATTGTGTTGTCGTTTCGTTGGCGTCGCCACATCAATGCGATGTTCGTTCGAGTCATGTGATTGTTGACTTATTTTCTACTGTATCTAATCTAATCCTAAAACTAACATAACGTAGTTTTAGATGATTCGTGCATCGTTGATATTACCTTATTCACCAACGACCGCGACATATTTTGTATTTTTACTGTATTTGCAGACACGGTCCGACTCTCCATCATTAGTAATTGCCAGACGATCGCACATTTTATGAAACGTAGCAAAGATGCCCTGCTAACAGTATAAGTAAAATTTGTTCGCACCTGGTTTTAAAACATGTGGGATTGTCTGGAAACTTTATAAGTCCCCGTGCGTTCTGTTTCCGAAAAAAACCATTTAGTCCTTAAGGCTAGTTAATTCCAATAAAATTTTTCCATTCAGTACGCATACAATATACATTTAGTTTTGCCCATTTTCAAATTGTTTTGAACTATAATATGCAACTCAAAAGGTCAGTTCGCGTACCTTAATCAATTCAAATATATGCAAATACATTCTCAGTAAATTGATTGACAAGCGAAATGGCGCCACAAAAATAAGCCGCCTGCAAAAATATGTTGCTACTCCAATACGCGAACATACCTATAGTATCAACTATATTATTCTTATTGTACATTCCATTTTATTTTCCTTACAATCTCAAAAAAAAAACATACAAAATGCATATGTGCTCCATTCATAAATTTTTGGTATTCAAAATTGCATTCACTTCAACAAATGGTGAAGTATGCCGCATTGTAAAGTCACATACATCAACGTGAACTCGGCTTCGAATTTGCCAATCCTCAATCGCTCAATCCGCGTCTTTTGACGCCCAAGTCGATCTAATCCTGTAAAATTTCGTGATCGGATCGACTTAACTCAAATCAATCCACTGCGCGTGTATACAACGTGGTTTGACTAATCCTAAGCCGGTTTGAAACCACATTATAAACGAGGCTAATGTGAGAGAGTTACTTCACCTTTGCATACATTCATTGACCTGTACTGTCCTTTAAAATAAAACTGCTTTCTCGTTACCTCCAATAGCTGTGAACTGACCGTAAGCTATTAACTATATTCTAGTGAGCCAATATCAACATGACTTTTGTTCGCAGATTGACTGGAAATTCGCACCCCGAATAATATTTTATGAATGGATGCTTAGTATTCACCACAAAGTGAAATATTTACTTCACGCTTGCATAAGTTCCTTTATCTTTGTTGCCCTTTAAAAGGAATCTGCTTTCTGGTTACCTGCACCAGCTTTAGACTGACCTAAGTTATTTACTGTATTCTAGTAAACCATTATCAACTTGATTTTTGTTCTTCACCGATTAATTGCACCAGCTTTGGACTGACCGTAAGTTATTAACTATATTCTAGTGAACCAATATCAACTTGACTTTTGTTCGCCACAAATTGACTGGGAATCCGCATCCAGAATAATATTTTGTGAATGGATGTTAAGTATTAACCACAAAGTGAAATAGTTACTTCACGTTTTATAAATTCATTTATCTGTATTGCGCTTTAAAAGGAATCTGCTTTCTGGTCACCTGCATAAGCTTTGGACTGACCGTAAGTTATTAACTATATTCTAGTGAACCAATATCATCTTGACTTTTGTTCTTCGCAGATTTATTGGGAATTCGCATCCAGAATAATATTTTTTGAATGGATGCTTGGTATTGTAAGATAACAAACGAGACCATCTGCGCAACGGCTGAGGCAATAAACGGTCGGGCAGATAAAACGACCGTACAAAGGCCAACATCTGTTGCGCAGAGTGGAAAAATAGAAACAACGAAAGGGACTATGCAGATCGCATGGAACCACTTAAATTTTAAGACAGGCAGTATCTTCTCATACCTTAATTGTTCTTTCTATTGCAGGGATGAGGATATGCCGGTCGAATGGAAGAGGCAGAACCTGCTGCGAGTTAGTCGAATAAGTGCGATAAAGGAATAAGGACCATGTTCTTGTATTCAATGAATATTTAAATAAAGTTAATATGATTTTCGATTTACGTGCGTCTTATAGTTCAGAAGTGAGATTTTAACCCAGTGTTGATAGGAGACAATCGTGCGTGCCGAGTGCATTAAGGATAATAGTTTATGGATGTGTGTGAAAAGTGCATTAAACAAATAAATTCTGGTGATAGTAATTGAATACGCCAAGCTAGTGATGGGTCGTGACAAAAGAAGGCCTTCTAGGGCAAGTGTTTCTTGCGGAAGTGATCACAGCGAGTACAGCAGATCGAGAAGAGAACGAAACTCTCGAGAACGCCGCTCAGAAAGAAGTGAGTCAAGTTATAGGAATGAACGTCATTCCAGTCGGCAATCTACCAGAACAAACGGAGAAGAAGTCGACACGCGACTTAGCCGTTTGGAATGTCTACTTGAGACTTTTATTCGTGGAGGTCCAAGAAAACAAGCACAGTGCGCAGTAGGAAGTGACTGCATACCCGAGTTCGAGCCAGGAAAACCTAATCTAAGTGCAAGCAAATGGCTGGACAAAATAGATCAGTTGGCAATGGTAAATGGGTGGGACAAAAGCACTACGATTTACCACATTCAAAATAGGCTGACAGGGATGGCTAAAGAATGGTATTCCAACTTAAGCTCGTACCAAAGATCTTGGAATGAATGGAAAGAGCTCATCAAAAGCTTTTTTGCGGAGCATCACGACTATGCTACGTCGCTAAGAAAATTGGTGAACCGCAGAAAGGACCAGAAGGAGACAATGACGGAGTACTATTTTGCAAAAATTAGTTTGTTGCAAACGTGCAAAATAACAGGCAAAGATGCCGTTTCCTGCCTGATCGATGGGTTGCACGATTCTGCGATTCGTACGGGGGCAAGAGCTGGCCGATACAAGTCACCAGAAGAATTCTTATCAAGTGTTGACCAGACTGCAAAGTTGCGTTATTCCGCCGGACAGTATCGGGTATATAGAAGTCGACGGTTGTGTTGAAGGTGATGTCTGTGTCGAAATGAAATTTCATCAAGTACCAAATTCGGAACATTGGATCGGAAATTGTGTCACACGGAGCAAGGGTAGTATTGTTCCAGTCGTCAGTGTTTCAAAGCAATCTTGCATTTCGGTAAGTACACTGACAACATATGTAAATGTATTTGAACCATTCACTCAACAAGATAGTGAGAATCAAGTAGATCAGAATATAAGCACGCCTATTAGAAACCAGTTGCTAGAATTGCTCAATCAGTACTGGAGCTGTTTTGCACAACATTTTTATGAACTCGGTAAAACAGCAGCTTACGAAATGAAGATAAAGTTAAAGGATGAAAAGCTGGTGGCCTACAAAGCTTATAGAATGGCTTATTCTGAACGCGAAATCGTCAAAGAGATAGTAGACAAATTGTTGGAAAACAATATAATCACCGTCCAGTAGTCCCATTATTCTAGTCAAAAAGAATACTGGTGAATTCAGAATGTGTGTAGATTATAGAAAATTGAATGCTAATGCAATCAAGGACCACTACCCTTTGCCGAGGATCGATGATCAAATTGAACAGTTGAAAGGGTGCTGCGTATTCAGTACACTAGATCTTGCCAGTCGATACCATCAGATCCCTATCAGTGAAGAATCAATTGAAAAAACGGCATTCATAGCTCCTGATGGTCACTATGAGTACCTCCGAATGCCGTTTGGCTTAGCAAATGCTCCATCAGTTTTCCAAAGAACCATTAATGCGGCATTAGGCTCACTGAGACATAATACGGTATTTGCGTATATGGATGATTTGCTGATACCTACCGAGAGTATTGAAAAAGGTTTCCAAGCATTAGAAAAAACTTTAAAGCACTTAAAGGAATCTAATTTAACCCTAAGACTAGATAAATGCTGGTTTTTCAAAACGCTAATTGATTTTCTGGGATATCAAATAAGCCGTGAGGGTATACGATGAAAATTGAAGCTGTTAAAGCTTTTCCTGAACCAATTAGTGTACACCACTTACGCCAATTCCTGGGGTTGGCCAGCTACTTTAGGAGATTTGTCCGTAATTTCGCTACATTTGCGCTGCCACTTACAAGACTTTTGAAGAAAGATTAAATATTTGTCTGGGGTGAAAAGCAGAAAGAAGCGTTCAATGTTATAAAACAAAAGTTGTCAGAGTTCCCTTTACTAGCATTATATAATGACGAGGCCCGCACCGAGCTACATACGGACGCGTCTAAGATGGGAATAGCGGGGATATTGCTACAGGAGCAATCGAGTGGTAGCCTGCAACCTGTATGTTATTACAGTAGAATGACCACTGTACAAGAGCAAAAGTACCATTCGTATGAGCTCGAAACATTGGCAATTGTTTCTTCTCTTAAACATTATAGAACGTACTTAAATGGAATAGAGTTCAAAATAGTAACCGATTGTAATGTTATTCGGACAGCGTTCCCCAAACGCGATATCGTACCGGGAATCGGGAGATGGTGGCTTACAGTACAAGACTATGATTTTACTGTAGAGTATCGTGCAGGCACCAAAATGGCGCATGTTGACGCTCTTAGCCGGAACCCGGTGTTAGAAGCCAATGATGACCATGCCCTAGTCGTTGACATAATGACTGAGGATTGGATATTAACAGCTCAGCTGAGCGATGAAAACTGCAGAAGATTATTAGACGTGCTATCAAACCTATCCAAGACTGAAAGCGACAAAAACATCTATCGGGAGTATTCTTTAAAAAATAATAGGCTGTACAAAAATACGGATAGAGGGAAAAGGTGGGTTGTACCCAAGACATTAAGGAAGGAAATCGTTATGCGCCACCACGACAATATGGGACATTTTTCAACGGAGAAAACTATCGCACACATTTCAGAAAAGTATTGGTTCGCATCTATGCGTAAATATGTAAAGGACTATATTAGCCGCTGCCTTGCATGCGCTTATAACAAAATCCCTGCGGGAAAGTCCCCCGGATGTCTCTACCCAATTGAAAAAACAGACTGCCCAATGCATACGTTGCATACTGATCACCTTCGGCCTTTCGTGAAAAGTTCAGAAGGGAACACGTATCTAATGGTCGTAATAGACGGATTTACGAAATTTGTCTTCATTAAAGCTGTACCAAACACCAAAGTTGGACCAGTCATTAAAATGTTTGATGAAATTCTGAATACGTTTGGAGTTCCGGTCCGTGTTGTTAGTGATAGAGGGAGTTGCTTTACAAGTAAAAAGTTTACAGAGTATTGCCGAACGTTAGGCATAAAACTTATATTGAATGCCACTTCAACTCCTAGAGCAAATGGTCAAGCAGAACGCTGCAACCGAACAATTCTAAGTTCCCTATCCGCATCTCACGAAGATGAAATGAAATCGGATCGTAGTGTTCGCTCCATACGATGGGGTTTAAATATTACACCTAATAAATCTACTGGAAAGAGCCCTTACGAAATGTTGTTAGGCTACATTCCACGTAGTCCGAACGACTCTTACTTGGAAACGAAGTATGTGAAAACGTTCACAGAAATGTCACTGGAATAAGAGCAGAAGCTTCTCGTAATATTGAAAAACAGCAAACGTTGCAGAAAAAATACTACGACAAGAAGAGACAGCAGTGTCCAACTTACGAAGTGGGGCAATATGTAGTTATTCGTAGACCAAAGAGGTCTAATGATGGGACTAGCCGAAAGCTTTTGCCGCAGTATAATGGACCATACGTCATAACAAAAGTGTTAGACTATGATCGATTGGTGGTAGAAGACATACCCGGATCTGTGCGGTCACAAAAAAGGTATAGCGGTATCGTTGCCGTGGACAGGATGAAGCCATATAAAATGATGGCTGACACTGAGGAAGATGACGGCTTTGAAATTCCCGCAAGAAAAATGCTAAAAGCGGATGATTCAAACGATGACTGATCGTGCTTCGAGGACGCAGCAATGTGCAGCGTGGCCGAGCTGTAAGATAACAAACGAGACCATCTGCGCAACGGCTGAGGCAATAAACGGTCGGGCAGATAAAACGACCGTACAAAGGCCAACATCTGTTGCGCAGAGTGGAAAAATAGAAACAACGAAAGGGACTATGCAGATCGCATGGAACCACTTAAATTTTAAGACAGGCAGTATCTTCTCATACCTTAATTGTTCTTTCTATTGCAGGGATGAGGATATGCCGGTCGAATGGAAGAGGCAGAACCTGCTGCGAGTTAGTCGAATAAGTGCGATAAAGGAATAAGGACCATGTTCTTGTATTCAATGAATATTTAAATAAAGTTTATATGATTTTCGATTTACGTGCGTCTTATAGTATTCACCACAAAGTGAAATAGTTACTTCACGTTTGCAGAAATTCATTTATCTTTACTGTCTTTTAAAAGGAATCTGCTTTCTGGTTATCTGCACCAGTTTTGGACTGACCTAAGTTATTTACTATATTCTAGTAAACCATTATCAACTTGATTTTTGTTCTTCGCCGATTAACTGCACCAGCTTTGGACTGACCGTAAGCTATTAACTATATTCTAGTAAACCAATATCAGCTTAACTTTTGTTCGCCGCAAGTTGACTGGGAATTTGCATCCAGAATAATATTTTGTGAATGGATGTTAAGTATTAACCACAAAGTGAAATAGTTCATAAATTCATTCACATACATAAATTCAAGAATAAGCAATTAACAGGGTAAAAAGCGATCTTATCTTGTTTAACAGTGGGCAAAAAGTAGGCAACGAGCTCATTTCTGAAGATTAGGGATGGAAGCTCCGGGATACTATTAAATGGAAAAAAAGGGGGGGGAGGATAACTTTTCGGAGCACACTTTTCCATCTACCCTGGAGTGTGGTAGATACGTTTGTTTACATATTTTTTTTCATGCGCCTTGTTGAGAATTCGACTAGAACAGGCCTGGTGATCGGTGTAAGCTGTTATGCCGCTACTGTTCCTCCGGTCGATGACGGTATTAGCGCATAAACAATTGGTAGTTTCGCGTTCTTTGCCGGTCGATGGCTTGGCCGTGCTGTTCTTATTTTTATCGACTTTTTTGAAAGGCGTAGAGCTATTTTTCGTGCTCTTTGATGTACCTGTTTTCTTTTCTTGTTTTAGCTGTGTTTAGTATAATTTGTTGAACCTCACTAGTGGATAGTAAATCGCGAATTTTTTCGAAATTCTTTTTGATCTAAATTACCTTTGGACGATGACCCCGAATCTTTATCGAGTAATGCCGTTAAACGTTGTTTCAGTACGGCATCGTTATTCCGACTAGATGTGCTTGCCGCAGATTTCTTGGCAGTTGTTGATGATTTCGACGTAGTTGCTTTTTTGGTTGTGCTTCTGGACGTGGTTTTTGTACCACCGCCCGATTTCAGAACAACCATATTAGTTCAATTTGATCCTAATTATTCCAATTCTGAGCGCTCTGAGCTTGTCCGACAAACCTTCTACCTTTCTACTTTCTTTCTGGAAACAGAAATCACATTTAATTTCAGTTAAATTTGGTTTTTTGCATTACTTACCATTTTGAGAATTCGCAGTCTGACAGCGCAGATACCAGCGACGTAAACAACGGCGCTGACAGCTGGATCTCCAAACATTGCGCGAAAACTCCGCGAACCTGGTGTCAAATTTCTGAACCGTCTGTTTTGGTGATGCCCTATTGGTTTAAAAATCACTTGGAAATGAAATTGGAAGTAAACCGCTCTAGCGGTACCGTGAAAAAATTTTTCTCGGAAGAACAAAGAAAAGGGGAGTTGAAGATGAACTGTTGAAGGAGAAAGTTGAAAATTTTTTGGCGGTTTTTGGGAAAAATTTGAATAAAGTCACAGTGTATGAATTATTAAAGTAGTTAAAGTGAGAAATTAACTAAATAAATAAACTGTTGAAGGAGAAAGGTGAAAATTTTCGGCGGTTAGGAAGAAATTTGAATAAATGCAAAGTGAAAAAGTTAAACACCTGAAGGAGTGAAAAGAAGAGTTAGTTGGCAGAAACATCTTAATTCACTGAGTAACGACTGGAGAAAAACTCAATATATACGTGACGGCAAATTTGGGCAGATTTGGCAGGCTAACTGCGTGGTTTCAGCGTTCTTCGCCTGAAGTAAAAAAAAAAAACCCTCGGATCAGATAAGTAGCTTTTGTTCCTCTATTGTTTGAAAGGCATGCATGAACAGTGTGGGGTCGAAGATGCGACAAAATATGAAAACTGCACATCTTGGGATTCTTGTCTTAATTTAAAGACATAGCTTGAATGCACGCATAAGACACCAAGGAGATAAAACTATTTTTGCACGTCGACGAGCTGGGAGTTAACAGAATTTCGTTTGAAGTTAAACAATTAAGTAAAAATCATATATGAAATTATTTGTTTCAAACATTCATTGTTAAATTGAGTATTATTTATCTTTTCTTGTTTCAATTCCGTGGGTGGGAATTTGTAATTTTTTTTATACTATTCTATCATAATTATATTGGTCATACCAAACATTGATTTATGCACATATATATATTGGTTTGCATAGCATATTACATAACTAACAATTTTCAGAAATATTGTATGATCGGTGTAAACCGATCCCGGCCGGGGTTGAGTACAAAAAAGAAAACCCCCCATCCAATTTATTCAGGCATTTTAGTTTTTATTTGGAACTGTTTGGATTGTATTTATTTTATCTGATTTTCATTTGAGTTGAGTGATTAGCATGAAGTTTTGAATTTAATTTACTGTATTGGATTTAGTTGATTTGATCATTTTTTTTTTATTATTTTAGTTTCTTTTTGCTTGTATTTTGATTTTTAGAGTTATTTTAGTAGTTATAATGCATGAAGAATAAATAGTTAAGTAATGTTTTCTACGGACTTCTTTGTTTTCCCTCCTTTTTCTGTTTGTGATTGATGAATGTTGTACTGTCAGCGTGCCATAGCACGAAGAAATCTTCCGCCCGCAAACCCACGCCAGGCTGAGCTAGTCGGCAGGGGAAAGGCACGCCGGGCAAGAACAGGAAGATTTCTTAATAATAATATGCTGCACTGACGACTGCTCGACAAAGTTTAGTCGGTTGCAACAAATGGCGCCCAAACATTTGGCTTTCTTTTATAGGTTTTATTTTGGCAGATATGCTTTCGGCTGGGGTGGCAAATGTTTAATAGGAGCATCTTGTTGCCTCAGCCATTTTTTTTTTTTTTCTCTTTCTTCTTTGGCTATGGGGGCAGTCATATACCTGACTCTTTCTATTTGCTATCATCATCTCGCCGAGCGGTCGTCAATGCAGCATTGGCGCCCATCTCGTGCTATTGTATTTGTTCTATGTGTTTAACAGAGCTCGTCTCTTTAAGTGCTAACCAGACTCTTGTAGTTGTAGGATTACCTCCAGATTAATTAATTAGAACGGGGCAATATCTTTTGTTATCTGAATCAATCTTGTGGAAAGATTAATCTGAGTTTGCCGCATCTGGAGGAAGCTGTCCATTGAGATGACTCATGAGCTAGTTTTGATTCTTGTCCATCTGCAAGATGTTATTCAGTCAATTGAATTATATTGAGCAGGATCAAGGCAAATGTTTATTGGGACATTTTCAAGACAACTACAAGAGATCTGTATTCTCCTGAGTTCCCAGTCCCATTTCATCATTTAATGTCAAATTTTATACCTTTTCCCTTCCTGTCTTAAATTCCTGTCACAAAGAAGATCCGTAGGAATCATTATTTTTTTTATGAATTGAATTGAAATTAATATTCATTAGATACGAAGTAGTTTTATTCCGTCGTTACATCACGAGTGTATTCAACTATTTCATACTACACAGAATTATTGGCATATGTGAGAAGAATCCTAAGATTTCGGTATTGAGAATCTTATTGGTTTGTTGGTAATATTTATCTGCAAAAATATACTTAATTGTAAGTAATTCGGTTTGAATTGAAAGAAAAATATATCATACCTGAACAATGCGTCGCCGAACAAATAGTTGGGATCCGAGCTACACTCCGTTCCAGCATCAGTTAGAACGCCTGAGTCTGTCGCCTTCAGCTGCTCAAGCCACCAGAGTTTCCGAGTCAATGAGAGTAACTGCCACTGAACCATCGCGGAGACGGGTTACTCACGGAGAAAATTCATTTATTCACCAGGAGCGAGCACCTCACCCAAATACGTCAGCTGATAACGAACCACCACGAGTAACTTTCAGAGATCAGTTGGATTCAGGTGAGCGGTCATCGGTAAGGCTGCCCATTTCGAAATGGAATCTATTATTTGATGGCTCAACTTCTGGGTTGACGGCCAGACAGTTTATGTTCAGGGTGCTGTCCTTGGCAGAGGATTATCGCGTTTCTTATACCACACTTGCCACAGACTTTCATTTACTTTTAAAGGGGCAAGCTGCCGACTGGTATTGGCGTTTCCGCGAGATGAATTATCCACTGGTGTGGAATAGATTACGTACAGAATTTTTGGAAAGATTTAGCTCATTTAGGTCCGATGTAGATGTGCGAAGAATGCTAGATGGGCGACTGCAGAAACCCGGCGAGCGCTTTCAGGAGTTCTTTGACGCACTCGAGAATATTTCTTTACAATTAAATACCCCTCTATCAGATGTAGATTTTCAATGTGTGGTATTTAGAAATATGGCTCCTGCTCTTAGAGCACATTTAGCTGGACTGGACTTCACTTCAACTCGAGAGTTAGTCAGACGTTGTTGCCTGGTGGAATCCGAATGGAGACTTTTGAGAATGAACTCAGACCGAGACATCAATCGTCGGCCCCGTCAAGTGCAAGAGGTGCATTTTGACTCGGATTACCTTAACAATAGTCAGTTGTTTGAACCCATTTTGCGCGCTCGTCATCCATTATGGGATCAGGGTTATGCTTCATCTGATGATGGTGTACAACACAATGTGCAGGTGATTCAATCGGGTCTTAAAGGTGTCTCTTTTAATGCTCCCGATTTAAGACCGTCTAATTATAATGCAAGGTTTGCACAAGAAAACCAATCCAGACCTGATGGTGAAAGTTATTCGCACGTAGTTTCAAATCCACCAGCCCCTCATTACTGTTCTGAATTTGTAAATTCCACACCCTCAAATGTGTTGACAAAACGGGAAGTGCACGCCGTACAAACAAATTCCAGCACTTTCCTAAATAAAGGTCGTGAAGTAGAAGGAAAAGGAGAATACCGAGTGTGTTGGAATTGTCGTGACCTGGGGCATGGTTTTATGGACTGTCCCGCTCCTATTCAGCGAATATTCTGTTTCGGATGTGGTAAGGAAGGAGTACTCAAACCTAAATGCCCTAGATGCCAAGCGGAAAACTCCAACAGGAATGCGCTTTCACCGGGGAGGATGCGTATTCCGCTGGCTATTCACCCATCCAGACCCCAAAAGACCGACGTTGCCACCAATGTCGACCCCGAATTGCAACGCCGTCAATAAATACACCCCAAAATTCATGTCCTTCTGTTACGTCTACCAACTCAAAACATGATGCTCCTAAACAGTCATCAAGGCGTTTTAATCGCGCCTGGAGATATTTCACCCTTCGGCGATTTTTGCGGAAAGCTTGTCTGGACTCTATTGTATCCATCCATGGAGATAACCGACCATTTGCCACCATTTCCATCAAAGGTCGGCAGTTGACTGGCTTGCTTGACAGTGGAGCAAGTGTAAGCATCCTGGGAGCGGGAGCATTGAAGCTGGTTGAGGAGTTGGGCTTGAATATACATTCAATGCCTACTGAAGTTCATACCGCTTCTGGTCAAAAGGCGCCTGTTTTCGGGTATGTAAGCACATTGGTGCAATTCAATGAAAAGACGAGGCTAATACGCTTCCTAATATGCCCCAGTTTAACCAATTCAGTTTATCTGGGCATAGATTTCTGGGATGCCTTCAAAATTGCACCGCATTGTTCCGCTGTTGAGTTAGTTCCACAGGACTCTGGTTTTCATCAGTTGTCTCCGAGGGATAAGCAACGGCTCGATGAAATCGTGCGTCAATTTCCGTCGTTTAACCAGTTAGGATTGGGCAAAACCAATTTGTTGTCACACGTGATAGACACAGGTGATGCTCAACCAATTAAGCAACGTCACTATGCAGTGTCACCAGTGGTGCAGAAATTGATGTACGACGAATTGGACCGGATGCTGTCTTTGGGGGTAATTGAGGAGAGTAGGAGTTCCTGGAGCTCTCCAGTCACTATTGTAAGAAAACCCGGTAAGGTGCGATTATGTTTGGACGCTCGACGATTGAACGAGGTGACTGTCAAAGATGCGTACCCTTTGCCGTTGATCGAGGGTCTGTTAGCACGTCTGCAGTCCACACGCTTTATAACCAGTTTGGACCTGAAAGATGCCTTTTGGCAGATTCCTTTGGATGCAAAATCACGGGAAAAGACAGCGTTTACAGTACCTGGACACCCTTTGTATCACTTCACTGTCATGCCTTTTGGATTGTGCAATGCTCCACAGACTATGTGTCGATTGATGCATAAGGTCATCCCTCACGAGTTGCATGACCAGGTATTCGTTTATTTGGACGATTTGCTGATAACAAGTCCAACATTTGATGACCATCTCAAATTGCTGTCTATTGTGGCCAATTTATTACAGCAGGCGAATTTGACCATCAATGTTGAGAAGAGCAAATTCGTCCAAAAAGAAATTCGATACCTAGGTTATGTGATAAGTGATGGTGTCCTAAAGACGGATCCTGAAAAGGTGTCCGGCATCATAGCATATCCACGACCCAAAACGGTAAAGGACGTGAGGAGATTCATGGGGATGGCTGGGTGGTATAGACGTTTCATTCCAGATTTTGCATCTATCACATCACCTATGACGGATCTGCTGAAGGGTAAAAGAAGGTTCGTATGGACTGAGGCTGCTAATAAGGCTTTCGATCGGACGAAGGAACTTTTAGTGTCTGCACCTGTGTTGATCAACCCAGATTTCTCTCGGCATTTTTATATTCAGTGCGATGCAAGTGCCACCGGCATCGGCAGTGTTTTATTTCAGAAAGATGATGATGGTGGAGAGCATCCCATCGCCTTTATGTCATCGAAGTTGAATGCTGCGCAGCGCAACTATAGCGTTACCGAACTAGAATGCTTGGCTGCGGTGCAGAGTGTCAAAAGGTTTCGGGCATATGTCGAGGGGCTGCCTTTCACCATTATCACAGACCATGCCAGTCTGAAATGGTTAATGGGCCAGAGAGATCTGTCGGGGAGGTTAGCACGGTGGAGCCTAAAATTACAAGGGTTCAATTTCAACATTGAGCATCGAGCAGGCACTCAAAATGTCGTACCAGACGCGTTATCACGAGCACGCGACTCTGAAGGGGGGCCTCATTGTGCCGTTGTTTGTCTTCCTGAGCATCACCAATTGCTAGGGAACATTCCATCACAGGCCTTTCAGGATCCTGATTACATGAATCTCGTCAATCAGATTGAGCAACATCCGGATCAGTTCGAAAACCTGTACACGAAGAACGGAATTGTGTATATTCATCTAGGTTCACACGGAGGTCTTGACTTAGATATTCCTAGTGCAAAGGTGTGGGTGCCTGAAGGAGGAAGACAAGTGTTGCTGGCACGTAGTCATGACAGCCCTTTGGGGTCACATTGTGGGATTCGTAAAACATTAGAAGTCTTGCGACGCTATTATTACTGGCCGAAGCTGCGTCAAGATGTCACCAGCTATGTCAACAATTGTTCTATTTGCAAGCAAGTTAAGGCCACGAATGCTACAATGAGACCACCTATGGGTGCTGCCAGGATTACTGATCGACCAATGCAGCGCTTGTTTATTGACTTCATGGGCCCATATCCTCGTTCAAAGCTAGGTAACACCCAGTTGCTGGTGGTGCTCGATCACTATACCAAATTCATTTGGCTCAAGGCTCTACCCAAGGCAACAGCTGAGTCGATGGTGAAATTTTTAAAAGAATACGTATTTTTGACCTTTGGCGTGCCTGAAACCGTCCATACTGACAATGGGGTCCAATTTGTGTCTAAACTCTTCTCGGAATTCCTGGCTCAATATGGTGTGAACCATTGTTACACCCCTTTCTATTCACCCCAAGCTAATGCTTCCGAAAGAGCCAACCAGTCTATTCTAACCGCTATTCGAGCCTACATAGGGGACGACCATCGGAATTGGGACGCTAACCTGTCGGAGTCATGTGCCGCATTTCGTAATGTAGTACATGAGTCCACAGGTTGTTCGCCCCATTTCCTGATGTTCGGGTACCAACCTATCCACCATGGTTCTGAATACGCGCTTTTGAAGTCTTTACAGGCTTTTGAGGATGGAGAGGTTGTGACAGTACCAAATTGTGACCGGTTACGTCAGATTCATTGTCAGGTCAAAACCAAAATGTCTGAGGCATACACCAAGGGTGCGCAAAGATACAATTTAAGAAGCCGTGTAAAAGATTTTGCCATCGGTCAAGACGTCTGGGTACGCAATCATTCACTAAGCTGTGCAGTTGACCGATTTGCAGCTAAACTCGCCCCAAAGTTCATTAAGGCAACGATTAAACGTAAATTGGGACAGGTCATCTACGAGTTGGTAGACGGGAAAGGAAAGGTACTTGGAAATTACCACGCTAAAGACATCAAAGTCTGAAAATAGCTAAACTAGTTCAAAGAGGTTTGTCAAACATATGAATTCACAACTTAATTGATCAGTGCAAACTCGAAAGGTGCCCGGCATTTTGAGACCTCTCAGGGTCTGGGTCGTCCCCACGATTGTTGAGAATTCGACTAGAACAGGATTGGTGATCGGTGTAAGCTGTTATGCCGCTACTGTTCCTCCGGTCGATGACGGTATTAGCGCATAAACAATTGGTAGTTTCGCGTTCTTTGCCGGTCGATGGCTTGGCCGTGCTGTTCTTATTTTTATCGACTTTTTTGAAAGGCGTAGAGCTATTTTTCGTGCTCTTTGATGTACCTGTTTTCTTTTCTTGTTTTAGCTGTGTTTAGTATAATTTGTTGAACCTCACTAGTGGATAGTAAATCGCGAATTTTTTCGAAATTCTTTTTGATCTAAATTACCTTTGGACGATGACCCCGAATCTTTATCGAGTAATGCCGTTAAACGTTGTTTCAGTACGGCATCGTTATTCCGACTAGATGTGCTTGCCGCAGATTTCTTGGCAGTTGTTGATGATTTCGACGTAGTTGCTTTTTTGGTTGTGCTTCTGGACGTGGTTTTTGTACCACCGCCCGATTTCAGAACAACCATATTAGTTCAATTTGATCCTAATTATTCCAATTCTGAGCGCTCTGAGCTTGTCCGACAAACCTTCTACCTTTCTACTTTCTTTCTGGAAACAGAAATCACATTTAATTTCAGTTAAATTTGGTTTTTTGCATTACTTACCATTTTGAGAATTCGCAGTCTGACAGCGCAGATACCAGCGACGTAAACAACGGCGCTGACAGCTGGATCTCCAAACATTGCGCGAAAGCTCCGCGAACCTGGTGTCAAATTTCTGAACCGTCTGTTTTGGTGATGCCCTATTGGTTTAAAAATCACTTGGAAATGAAATTGGAAGTAAGCCGCTCTAGCGGTACCGTGAAAAAATTTTTCTCGGAAGAACAAAGAAAAGGGGAGTTGAAGATGAACTGTTGAAGGAGAAAGTTGAAAATTTTTTTGGCGGTTTTTGGGAAAAATTTGAATAAAGTCACAGTGTATGAATTATTAAAGTAGTTAAAGTGAGAAATTAACTAAATAAATAAACTGTTGAAGGAGAAAGGTGAAAATTTTCGGCGGTTAGGAAGAAATTTGAATAAATGCAAAGTGAAAAAGTTAAACACCTGAAGGAGTGAAAAGAAGAGTTAGTTGGCAGAAACATCTTAATTCACTGAGTAACGACTGGAGAAAAACTCAATATATACGTGACGGCAAATTTGGGCAGATTTGGCAGGCTAACTGCGTGGTTTCAGCGTTCTTCGCCTGAAGTAAAAAAAAAAAAACCCTCGGATCAGATAAGTAGCTTTTGTTCCTCTATTGTTTGAAAGGCATGCATGAACAGTGTGGGGTCGAAGATGCGACAAAATATGAAAACTGCACATCTTGGGATTCTTGTCTTAATTTAAAGACATAGCTTGAATGCACGCATAAGACACCAAGGAGATAAAACTATTTTTGCACGTCGACGAGCTGGGAGTTAACAGAATTTCGTTTGAAGTTAAACAATTAAGTAAAAATCATATATGAAATTATTTGTTTCAAACATTCATTGTTAAATTGAGTATTATTTATCTTTTCTTGTTTCAATTCCGTGGGTGGGAATTTGTAATTTTTTTTATACTATTCTATCATAATTATATTGGTCATACCAAACATTGATTTATGCACATATATATATTGGTTTGCATAGCATATTACATAACTAACAATTTTCAGAAATATTGTATGATCGGTGTAAACCGATCCCGGCCGGGGTTGAGTACAAAAAAGAAAACCCCCCATCCAATTTATTCAGGCATTTTAGTTTTTATTTGGAACTGTTTGGATTGTATTTATTTTATCTGATTTTCATTTGAGTTGAGTGATTAGCATGAAGTTTTGAATTTAATTTACTGTATTGGATTTAGTTGATTTGATCATTTTTTTTTATTATTTTAGTTTCTTTTTGCTTGTATTTTGATTTTTAGAGTTATTTTAGTAGTTATAATGCATGAAGAATAAATAGTTAAGTAATGTTTTCTACGGACTTCTTTGTTTTCCCTCCTTTTTCTGTTTGTGATTGATGAATGTTGTACTGTCAGCGTGCCATAGCACGAAGAAATCTTCCGCCCGCAAACCCACGCCAGGCTGAGCTAGTCGGCAGGGGAAAGGCACGCCGGGCAAGAACAGGAAGATTTCTTAATAATAATATGCTGCACTGACGACTGCTCGACAAAGTTTAGTCGGTTGCAACAGCCTCTTAAACATAGAAAAACAAACTCACAACCATACCAAGTCATAATCAAAGTCGGATAATATCAACATGCCGTTGAGAAAGAGGATGCTGTTAGTAGCAAATGTTTAAATCAATGCATCTCAAAACTGGTTATGGTTACAAGAAAAAGTTACACAATCTTTTTTGTTGGAAATTTTCTAAGCTACAAATTCGCCTTACATTGTTTTTCTGAACACGTGACCGTTACTTCGACATTTAGGAAATGTCGCTTTTGGTGACCTTTGACCCCGTATAAAAAGTAACGCAGCACTTGGATCGATGGGGACTTTTGACATTTTATTCAACACTCCAGTACCAAGGTTCACACCAAAATTCAGCTTTCCCTTAATTTTTCCGAAATTTCGCTTTTTATATGTCGGATTTCATTGGGCTAATATATATGAAAGCACATTCTACAGGCGTACTCCGATTTACGACGCTTCGATTTAAGTCGTTTCACACTTACGTCACTTTTCAACTCACACCCAGTAACTCGATTAGCGACGTTTTCGCCCCGCACTTACGACGTTTTCGTTTTGAATATGAAAATTGTATCCTTTTAGGACTTTGAACCGCTTGTAGGTGCTGACATTTTGTTTTCGATTTAAAATGTATCACATTTATGCGCATAAACAGAGAATTATCCCGCTACCAATTAATCTACAGCTTTGTTTTGAATATCGGAACCATTCCGTATTCTACCAACAAAAACTTAATATTTTCCTTGTGCGCAACATGGACGTACGAACATGTTCTTCAACTCTATGCGAATGGTTAGTTCAAAAGAGGACACTCACTTTCACTTCAAATACCGCACATGAAATTGATCTGAATCGCAGGTAGCAGAACGATAAAAGTATGAAATCTCAATATTGGTCGCACATGCGCATTGATTGCGTGAATGCATGCATAAAGGGTGGGATCGGTTGAATTGTGAAATGTTTGTAAATTGGTGTGCAACAATAGATTAAGATAACGCTACTGTTTCAGGATACGGATGCGTTTTCGAAAATTAGGCCATTTCCAGAAAACTTAGGAATGGGCAAAAGGTCAGTTTGGTAATTACTCTTGCCCGAAACACCCGCAATCTCGATTTGCAAGATTAACGGAAGTGATACTAATGTTAACGGAAAAAATAAATTAATAATATGAAAATGAGTGGTCATCATAGTGCGAATATGTCCACCGCTTTGAAAAATATCAAAAATCGGAAATCAGTGACATTACAACAGAAATTGGAAATCTTGAAACGAAAAGAAGCCTATGAAAAGATAACCGACATTGGAAAAGTGATGAAATTGGGACGAACAACTGTGCATACGATACTAAAGAATGCTGAGCAAATCCGTAAAACTGATGAAGCTGGTTTATCTAAATCATGTTCGGTAATCACGAAATTTTAAAGTCCGAAAATGGAACTAATGGAGAAGCTTCTAAGTGCTTGGATAGAGGACTTAAATCAAAAGCACGTACCGATTAATACCTTGACGATTCAAGAAAAAGCCAGGGATTTATTCAATGCTTTGGAAGGCCGGGAAAGTGAACCATCGACTCAAAGCGAATCTTTTAAGGTAAGTCGAGGATGGTTCCTTCGGTTTAAACAGCGGCACGGTTTGCATAGCATAAAACTAACTGGTGAATCGGCAAGTGCACATTTATTGCATATTACCACATTTATTGCATATTATTTCTGAAGGAGGATATGTCGTGCAACAAGTAAGAATTCAATTTTTTTTACTTTTGTTCTTCCTAGTTTCGAAAGACAGTCATTCCGAAATCAACAAATCATGGCTCACTTCATTATCATAGGTATTCAACGTAGATGAAACGGGTCTCTATTGGAAAAAGATGCCATCAAGAACATTTTTGTCAATAGAAGAGAGCAATGCTTCAGGGTTTAAAGCATCTAAGGATCGTCTTACCTTGCTTCTGGGAGGAAATGCCAGTGGAGATTTGAAATTGAAACCGCTACTTATATATTCTTCAGAAACACCAAGGGCGTTAAAAAATATTTCAAAGTCAAATTTACGTCACTTGGCGATCTAATCGAAAAGCTTGGATGACTTCTGTTTTATTTCGTGACTGGTTTCAGAACGAATTCTGTCCAACAGTAAAAAATTACTGCGAAAAAAATTACTTTGCGTACAAAGCACTTCTCATTTTGGATAATGCCTCATCACACTCAATAAACTTTGAAGAGTTGGATTCGAATATCAAAGTAATTTTCTTACCTCTCCATACCACTTCCTTAATCCAACCGATCGACCAGGGAGTAATTGCTTCTTTTAAAGCATATTACTTACGACGTACTTTCCAGCAACTGATAAAAGAAATAGATCGAGAAGGTACAAGCAGCAAAAATTCAACTGTTTATTCTTTGCTTTTTCTAAATATTGTAACCTTTCCGATATTTTTTTTGATGTTAAAAGAGGAACGTCGGATACAGTTCATTGTATCATTTCGCTACTTTCAGCAACTTCACCTTCTTTTTGGAGGGAACTTTCAAACATTTGTAGCAGTTCTTCTGTTGACAATTCCGCACCGTGAGATTCTAATAGTTCTGCAACATTACCTTCATCTACATCAGTAAATCCGATTTGGTAGGCCATGTTCAATATGTCCGAGTGTATTTCTGGCAAGCGCACAGAAGCTGATTCATCGGTCACACATTCAGGCCATATTTTTCTCCAAGCTCCATTCATATTGGACATTTTGACTTCATTCCAGGAATGCCGAATAATTTCTACCGCTTTCAGAATGTTAAAATTTCGCCAAAAACTGAGATATTTGATTTGGACTCAAACAAGGACAGAAGCGAGCGATTTGTTGCGCTAATAAATGATGCTGCTTTTCCTTACAAGGAATTATATGCAGCAAACAGAAGATCTGGTGCACAACAATCCATCGATGCTTATTTTACAAAGACTACGCCACAGATAGACGTTACTTCTTCACCTATGGCCGGTGAATGTATGACAATTTCTGATGATGAGACGTAACATTTCGATATTAATCAACATTTCAATTTCTAATGACATTATTTTCATGTATACCTGTGAATTACGTGTTCAGCTTTTATATATCGATAAATAAATTTACTTAGAAACACAATATTTTTTCATGTGAATCTAGATTTTGTTGTCAACTTCCACACGTGCGTCTGATTTTATGGTCAATGTTTCCAGTCCACAGATTAGTATGATTCATGTTACGTCGTTTCAAGTTACGTCGCTTTTTCCCGGAACGTGTCCCTGTCGTAAATCGGGGTACGCCTGTACTTGCTGTAAATCGTTTGATGTAATCAGATCAGTTAACAAACGCTGAAATAGATGCTCTTTTGGGTATTGATGATTTTTGACCAGTTGGAAATTAAATTAATTTTGAAAAATTTTAATTCACATCTGATAGCCACATATACACTGTTTCAAGAAATTACACGTATACCACCTTATCATAAATTAAAACCCATTTATCTTTTAAACAAACAAAATATTCTTCATTTTTATTTATTTTTAAGTTTTACAAAACTGAAACTATCTAAAATTAAACAGTATTCCGTTACATAATTGCTCATTTGTTAAATTAATCTATAATTATTTTCAAGCGTCGGGCAACATTTTTCCTCGAATTGAACGGTTTTTTTCTAGTAATGCATCTCATGTAACAATTTTTGTGGATAAAGTTTCGTACTGTCTGGGTATTCAGCGATACTCAGTCATTTTTTTTAAGGTCTGCAGCTAGTTTGGGAGCACTAGCTTTTAGATTGTTCCCTTCTTGTCTATAATCGCATAGACAACGTGTATCGTCTCTTAAGCTTATCAAAGCAGAGAATAATTGATACGGGAAACTCGATCGTTTTGCGGAATAAGCCTCCGAAAGCAGAATCAAATTGGAATTGTTTTTGCGGGATGATTAAAATTGAAAAGTTTTTATTTATCTTGAAAATTTTTATTTGACAAAGTGGTTTCGAAAGCATGCACTGATTCTCATCAGACACCAGCACACAGTGCATACTTGACTGGTGTGACCACTTGCAGTTGGAAATCATTAATTGCTATTTACGCTGGTTGTGACAAATTTTAACATCTCCGACTTATATCCATGGAAATAATTTACTCATAAAGGTTATTGATTTGTGATCACGGTTCCATTCTTGTCTATAATCGCATAGACAACGTATATCGTCTCTAAAGCTTATCAAAGCAGAGAATAATTGATACGGGAAACTCGATCGTTTTGCGGAATAAGCCTCCGAAAGCAAAATCAAATTGGAATTGTTTTTGCGGGATGATTAAAATTGAAAAATTTTAATTTATCTTGAAAATTTTTATTTGACAAAGTGGTTTCGAAAGCATGCACTGATTCTCATCAGACACCAGCACACAGTGCATACTTGACGTATGTATATATATATATATATATATATATATATATATATATATATATATATATATATATATATATATATATATATATATGTATATATATATATATATATATATATATATATATATATATATATATATATATATATATATATATATATATATATATATATATATATATATATATATATATATATATATATATATATATATATATATATATATATATATATATATATATATATATATATATATATATATATATATATATATATATATGTATATATATATATATATATATATATATATATATATATATATATATATATATATATATATATATATATATATATATATATATGTATATATATATATATATATATATATATATATATATATATCATCAAAAGAATTCAGTGACTATTTCTCGGGAACGTGCCATCCGATTCAGCTGTCAATAATATCAATTATCTTTACCCTTTGGCGCCGGTAACCATATTATTGATATTTTTTAATATGCCTATTATTTCACCCACAAACAGTTTTTGCAAAAATTAAGGTAGCGAAATAAATTTTGAACGTGTTTTAAATGTGAATCGGGTAATCTTTTGGAATTTATTAACCCCATGCGTGCGCTAGGTGGTGAAAACAGGAAAATTTTAAAATTTTTAAATTGCTATAACTTTTGACACAGTAACTCAATCATTATGAAACTTTCAGAACATATTGGTATTATGTAGTTGTAAATTTGTGTAGCTTTAAATGAAGGTGTTGGCAACTTAGTAGCTAGGGCAGGCATTGAAAGTGAAAACCTTCAAATCATCGTCTCTCCTGAAAAAATGTCGCTTCTTGAAAACAAAAAGCAATTCATATATAAATCTTATGCCTTATACCAATTTACCTATATTTTAAGCATCAAAAACTTCTGCTCATGGAAACTCGCAATGCCATTATCAGAATTAAATGAGATTTACAGAATATATTGGTCCTAATTAGGACCAGGTCTGATAGAAGTGATTTTGAAATGCAGGCAATATTGTGCCAGTGGTGCCATTTTGAGAAATCATTAAAAACATATTTGCTTTTGGCCCTACAAATTCTGATTCAATCGTTGGATTTTTATAAAATTTAGCTGACCCTTACTTTTAACCAAGTTTTGTAAAAATTTGATAGAAAAATTCGGTTGGAGCTGCCAGCTATGGTAATTTCGGTATCTTAAATTTTGAAAATTTCTGAGGAAAATAAACCTCTTTGCCCTATAGCTTCCAGTACAGTCATTGAATCATAACGAAATTCAAATGGCAAATTAAACTTATTGTAGGCAGTATTCAGTAGAAATTTAATTTCAAAACAACAATGGGTTGCCAGATATGGTTGTTTTTGTATTTTTTGGCATACCTTTAGTAAGCGATTTTAGCATGGAATTTTCAAATCGTAGTGATCTTGTAGTACAAATAAACACCAAATATTAAAATCGAGGTAATTTGAAAACTTTTGCGGATGGTAGCCCTAAATTTCTTTGCATTCTTATAACTTCCAATGCAGTCGTTGGATCAATACGAAATTAACAGAACAGGTTGACTTCAACGTAAGGCAGATGCCACATATTTTTTGCTTCGGTGCTAGCAAAGGGCTGCCAGCACTAAGCCTTTTTGTTATTTTCGTTCCAATAAATGCTTGCATTAAGTATCTTCATCGCAAACATTTGCAATGAAAATAAGTAAACAATGTTTAAATTTTCTAAGATCTGCACATTTTTTGGATGAAACCCCAAACACCTTTCTATCGTTATAACCGAAATTAAAATAAGCTAAGATTTTATTAATACTTAAGGTGTATTAGTTTTAAGTAGGAAAAGTAAGTAGTGGTAGAATACACACTCAAAATCTGCACAAATCCTCTACTGTTCTTCGAACATTAGTGCTTCTAGCGGTTCTGATGCGCTAGGGTTTTTAGGTTTATTATTATATATTATTTTTTTATGACAGTAAAAGCTAATTTAACAAAATACTGTTTTGCTCAGAAGAGCTTAGGTTAGGTTAGGTTAACGTGGCTGCCGATCTTCAGAGGCCTGACGACCAGCACACATAGGCACAGAAGAGGCCCGTTGTGATACCACAATAATTTTAGTGACTCTCTTCTACTCACTAAAGTCAGGAAACCATTTGCTTCCTTTGAGAAACCGGACTATCCCCTTTAGCTCTACCAGGGACAGTTCCGTCAGGTTTGAGAGAAAGGGTGCACCAAGTGCCGCCAGTCTTCTCCTTGCCAAAGCCGGACACTGGCACATGAGGTGAAGGACGGTTTCCTCCTCATCCTCAGAGCCACAGCTCCGACAGAAGTCATTAAACTCTACGCCCAAACGTTGTGCATGTCGTCCTATGAGGCAGTGGCCCGTTAGAACGCCCACAGTGCAACGAAGGGCGCTTCGAGTTAAGCCTAAAAGCTGCCTGGTGCGATGCGCATCCATGGATACCCAGGACTGCCTTGTTATCACACAGGAAGAGCTTAAACAGTATAGAATTTATAAATACTTAAGGAAAGAAAAAATTTAATAAATAGAGGAGTTTTTATATGAGGGGCACTTTACGTACAAATTTTCGATAGTCTATAAATTTTGAATTTGAAATCAAACCCTCAAAACACTACTTTGATTCAAATAAAATTTTATTAAGGATCAATTAAAATGCTGGTAAGTTTGAGGACTTAGCCTACTTGACTTAAAGCTTTTATATTTTTTTCATGATGCTGTTTTGAAGTCTATATGTTATATAGTTGTCTTGAAGTCTTTTTATTATGTTGAAATGCTAAAAAAATGAAAACATATATTTATACATATAAATTAAATATTTAATTTATATTATACACGACCAATGGAAATTTTCATCTACATATGATGGAGATTTACTGCTGTTGAATAAAGCTTTATAGGGATTTTTTTAAAATGTATTTGCTAGTATTTACCTTGAATATGATCAAAAATTGCTTCTACTACTACTACTTCATGAACTTACTGTTAACAATATATTACTTAGAATTGAGAATAAACTAGTCTTAAATTAGCATTCGCCGCGTTTGAATCCAACAATGGTTATGGGCCTATGTATAAATAACTATGACGGGTGGAAAGTGCAAATTCGGTCTATTTTACTACATAGTGAACTGTGGTCGTATGTGAATGGTGCGATTCCGAAACCCAAAGATGCAACTCAAGCGATTGCATTGGTGGGTAAAGACGAAAAAGCTCTAGCTACCATCTTGCTATGTGTCATATCTTTCCAGTTGATACATGTGAAAAATACTCCAATATCTAGAGACGCATGGCTAGCATTAGAAAAGTCAATGAACCAACAGGCCTTCTAGGAACATTTCTTTCTTCAAGCTACTGCTAAATTTGAAGATGACCAAAAACTCGTCAATGTCAGAACATCTGCACAAATTTTTCTAAATCAGAGGAAAACTGATCGAGATCGATGTCAAGTTAGTTGACGAACTATTAACAATTATTTTATTATCGAGTTTGCCTAAGGTATACGAGAGTTTTATAAAAGCGATAGAATCACGCGATCAATTACCGAAATTGGATTTACTTAAAAGCAAGATAATGGAGCAGGGAGATTTACGAAAACATGGTGAAGATACACGGTACAACCGGTTTCAAGAAGTAGCGTTTCATTCTCGAAGCAATGTATCAAAACACCTACACGCATCGCATGAAAAACAACTCACACAATATCCTGGAAAGAACTTTCGTGGAAAATGCTTCGTTTTTGAGGTCAAGTGGAATCGGAGAACTAGGCACGTTAGGTGCTATAACTGTACGAGATGTACTATTTGTTCCTGACCTGCAATGCAATTTTTTGTCGTTCAGTAAAGCAACAGAATACGGTTTTAATATACAACCTGATAATAAAAACGGGAAAATATTGACAAAGAACAAACAAATCATGCGCGCTGATAAGATCGGAGAGCTTTTTATATTCATTTTTATATCAAGTATTTTTTTCAATCGCGTAAATTTCTTTGGCACAAACGATTTGGACATTTGAATATTGCTAGTTTGGTAAAATTATTGAAGAATAAAATGGTGAATGGGTTAGAGATGAAAGGAATAAATCAAGTAACTACTCTGGATTGTGAAATATCCACCAAAACAAAAATATGTAGTAAACCATTTCCCAAATGTTCTGAAAGTCGTAGTAGGAAACCGTTAGATCTGGTACACAGTGACTTTTGTGGTCATATGAAGACGACATCACTTGGAGGAGCACGGTATTTTATAACATTCATAGATGATTATTCCAGGCGGATTTTCATTTTTATCGAGATCTAAAAACGAAGCAATTGATTGCTTCAAAATATTCAAAGCGAACACTGAAAATGAGACTAACAGCAGAATTAAAACGTTGAGAACTGATAATGGATAGGAATACTTCAACTCGGAATTCCAAACATGTTTAAAAGATAATGGAAAACGACATCAAAGGACGGTAGTATACACACCACAGCAAAACAGAGTTTCCGAAAGAGCAAATCGCACAATTGTAGATATGGCTAAAAGCATCCTTATCGATTCCAATCTACCAGAAATGCTGTGAGGCGAAGCAGTAAATACAGCGGTGTACATTAGAAATCGATCACCAACAAAAATGCTGGGTGATGTAACTCCATATGAAGCATGGAGTGCGTGCAAGCCTTCAGTTAAACATTTGAAAACATTTGGCTGCGAAGCGATAATACTGAACAAAAGGCCCGGGAAATCTAAATTTGCACTGAAAGGAATAGAATGTGTTATGATAGGGTATTCTTGTGAATCCAAAGCTTACAGGCTTTTTAAACCAATTACGCGGAAAGTATATACGAGTAATGACGTAAGATTTTTTGAAGTGGATGACTTACTTATACTAAAAACTCAGCTGGTTTCCTAGATATCTTAAACAAAGAGCAGGAAAAAACAGTCGAAACTGTTAAAAACGAAAATGATAATGACTCCTGTAAACTTTATGATTTGTCTTATGAGACGTCAAACAAAGACTGTAGCAGTGGTAATGAGGATAGTTTACATGTATCAAATAATAGTGAATTATATGTAAATTTGAACGAACGGAGAGTTTTAAGATCGGGTAAAACTTTAAATTCAGTGAATTTTATGTGTGGTAATGAAAAGGGGTTTATAAAGAACCCTAGTAGCGTAAAAGAAGCTCTTCAAAGCCCTGATGCGGACAAGTGGATTGAAGCTATGCGGAATGAATACGACGCTATTATGATTAATAATACATGGGAATTAGTTGATTTGCCAAAGGGTCGGCGAGCAATCCAATCCAAATAGATTTTCAATATTAAATACGATAAGAACGGAAATATGGAACGGTATAAATCTCGCCTTGTCGCTAAAAGATGCAATCAAAAATTAGGGATTGACTATAACGAAACTTTTTCTCCTGTACTTAGATATAAGACTTACTATTAGATTGATCTTGGCACTCGCAGTTGAATATAAAATATAAAATGAAATATAAATAATGCACAATGAAATCCGCTGGAAAACCGTCCGGAAAAACTGAAAGTATCACTAAAAGTGCTAAGTATGAAAAGGTTCAGATCCTTTTTGGTTCGATAGTTAGCTTTTCCGGCTGTGCATTTTGCCGTATCTGCGAAACTAGGCCACTTTTTCCCATGCTTCTATGGAAATTTCGCCCGAAACTACTCAGAAAGGTCCCCGAATTCATGCTAGCCCACAAAACAATTTTTGGGAAAATTGGACATTTTTGCCCAATGTTCCCTATCAAAAATTTTTTTCGCCCTTAACTATTGTACACACCGACCACTTTCAATCATTGAAAGCGCCGTAAAGGCAGTTTTTGCCAAACTATGGCCAAAAAACCCCTTACTTCCCTACAAAACCGAAATGTTTGTATCACAGCAATAGGTCTTGGCCCGTTATGTCCGAAACCACTCTAACCCAAATTGGGCCGATTTCAGCTACTTTTGCCCTAAAAACATTTTGAATATTTGAATAAAATACTCGCGAGGACGAAAATACTCGATACTTGACATGCTTTCAAACTGCACTATCTAAAAACAGATTTGATTTTATCATACATTAAAGCATGACAAAACTCAACTTCATATAATAGGTCTGTTCGCGTACTACGATTAATTGCAATTAATTGCAATGAAGCCATTATGTACTCCGTTTTACTGAATACTGAAAATTTCCCCTCTTTCAGCAAATTTCAGTAGGGTCTGAGCTACTGAAAAATACTGAAAACTGTCAAACGGTTTTTGGCGTAATGTTATTATCAAGGATGAATATTTTTGTGGCGATAGTTTCTCGCGGCTTTGGATGACTTTATAATTACTATTATTCTCCCGAAATCCAACAGCTGACACTTTTTTGGTCTATTTTCAGGAAATGCAATCAGAGCGTTTTCGTACTTTTTCCCAATTTCCCCCACCACATGATTCAGGAAAATTCAGTGACTGAAAGTACGCGAACAGACGTCAGCTTTGCTCAGAGCTAATCATTTCATAAAAAACATGTTCATCTGTGCGGCTGATGGCTGAAAATACTACGCACACTTTTAATGCAAATCGAAACTCATTGATTCGCTATTGACGTAAATTACATTACATCAATAGTAATAAACTTATATTTGCACCAAAAAAGTTGTCCTTTAATTTTACAATATTTCACGCCGCCCTCGTCATACAAACACATTGCGACCTCTCGCTCACACAACTATACCAGAGGTCGAAAATTGCTTCATTTCTCTCGGCCCATTTCGTATCCATTCTTCTCATATATAAGTTAACGACACGTTCCCGCATAATCAGCAAACACGCGCCCAGGTGAAAATGCATCGATCACGATCAACCAAATGCAGCAAAGGTAGATCAGCAAAAATATCGGATAAAAGCAATCATCGATACTAGAATAAGTTTCAGTTTATATTGTACATTCATTTCAATAAAGCTCGAAGAGAATTTTTTTAACACAATCGAAAAGTAATTTTTTAACTGGCGCCCGAGCAGGGACCGCGCTTCGCGACACCACGAAATGTAAAATATTCGATAATAGAACTACGAGTAAGTAGTAATGGCGCTAAGATTACTGGTCGAGCGTTAGCCTACATTAGCTCGCTAAGTCACTCTCTGAGGCTGGGGCAGTGATTCAGTCTTTCTTAGAATACGGGAAAAATCGCTTTTACAAGTACCGCCGCGATAACGACTATCGAAAACCGCGCGATAACCAAGCAGGTAACAGTGGTGTTTTTGAGGGAAAAGAGGCCCCCCAGTAACCGTGAAACCGGCAAAAAGGAGTTAACATATTAACAGCCGCCCTCAGCAGCGAAGGACAGCGGTCCACACAAACGCAGCAACCAATTGGACACCTAGTAAAAGCAGACATAAGAATCTGCGAGGACTCAAGGGAGCAGCATGAATACGTTGAACTTTGTAGCGATTCTGTAAGTTCGAATTTTGTCATTAATCTAGGATCAAATGAAATATCAATGGAAATAATTGGAAAAGATTTACTAATTGTTTTAATGAGAATTAATTATTATTGAATGAAGAAAAGAATAATAATATAAATTGATTACAATTTCAAAAATAATATTCAATATATTAAAAAAGTAACATTCAATAAATTGAAAGAAAGAATAATAATTACAATTTTAAAACATTGCAAAAGTGATATTCAATGAATTGAAAGAAAACATAAGGCTAAAAAGAATTTTTTTTTAAGAAATAAACGAAGTTATTGATCAATCATAAAATATTAGAAGGAATTTGTTTTACTTAAGTAACAATAACCAATTATATACATATTACAAATATATACATATAACTATATATTTTTGGTAAAATATTATATTTTACGCACTAAATATTTTTGGGTGCGATACTCCTGAGTTCTATACCTAGTCAATAAGCATTAAGTGAAAAGTGTTATTTTGTAAGAAGTGAAATAGGTTATCTTTTCGCAAAGCATTCGTGATCGTTTCATCTTACTAGAAATTAGTGCTACTATCTGTTCTTACTTTGCGGAATTCCTTGTTGTTGGAAATCTCCTTGTTCTTCGTCTGTTTCATTGTGCACAAATCTTCGTTAGTCAAATACCGTTTTGTGCGTGTTTAAGACAATTGCCAACCAAAACAACCTGATTAGGCCCGCGCGCTTAAACATCGACGAACTTCCACCCGTCATGGAAGAAGGGGGTGCAGCGTTTGCAAACCTTCTGAATCCACAAAACAATCCCCGAAACACCGAGGATCTCGTTCAACTAATCACCCAGTTAGTGGCAGAGACCCTACGTATCCAAGGGAGGCAAATTTTCGCTTCATACATGAATCAGGATCATGACATCCCTATAAATATAGGCAATGAAAGGGACCTATCTGATATGGATAAAATCCCGGACGTGGTTAAAAGCTTACGCACGTTCTCAGGTGATCCAGGTGAATTTTCCTCATGGAAAAAGAGCGTGGAGAGAATACTAGAAATCTACCAACACCTGCAGGGCACTCCAAAATACTTCGGTATTTTGTCCGTTATACGGAACAAAATTGTAGGACAGGCCGATATAGCCCTTGAGTCTTACAGCACACCTTTGAATTGACCCAAAATAGCAAAATGTCTAACATTGCACTACGCGGATAAGCGCGATATAGGTACTCTTGAGTACCAGATGACTACCCTTGTGCAAGGTAGTCATACGGTACACGAATTTTACCAAATTGTGTACCATCACTTGTCCCTTATCCTGAAAAAGTTCTCATCCATGGACATGGGACACGAATCCATGAAAAACATGACACAGTGTTATAAAGACAAGGCACTAGATACATTTGTGCGTGACCTCAAAGGTGATCTTCCACGTCTTCTAAGTATTCGAGAACCTCTCGATCTCCCACAAGCCCTACATCTTTGCCTAAAGTTGCAAAATGTAGATTACAGGGCTCAGCATGACTTGAGCTCACATGGATCGGCTAGAAGATACTACCCGAATGCACCACCACCTGTAGCATCCAGTAATTTTTATATTTTTTTTATTTAAAAATTACTGGTCACATATCTCCGACCCACACTGTATGGATCGGAGACGCTACAATATTTTGCAATTGAAAATACATTTCAATCGCACAAAAATAAAGTCCCGCAAGTCCCCCGGGTGACCTTATTGTTGTTTTCGCACAGCCAAAAGAAATCCCGTTAGGAATTGCGTGGCTGTGCAAGCGGCTCGCGAGCTGAAATGCTAAAAATCGAGACAGTCTGATCAAGATCGTGGCAAGACGTAGTCGTGGCGGCTTCACGTGACGGAGGAGCGGGAGCGATGGAGAGTTTTGGTTCGTGGGAAGAGTAGTGAAAGCCTACCGAATTTTGCCGGCTTGAGTATGGGATTGTTGATTGCAATCGAAATCATCACGAAAATCGAATATAGTTTTGGTGTCGAAAAGTTTTCGCGGCTAGTTTTCACGGCGCCGATAAAAATAAGAAAAAAAAAGAAAAACGTGACCGAGGTGGAATTTGGTAATGGACGAGAATTGTCGGATGTGTACACGAGAGTTAAAGGAAAGTCTCAAGTGTACTTCAAATACGTTATCGATGATTTCTAATAGTTTCAATTATTGGAAGTGCAGTGAGCAGTGGAATTATTGTGAAGAAATTAGCATGCTTGCCGGGGTGAATTTTCATTTCCAAGGGATCAATTTTTCTCTGTTGCCGCGTCAAAAGAAACCCGAAATTCGAAATAAACCGTTAGTTCGTCTCATATGACAGCTTACTCGGAGAAGTGCTATGATTCGGGCGATTGATGTTCGGTTTGAATGCAGGGACGATCCTCGTGTATCGCACCGTCTCCATGTGTAAGTTACGCGAGTTCCCTCCCCGTCTACCACCTCACAGTGCAATAAACATTTCCCTTGGGGAACAATTGGATTCATAGCGCGACAGCGTCTTGACAGCGAGTTCCAAGTGTTTTCGTGTCGAATGTTCATCAGTGTACTGAAAAAGCGTGGCGACTGTACTTCAAAAAGAAAAAAAAAAAAAAAAACAAAGAAGATAAAAAAAGGTGATTCATGTGCATTGTACTTCCCAACTATTTGAATCCGTCGGGAGTGTGCTCATCAAACGGTCTGGTTGTGGACGGTTGTCGACGATCGGAGACTGTATTTTTTATGATTCCTTGTATGCCCTACTGGTCCAGGAGGTATCTTTCGTTGCACATTGCTGTCGGCAAACTCCATTTGTATTAATGTTGGCGCTAGCTGCAGGTATGTGTTTAGTACAAAAACATAACAAAATATATATGTATAGGAACGGGGCTATGCTCTTCAAGAAGATGTAGTTAACAAACATAATAAGGTGGATGGGAAAGTCGGCAATTCTAACTGAAAATCGGTTTTGGTTGTGGAACGTAGTTCGGAAAAGAGATATGTTCGAGTCGAACAACACCAAGACCCGCTTCAACACCATCACCACGACCAAGTATCACAATCCACACATATAAATGTCTCGCCGCTCATGCAGCCTGGTATTGCTTAAATGAGGCAACTTGTTCCACTTAAAACTGGAGATGAAATTCTATAGATTTGCGAATGTGCAGTCGATTATCTGGGACCTTGATGTGAATACCAAGATCGCGATGGATCATATCTTCACACTCGACTGCGTGTCATGCTGGAAATAGCCAGCCTAGCAATCGGTGCGACACTAGCTCTAATACTTGTCTTTATTATATGCCTGATAGCATATACGAAATGCAGTAATCGACGTAAGCTGGAACGACTGGCCGAAGATGTCCATTCGGTTCATCCCATCATCGCACAATACCATTTGTAGCTGATTCGATAAAACCTTAGAAGAAATATTCAAATTTGTACAACAACCAGAAATATTAGCCGTCATCGACAATAACGAATACGAATATGAACATTAACCGACGCTAAATTATCTCTAATACAATATAGACACTATTTCTTAGTATTAATATGGTCACTAATAGATTTGTACGATATATTCACTTGGCTTATAAATTTATCTGTCGATAACACAGGTGCTGTAGCCCCTGAACAGATTTCGTTCGAAATTGATAAAACCACAGAAACAGGGAAATGAATATTGTGTTCTTACTTAGGTTTACTTCTTAGCTATTTGTCTGAAATTGCTTCAGTTTGCAAAATATGCAACTAGAAATCCTTTAAATTCAATCGGATCTGATCTAAATTAATATATAAACCCGAGAATTTTCATAAACGAGAAATGCAGAATTTTTATCATAGATTATAAGATTGCAAATTTGTTATGTTGCTTTGGGAGTTTCACACACGTACACAGTAGAAATTCATTATATATAGCATTTTCCACTGGCCAGTGCAGATTGTTTCGTGTAAATTCCAGGTTGCGAAATCATTTTTTTATAATGTCAAAAGGAAGCGTATTGTATATGTGATGACAAAAGAAAACCATCAACTATTAACGAAATATAACCTTAAATTATCGGTTTTGAAGTGTAACTGCCCAAACGACGTAATTGAAGATTCATAAAGAAAAATTATGTATAAGCTAAACATTTCCTTTTCTGACGAGAATTTATCAGTATACCATGGATATCTATAATTATTTAGATTTTTGTCAACACGTTTCGATATTACTTAGGACAATCCGAGCTCAATATCCGCGCTGTTGAAGTTACGAAAAATTCCCAGAGTCATGTTTGATAACGTTTGACAACATAACTCATTTAGATCGTGTCATCTTAAACATTAATTACGCACCAAAAACACGGCAATCATACTAGGAATTTTTGCATAAGCCGTAGAACATAATACGCTTTACTTAGATTGTTCAAAGCCATATATATTAATAGAATATTGAAACTGTAACTAGCGATACTGAGGGCGTTATTAAGTAAACAGTTGCACTCTCAGAGCTATCTAACCGCAGTGAGTAATCTAAGTACAGAAGTTTATAAGGAGTTCCTTTCAACAATCGATGGACGGTTAAGATTAACTGAAATAACAATAATAGCTCAATAAGACCAAAATACTTCTTACTCGTATACATTCAATAGAATATTTCTTTAGCTGAACACATACTTGGTTTAGTCCATAATTTATCTTTGCATGTATTTGATAACACAAATCCGAAGATTATGTAGGGTTTTTTTTTTGTTTTTGTTTACGGTTAGAAAATCGTAAGTTATGTTCACATATTCTGTAAAAATTCTGGTTGAATAATAATGTTTGATTAAATTTATGCTCCGGCCTTCTTATTGGGCGAAAGCTCGAGAAGTTCTTTCTCGCATTTCAGGGTCTGCGCGTGCCCTGGCTGGCCTAAAAATGAAATAGTTTCGTGATTTTTAGCATTTTTTTCAGCATCTTTCGAGGGAGGGATGCTGGCCATACAGATAGAGTAGTTTCAGTATTTTTGATTAGATTTTTGAATCTTTGTTGAATTTGATATATGGCCAGTATCAGTGGGTGGAGGACCCCATACCATCGGGGTCAGGGCTCCACTACCATCGGGGGCCCGGGGCTGTCTGCCTCACCCGGGTTCCTTGTAAAAGAGAGGTAGCCTTTTTCCTTTTTCCCGTTTTTAGATTTTTCAAGTTGGCTCCGTGTTTTGTCACGAGCACTGGGTCTGCTTAGTCAGCCCATGTTGCAGAACCTGGGTGGTTTCCTTTACGGAACTATGCCCCCTTTTGGTCCCTGGATATGTTTTCATATCAGTTTGCGGCTACAATTCATGACGGATGAATATACGTAGCATCCCGTTTTCTTGAGAGCCCACCATCCCCATTTTTTTATGAACCCACCCCAGCCGCAGCGAGCTAGCAAAGCGGCACCCCAGCATCCGTCGGGGTTGGTTAAAGGGTGCTCCGCTAATGCGGACGAGGGGCCTTCACGGCCATTTCTAGGGCACCCTGCTCTCGGGGCAATTCTTTTTTTTTGTTTTGCCTCTTGAATGGCATTAGCCATTCCACTTTTCTGACCTTAGCACTCTTGGTTCTGGACTTCGGTCTGGTTCTAAGTTGTGCTAAGGCCACTCCCATCCTCATATTCGCTACACACCACTACCATCAAAAAGAAATAATATAAAGCATCCACCCGTGCAAAACCACATTCCAAGAAAGGATTTTCGTCCAGAGCTACTACATAGCCCAAGTGTCCCACAACCTCCACAATTTCGTCGTCCTCCACAGCACAACCCCTTTTATTCAAACAATATACCATTTGCACCAAATCCAAACTTTAGACAATTACCTCCAAAACCCAGACAATACGAGCCAATGGACATCGATCATTCAATTAGATCAAGAGCCGTAAATTATCAAAATCGACCGCAAAATCTACACCAACACTTCGCTCAAAAACGACCAACATCTCAAATGGCCCATGTACCAAATAAGCAACAAAGAATATTCAATATAGCACAAAATGCCGTCGACACTGGCGAAATTTACGATAACGAGCAATACGAACAACATTATAGCTATGACGAAACGAATAACTATGAATACGACCATACGACTACAGACACTCCTGACCAGAATCCTGAAGACGAATACTACAATAGGACTGCAGATGCTCCTGACCAGAATTCTGGAAACGAACAAGACAGCGTTCATTTTTTAGATTGTTGAGCTCTTCGCTTCCCTACATGGAATATGCTGCGAAGAGTGGAGAAAAATTGAAATTCCTTATTGATACTGGCTCGAATAAGAACTACATTCAGCCGCGACTTATCCGGAATCCAATAGAAAACGAAAAATCCTTTAACGTAAACTCGGTTGGCGGACCAGTAAATATAACGCACCACGCTTTTATCCCCTTATTCGGACCTGATATTGGCTAAATCAAATTCTTCATCCTATCACCATTGAAAACATTTGCAGGAATAATTGGTAATGATAGCTTAAAAGCCCTTTAAGCGGTTATTCATACAGATAATAATTTCATGACGATCAAAGGAAACATTAGAATTCCTCTTAAGCAACATACTTCCCAAACCGTAAATCACTTGAACCTTAGAACTGGCCATATGACTGAGTCCCAAATTAAAAGTCTTAGACATATCCTTCAAAAATATCCTAACCTATCATCGGAACCAAATAGAAGTTTGACTTACATCACTACCGTAAAGGGAGAAATTCGTACAACAACGAACGACCCTGTCTATGCGAAATCCTACCCATATACAATGGCTTTGAAAGACGAAGTTGAGAAAGAAATTCAACAACTCCCAAAAGATAACATTATACGTCCTTCCAAATCACCTTATAATGCACCAGTCTGGATAGTTAAAAAGAAAGAGGATGCATCAGGAGAAAAGAAATTTCCGATGGTCATCAACTACCGAAAATTGAACTCCATCACTGTTACCGATGCATACCCTATTCCTGACATTAATGACGTCCTCTCCAACCTCGGAGAAAATCAATACTATTCAATCATTGATTTAAAGAGCGGATTTCACCAAATCCCCTTAAGAGATCGCGATATCGAAAAGACTGCCTTCGCCATTAACAACGGCAAATATGAGTTTGTTCGTTTTCCTTTTGGTCTGAAAAATGGCCCAGCTATCTTTCAAAGGGCTCTCGATGATATCCTTCGGGAACATAAAGGAACACGCTGCCGCATTTATAAAGATGATATTATAGTTTTCGGAAAACCGAAAAAGAACACTTCGAAAATCTGGACCTAGTCCTCAAGACTCTCAAGAATGCCAATATGAAAATTAATTTAGATAAGTGCGAATTCCTTAAAAAGGAAGTTGAATTTTTGGGATTTATAGTCAGCGTAGATTGCATCAAGACAAACCCTAAGAAAGTCGAAGCAATCGCTTCATTTCCACTTCCGAAAACGCTGAAAGATTTGCTTTCTTTTCTTGGCATGTCAGGGTATTATCGAAGGCTTATTAAAAATTATGCGAAAATCGCAAAACCCCTGACATGCCTTTTAAGAGGGGAGGATACACGAGTATCAAAGAACTCATCCAAAAACAAACCAATTTTTCTCGATAGAGATGCAACAGCAGCATACGACAAACTCAAAAATATTCTCATATCACAAGACGTGGTACTCTCACATCCGGACTTTAAAAAACCATTTGAGCTAACAACCGACACATCTAATTACGCGATCGGTGCCGTCTTATCTCAAGACAACAAACCAATTTCATTCTTGTCAAGGACTCTCAGTAAGACTGAAGAAAACTACGCAACGAATGAAAAAGAAATGTTAGCAATCATTTGGTCACTCAATTCCCTTCGAAATTATCTATACGGTTTTAGTCATGTGCGAATTTTTACGGACCACCAGCCTCTTACATATGCACTCAGTTCGAAAAACACCAACAGTAAATTAAAACGCTGGAAAGCTATTCTCGAAGAATACAACTATGAATTACGATACAAGCCGGGTAAGGCAAATGTTGTAGCTGATTCCCTTTCGAGACCCCCTCAAACAGCCAATACATTGTCTACTGCAACACATGACACAAATGAAATAAACTCTATGACGCCCACGGAACATATTGACGATAGTTCAGGACAAAATTTGATCCCCTCTGTAGAAGCTCCAGTTAACGTATTTAGAAATCAACTCCTCCTTAAAATAGGAGAAGAAAACAGCTATCAGATCCTAAACCCTTTTTAAAATTATACCAGGCATATTATCATCCAACCAACTTACTCCGAACGCGACATAAATAACATTTTCAAAAGATATTTAAATCCGCACCTTATAAATGGTCTCCTCACTGACGAACCAACTATGGGTCTTATTCAAACTATATATCCACACCACTTCATAGATTACAGAATTCACTTCACACAAAAACTGGTAGAAGATATTCCCAACGAGGCAGAGCAAGAAGAACGAATTCTTCGAACTCATAAACGAAAGTTTTAGAGAATTTTTATTTTCCAAAAATGGCTTCTAAAGTAAGACAACTGGTGAAACTTTGCATCAAATGCAAAGAAAATAAATATGACCGACATCCGAACAAACCATACTTAGAACCGACACCGATTCCCCAATATCCTGGACACATAGTACACATCGATATATTCATGACTGAAAAGAAACGCGTACTGACGGCAATAGACAAATTCACGAAATTCGTACAAGCCAAAGTTATACCAACCAAGTCTGCCGAAGACATTCAACGACCCTTACGAGATATACTGTTTTTCTTCTGTATTCCCGAAATAGTAGTAATCGACAACGAGGGTGCACTTAGATCTGCGTCCTTAGAGTCCATGGTAGAGGATGAACTTAAAATAAAACTCTTCCGAACTCCACCAAGACATTCAACGACCCTTACGAGATATACTGTTTTTCTTCTGTATTCCCGAAATAGTAGTAATCGACAACGAGGGTGCACTTAGATCTGCGTCCTTAGAGTCCATGGTAGAGGATGAACTTAAAATAAAACTCTTCCGAACTCCACCTTACAAGAGTGAGGTCAACGGTCAAATCGAACGTTGGCACTCCACCCTCATATAGATCATGAGATGCTTAAAACGTGAAGGACCTCCTAGACCCTTCGAAGAACTCCTCGAACGGGCAGTGAACGAGTACAATTTTACGATTCACTCAACCACAGGTAAGAAACCAGCTGAACTTTATCTTGGCCGAATACCCAACCTAACTCCCGAAGAACTAGAAAATGTACATACTTCTGAGCAATATAGAAAAAATCAAACGCAAACAGATGACCGACAAGAACAACCACAACAAAAACCGACAATCCATAAAGACTTACGATACAGGACAAGTTATTTACGTTAGACAGAATAGACGAATAGGAACAAAATTAAACCAAAGATACCGACAAGAAGTTGTTAAAGAAAACAGAAATACGACTATACTAACCGAATCCGGTAAAATAGTACACAAAGATAAAATTCGCAATTAATTTCTTCCAGATTCATCGCTAACGCAATCAACACAACTATACAAATTCTGGACTATACCAACTCGCAAATTGTTTCTTTCTATCTGGGACAGACTAAAATTAAGGACGGAAACTTTAAAATAATTCACATTATAGACTTGGACCAATACGAACGATTCATTACGGACACTTATCCTATTCTTAACTTGTCGATAGTTCAACATAATCCACTAGCTCGATATCTAATGCATGAATTCCACCAAATTGAAACCCTAATCCATAATTTGAAGCCTCGAAAGATGAAAAGATCACTCGATTTTCTAGGCTCGGCGTGGAAATGGATTGCCGGAAGTCCTGATCATGAGGATTTAATAACAATAAGAGAAAAGATAACCAACGTCCTTAATAATAATAATAAACAAGTTGTCATAAATGAATTGTACAATCAACGAATAAATAAGATTACCAAAATTACGAATGATATTCAAAGAATGTTAAATGAAGGAAATAATACAAATAATAACATAGTTTCAGAATTACAATACAAAATGAAAATAGTCAAAGAAGAATTAAAAAACATTAATTACGCCATACATTGGGCAAGAATGGGAATTGTAAACTCTCTTATTTTTTCAAAAAAGGAAATTGATTTAGCAACTAGTATATTGGATAAAGACCTACTACCCTTTTCGACAATAGAAGAAGCCTTAGAGCTTGCTGACATTAAAATCATAACTAATCATGAAAGTATTCTTTATATAATTAACATCCCGATCACGAGACAAGAAACATTTGAAACTCTTTTAGTAAAACCCATTAAAAAACGAAATGTAATAACACAAGTACCATTTGAAAAGGTTTTGAAAGGTAATAATGCAAAATTCTATGGAATAAAAAGAGATTGTAAATATTTCAATAAATTGTTCATTTGTAAAGAATCCGATACAACAGATATAAGCTCAACCGAATGCTTACCGAAATTGCTGCAAAGTTCTAACGCCACCTGCAACAAAATCAGCGGTCTACACATCCCTAACATCGAGGAAATCTCACCTGGCAATTTATTCCTAAATGCGTTCTGCGGCCAATTAGAAGCAGAAAACTCCACACACGATCTGACCGGGACCTACTTGATAAAATTTCATAACACATCAATAAGAATATATGGGCAGAGCTACAAATCGCAGGAAATATCAACGATTCATGCACTACCGGCGATACTTCAGCCTACACCCAAAGGAAAAATGCATGGAGAACACCTTTCATACGAGATGCTGGTTGAAATACGAATTAACAACACCGAAAAGATAGATATGCTCAAATCTAACAACGAAATCCACCAGAACACGACTTATGGCCTAATTACCCTCTTAGTAACCATAGCATCCGCTTACTTGGCTTTGAAATTCTATCTCCAAAAGGGCAAAACCCCATCAACAGCTGTTCATCTGTACCAGAGGGCAGAGTCATCCTATCTCCGATTCCATCAATAGTCAGCTGTCCACCCACATCAACAGGTCCAGCGCATCCCAGATTTAATAACCTTCCCTATTTCTAACGATAGTGGACTATCGTTCTTAGAGGGGGAAGAGTTAACGACACGTTCCCGCATAGTCAGCAAACCAAATGCAGAAAAGGTAGACGCTGCATCAGCAAAAATATCGGATAAAAGCAATCATCGATACTAGAATAAGTTTCAGTTTATATTGTACATTCATTTCAATAAAGCTCGAAGAGCATTTTTTTTAACACAATCGAAAAGTAATTTTTTAACTTATATGGTCGTGATGTGTTGGTCTAGTGTGTTTCATAAAAGTTCATACAATTACATGCAATTGATTCTCACAGATTTTCGTCGTGTGGTGTTGTGACGTGTCGTGTGGTGTTGTGACGTGTCGTGTCGGAATAGTGTGCGACAAGCTTTATACGATGGGTTACGGTAGTAGAACAGTTGATTAACGGTTTCGTTAATATCACACTGAAATATATAAAGCAAAATATCAAATTGCCCATGGACAGTGAATTCGTTCACTTTCAATCCATTCGAATTCGTTCAAGGCCAACGCTGAGCAGCAGGCCGATTTCTGACCTCGTCAAATGGCTCTTGTTAATGCAAATTTAGTTTTGCAGCAAAAGCTACTTCGGAGTCAATTGGGCAAAACGAATACCAACTATCGTAAGGACTCCAATTCAAGGAAAACTGTGCCGTATCTGCAAAAGTTGTTTTCAAGCCTGCTGACACTGAACAATAAATTCGTTCGTAACCATGAGAAACTTGCCGAGCAATTAAGCGATGAAAAAGAGTTAAATTCACCATATTTCACGCAAGAGTACCATCAATTTACAACAACCTACTGTAATTTAAAATCGAAAATAGAAGATTTGTTACAGGTTGTCACTTTTGCTTAACGTAATTTAAAAAAAAAAAATCTCCATGGTTCCCTGCATGAGAGAACGATGGAGATTGAGTCATGACCGCAGTTAACCAATCACCGGATGCTACGCTTTAGTTATTTCTAAGTTAGGTTAAGTTAAGCGTTAGACATGATATTTAGGTGATCAACATCAAGCCAACAAGCATCCGACTGACTGACTGTGATCTGTGTTTTTCTTGGAGTTAGTGCTGATTTTGCACTCTTACTCCATTTGTGACGGTGGGCTTTGATAGCCCGAACAATGTAACTGGCAGTGCCGTAGGTATTATTCTATTTTAGCTTTTATGATTATATTTAGGCATTAACGCTTTGATCTCTGAGTTGCCTCAGGCCAGGATAGGTTAGGCGAATAAGAGTATCAGGGTGTTTTAAAATATCTAAGGACCTGTTTGGGTGTCTGTCGATAGTATCAAAAAGTTTGAGTGCTCTGTCACGGATGTATGTTTTGACTGTTTCTACTCTCAAGTCCTTGTGAATGTCTATGTTCCTAACGTATCTCGGAATATTAAAGATTTTTCTTAAAGAGATGTTTTGGCATGCTTGAAGCTTTTGGATGTTAGTTTTGGTCGTTTGACCGAAGGCTACACATCCGTAGAGAAGTTGGGGTCTAATAACTTGTTTGTACAGAAGCACTCGGTTTGTCATATTAAGTTTTCTGGAGCTAATTATTGGATTTAGAGTTTTGATCGTGTTCCTTATGGTTGCTCGTTTAGCAGCAATGTGTGATGTAAATTGGAGTTTATCATCAAACGTGAGGCCTAAGTATTTGGCTGTTCTTTGCCATAATATGGATTCACCGTCTACTGTTAGCGTGCGAGGTCTCTGGTTTCTTTTTCTGGTGATAAAGAGGGCTTGTGTTTTGTCGGTGTTTATCTTTATTTTCCACTTATGAAAGTATTCTAGAATGGAATCAATGGAGTGTTGAAGATTTGAAGTGATGATATGTGCCTGTTTTGAGGAATAGAAGATACATGTGTCGTCGGCAAACAGGGATATATTTGTTCTATTGGAACGAGGGATGTCTGCAGTGTACAGGTTGTATAAAATTGGCGAGAGGGGTGAGCCTTGGGGGACTCCAGCTTGGATGAGGTGTTTTGAGGAGAGATGGCTGTCTAATCTGACTTGGAAGGATCTCTCTTGTAAGAAGGAGCCAATTAATTGCGAGTACGATTTAGGGATTTGGAGGTTGATAAGTTTAACGATCAGACCTGCGTGCCAAACTTTGTCAAAAGCTTTGGCCACATCGAACATGACCAGACCTGTGGATTGTCGTCTATTGAACCCTGTTTTTATGTGCTGTACAACTCTGGATAGTTGTAGTTCGGTGGAATGTTGAGGCTTGAAGCCGAATTGCTCACCAGGTAGGATGCTGTTGAGATGGACTATCTCATTTAGCCGGGAGAGGAAGATGTGTTCTGTTAGTTTGGCCAATGATGAGAGAAGGCTGATAGGCCTCCAATTTTGAGGGAATGTAAGATCTTTACCAGATTTGGGGAGGACTATCACTGTGGCCAGTTTCCAGCACTTTGGATACTTTTTAAACAGAAATATGCAGTTTATGATATCTGCGATGTTCTGGAGAATGTTATCCGGTAAGTGTGTGTACCGAACGGCAACACCGTTCGGTGGAACGACAACGACGACGACGATGGCGGACGTGACAAGCGGAGAAGTCAGTCTCGAACAAGTCCCCGATGAGCCCAAAAGGTCCCCAATTAGGTCCGGACCGAGCGAGCGATGGCGCGAGCGAGCAACTTGGTGCAAGGCGCGATTCTATAGAGCGGTGCTAATGTGCAATATAAGTGCAATGTAAGTGCAATGTAGTTACAAACAAATAGTGCAATAAAGGCGCGGCGGTAAACCGCCTATGAAGTGTTTTATTTTCCCCCTGCCGAGTGCGCACGAATGTGCCACCTTCGGCTTTAATCTATACATTTGGTCCGTCGAGCCGGATCCAGCGCCTTTGTGAAAACCCATTACAAAAACCCCCCAATATAGTGCATTGGTGCAGGGTGCGTGCGCAAGAGAAAAGTGGGTGCTAGGACAAAGTGCGAGCTAGGACAAGTGCAAGTTAAGTGCAAATCGCGTGTGCAAAAGTGCAAATTGAAAGACAATTGAATATGGCGTCAGAAAATGCCAGAAAGATCCGTTGCTTGATCATTAAAATGGGGTGAGTACCATGAAAATCAATATGTGCAAGTGAAAATGACGAGTTGAAAAGGCCTATAATATTAATATGTGCAAGCGCAGCGATTCACAATTGAAAAGAGCTATGTTAGTGCAAGAAATTCAAATAGAGCAGGAATATTCATGTGCAATGCTAAATATCCATACGAATGCCATAAACCGCCGCTAAAATACACAAATACACGCTCAAATTCTCGTATTGCGTCGCTTAGTAACGAGAAAATTACTGCTAATCCAAGCAACAGTCGATGCGACGCCGAAATTCCATCGAAATGCGAGCGTTGAAGTTATCACAATTCTCTTATCATTATATATAAATTCTAACATTTTCATGTACTTACACAAATCATTATTTTCAATAGTTGACCGCAGCTTTACTGCATTTAAACATATTCTCGTCTGCTCAGCATTTACGCAAATTGACCCAATTAAATTATTAGTCGCGCGCGCAATTATGCAAACATATGTTTGAATACAATTATTGAGTGTTTCCCAATTGATCACAAATATGCACACGTTTGTTTTCGCGATCATTACCGTTCGACCTAGTTATATCCACATTGAAATCGGTGATTTGATTATTGCTAAATTGTAAAGTCGCACATATTGATTACTTGACAAAAATCAACATGTTTGAGGTAGATATTAAGTTTGGTGAGTTGTAATGGAAAGTTCTTAATAAACGGTTCAATCTACCAACGATTGTTTTTTTTTTATTTCCATCTGGTAGCAAACTAGATAACTGGCGCCCGAGCAAAATTGAACTGTTCCCGTGAGAACACAGTTTACGGTATTGAAAAGTTGCGTTACTGTTCCCGTGAGAACACAGTTTTCGGAATTTGAGAAAAACTACGTTATTGTTCCCGTGAGAACACGATAATTGAGACAAGTGGTCGAACGAAAAATATTTTCGTTATTTTTAATTTTCACGAACCGCGAAAACGTAACGGCTGAAGTGAATAACCAGGGCAAAGACCTGCGCGTTTTAAAGTGAAGTTTCAGGAACCAAAAAGGAGTGAAGGTTCTGTAAGGGAAATAGCTTTAGTGGCTGCAGAATTAAACAATTGTCGCGAGATCTACAGGAGATAGAGTTGTAACTGGCGGTAAACCTTTGCTGTGACGAGTCAGGTACCACGAGTAGGGGCTTGCTAATTTCTTGGCACAATCAACAGCTTGTCCCAAAAAGGAAATCTACGGACAGTCCGGACGGAAGGAAGCAGTTAATCAATGAATCTCTATAAATTTCTGTAAGTCTACCTCAATTTTTTTAGAAATAATAAACATATTGCGACTTATTGAATATATTAGACATACATAAATATATAATTACATATGCTTTTAAAAAATACATTGTTTATTAGTGTGGAACTTAGTTTTTTTTGCTAAATTAAGGAAATATTGTATTGATATTGTAAACCTTTTTCAATGTGCGGGAGTTCGAAGTGAAAATAATTTTTTACATGTGAAGTGCATTTACATATTTGTGGAAACGTTTTGGGACATCCTCTCTGTGAAAATTTTATAAAATCTAAATCGTTAAGTTACTGTGTGTTCGATCTTTTGCGGTGCCTTATTCTTATATTTTACGTTCCAAAAGCAATGGAAGCTGTTCAGGAAACTCTAAGGCAAATAACCGGGGCCGTCAATGCGCAGATTGAGTTGACGAAGAAATTAGAAGCAAGATTAGTGAGCCTTGAAACGAGAATGGTGCAACCCCTCCCTTCACAAGTTCAGTCAGATTTAGGGCTCCCTAAAACAGAGCAAGATCTGGAGGAAATAAGGAAACTTCCTGATTCCGTTAGGGATCTACAGGCTTTCGATGGGAACCCAGTACAGTACATATCCTGGGTTCACAGTGTGGAAACAATCTTAGAAGATTATAAGATTGTTCGTTCAAAGCCAATATTTAGGGCGATACTTCGCCATATCAGGCAGAAGATAAGAGGGCCAGCTGACGCCGCTCTTATATCTTACAATATATTTGATGACGATTGGTCCAGCATTAAGAAGTGCCTCTCACTTCATTATGCAGATAAGCGAGATGTTCGCACTTTAGAACATCAGCTGCATTCAATGTTCCAAGGGAACAAAACGGTTGATGAGTTCTATGCGGCTGTAAACCACCAACTTTCCTTGTTAATAAACAAGATAAAAACTGAGGACTATTCGAACGATACAGTTGCTGCACTGACCGAAAATTATCGGAACAGGGCACTTGACGTTTTCATAAGAGGATTGAGAGGAGATCTCTCAAAAATGCTTATCATTCAGAAACCTCAAGCCCTCCCAGAAGCCTATGCCTCTTGTTTAGAATTTCAAAATCTAAATTTCAGAAATATGTCAATTCACCAAAGGAATGTAAATAACTCTATTACTACACCTGTCAATCAAATATTTTCTTCAAGATTTGATTCTAATAGACCCAGAACATCTATGCCTAATCAACAGCTACGCTTGCTTGAGCGGAACCAAGCATACAACATCCAACGACAAGGTCAGTTTAAACCAATCACTCAAAATCCTCCCCCTAGACCTATTCAACCGAAACCACCAGTTCCGATGGATGTTGATAGATCCATTCAAACCCGTCAGGTCGATTACATGAACCGACCATCTTACAACCCTCTACATAAACGGTCGAATGACTCTGCGAATTTCCCAAGGAAATCTCAGCGATTATATAACTTGCAAGTGCAAGATCAAGTAGAAGAGCCTCTGTCTGGTCTATCGGATGATTGCTATAACTCGGAAAATTCGGACCAGCTGGAGGGAAGTTATCCAGATCATCCTGAGGAATGCGAAAATAATTTCGATGAGAGTCATTTAAATTTTATGATGGACGCCTCTCTAGCGTACCATACTTAGAATACACTATTCGCAATGGGCAAGTGTTAAAATTTCTAATCGATACTGGGGCAAACAAAAATTTTATTTCAGAAAAGATAGCTTATAATGCGCAGCCAATTAGGAATCCTTTCAAAATTCAATCAGCTGCAGGGGAAATACCTATAAATGAAAAAGTTAGTGGGAAATTTTTTGAGAGTGTAGGGAATGATACTTTTCTAGATTTCTTTATCCTACCGGGACTAAAGTCATTTGATGGTATTATTGGTGACGACACACTGAAGGAATTAGACGCTGTAATTGATAGAAAGAATAATATTCTTGAAATCAAACCCAATATCAAGATCCCGTTGAAGGCAAAAGAATCCGAGCAAGTAAATAACATCGAAGCTAAATTTGACCATTTGCATGACGAAACCAGAAACAAATTGCAGGAATTACTTAGTAGATATTCTAGGATCTTTGGGCCGATTAGTAATGACGAAACAGTCGAAACTAATGTCAGGGCTGAAATTAGAACAAAAACCTCCGAGGCAGTTTATACTAAGTCATATCCATATCCAATAAACCTTAGGGAAGAAGTTGAGAAACAAATCGCACAAATGCTCCAAGACGGTATCATTCGTCCCTCAAAGAGTCCATATAACTCTCCGCTTTGGATTGTACCAAAAAAGCCTGGTCCCACTGGTGAAAAGAAATATCGTCTAGTGATTGATTTTAAAAGGCTCAATGCTGTTACGATACCGGATACTTATCCAATACCCGACATTACAAATACCTTAGCAAGCTTTGGTAAGTCAAGATATTTCACCACGCTTGATTTAACATCAGGTTTCCATCAAATCAGAATGAAAGAGAGTGATGTTCCGAAAACAGCTTTTTCAACAGCCAACGGAAAGTATGAATTTACGAGGCTACCGTTCGGTCTCAGAAACGCACCCGCTATTTTTCAGAGGATGATTGACGACGTGTTGAAACCTTTTATTGGGAAAATATGCTATGTCTATATCGACGACATTATCGTTCTCGGTGAAACAGAAGAGCAGCATCTGAAAAACTTAGGCACGGTATTTACTCGATTAATGGAAGCTAATTTGAAAGTTAATTTAGGAAAATCGAATTTTTTAAGAACGCAGGTAGAGTTTTTGGGGTATATTATCTCGCAAGATGGTATATTACCGGACCCAAAAAAGATATCGGCGATTACTAAGATTAAGCCCCCAGCAAATTTAAAGGAATTGAAATCTTTTCTTGGGCTAGCATCTTATTACAGGAAATTTATAAAAGATTATGCGAAAGTTGCAAAACCTTTGACGAATCTCACTAGGGGCCAAAACGCCCAAATAAGAGCTAACCAGTCAAAACGAATTGAAATTAAGTTGAACGAAAAAGAACTTAAAGCCTTTAATGATTTAAAGTATCTCCTTACTTCTTCTGAAATATTAGCGTTTCCGGACTTTGACAAGCCATTTATTTTAACGGCTTATGCGTCAAACCACGCGATCGGTGCCGTTTTGTCGCAAGGCGAAATTGGTAAAGACAGACCGATTATTTATGTGTCAAGATCATTGAACAAAACCGAGGAAAACTACGCTACGAACGAGAAGGAGATGCTAGCAATCATTTGGGCTCTTGACAAACTAAGGACATATGTTTACGGAGCAAAAAAAGTAAGAATTTTAACGGATCATCAACCACTTACCTTTGCGTTGAGTAACAGCAATCACAACGCAAAGCTCAAACGATGGAAGTCGAGGATTGAGGAGTTCAACTATGAACTAATTTACAAACCAGGCAAAACTAATGTGGTAGCCGATGCCCTTTCCAGATTACCTTTAGAAGCAAACATTTTGACATCGAGTTCCGATACGATTCATAGTGCAGATGAGGATAACACTGATCTCATTCCACATTGTGAGGCCCCTATCAACGTATTTAGGAGACAAATTATAATTTCAGAAGGGAAAAATATAAATGCATACGAACAACCTCTTCCAAATTTTCACAGACATTACATACGTCTAAACGGGATAAATACTGACAGTTTAACTAAAGTGCTAAAGGAAAACCTAGACCCTAACATAATCAATGGAATCAAGATTCCGGAAGAGTACATTCAGCTACTTCAACAGGTCTACAGAAAGCATTTCTCGAAATTCAAAGTTCGGATAACACAGCGTATTGTTCAGGATATCGCTAATGAGGAAAATAAGCTTCGTATTATTGAGGAAGAACATCGAAGGGCCCATAGAAATCGCGAAGAAAACAAGGAACAAATATTGGAAAAATATTATTTTCCGCAAATGAGTAAACTTATAAAGAAATACACGGTATCTTGTGATGTTTGTAATGCTAACAAGTACGACAGGCATCCAAAAAAACCGGAGCTGCAGGAAACACCTGTTCCGGAATACCCTACTGAAATTCTACACCTTGATATATTTGAAATTGCTGGTGAAAAATATCTAACTTGTATCGATAAGTTTAGCAAATTTGCGAAATTTTTTCGTATAAAAAATAAGTCCGTTTTGCATCTTCGCGATAAGATTATCAAAATGCTGCACTATTTTTCTGCCCCAAAAATATTAGTATCGGATAATGAAGGAAGTTTCATAAGCCCGATTATCTTGAATTTCTTAGAAGCACTAGGGATAATTGTATACTTGACACCGGCACAAAAGAGTGAAGTAAATGGTGCAGTGGAGCGACTTCATTCAACCATACTGGAAATTCTAAGGTGTCTTCAACAGGAACATCCTGATCTTTCCTTAAAGGAGTCGATAAGTATAGCAGTAGACAGATATAACAACTCGATTCATTCGGTAATTAAAAGGAAACCGGTCGATGTATTCTTTGCCAGGGCACAGCGTATTAATTATCAAAACCTTCTTAACTTTAAGGAAAAATTAAATCGGGATGTGAAAAACGAGATTTTAAGGAAGCAAAAGAATCAAATAACTACCCATAATTCTAAGAGAACTAAACCAAAAGTGTACAAGCCTGGAGATGTAGTTTTTAAACTTAACAAGCAAATTAAGTCTAAAAATAAACCTTTATTTAAAAAGGAAGTAGTTGCGAAGAACGATCGAGTTACCATTACCACAACTTCCGGTAAGAGAATCCACAAATCTGATCTTAAAAATATTCCATCTATTTCAGATTGATCTTTTGGAGCGTGCATGCTTCAGTAGACATTTATGAGTACAACAGTCCACTCGTAACTATGAGGCAAGGGTATGGAAGAATAGTGGACGGAAATTTTAAAATCATCCATGCAATAAATATCAGCAAGTACGATGAACTGTCTAACGGCATGAAGACGATTGTGGAACATCGCGTCAACCGATCGAGCGTTTTAATACCTCAAATGTACTACCGACTTTCCCAAATAGATGGACTAATTGACCAACTGCGAGACAAAGAAGCACACAAAGTGAAGCGATCAATAAATTGGATTGGCTCAGCCTGGAAGTGGCTTGCAGGCAATCCGGATGCTACTGATTGGGATACGATTGTAAAAGGCCAAAATGATCTTGTAAATAATAATAACAAGCAATATAAGATAAATCAATATTTAACCAATGTATCGACGCAAATCATTGATAATTACAATAGGATTATTTCTGAATTTAACATATATAATAATGATAAATATGAACAGTCACTGTTTAATAAAATGTCAATGCTTAAAGACGAAATTCAAGAAATCGTATTAGCTATTCAACTTGCGAAAAAGGGTATAGTTAACTCAAATCTATTAAGCAATGTCGAAATCAACGAAATACTTTCTCAGGTTGAAACACTCCCCTACATTAACGAAATTCAAGCGATTGAATATGCTGAGCCAATGATTCTAGTAAAAGATTCTCTTCTCTTGTATGTAATATGTCTGCCAAAGACAAGGAAGATGGACTTCAATCACGTACTAGTCCGCCCTACAATAAAAGACAGTAAAATCATCTATCTTAATTACTCCAGTCTGTTTATAGCACAATCGGAAAAATACGGCGTATGTGGGAAGTGCTCCGAAATTCAAGGCGTAGCCATCTGTCGACCAGACCAGGTACAAAAACTCAAACCTGGGGAATGCCTCCTACAAATCTTGGAAGGGGCTCATGCACATTGTGATTATCAATTTCACGATGGCCCTATAGTAGAACTCCTCAAGGAAAACACCTTATACTTAACAAATTTTAATGGGAAATTCTATCATGAAAATAATAGCAGAGTTCTGAATGGGACATTTCTAATAAATTTTTTAAATGATTCATTCCGGATTAATGATATAGAGTATTCTAGCCAAGAAATAAAGACATTTCACCTTTTACCCCCTATTTTGGTTAATAACCTGACAGAAAGAGAAGTAAAACTAGATCTTCAATACCTTCATAAACTCTATTTAGATAATGTAAAAGAATTGGAGAATATACCATTTAATAGCATCATGTCCATCTCTTCGGACATCATAATCATTATTCTAATAGGATCTTTGGCTATCATCCTTTATTACTTTCTTTTGCGTAAAAAAAATTCTACACCAACGATAGAAGCTAACATATCTTGCTCTTACCCAGACCCTATTACATTGCCCTTTTAATCTGTGGGACACAGATTCTTAAGGAGGGAGGAGTTATCACAATTCTCTTATCATTATATATAAATTCTAACATTTTCATGTACTTACACAAATCATTATTTTCAATAGTTGACCGCAGCTTTACTGCATTTAAACATATTCTCGTCTGCTCAGCATTTACGCAAATTGACCCAATTAAATTATTAGTCGCGCGCGCAATTATGCAAACATATGCTTGAATACAATTATTGAGTGTTTCCCAATTGATCACAAATATGCACACGTTTGTTTTCGCGATCATTACCTTTCGACCTAGTTATATCCACATTGAAATCGGTGATTTGATTATTGCTAAATTGTAAAGTCGCACATATTGATTACTTGACAAAAATCAACATGTTTGAGGTAGATATTAAGTTTGGTGAGTTGTAATGGAAAGTTCTTAATAAACGGTTCAATCTACCAACGATTGTTTTTTTTTTTATTTCCATCTGGTAGCAAACTAGATAACTTTGATGTGTGCGCCAGATACAGAGCAATGAAATGTACATGAGAAAAACGTTGTATGTAAGAGCAAGAACAAATGGCTTGGTATAATTCCATAGCTGCACAAATACTACGAACGATGTATGTGCCTGAGAGCTGATCGGAACAAAATCTCGCCAGCGCGCACAAGTTACATGGACGCATGTATGCTGGCTGTGAAGGCGGATAGCCGCAAAGAAGAATGTCCGAGAGACATGATGCCTGGCTGAGGCGATTAACTGTGCGCTGTGATTGACGCGTAGATGAAGTGATGAGCATGTGCGACGATACGAACGATTCAAGATCCAATGTGCGTGATCGAATCGACTGACGGAGCAAGGCAAGGTGCAGGTAATATCCAATGTGCGGATATATGAGCAAGGGCAAGTATCAATGTATGAGGTCCAATGTGCGGACCGGTGCAGAGCGAATGCGGAGGAAAAGAGCTAGAGCGTGGACGGTCGAAGCGGGCGTAGAGCGATGTATATGTGCGGGCATAAAAACGAGCGTGGACGTTATATGAGCGATGACTATGTATTAATGAGAGCGCGGGCATAGAATTTTCGGGACGGAAACATGCGTAATGGGCATAGCGTGCATAGAGCGTTGTATGTGTGTGCATGGAGAGGTGCGAAATAGAGCATGGGCTATGTTGTGCGAGTAAATATATAGGGCAAGAGGTGCATGAAAATTTGAAATAGAGCATGGGCTATGTTGTGCGAGTAAATATATAGGGCAAGAGGTGCATGAGAATTTAAAATAGAGCATGGGCTAAGAATGTTGTGCATGTGTGAGAATGTATGTGTGAATCCAGGCCTGGATATAATGTGCAAGAATGTAGGTAAAAGGGTGCATGGTAAATAAGAAATAGGTTAAGGGAATGCCTATAAAAGGTGCGTAGCATGGAATGAATGCTATTGTTTTGAGAATTAACGAACGGTTACGATCGGGAATTGAAAAGCGAAAAAAAAAGTAATTTGTGGTAAATTGGAAAAGATTTTAATTTGAATACGATGTCCGAAGTAGAACGTAATACTTATGCTGCAAGCATAACGCGAGCGCGAACGTTTGCGTTGAGCGAAGGTGCGAGAGCTGTGTCGTCGGTAAACGTAAAGGCACGATTACAAACTCTCGAAGGGGCTTGGGCAAAGTTCGAGAAGGCGCATCATGCGCTTGGGCGTAAAGTAGGGCGCGATGTTGAGAGAGAGGCGGAGGTATACGAGCGGGTAGAGATGGAATACTTGGAAGCGAAGACGGCGCTGATGTCATGTGCGGAGCAGGGCGAGACGGAGCAATGTGGTATGGTGCAAAGAGCGACGGAGCAAGAGAGCGAAGGGCAGATGGAGCTAAGAGAGCGCGGGCAGATAGCGAATACATGGGGCACATTTGCGGGCGAATTCCGAGAGTGGAGCGCGTTTCGGGATAAGTTCCGATCGGCAGTGCATGAAAATAGGAGCATCAAGCCGGTCTTCAAGTTGCAATGCTTATTGGCGGCGGTGAAAGGAGAAGCGAGCAGAGTGCTAGGGTCATGGCAATTGACAGAAGCCAACTATGAGATGGCATGGAAAAGGCTCGAAGAGGTATATGAAGACGAATACCTAATACGGAGGGCGCATATTCGGGCACTTTTCGAAATACCGTGCATGGGCACAGCAACGTATGCCGGGATTAGGACCATAGTGGATACGGTCAACGAATCAATGAGGCAGTTGCAGGTGCTGGGCGTAGGGTATGATAATAGAGCGGTTAGACTCAAAAACGGCGGAGCAATGGGAGCTAACGAGAAGTAAAATGAGCCCATCGGTGTGCGAGTTGTGCAATTTCCTGGAGAAGCGAGCAAGGGCATTGGCGCATGTATCGATGGAAATGTCGTGTCGAGGGCAAGGAGCAAATAAGGGCAATGGTAGAGCAAAAGAAATAGTGCGAGCTGGAGTGCAGGTAAACAAGTGCAAACGGTGCGATGGGGATCACCCATTATACAGGTGAGAGCAATTTTTGCGAATGAGCATTGCGGATAGGCGCACGTTCGTGGTAGACAACACATTGTGTTTCAACTGCCTAAAGTCGGGGCATGCGGCGGAAAAGTGCTACGGGGGCCCATGTTTAAATTGCCCTGGCAGGATGCACAACAGTGTCATATGTCCGGTAAGGTCGCAAAGGGAGAGTGGAGTAGTGCGAAAACGCGTAGCAGGCCAAGGTGCGGGGCCTAGCGGTAAATAACTTAAACTTGAGGGCGATAATGTGCAAATGAGCGGGAAAATAGTGCGAGACAATTGGGGCAGTGTGAGTGCGCGGCGTAAAAACAATGATAAACAAAGGGTGCTAAGACACGGGCAAAGAAAGAGCAGTGCGTTTCTAACATTAAAAGACAATAGGTGCGTGGTGCGTAACAAATTAGAAGACAAAATTAAAGTGCGTAAAGAGCTGACAGCGAGAAAGAATGAAGTGCAAAGAGCAAGACGGAGCAAATTTGAGCAGAGCAAAGAGCGTTTGGTGCGAGGACGGTGCAAGGGCAATGTGCGGTGCAAAGAGCGTTTGGTGCGAGGACGGTGCAAGGGCAATGTGCGGTGCAAAGAGCGTTTGGTGCGAGGACGGTGCAAGGGCAATGTGCGGTGCAAAGAGCGTTTGGTGCGAGGACGGTGCAAGGGCAATGTGCGGTGCAAAGAGCGTTTGGTGCGAGGACGGTGCAAGGGCAATGTGCGGTGCAAAGAGCGTGCGGTGCAGAGACAGTGCGGGGTGGTGTGAAGAGCAAAGTGCGTCTAAAGGTGCAAGACAAAACTACTAGTGCGAAGTACGAAAATAAGGGCAGAATAATAAAAACTGTGCGGAAGAATGAGCGATTTGGTAATAAATGTGAATACGGTAGTGCGCGACAAATTATGAGAAGACCATTAGAGCAAAAAGGTGCAGAAAATAAAGTGCAAGACTATGTGCGAAAAAGTGCGGATAACGAGATAGTGCGTAAAAACTGCAAAATAAAAGGGCTAAGTGCGGAATGTGCGGCGAGAATGTGCGGACAGAAAAATATTGAAAGTGCGGGGGCAGAGCGGTTGTGCGAAAATAACGAAAAAGAGACAAATGGTGCGAGGTGCGTTTCGGTGCTAGCGACGGCAATAGTGCATTTAAAAATAAACAATAAAGAGATCGGGCCAATAAGAGTGTTGTGCGATTCGGGATCGCAGATAAATATGATTTCAAGTAAATGCGTGAAAAGACATGAGCTAAAGACAGAAAGTGATGAAGTTGAAATTTATGCGGTGACGGGTGAGCGAACAATTTTAAAACGAAAAATAATGGCCTCGATAAAGCCGTGGTTTGGTACGCGCGATCAAATATGGTGTAGCCTGCTAGTAGCGCAGGAAGGATGGCTGATTGTGACGCCATCACAGAAAATCGAGTATGATGTGAATAAAGATGAGCTTGACATGCCGATGGCCGACCCAAGTTATGGGGTACCAGGTGAGGTTGAAATATTATTAGGAGCAAATATATGGGCAAGAATGATAAGAGCCAAGATTATACGAGGGCCAAGTGGTGCGGTGCTACAACAGACGGTGCTTGGATATGTATTGATGGGAGCGGTGCCAACCAAGGGCCTAGTAGGAGCAAAAATGTGTGCGATGGTGCAGCAACAGAGCTTAGATGAGCTGGTTAGAAAATTTTGGGAGCAAGAAGAAGTGCAAATCAAAAGAGCGAGAATTAAAGAAGAAGAGCAAGTTGAAGAGCTATTCATAAAAACACATCAGCGTGATGAGCATGGGCGATATACAATAACGATACCAATTAAGCCAGATATCAACACCATTGGTGACTCGAGAAAAATAGCGTTGCGCAGATATATGGTGCTAGAGCGAAAATTAGAGCGAGTGCCAGAGCTAAGAGAGCAATATATTGAATTTATGCGAGAATATGAGCGACTAGGTCATATGATGAGAGCAAATAAAGAGCCAGTGCAAGGAGCAATGACATACTATATTCCACATCATTGTGTCACCAAGAAGTTTCGAGTGGTCTTTGATGCATCGTGCAAGACAGATTTGGGCATCTCGTTTAATGATGTTCAGATGGTAGGAGAAAAACTACAGCGCGATGTTGCAGATGTATTAATGAGATTTAGAATGCGAAAAATAGCAGTAAGTGCTGATATCAAGATGATGTTTCGACAAGTGAAGGTCAATCCTCGACAATGGGATTGCCAAAGAATATTCTGGCGAGAGCATAAGAGCGAGCAGTTGTGCGAATATTGGTTGAAAGTAATAACATATGGAATGGCCTCGTCAGCCCATAGTGCAGTGAGAGCGATGGTGCAATGTGCAAAAGAGAGCGAGCAAGAACATCCAAGAGCTGCGAGAGCGATATTAAACGACTTTTACATGGACGATTGTCTAACTGGTGCAAGTAACGAGCAAGAAGCGATTAAGCTGAGCAAGAGCATTGATGGTATACTACGAAGTGCAGGATTCGAGCTAGCAAAATGGGCATCAAACAGTAGACGTGTAGTGCGGAGCATGGGCAATGTAAGAGCGGAGCATGAGATGAGCGAAGAGCAAATGGTGCAAAGAGAGAGCAGAGTGAGCGAAGAATCGACGGAGCTATGCAACGATGTAGAAACAAAGGTGCTAGGGCTAAGATGGATAATGGAGCGAGATGTGCTAGTATTCCGCGTGTGCAAGAGCGATGACACGATATTGATCACGAAAAGACATGTTTTGAGTCAAGTAGCGAAGTTATATGACTCGAATGGCTTGTTGGGGCCAATTATAGTGCGTGCGAAGATATTGATTCAGAGCATATGGAAGCTAAAGTTGAATTGGGATGAAGAATTGCCAAAAGAAATACAAGACGAATGGTGGCAACTACGAGATGCGTTGCCGATTGTGGAGAGAATTCAGTTTCCAAGGTGGTTCGGAATGAATAAGAGCCACAAAATACAGTTGCATGGGTTTGCTGATGCGTCGACGAAAGCAAATGGTGGTGCAATTTATATTCGAGCAGAAGATGAGCAAGGAGCAATTTCAACAGTGCTAGTAATATCGAGATCACGCGTAGCGCCAATTAAAACAACCACGATACCACGACTTGAGCTGAGCGCAGCAGAGCTACTGAGCAAGATGATGAGCAAAGTGCGACAAGAGCTAGAGTGCGAATTCGAGAAATACTTCCTATGGTGCGATTCGATGGTGGTGCTGCACTGGATGAAGAAGCCACCAGGTGTGTTGAAGCAATATGTGGCAAATAGAGTAGCGTCGATACAAAGCAACACTGAGCTAGGAGCATGGGCGCATATAAAATCATCCGATAACCCAGCAGATCTATTGAGCAGAGGAGCGAAACCAAGTGAGCTAGAGAACAATGAGCTATGGTTGAAAGGGCCGAGATGGCTTAAGAAAGCAGAAGCTGAATGGCCAAAATCCTTGATGAGCGGTGCAAATACAGAGCAAGTTATGAGCGAGTGCAAAGATACTAAAAAGGTGCAAAGTTGTATGATGGTGCAAATAAACGTAGGAGCGACGTCAATATTAGAAAGAGCGAGCAACCTGTGCAAAGCAATAAATATAACAGCATACGTACTACGATACATACGTAATATACGTAAGAAGGAGCATGAACATAGGCAAGATGTGCTGCCAACGAGCGAAGAGAAGATAGAAGCGCGAAATTTCTGGGTGCGACAAGTGCAAATGAGCTATTATCGTATGGAGCTAGACTACGTCAGAGCAAAGAAACAAACCTTCCCGAGCAAGAGCAAGATAGCAGCGTTAAAGCCAATTTTGAGCAATGATCATTTACTGCGTGTGGGGGGAAGGATCGGCAGAGCCGAGTGCAGCTACAATGTGCGACACCCTATTATTATACCACCTTAGTCGAGATTGGCGCAATTATTGATGACAGAAGCGCATCAGAAAACTAAGCATGGTGGTGTGCAGCTTATGATGCAATATATACGACAAGAATATTGGATACCAGGGCTGAGAAGAGCATTGCGGCGAATAGTGCATAATTGTGTGACATGTGCGAGACTAGATGCGCGAATGAGCGAGCAATTAATGGGCGATCTTCCTGAAGAGCGAGTGCGACCAGCAAGGCCATTTTTACACACGGGTGTGGACTTTGCGGGTCCAATCACGACGATAGCGAGACAGGGCAGAGCAGGGCGCCAAGTTGAAACCAAGAGCTACGTAGCAGTATTTGTGTGCTTATCGACGAGAGCGGTGCATTTGGACGTAGTGACGAGCTTGGAAGCTGATGCATTTGTGGCATGCTTCAGACGATTTGTGGGAAGAAGAGGTCGATGTGCGAAATTATGGAGTGACAATGGCACGACATTTGTGGCCGCAGACAAGCAGTTGAGAAGTGCGATAAAGACATGGCAGAGCGTAGAAGTGCAAGGGCAATTGAATGTGCAAGGTACGGAGTGGAAGTTTATTACGCCAGCTGCTCCACATCAAGGTGGCATTTGGGAGGCAGCTGTGAAGTCGATGAAATATCATCTGCGGCGCATGCTAGGGCATCAACGAGTAACATACGAGCAGTTGTGCACAGTTTTGATCGAAATAGAAGCCTGTCTGAATTCGCGGCCAATCAATGCGATATCAGACGACGCCGAAGATTTGAGTGCGTTGACGCCGGGGCATTTTCTCATTGGAGAAGCTATAGTGCAGCCACTACCAAGAAATGAGCCAGAGCTGAGCAAGAGCGGTCTACGACAATGGCGCAAGTTACAACAGATAACGTTAGCATTTTGGAAGAGGTGGCAGACTGAATACCTGGCCACGCTGCAGCAGCGAAAGAAATGGCGCCAGCGCTCCGAAAATATAAGAGCAGGGCAATTGGTGCTAATTAAGGGCGAGAATCTTCCACCATCGTATTGGGCAATGGGAAGAGTGGTGCAAGTGAAGAAGGGCGCAGATGGGCTAGTGCGAAGCGCAGTGGTGCGAACAGCGACAGGAGAGCTAACACGAGCGGTGCAGAAATTATGCGTGCTACCAGTAGCGAGCGAATAGAGCAAGGTGCAATGTTATGAGCAAATTGAGCAGCGCGATCTACGATGTGCGAATTGAGCGGATAGAGCGATGCGAGCTGTGCGAGCAACGAGGTGCGAGGTGCAAGTAGAGCTGTGTGAACGACTACGTGCGAATAGAGCGGTGCTAACTATATTGAGCAAATCGAGCAAGGGCGAGCGACTTGAGCAAGATAGAATACAACTGAGCTGAGCTAGTTCGTGCTTTTTGGGGAGTGTACCGAACGGCAACACCGTTCGGTGGAACGACAACGACGACGACGATGGCGGACGTGACAAGCGGAGAAGTCAGTCTCGAACAAGTCCCCGATGAGCCCAAAAGGTCCCCAATTAGGTCCGGACCGAGCGAGCGATGGCGCGAGCGAGCAACTTGGTGCAAGGCGCGATTCTATAGAGCGGTGCTAATGTGCAATATAAGTGCAATGTAAGTGCAATGTAGTTACAAACAAATAGTGCAATAAAGGCGCGGCGGTAAACCGCCTATGAAGTGTTTTATTTTCCCCCTGCCGAGTGCGCACGAATGTGCCACCTTCGGCTTTAATCTATACAGTGTGTGAGACATGAATTTGTGACATTATCAGGGCCTGGAGCTTTGCGTTTGTTGATTTTGCGGACCAAGTTTTTGACTTCCTCTAGGTTGGTAGGGGGAATAGAGTCGTTGCTAAGGGTTCTTGAATTTAGTATGTTCGAAGCGGCTAGTTCAATGCGATCTTCGTTGTCAAGATCGTCATCTGGAGAAGAGTTATCCTGGAACTGTAGTTCAAGGGCGTCCGCAAATGCTTCAGCTTTGTCAGATTTACTAAATTTGAGGCCAGTTGTGCTATGAATAGGGGGCATAGTAGGTTTTGTTTTTGTCCTGAAATATTTGGACAACCTCCAGAATGTGTTGCTACCGGGTTCGATACTTTTCATGAAGAGTTCCCATTGTTCATTTTTGAACTGATTAATTTGGGTACGAATAACGTTAGTTAACCGGTTTGCTTCTGTTCGAAGTCTAGGGTAACCCGTGCTTCTTGCGCGTCTTCTAATTTGGTTTCTTCTCCTGATGAGAATCTTAATTGAGTATGGAAGTTCATAAGGATCATGGTTATCCTCAATAGGGGATGTAGTTGTACATTTTTCTTTTGTTTCAGAGATTCGTAGGGTAATATTTTCAATTGTTTTTTCCAGCTCACAGACTGTTGCCGGCAAGGTGAAGCTATTGTCGTTAGCTAAGGAGACTTGAAATTCTTGCCAGTTTGTGCTTATTTTTTCTTTTTTCGGAGGGACAATGAGGATGTTCTCGATTTGAAAGAGCACAGGTTTGTGGTCCGACGGCAGTTCATCAAGAACGCTGATCTGGATGTTGTGGGAGATGTCGAAGGAAATCCCGATATCTAAGATATGGCTGTACAATGGCCCAAAGTGGGTGGGTTCCTCAGGAATATGGAGGCAGCAGGCGGACCCTGCTGAAAATCTTTGAAGCTCTTTACCTGCGAGATTGTTTTTAACAGCTCCCCAGTGGCGATTATGGGCGTTGAGATCTCCGCCTAGAAAGATGGGGCCCTCAAAGTTAAAAAGTGTTTTAAGGTCTTCTAAGAAGTGTTGAACATTAGGAGGTCTATAAGCGGAAATGGCAGTAAACTCTTGAAAGCTGGTTTGGACTTTGATTGCCGTAGCTTCCATGCCCATGAGGGGCGGGATACATAGCACGTGGTGATTAATGTTCCTTCTAATGAAGATTGCTGTACCCCCTCCTCTGCCTGTCAGTCTATCATTTCTGTATGCCTGATAGTTTGGGAGACGAAACTCTCTGCTTGGTTTCAGAAAAGTTTCCTGTATGAGTATAATGTCTATTCTTCGCTCGCTAAGGAATTGTAGTAACTCGCCCTTTTTGGATAAAATGGAATTTGCATTCCAACTGAGGATAGAGATTCGGTCATCTCTGTTCATTTAAGTGATTGGGAAAATACTGGGGGTGTTTGAATGGGAAACATGCCCTGAACCATTTTTGCTATTAGGTCCTTCATCATTGAGTGAAGCTGGACTTGCATGACCTCTAGGAACTGCCCCATTTGTTCTGGTGACTTTGAGGGTTTAGTCTGCGGTTTAGGGATGGTATTGGGGGATGCCACAGGTTGGGCAGTAGTTGGATTTTCACGGGCTATTTGTGCGAAGGTTTTTTTGATATTTTTGGGGTTTTTGGGACAACCACCATAGCTTGCGGGATGCTCCCCACCACAGTTAACGCATTTTGGTTTCTGTTCTGGGTGCTTGTTGCAGTTTTTGTGGTGGTGAAGACCTTCACACTTAACGCAACGAGATTGGGCATGACAATTGTTAGAGGAGTGGCCAAATTGTTGGCAATTATGGCATTGGCTTTGGCCGACTCTTGGTTTTTGGGACTCTACTTGACATACTAGGTGGCATATAGCCTGTATGTTGTAAATATGTTTTTCTTCCCTTGGAAGAAGAACTTTTATTAGCTTAGGAGGGTCTTTCCTAGTTTTGAGGTAAAAAACTTCTATCGGGTTGAACCCTTGCCTCTCAAGGTCCATTTTAATTTCCTCAGGTGTGAGTCCGTATAGACCACGAATGATAACGTTTAACTGTTTTTCTTCGGGAAGGTAGTACGTGTGGTACTGGGCCTTTAACTCCGTGAAGATTTTAGTTATTTTCCTGTGATCGATAGGAGTTTTGGGCATGATTTGTATGCCTAAATAGACTCTTTTCGCTGAAATGAACTCTGCATTTCTTTGTTTAAGAACTCGTGCCAGTCCTGTCCATTGTTCAGGTTGGCGAAGAATTATTGGAACAGCCTTCGGGGCTGCTTGTGGTTCTTCAGTTTGAGCCGGATTCTGGTAATTAGGCTGCGAAGTTGAAGCGGCAGAATAGGTGCTGTTTGGTTTTCCAGCTTGCTTGGAGGAGTTTAAAGGAGGAAAATCTTCGCTAAACAGGGAGTGCATAGCTTTTTTGGTGTTGGCTAAATTAGAGCCTATTTTACCGGTAGATTCTGGGCTGGTGGAGGGAGCTTCTTCAGTTGGGTCCTGGTTCTCTTCGAAAACTGACATATCAGAGGAACTGTCTTCTGAATTTGAACAGTCTTCCGAGACTGAGGATCTGGCTTTCCCTGAGTGGGAAGAAGAGGTTGTCTCTGAGGAGGAGGTTTGAAGCCTTCTCCTTTTTTGAGAATTTGAATTCTTTCCTTTCGCAATATATTTATTAAGTTTATTAAGCAGCTCATTATTTTGTTTCATGAGATCTGCCTTGAGGCGACGTTGTTCGGAAAGCTCGCATTGAGTTTTCTGAAGTTCCTCTAAAAGTTTGTTCAATTTATTTGAAATATCAACTTGCGTTGAATTAATATGGGACGGGCCATATTGAAAGTCTACAGCTTCAGGGGAAATTTCTATGGAACTCATTGTGTATGAAGTCAAACTTACTACGTGTGCCTATAAAAAGTTTTCCTGGCCTGTGGCTAACCCAGAGAAGGGTTTGCCTTAAAAAAATTTTTTTACTAATAATTTAAAATTGCTGTTCACTTGTTTTGAAAAAAAGAAATAGAATAATATGAAGAAAAATAATACTTATGCAATGCCAGCACATGTGCTGGTACTAATCTCCGCTGCTGCTGTATCGAATCGGTCACGGTCACACGATGGGCTCGAATTTTCCTGCGCTGTGTTGAACGGATGATGACTGGAACGGATGATGACTGGCTCGAAAAACCTTTCGTTATTCGTCTACCTGCGTCGTATCTAACGGTTTGTGGCATGAACTTGCTTCCTCGGCGTCGTAGCAATTAAAATTGCTGATTAATTCAATGTTTGCTGCGTGTGTTCCTCTCGGCGGCTCACGGCTGACTGTTGACAAGCATCCGAGCAACACGTCAGCTTATACGAACATCAAAGGGATATACTTTCGAACACCACAATCCGCCTGGGCAGACTAATAACACACGATTGTCGGCAACGCGCACCAATTTGCGGCAAGAACGGAAAATGAATGTATCTAGAACCCGGAACGACAAGTACGAGAAATAGATGATGAATAGATTATGATGACGAATAACACACAATCATCGGCAACGCGCACCAAATTGCGGCAAGAACGGAAAACGAATGTATCTAGAACCCGGAACGACAAGTACGAGAAATAGATGATGGAAATTATACGCAGAAACTAAATGACTGTAGCACAAATGACTGTATCGGCGATTGATGTACACACACACGCATACAGTGCAACGCATGGGTCAATTCGCGCATATCGACGATCTCTGACCTAGGCCAATATCTGGCCTATATATGACTGGATGCCGAGCGAGGTGAGGGCGGAGCGGCTGATTGATGAGCCCCAAGGCTGTCAACGATGTAAACGTGGAATTTGCGCGTAATACGGAGGTCAATCGCAAAACGCGAAAGAAATTAGCCGTCAGCCCAAGCATTGACACAAAACTCCGTACGTAAACACAGCGACGCAAATTCACTGCAGTTTCGAATTACCATCTGAACGCGGTCGGATGGATGAATAATGCGAGGATCGCGATTTTATATCCTCTCCGAGGAATTATGGAATATATGCAGGAATATAAAAGAAGTCGCTTACCTGGGATTGAAGGTAAAATATCCGGGAGCTCCATTAGATCCTGCCCACACAAATTGTCTCAAAAAAGCCGAAACGTCATCTGACAACTGACAATGGAGTCAGAGTATTGATGTCCCAAAGTGGACCGTGGATTGTGTGGAAGAAGAAAACTCAATTGAGTGAAATGAAGATCGAGTGAGTGAACTCAACGGGCCAGTGAAGTCCCGATAGAAAATGAACTTCTAGTGGGAGTTGGAAAAGGTGAAAGTCATTCTATTCCGTGAGGATCAGGGTAAGCGATTGGATGCGATTGACCAGTGATCGGGAGAATGAATTTTACATCAATTTGGATTGGAGTTACTAACTACACTGGAGTCGAGCTTGAATCGGGAAGTTCGAATCTGGCGAAGCTGTGGCGGTTCGAAAAATTGTTAACACCTAGTTGGCTTCAATAGTCGAGGATTCGCGAAATAATTTGTGACGGAGCGATAGCAGCGAATTAGCTTAATTAATTGGTGGCGGAGTCTCTCGAGTTGGCGGACGGAGTCGAGAAAATCAACGAAGCGCGGGAATATCAGGGTTAGTTAGACTTTATTGATATTGTATCTTTATTCATAGATATTTAAGTGCACGTGTAAATTGATATTGAGTTAGGCGCGGTCGAATTATAAAAGTATCTAGAGTTTAAGAGATTAGAAATTGTGTTAACGAGTGTTATTTTGAGATTTCTCGGTGAAAATAGATGAAGTTCGGATATTAATAACTATACCGCTTTTGTTGTTGGCACATATTATTTTGGTGCGATTTTAAATTTTAGAAACATATCTGTCGCTTCCTTCTCGCTTCAGAGCGACGGCTGTGGGGCAGTTCTCGGATCCAAAGCGAGTGGCGCCCACCCACGACCTTTTTAAACGCGAGCAAAAGCCGCCCGAAGCCGCCGCCTTTACATCCCAGTCGGGGATTAAGGGTTGTGACGCGTTATAAATTGGTAACGGTAACAAGGTAGCTTAGAAGTGACGATAAAATGACCACGCTCGACAACCCAAACAAACAACTTATCCACCTATAGCATATATGATCATAATTCATCCGCTACCATAATTCCACACCTGTTTTTTGTGCAAGTGCATATTTTCGATGTATATACCTATATATATATAACGACGTATAAAAATAAAATTAAATTTTCGTTGGAAGTATTTAATTCCAAATTGGTGACCCCGTGACGTTCACGTAAGTCATTTTATATTATTAATAATTTTTTAAACTAATCATTATATTTTTCATAAGATTTCTTGAGTTAGACCGTCGATGAAATGGCTGCCACAATTTATGCAGCATTATACGACGGAACGTAATATGGAGCGGCGACAACTAGCACGGCCAACCCTGCAGCCCAGGCGGGCTATACAGTAGCTCGATCAAGCTTATCAGACCGCAGTAACGCAGGGAACATCTGCAACTGCAACTACGAATCCGGGCGCTACAACAACATAACTTTAAGGCTACGATCGACAGTATGATAATGCAATATTGCCAGCAAGCTGAAGTTATACCGGGATGCATATCCTCCCGCATATCCTCCAAACACAGCAACAGCAACTACATCATAAACTTCAATATCAACCACAGCCAGAAACGGCGCAACACCAGCAGCAGGAGCAAGACTATCGATCTCCTTTATCAAAAAAAGCCTGCCATTAAATCGCCATACAAATGTACGCCACTTCATAGAACTATTCATCGTTCTCGACGACGTTACAGCAACCACAGTAGCACCACCAGCAAGAAGTCAATCAATAAATGCAAATGTCACACCCGTGGTCTAATTTAAATCCAGGCAATTCCAACATGATGAATGTAATGCGAACCACTTCTTTGTGCAAACAATTCAAATGTCAAAACAAGGAACTACTCGTAGTCATAACAAAATTCTGCCATGAGGAGCCAGAACGTCACGACACTGGCATAGACCATGTTGAGCAAATGTCAAACGATTCGTGCGCGACTTAAACGTCAAAATTCTGCTCTTCTCTGATTGTTGAATATCTTGTGAATTCGCTGTTCTCATGTACTCTTCTTAAGCTTAGTGAATCTTATCGGTTCTCTTTGCATATTGCAAGTGCTTTTTGCTTCGTTCTTACTCGGTCTGAGTGATTTTTTTCTTTTTTTGCGCTCGAATTTATTTTCTCTTCAAGTGCGCGAGTACTGATTTTTCGCTGGAGCCGTTAACTTGTACTGTTTAGTTTCGTGCCATTAATACACTAGAGGGTGTTTTCAATTATTATATACGCAATATAATTTATCGGAGACTGCCTCCAAAGCTAATTTTGACACCTACTATATTTTTTACGGGGACACGCAGTATAATTTATCGGAGACAGCTTCCAAAAGCTTACATTGACACCTACCATATTTTATCAGAAACTTTTATGAAATTTTATTGCCATTTGAAACATTCACCTTCTTTTTTGGCTGAAGTGTGCAATACTGTGTGCTCAAGTATTGATATCTAATTTGAGAAAACCTCAGTGCGACCCATAATGGCTCTTTGTTTAGCTTCTAAATGCTTAGACAAATCAAATAAAACACCCATGGTGATTTGCTCTGGCTTTTGTGAGCAAACAGTTCATGCAAAGTGCATTGGAATGCACGCACATGTTGCCGAAGCGGTTCAATTGTCGTCATCCGGAGTATATTGGTTTTGTTCGAAGTGTAAATCTAATTCAATAGTTATTTTTGTTGATCGACTGCGGTCTGCTAAACGGGTGGTGGACTCTATTCAGGTTGCGTGGCAGGCTCGAATCTGCCGCTTAACTGTTAAACTCTCTGGCTTTAGTGGCGGATGCAGAGCAGAAGTTGTCTTCACCCAAGACCCCAGCGCCAGTACTGCCTATCAGTCAAGGTAATTTTTCGCCGATTTTAACTCGTGGTCAACGCGAACAGCAGCAATTGCTTCAACAACAGCACAAGCAGGGCAATCAAAATCAATATCATCAAAATCAACTACAAAGCCATAGTGCCCAGCCACTACTTCAGCACCAGCATTCTCTGGAACTTCTTCAACTGCCGCCTCTGCAACAAGGACAGCATCTACCGCCGCAGCAGCTTATTCCCCAACAGCTGCAATGCCATTCTCCAATGGCGTCCTCTGTGCCGTCTCCTGGTCCCGCACTACAACCTAGTAGACCTAGTAGTACCAATGATGACGTTTCTAATGGTTTCATTAGAGTGGTATCTCCTCCTCTTCAAATCCTCCTTTCTCGTGTTGCGGCTGATACATCTGTGGAGGACTTGAAGTTGTATATGTCTCGGAGGCTGGGAAGAGATGTCAACGTTTCTTGCAAGAAGCTTACAAAAGATTCGGGCAGCAGCCGTATTGTGGGCTGTGACAGCATTGGCAGCACTGAATTGTATTAGATGACACTCTCGAGCAACTTAAGTTAGCAAGGCACTTCCGCAATGAACGTGTCTAGTGATAGTGTAGAATAAATGTGTTGAAAAAGAAATAAAAGGTGTTTAATTTAAAGTTAGGCAGCCGATGCTACATTGGCGACGAAGAAAATTGAATCAACGCGTGCAATATGGGAACGAAAGATAAGAGCCAAAGCTTTCGCGAAGGAGAAGTTGCATGGTGCAATAAAGAAAGCAACGTGGCGCTATCGAATTTCGTATTAAATACGAAACAATTTGATCGAGTTCATGACGAAAGGACGATATTGAAAGAAAAAATGACACATTTGTTCCGAATTATCGACGTACAGCCTGATGAACAAGTAAGTGTTTTAATTACAATTTTATCACCTCGAGCATACAAATTGCTTCGAGATCTTTGTATATCAGAAAAATCGGACAGCAAAACATTTCATCAGTTGTGTGCTCTGCTGGACAAGCAGTACGGTCCGATCCGTAATATGTGGCAAGAGAGAAAACAATTTTTCAACTCCACAAAAAAATATTGATGAATCAAGGTCAGCATGGTATGCATGAGTAATGAAGCTTGCAGCAAACTGTAATTTTGGAAATGAGGTATAAATTCTGATCAAATACAAGTTCATTACGGGGACCACTGGCAAAATTTTCGGCACTTTGGCTGAATTACCCGCAGATGCAACTTTAGATCAAGCTATGAACAAAACGTTGGAGCTAAAATCAACAGTGGAGAATAATCACAATTTAGATGTGAATAAGAGATCTAAACAAAACAACGATGTCAAAGTACAGCCAAATTTCAACCATAATCAAAAACGCAACAATCTCAACCCTTGCTGGCGTTGTGGTTAAATAGGCCACTTCTCAGGTAAGTGTCGGTATAAGGAATACACTTGTTCTAAATGCTCCACCAAAGGACACCTTCAAAATATGTGCTCTACAGTACGGAAAAATGTCAACACAATCAACCGGATTAATGTAAATCAACAATCAGCATTTACCACTCGTATCAGGACGGATAACGAACATAGCATAAGTCATAACAATAAATTTTTCATTTCTAATTTAAAAGTTGAAGATTGTAACAATCCAATTATAATTACAGCTCAGATCAACAAGGAAAATTGCAAATTTGAATTGGATAGCGATGCTGCAGTGTCAGTTATTTATGAAACTGAGTATATAAAAAATACCCAAACCAGATTCTAGAGCAAGTAATCCATCACAACATTCTCAGGTGAGCGTTTAAACATAATAGGATTGTTTACAGCACAAGTAGAGTTCGAAGGCAAGTCAAACTTATTTCAAAAATGCAAACTGTAATCACAAATGGAAACTGTAATTTATTGGGTCGTGATTTCTTGCAAAAATTTAAGAGAGTAAATTGGAAGAATTGCTACGAGAATATAACGATGTTTTTGATGAGAGCTTAGGTAGATTTAAATATGCGAAAATTTCTTTAGAGGTAAAAGACGAGCTTAACAAACAAGCGAAGTTCTTAAAAGCTAGGCCTATTCCATATTCCAAGAAAATAGATGTAGAAAAAGAGCTAACAAGGTGGTGTGAGCAGGTTTTAATAGAAAAAAAAGATAATAGTGATTGGAGAACAAAAAAATAATGGTGTGAGACTATGTGGAGACTATAGAATGACATTAAACCCAATATTAAAAGACTTCTACCATCACTTGCCAAAAAATTGACGATATTTTTTCATCTCTGTCTGGAGGTAAAGTGTTTGGAAAATTGGATATAACGCAAGCCTTCATGCAATTAGAATTGGACGAAAAGTCACAACTGCTATGCGCTTTGAACACACACTTAGGTATTTTCAAAATCAAAAGAATGCCGTATGGTATTAAGTCGGCAACAGGGAAGTTTCAAAACGAAATGGAAAAAGTTATTTCAGGTATAGAAGGAGTGGTAGCGTATGTTGACGATTTATTAATATCAGGAGGTAATGAAGAACAATTGTTTACACGATTATAAGCTGCATTTAATGCGTTTCGGAAAGCAGGGTTAAAGCTTAATAGAGATAAATGCAAATTTTTGACACATTCAATTGAGTATTAAGGTCATACAATCTCAGCGAGAGGCTTATCTAAAAACAAAAGTAGAATACAAAAATTTCTCAACTGTAGGGAGCCAAGAAATGCAGAAGAAACTAGAACTTTTTGTGGTGTGGTTAATTATTATTCCAAATTCATAGATAACATAGCTGGCATTATGTGTCCAGTTTGTGTGTCTATAGCCCCGGGCCTCAGATCATGGGGGGCCTCGTTGCCTCACCCACACTAATGAATATTTATTTTATTATATATATATTATATTTAAAAATCTATACATTATTAAATCGTTTATTATAAAGATAATTACTTAATACAATATTCAATGCTTAGATCTACTTATATGAAAATTATCCTCACCGAGTATTTATCACTTAAACACACACATGAATTCAACTTTAAGATTTATTTGTCGATATTGACTAGTCAAAAAAAAAGAAGTAAGAATACGTGGAAACTCCGAATGGAGGAGCTAAGTCTGGCGCGAGGTGTGCGGCGTATTAATTTCTGCGTGCGATTCGCGGAAAACCGAGTAAACATGAGTGGACGCGCAGTGCAGTGCGACTGTTTTCACACGAATGTTTCTTGGACTTTATTTATAACAGTTCGATCTCTGACTGCAATACGCGAACATCGGCGTGCGAAAATGTCTAAGAGGTTTGAAAGTGGTGCACAAAAAAGGAAAAAATTTAAGGAAATAGAAAATTTTAAAAGCAAATTACCAAAGTTGACAAATTATTTTTCCATCAATTCAAGTAGTGAGCTTAGTAGCTCTGAAGTGTTGCAAGAGAATGTGCAGGAAAATGTCGTTGAGACCTCTAGTAGTGAAAATGAAATTTCTAAAAAATGCGAAGTTTTGTCTAGCGTAGAAAACGTAATCGAGCATCTCAGCAGTGAAAGTATTATTCGCAGTGATAAAGCAAATGATGTCAATGAATCCGATGATTTACTCGACATAAACGTTATTACGGATCATTCTAGTGTGATAGACGTTAATAAGACTGCATCAACAGGTACTTTGATATTTTTTTATAGAGATATAGATTCACTGATAATATTTTATATGTACCTATCATTTATTCAGAAGTATATATATATATATATATATATATATATATATATATATATATATATATATATATATATATATATATATATATATATATATATATATATATATATATATATATATATATATATACATTAAAGAATGTCTATAATTTTTAGGGATTATTCACAGTGATCCAGCGTTATGGCCATCGAAATTAAATGAAAATAAAATAGATAGAGATAGATATCTAAACAAAGGCCATTTATATTTTCAAAGCATCAAAGCGAACGTATGTAAAACAAAATAGATATTTTTCAAGCAAGTATTTTCAAAGAGTAGTGAGTAATGGTGAAAAGTATGAACGAAATTGGCTAATGTATTCGGAATCAAGTGGTAACGTATTTTGTTTCGCATGCAAATTATTGTCAATCGATCGAGAAAACGTTTTCGTTAAAGACGGATTTTCTAATTGGAAAAAGGCAGACGAAATCATAGCCGGACATGAAAATTCTAAAGAACATGGTCGTTGTATGTTAGATTGTGTAGCATCTGCCTACCAGAATCCTTTCATCTCAAAATGCATATGTCCCCATATCCTAATATGCAAATTTCATATGCATATATTCTTTAATTCGCATATGCAACTCAAAATGCATATGTCCCCATATCCTAATATGCAAATTTCATATGCATATATTCTTTAATTCGCATATGCAACTCAAAATGCATATGTCCCCAAATCCTAATATGCAAATTTCATATGCATATATTCTTTAATTTGCATATGCAACTCAAAATGCATATGTCCCCATATTATAATATGCAATTTCAACATGCATAAATACCGTAATTCACATATGCATCTCAACATGCATATGTCTCTTTAACCACCCATATTCCATTTTCCCCATGATCATTATCAAAACGGCATCGGCTCGAAAATTCTACCAAATCCAATAGCAACAAGACTTTGGTATTTCCGGAGTTCTTTCCCAGCTAATATTAATTACTAGCAATGAGCTCGTAGCCCTGAAATTGTTGTTGTTGAATTTGGGTGAAAATTCGAGCCACCACGACTCAAAATCTCACAACGTTGTTTTCTGTGGCGGCATGGAAAATAACCCACTAACAACAACATAGATTCAATGCTCGGACCCCATCTACGGAATGTCGCTAATACTGAACGTGGGAAAACGTTCAGTCGGCCAAACACACACGAGAAGTTTCCGAGAAAATTCTTGGAACCTGGACGATATGAAATCGCGAGAAAATTGTGTGCCGAGATGGGTTGCGTTTGCGTTTAGGTGTTTGGAGATTGGGAGTTGGAATTGAATTGTGAGGGCGATCGGTTGTGCGATGGAAGTGAAAAAGATGTTTTTCGCGGTGACGATAAAGCGTGAATAATTTTAGAGGAGATGTGATTCGGGAGTGAGTTTTGGAGGAACGGAAGTGTGATCGGGATGAATCCGCAAGAGAAAAAAAAAATTAAAAAAAAGTTTTCATCGAAATGCTTGAATTAAGACTGTTGGTTTTGGTGCCCTAAAGTGTATGTGATTAAAACCTGAGAATTTGGAGAAAAGTTTGAAATCATGCGGTATGAGAGTTGATTGTGGTGAAATGTTATCGCAACTTGTGATTAAATTCGGAGGAAGCAAGAATTTACAAAACCATTGCTGCCCGATTAAGTTCATGACGAATCATTAAGAATAAATGCTCCCATACGGTTTTCACACGGCGATCCGTTGCAGTAGTGAAGTGTTTGGAATCGGCGAGTCAGATCATGTTTTTGTACATCCACCATAGTGTCGCGGTTGATTCTATACTTTCAAGGTCTCGACGGGTATTTTGATGGCGTGGCCAAGTGAACTTTTCCGGAACCTCTAGTAGAATTTTTTTGACAGTAAAGTGTCGTTAAACTCAAAGTCTGACTGGGCGTTTGATAGTTCGGAACAGTATATGTCTTTTCTGAGTTCCTTTCCACACATTCGAGTGAGGATGTTGCAAAGAAAACAACAAAAAAAAGGCATTGCTCCCCAAGACAGACGATAAACCTTGTTTCTAACCAGCGCTTAAAGACGTAATCGCTGTCCATGCTGCTAGTACGAGTGGCGATCAAACTAATGAAAAGGTGCAGGAGACGGACGGACCACAGGTACTCTGTGTCAAAGATTATTTTCTTTTCTTCTTTAGCCATGGACTCGGGGCTTGTTATAGCGGGAGACCAACTCACTCCCGACCAAAGGCGTTGGGAAGCGGTTTGCCAGAAGTGAACTTCCTGGCTCGAAGCAATAACGGTCGTCCTCCTTTAGGCTAATAATACAACGAGGTTATAGGCGATCCAATTTACAGCGGGAACATACCTTGATGTAATCTGCGAACAAATTTTTGCTTCATAAGGATCAATTTATTATCGACCGGTCCGGGAGGAACAATTACCTGCGGTTATGGCAGACTATATTGGAATATATATATAAACTAATTAAACTCATTGAATATGGGATATTTGAATATATACATAAACTAATTAAACCCACTTAATATGGGATATTTGAATATATACATAAACTAATTAAACTCATTGAATATGGGATATTTGAATATATACATAAACTAATTAAAACTCATTGAATATGGGATATTTGAATATATACATAAACTAATTAAAACCATCGAATATGGGATATTTGAATATATGCATGAACTTACTTACAACCGTTGCATAAGTTAATGAAATTAGGCATGCACTGAATTAAAATCATTGCATCTGCTATATTTGAAATTATGGTTTGCGTCATAATGACACAGCAGTGTTTTATATAAATATCAAGGAGAGTTTTTTTTTTGTTCCCCGATCAAACTAAAACTAATATATTCGGGATTCGCTTCCTTGCGCCTAAAAGGCAGATACTGCTACTGACTAATTTAAGTAGTAACACTGATGATTTATTAATAATATTTTGATCGGCATGTTTTTCTATTTGGATGCTAAAAGCAGTTACGAAATTTATTAGTAACTTTAACGGAAGGTCGTTGATTAACCAGAAAACTCCGACGGAGTTATCGCCCTTGTAATTCATCTTTAAAAAGAAAAAAAAAATAATCCAACTTGTACAAGGCCTTTAGACATAAGACATATAAAACACATAAATTGATGAAAACTAAACTAAACTCTTTTGCTAAATCAATAAAAATAATGTGGTGGTAAAAATAAACTCTGTGGTCTTGTTATTGGGTCTCGGCCCATGGGAACTGAGTGGCGATAGGCGCGTGAAGGCCAGGCTGGTTTAAATTAACAGGAGTGGTATTTCGATGACATTGCTCGTCAAATGTCAAAAGGAGTGACTGGTGTGGAAATCTCTCAGTGCGGAAATTTAATTAAAAACAAGGTTCTTAAGTGCGAATAATCAAATCAAAAGTGTTTAACTTTGTGATTAATTCTCTCGGCATCGTTTGATACCATTCCTCAACATCACATCGTTTAATATACGGTTCTAAATTGAAATAAATCTTCGCTTTCGGGAATCCCCCAAAGGGAAGGCCGTCGTAAGCCGCGTAACGCCGTGTCTATGGTGTCGTCAGCAGAGTAGCTCCGAAAGGTCGACTTGGCTGTTTTGTTGTACATCGGTTATCTTGATCACGATCTGACCTCCTAACCCACTTTGTTTTTTTCTTGCCGGCTGTGAAAGTGCATCATCGAACATAGAAGCTCAAGAAGTACGGTTAGTTTTTTTTTCAGTAAACTAAGTGCGCGTCAACCTGACATTATTATACTTTTCTGCTGTTCCAACCTATAACAGCCTCCATAGCGCAGTGGGTACGTACTTGACTCTCTGATACAAAAGCTGTCGGTTCGTCTACCATCAGCACCGCTTCAGTTTTTGTTAAGTGTTGTTCGGATTTTAATAATTCTAAAATAAATTTCAATCACATAAATAAAATTCTCAAATCAAATTCCAAAATAATACCCAAATAAAATTCTTAAGTTAAAATCAAAATAATTGTATTACGTGGAATAAAGGCACGCAGCGCCACCTGGCCGCCAACTTCGGACACTTGTGCTTGGCTAACACATTCCACATCCGAGGCATGACCCATTAAAAAATCAAAAAAAAAAAATCAAAATAACACAATTTGAATTTAATATATAGTTCCAGCTATTGTATTATTGGAATTTTTTGATAATTGGAATTGTCAACAGGGTGTTAATGCTGATTTCATCGCTTTTATTGAGCATATTTTCAAAATACTTGCAGTATAGTGTGAAGGTCTGTGGACTAGCATACTAGCGTCCTGGGTTCGATCCTCGACTCGTACGACTTTTTGTAACTTTCTTCGAGCGTCTTTCTTGTTGACTTGAATTCAACTAGTTAATATGAGTTACAAGTGTAGCCTTGATAATTGCATAGCCTTCGACAATACGTTAAAATCTGTAACATGCAAGGCATTTTGCAACAGGAAACTGCACGTTGCTTGCATGGGTGCACCGAGAGATTGGTTTAATCCCTACTTGGAGTCCCATTTTATTTGCTCCGACTGCCAGCATACAGAAAAACTCATGCAGAGTATGTATAACAACCTAGCAAGCTACATTGGCAACCTTAATGGGGAAAAGGATCATATGCTTTCGAAACTACACGCGCAAACAAAACTCAACGATGAAATTCTTACCGAAATCACAAGGCACATCGACAGTTTTACGGCTACTCTAGATGCTGTTTCTAATACCAGCAAAAGAAATTCAGACAGATCAGCTGAGCTTAACGACATCTTAGCTCAATTTAATTCATCTATCAACACATCAAGCACATACAAATCAAAATGCCAAGCGAATGATAGCGATCTGTTTAAAATGCTTGAACATAAAATAACGGCAACATTAACTACCAAGATTGATCAGTTGTCAAATACCATCTCTACCCACTTACTCTCCAACCAAAATTCAATTGTTAATAAATTAGAGAGTATAGTTAAGTCTGATACAAAACCGTCGGCAGAAGTAGAGCCATCCAATCCTTGTGCACATCTGATGGAAATATCACTTCACGAGGAACTACTGAGTGCACAAAATAGCAATTCTTCAAACTTGTTAATGCCGATGAAATCTACCAAAGATGTCGCAACCACTCCTATCAAGGAATTGTTCACTGCCATCGAGAATCAAGAAGTTGTTATCCAACAAAACACTCTATCTGAACCTCCCAAGAACGATTCCCATAAAACTATTTTTAAATTTGGCACTTACTGGTCGGAAGATGATTGGCTGAGACGTATCTCAAAAATCAGAAGATGCGATTTAATTCATGACGATTTACAACCCCCCCACAAAGTTTCGACCAATAAGAAGATCCCGTTTTTTGTAAAAGGAGTGCCAGATTCCACAGATAAATTTTGGCTTAACAGGATCTTAAAGGAAAAACTGTCTATCAGTGATTTTAGAGTTGAGATGTTACCTCAACGTAATAAACATGCAAGCAGGTGCTTCAAAGTTTCAATTCCTGAAAAGTATGCCTGGCTTTTTACTCACGTGAATGGAAGCGGTAGGAGCTATAAATGGAATGGCATCATATTTCGTCGTTGGAGGACCATCATCGCTAGCAGCAACATCAAAAGTAGAAATAAGGACTTAATTGTGACTACAAATTGTACTTCACCTGTATCTACTAACCAGGTAGTTTCTTCAAATCTTCCGACTAGAGACTTTCCTAGCTTGAATCGAAGTTCTACTGTCAGGTGTTCCCATCCTAAGACTCATGCTACAACTCAAGCCTCCTCTTCAACTCAGACTTCTCATCACCGTAAAGAATGTTCCAACCCAACCCTAACTCGTAATTCAAATTCATCCAGTAGAACTTCAACTATTGACACTGCTTTTGCTACGACTTCTGCTAATTATAATTCTGTACGCAAAACCTATAACCGTATCGGGTATCGCTCCTAACAAGATATCCTCAATCAAAAGCCCCAGAATTTATTACCACAATTGCGGTGGTATGAGGGGTAAAATAAATAAACTCTTTCTTGACACCAAATCTTGCCATTTCAACGTGCTTGCCTTCACTGAAACATGGCTAAATGACTCGCATATCAATGAAGAAATCCTTGACAGTACCTGGATAATCTTTAGAAATGACCGAGACTATGTTTCCACTGGTCAATCAAGAGGTGGTGGTGTCTTACTCGCAGTTAAGAACACTCACTCAAGTGAACTTGTAAACTCTGCCTCGCACAAATTGTTCCAGCATATATTTATCCGCGTCTCAATTGACAAAACTTCGGTTTACATTGGTTTATTTTACGTCCCACCGAGATCTGACGAATCAGTGTACAATTATATATGCGAGCAAATATCTTCTTTTATGGCTTCTCGTAGTGCTGAGGATAAAGTTATATTCTTGGGTGATTTTAATCGCCCGAATTTACGTTTTGTTTCTGATAAGTCTGATGATGGTTTAATACCAGTAAATCTACTTGAGTCTTCTGATTTTAACCTTGTGAGCACGTTGTATGGCCATGATTTGCAGCAGGTTGTTCCGAGTCCCAACCAAAATGGTAATTGGTTAGACTTAATCTTTACAAATGTTTACGACGATGTAGTGGTTAGCCCAGCTAATGACGCAGAGAATCTCTTTTCTAATAGTCTTCACCATTCCGCTCTTATAGTTGAACTCTCCACTACAGATTGGAACATGTTAAGTACGTACAATAATACGATTGTATATGATTTCCATAATGCTGATTATGATAGCATTCACAATTTTCTTGACAATGTCGATTGGACAAATGCGTTTATGTGCCATTCCCTTGATGATGACGTAGCCATGTTCTATAGAATAGTATTTGACGCGGTAGATAAGTTTGTACCCAAGATAAGGAAAAAAGATAAACTCTCTGAACCTTGGCTTGACAAGACCCTTAGACGTCTGAGAAACCGCAGAAATAAACTTTACAGACTAATGAAGAATCAAGTCGACATTAACCACCGTATTAAAGAAGAATACGATTTAATTACTCAGGAATTCTATACCAAATCTCACGAAGCGTATGACAGATACATTAGAACTACTGGGGAGAATATAATCCGCGACCCTAAAAAATTTTTTGATTTTGTTAATATGAAGCGGAAAACAAGCGGCTACCCCTCTTCAATGTCCACTGAAAATTCAATGTTGTCTTCTTCTCCTCAGGAGATATGCAACTTTTTTGCTGACCATTTTCAAGAAGTTTTTAATCCAGTTAGCATCCTAACATTGTATCAATTCCCGGGTGCGACTCAAACAGTTTTTGCTGAGGATATGACCATATCTAGGAGTGAAATATTTACTGCCATTATGGAGCTTGACAGTAACAAGGGCCCTGGACCTGACCTCCTCCCTCCTATTTTTCTGATCATGTGTGTAAAGCAACTGATCTCGCCCCTTCATACTATATTCAATAATTCTCTCTCCTCTGGACTATTTCCTTCGTATTGGAAATCTTCTTATGTTACACCAATTTATAAAAGTGGCGATAGACGTCTTATTCAAAATTATAGAGGCATCGCCATTCTATCTGCTATTCCCAAACTATTTGAAAAAATCATCTACTGCAAAATTTCTCCTATGGTCGACGCTCGACTGAACGAGCAGCAGCATGGATTTAGGAAAGGTCGTTCTACTACAACTAATCTTATGGTGCTTGTTTCTGATGTTTTGTGCAAAATGGAGAAAGGTGATCAAATTGACGCAGTCTATACAGACTTCAGCAAAGCATTCGACCGAGTTGATCACTCCATTTTGATCCCCAAGCTGAAACAATTCGGAATTGCAGGATCCTTACTAAAGTGGCTTGGCTCCTACCTACACGACCGCTTGCAATTCGTGAAATTCCAAGGTCTCATTTCTAGGAAAGTCGTCGTTAAATCCGGTGTACCTCAAGGAAGTCATCTTGGCCCTCTTCTTTTTAATATCTTTATATCTGACATATCGGAGGTTTTATCTGATATTCCTCATTTACTATATGCGGACGACCTCAAAATCTACCATGTCATCAGGTCACAATCTGACGCGGCCTTTTTTCAGTCTAAACTGTATTCTCTGGACCATTGGTGCTCGGCGAACAAACTCCCTCTTAACATTGCCAAATGCCGCGCAATCAGCTTCTCTCGCAAAACTGCACGCGTTCATTATACGTACAGCCTCAACAACACGGCACTCAGCAGGGTTGACAACATATTAGATCTCGGTGTCACCCTGGATGAAAAGCTCCGCTTCAATCTACATTACGATAGAGTGCTTTCCCGAGCAAATAAACAACTTGGTTTCATTAAGCGACGGGCCAAAGAGTTTAAGAATCTTTGGGTTACTAAATCCTTATATATTTTACTCGTGCGTCCTCTTCTCGAATATGCGTGCACTATCTGGAACCCGGCTTTCGAAATTCACAGCCAAAGATTTGAGTCCGTTCAGAAGCAGTTTCTACTGTTCGCTTTGAGAGATTTTTAACCCTTATGATTTCAGTAATCTACCACCATACGAATATCGCCTTAAATGTATTAACTTGCTACCCCTTGCATCGAGAAGATTAATGTTATCTGCCTGCTTCAGCTTCGATGTCATCACAGACGTGGTTAATGTCGTCTACTTGAAAGAAAAGTTTGTGTTCAATCAGCCCTTGAGAGTCACTAGATCCCGACGATTGCTTATTGAATACCAACACAACACAACGTATGCAGCAAACGAGCCAATAAATAGGTGCTGCAGGCTATTCAATAGCATGAGCGAGAACTTTTCCCCTACGATATCTAAGGCAACTTTTAAAAAAAATATTATGAGGGCTCTCTCGTCATAGTCTCTCCCTTTCCCCCGCCATACTAATATATATTTATATATATATATATATATATATATATATATATATATATATATATATATATATATATATATATATATATATATATATATATATATATATATATATGTATTGTAAATTTAAATTCACTTAGCTATTTGTCATTTGTTATTCATTTAGTAATTTGTCATTTAGCTATTACTTTATTTGTTATCTATTTGTAACTAGTTTATTTTTGCGTTATTTATTAATCTTGTATTCATATATAGTTTTGTTTTTTACTTTGTTCGTATATTATTTTATTTTATTTTGTTTCGTAATTTTATCCATGTACTATATTATTTATTCTTCTGTACATGTACACCTTGCTTGGTGAATAAATAAATAAATAAATAAATTTTCGAATTCAGTGGGTGGCGTTACCCCACTGTAGCAATGTAGCGAAGGAAAAACACTATCACCATTTTATGTTTTTACGTGTTTATTTAATATTAATTGATACTTGTGCTACACACTACATAATACTATGTTTTAAAACTAACAGTTGTCTGTCTCTACGTACGTGCGTAAGAGACGTTGCTGATCACCTGTCTGATCTCCAGGTCCAGAGGGAAGTTGCTAGCGGATCGTTTCATTGTTTTGTTGGTAGTATCTTTGTGGCTGCGTTCGTGCTATTGTTGCACGTATTTAGTACCGCCACAGTACTCCCCCTCTCAAAAAAAAAAAATATATCGTTTATACATTTTTTAAACAATTCACGTTTTGAAATATTAATTCATTTTTGATACATAATTCAATGTCTATCATTGTTAACTTGCTAACTAACTTAAGTCCATGTCATGTACATATGTATATAATTCTTGTTGTTCTTAATCCATTTATATAATGAAAATAATGTGATAAGTATATGTTATTATTATGCGGAATGTACGAAATTACATCATTTTTAAAATTTGTACAAACGTTTTGTTATATATCGTTAACTCTAATTTAGATCCTCTCTAGTATTTAAATTATTATTCTTGACATAGTGGTCTTTTTGTGTTTGGAAAAATTAAATTAAATGTTAAACATTATTTTAGGTTTTGAATCTGATCGCGTTTGTCTACATAAAGAATGTTCATTGGGACCTAATACAAACGCTGGTTTCAATCTATCTATGTTTACAAGTTCCTCTTTGTTATTTATCAGTATTTTGAAAACTTTGTTATTTTTAGATATAACTTCATGTGGTCCAGTATAAGGTGTGTTAAGAGTACTTTTTTGAATAGGTTCTTTAATGAATACGTGTGAACAATCGGATAATTTTTGAGGAATAAAAATATTGTGCTGCGTGCGGTGTCTACGATTATTAGGGTTTATATTTACTATGATGTTTCGTATTTCTTTGGCAACAGAAGTAGTTAATGCGTATTTTGGTTGTGTACTTTCACTTATTAACTCTCCTGGTATGCGTAGTGACTGACCAAACAATAGTTGAGAAGGAGATACACCTAGATCATCAATAAGGGCGGAACGTATACCTAAAAGAATCCAAGGAATACTGCTAAACCAATTTTTAGGGTTATTCGTTGCTCTTATTGACGTTTTTAATTGACGCCCATTTGATTGCGGGTGATACGTTGTTGTACGTATGCGGTTAGTTCCTAGTATGGCGGAAAATTCTTTAATTAAGAGTGACTCGAACTGAGTACCCTGATCAGTGGTTATTGTTGCTGGTACTCCATATAAGGCAACCCAATTACGTAAGAAAACATTGGCTATGGTAGATGCAGTTATGTTCTTTATTGGTATTGCCTCTGGCCAGTGGGTTAGACGATCTTTAAAGGTTAAAATATAAGTGTAACCATTGGTGGTAAAGGTCCTACTATGTCCATGTGTACATGTTGAAATCGACCTGAAGGAATTTTAAAATTTCCATGAGGAGATGATGTGTGGCGTTGGATTTTTGCTTTTTGGCAAGGGACACATGCTTTACTCCATGCATTAATATCCTTGTTAATGCTGGGCCAGAAATAACGCGCCGTAATCAATTTTCTAGTAGCACGTATTCCTGGGTGAGACAAACTATGTAGATTTTCGAACACTGTCCGCCTTAAAATATTGGGCACGTAGGGCCTATTGACACCTGTACTAGATTCACACCATATGCTAAGTTTTCCGGCAGGTTCAACTACCTTTTCGAGTTTGAATGAGGTCGGAGAGCTTTTGGCTTTGTCTAGAATATTTTGTAATTCTACATCTTTAGTCTGCTCGTCCGATAAAATAGTCGAATCTAGGGGGTTTGATGAGTCGATGGTAACGATGTGTGCTCTTGACAATGTGTCTGAGACCACGTTATGTTTTCCTTTCACATGTCTTATATCGTGAGTGAATTGGGATATATAGTTGAGCTGATTGGTTTGTCTAGGGCTTTTGTCAGATTTTGAAAACAAAGCATTAGTTAACGGTTTATGGTCTGTGTATATACTGAACTGTTTACCTTCTAGATAATGGCGAAAATGTTTGACGGCTAAGAAGATGGCTAAAAGCTCTCTATCGAAGGTAGAGTACTTTTTTTCTGGTGCCTGCAGCCGTTTTGAAAAAAATCCTAAAGGTTTCCATTTATTATCTTCACTTTGTTGCAATACCGCCCCTACTGCGTCACTTGATGCGTCTACGTAAAGGCTGGTCGTAGCTTGTGAATTTGGATGCACTAGAATGGTGTAGTTTTGCAATCTACTCTTGATATCCTGAAACGCATCTTCGTGCGATTTAGTCCATTGAAATTGAATCTTAGACTTCCCTTTTGGGTTTGTATTTTTGAGATAATCATATAATGGTGCACAAAGTTTTGTGGCTTCGGGGATGAAACGGTGATAAAAATTAATCATTCCCAAGAATCGTTGAAGCTTCTTGAATGAATCGGGGGAAGGAAATTCTTGAATTGCTTTGATTCGACTTTCTGAAGGCGCGATCCCATCACACGCAATCGAATGACCTAAAAAATCTAACTTTTTAACCCCAAAAAGACATTTGCAAGGATTTATATTAATGCCAAATTTCTGTAAACGAGAGAAAAGGGTCCGGAGATGTTCTTTGTGCTCTTGCGAGGACTTGCTAGCGACAAGTATGTCATCGACGTAGACAAAAATGTAATCCAAATCAGAAAGAGCTTCATTAATGAAACGCTGAAAAGTTTGCGCTCCATTTCGAACGCCGAAAGGCATACGTAAGAACTCAAAAAGTCCGAAAGGAGTTGTAACGGCCGTCTTGTAAATGTCTTCTGTGGCTACCGGAATTTGGTGGTAGGCTCGTATGAGGTCTATTTTCGAGAATATAGTGCAACCACCAATGTTGGTGGAGAAATCCTGGATATTAGGCAAGGGATATCTATCATGAATTGTGACAGCGTTTAATTGCCTGTAGTCCCCGCACGGTCTCCAATCTGGAGAATCTTTTTTGTGAACTAGATGTAGAGGTGAGGCCACTGGTGATGATGAGGATCTGCATATGCCTAAGTCAATCATCGTTTCAAACTCTGCTTTAGCTGCTTTATATTTTTCGGGGTTTAGACGTCTGGGACGTGCACAAGGTAAGCTTCCGTTGGTGTTTATACGGTGGACAACATTGTGGTTTACTGGTTGGTTGAAATCGGGAGGTGCTTTTAAGGTGGGAAAATCATTTAAGATTGATCCGAACTCATCTTGAAATGTGTGAAGTTTGGGCGACGATAACTGAGTGGCGCGCGATATGCAATCTGTAGAAAGAGTGGTTGTTTGGTCTATGATCTTTCTGCGTCACATATCTACTAAAATGTTGAATTTGAATAGAAAATCTGCGCCGATGATGGGGTAGTCTATGTCGGCGATAATGAAGAACTGATTGAAATTGCGTCGCAGGTGCAGGTCTAAACATAAATGTTTGATACCGTAAGTTTTAATAGATGTACCATTAGCTGATACGAGATTGTAATTTGATTGCTCAAATTGTTTGGGACAAAATTTCTTAGGAATTGTTGAGACTTCTGCCCCTGTGTCAATTAAAAAATGCGATTTTGTGTTTTTTTCATAAACAAAAAGGCGGCGGGAAAACTTGTCTAGCTTCGATGCCGCTTTCGAAGAAGTCACTCCTAGTTTTTTGGGTGCATTTTGTCTGAGTTAACTCTGAATTCGCATGGTTGAACACATTTTCGGGCCCTCTGCCTAAATTTTCTGTGAAACCAGCAAAATTTATTTTGAGACGGTGTTCTACCATTGGACTTCGATCGAAATCTTCTTTGAGAATGCGACCTATTACTTTGTCTAGATTGACGAAATTCCAAACGGTTAATGCGTTCAGAAAGTTCACTAATTTGAATTGAAATGTTACTACTGGAAGAGTGCTTGTTTGAACAAATGGATGCAATTCTTGATGAGGTTGTTGAGTCGTGAATTCTATCCGCGATGGTAAATATTTCTTCCAATGTATGCGACCCTTCTATGGCTATTATACAGGCTTGTACTGAGGTGGGTAACTTGTTTACCCAAAGTTTTTGGAGCAGCGAGGGATTCACTAGACTGTTACCACCCGCTAAGCACTCCATGTATCGGTAGAGTTCCGAGGGTTTGTAATTTCCCAATTCAGCTTTATGCAAAAGTGCATCTAGTCTGCGTTCTTCAGAGTCTCGACTTCTGTTAAGTAAGAGGGTTTTTAAATTTTCATACCTGTTCTGACTTGGTGGGTTTAAGAGGGCATCCGCCACTATTTCCATGGTTTCAGAAGGTAAAGAAGCCACTAGGTGGTCATATCTCGTATTAGAGGCTGTTATACCTTTTAAGCGAAATTGTGTTTCCACTTGTAGAAACCACAAATCAGGTCGGCTACTCCAGAAAGGAGGAATTTTTAAGGATGCAACTGAATTTGGAAAAATTGCATCACCGCTTGATGCTGTATTTGACAGTGAATTGTCATCAATTTCCAATTGTTCACCCGTACTTGCTTTGGATTTATTACTATCCGTCATTTTGAATTTTATATATTTGGCTTTATGTATTAAAATATTTAGAATTCAAATCTAATTGTCAGTGAAATTTACCGCGGGAGCTTTTGCTTGAATTTTTTAATTATTCTACCATTTCAATGTTCAAATATTGTTTCATAATATGTATGCAAATGAAATCGAATCACAGGCTTGAATTTAAACGATGAGTTGTTTATGGATAGATTTCTAATCTATTACTTACATACAACGAGCGAGTGATTTCGTAGTCATGAATTGTGACTGACTATCTTCATGTATGAAGTCCCAGTTGTTTGACGTGTATGTATGTCATATAATATATAGATCTTTCTTTTTGATTCATACTTAATTGCACTGAAAGATAAAACAAAAATATAAATCTAGATTCTAATATATATATTACAAAGATATCTCTTGATCCATGAACAAAACTTTTCTGAAACCAGTTTCGGATAAGTATAACTGTTGCTTCTGCGGTGATGCTGATAACGAAATCAGGCCACTTTGTATGACAATGAAAATTATCACGTTGTGCGAGTACAGCCATGCATATTACATCCGAGATTATCGTTAGGAAAGCTGTGTGATCTTTACAATTTATATTTATGTTTATTTTAGCGATCACGAATATTTGTTGCACGCACTAATATTATGCGAATTCGATGTTTGCTTGTGGATATTGCGTTGATTAATTTTGCACTTGGTCACACGAGCGCGATGACATTTGTCTTTCCAGACGTCGGGGTCACCATTTATGTAGCAATGTAGCGAAGGAAAAACACTATCACCATTTTATGTTTTTACGTGTTTATTTAATATTAATTGATACTTGTGCTACACACTACATAATACTATGTTTCAGGCACATACATCGTTCAACGTGTCGTGACGCAAAGTGACAATAGTGCTGACTAAAATCCCCATTTCACAGTGTAATCAATATATTATATCCCTAGTATTGTGCTTTATAGTTAATATCTATACCGTGGCTTCGATCGACTCTTAGCTCTTTGAATTTCCGACGGCCTATTCTTGAGTTTTTTGCCGTTTTTGTGAATCCTCTTCAGCCTAACGTAAAATAATTTAATCTCAAGTTCGCGCAATTTCGATCATTATCGCAACTACAGCGAAACTCCGAGAGGTCGACTCGGTTTCTCTGCGGTTCTTGCTTGAGATTTTTTTTCGCATGTACACATAAAAGTGCTATTTGACCCAATTTTCTTTCTTCGAAATTTTTTGCTTAAGTGAAGTGTTGATTTTCTGATTTTCTAAAACAGTTAAAACAGCTATTTTTGAAAAACTGTTAAATTTTCATGTACTGTTCAAATTGACGTTTGTGACATTCTAATTCATTTTTATATTCATCACATATTAATTGCCCGTGGTTCGACTGTAGTGACGCGGTCTTGCATACGAGAATCCTTCGGTTCAATCCTGAGCGCTGCCATCAGTTTTTTTCTTCAAAATCCACGTAAGAATTCATTCAATCAACAAAGTCAATAAATATTGTCCAAAAATAATAACTCCGAAAGCAGCTACTAAGAATGAAATTATTTTTACTTGACCTGACGACGACGATTGATCTAATTTAGTTTGTTTTTGGACAATCGGTAACTAAACACTCGTGGCTCTGCAGTTTCATCAACGGACTTCCACGCCAGTATCCCACAGATCGATCCCAGGTGTTACCCGTTTTTTCTGAATCGAATTTTCAACAATTGATTAAATTTAAATTCATCATAAATTTACCATAAAAATCAATAAGTTTTTATTTGAACTTAATTTGATTCGAAGGAATTTCATATCTTTGGGCGCTTCTTCGACCAAATCAGCATACGCTACAAAACAATGAATTTCAAGTGCAGCCTAGATAACTGCTTTGCTTTTGATAACACGTTAAAATTTGTGACTTGCAAAGCTTTCTGCAACAGAAAATTGCATGGCGCTTGCATGGGCGCTCCAAGGGATTGGTATCATCCCTATTTAGACAATCATTTCATATGAAAAGACTGCCAAAATGTTGAGCGACTCATGAAGAGTATGTATGACAGCCTAATCAGCTTTATTGGAACGTTGAATGCTGAAAAGGATCATTTGATTTCTAAACAGCAAGCCCAGACAAAAGCAAATGAGGAAATTCTAATCGAACTAACACAACATTTTGATGGTTTTACGTCAGCAATTTCCGCGTCAAACAACAACAACAACAATAACATAAATGTCGCGAAGTCTTTCGACACGTTGGATGAAAAAATTGATAAGTTAGCGGACAAAATGGAATCCATTGCTGCACTATTCTCATCCTCCAGAAAATCAAGTAACAGTTCCCAAGCTAGCAGCACCGATATACTAGAAAATATAGAGTTAAAAATGACGAATATGATGAAACCACTTATTGATTCGATAACAGATGCGTTCTCTGCACAACAATTAAAGTTTGAAGAATTGAGCGGCCAACTCGAAAATTTGAGGGGCGCCCAGCAGACCCTGATCGATGATAATATCAAACATATTGCGTTGAACGAGCAGTCACTACACCAGGAACTGCTGATGGTAGATCATAACAGTTCGTCAAGCATCTCAACAAGCTGTAAGAAGATATACACGCAGGACAAAGCTTCTTCACCTATAAAAGAGTTGATAAACAGCACTGCACCAACAGCTCCATGCTCTAGTTTACGTTTACCCTCAGACCCCGAAGCCGCATCGATCTACAAATTCGGTACCTTTTGGTCCAAGCACGACTGGGCCACTCGCCTACAAAAACTTAAGGCAGCTAACACGCACAATCATGTTGAGAAAGCATGCTCCAAACTGCCTATCAAAGTAAACCGAATGGCATTCTACGTAAATAAAGTTCCTCACAATGCTGATGATGGATGGCTGGGAAGACTTCTTGAAGCTGATTTCTGCATCACCGATTACAATATAGAACAACTACCCCAGCGCAAATGTAGATCACCTAAGCGGTACAAGGTTTTTATACCAACTAAATATGCCTGGCTCTTTATCGATCTCAATGGAAATAGCGGCAGGTTCGACTGGAAAGGAATCACGTTCAGCCCTTGGAAGGAAGTCAGCAACAAAATTAGCAGTAAGAAAAAAAAACATATTGTAAAGAAAAAATGTATATATCCAAATGTCCCTACCTGCGATATCCCCTTCAATCACAAACCTTACTCCTTATCTTCTCCTAAATCTCGTCTTCTCAAAGATACTGATCCTCTGCCTCCCACAACTTCACGAGACCGCCTCTTTAGCGGTCCGTTCAATGTTACTACTAACCGTACCAAGATGCTGAAATCACTTGATTCTAGTATTTCCTTTTCCTCTTTCCACACCAAACGTAATGTTCCAGCACTTAATTGTTCAAATATCTTTGAATAATACATCGATTTACATTGGTGTAGTTTATATTCCACCCAGATCCGACGAATCGGTTTACGACCATTTATGCGAATCTGTATCTTCCTTCGTATCATCCCTAAACGAAAAGGACAAAGTTATATTCCTGGGAGATTTCAATCGCCCCAATCTATATTTCATTCCCGATGAAAATGACACTTACCTGCTCCCTGTAAACCTTTCAGATCGCAACGACTTTAACCTTATGAGTACCTTCTATGGCAATGATTTGCAGCAAGTTTGTCCGGCTCCCAACCAAAACGGTAATTGGTTAGATCTTGTGTTCACTAACGCTTATGACGAGGTAGTGGTAAGTCCAACTAATGACATAGAACATCTTTTTTGTAATAGTTTGCACCATTCAGCACTCTCAGTTGAACTTGCCACTTCTGATTCTACTTACTTAAGAACGTACAATAATTCAATTGTATATGACTTTCGTAATGCTAATTATGAAAGCATTCACCATTTTCTTGACTCTATAGATTGGACGAATACTCTTTCAACGTTAGACCTTGAGGAAGCCATTTCTACTTTTTACAATAAAATATTTGACGCCGTTGAGAGATATGTACCAAAGATAAAGAAAAAGAATAAACTCTCTGAACCATGGCTTGATAGGGACCTTAGGCATTTACGGAATCGTAGGAACAAGCTTTATAAGCGGATTAAAAATAATATTGACGCTAGTTCGGCTATTCAGGAAGAATATAAAGAAATTGCTAAGCAGTTTTTAACGAAGTCCCACGAGGCTTATGACAACTACATTAAGACTACCGGCGAAAATATAATCCGCGACCCGAAAAAATTTTATGATTTTGTAAATGTGAAGCGGAAAACTACTGGTTATCCATCATCGATGTTCTTTAATGATATCACTTCTTCCTCTCCTAATGTGATTTGTGATTTATTCGCAGATAATTTCCAGAATATTTTTATTGCTACTGACTCATCAAACTCACATCTCCCTTCGTCCCATTCTACTCCTACAGCTTTTATCAGTCACTTAGAAATTACACGTGACGAAATACGTAAAGCTATTTCGGAACTCGACTGCAACAAAGGTCCAGGGCCAGATCTGTGCAAATGTGTAGAGCAGCTTATAACTCCCTTTCATATTTTTTTCAACAGATCACTTTCGTCTGGAGTTTTCCCATCCTGTTGGAAACTTTCATATGTCACACCCATCTTCAAAAATGGCGATAGACGCTGTATCGGAAATTATAGAGGTATTGCTATCTTATCTTCTATTCCGAAACTTTTTGAAAAGATTGTCTACGATAAACTTTCTCCACTTGTTGACTCCCGACTGAACGAGCAACAACATGGTTTTAGAAAAGGTCGCTCAACTACCACAAATTTGACAGTCCTAATCTCAGACGTCCTATGTAAAATGGAGAAAGGATACCAAATTGACGCAGTCTATACAGACTTTAGTAAAGCTTTTGACACAGTTGACCACCCTACCTTAATTCTAAAGCTACTGAAATTCGGACTTGGTGGATCTTTGCTTAGCTGGCTGACCTCTTACCTTGGAAATCGAACTCAGCTGGTAAAATTTCAAGGACTTTTATCGAAAAATATTTCTGCTACGTCTGGTGTACCACAAGGTAGCCATCTTGGCCCACTTCTCTTTAATATATTTATTTCTGACCTATCTGACGTCCTATCAAATATACCTCATTTACTTTATGCCGACGATCTCAAAGTCTATCATATCATTAAATCTAAATCCGATACACTCTTTCTCCAGTCCAAACTTGATTCACTTGATCATTGGTGCAATGAAAACAAGCTCTCTCTCAACATTGCTAAGTGCCAAGTTATAAGTTTCTCCCGAAAATGCACCGTCTCACATAACACATACTTCCTCGGGAATAAGTTGTTAGCTCGAGTTGATAACGTTGTCGACCTTGGTGTTGTCTTGGATGAGCGACTTCGCTTCACCTTGCATTATGATAAAATACTTTCCCGGGCAAACAAACAACTAGGCTTCATCAAAAGACGTGCCAAGGAATTTCGTAACCTGTGGGTCACACGATCCTTATACATCTCTCTAGTACGCCCCATTCTCGAATATGCTTCCATTTGCTGGAATCCGGCTTTTGAAACCCACAGTAGCAGACTCGAGTCCATACAAAAGCAATTCTTACTTTTCGCATTGAGAGAACTATACAACCCTTACGATTTTAATACCCTTCCTCCTTATGAGTTTCGACTGGGTCATCTAAACTTATTAACACTTGCATCTAGAAGAAAGATGCTTTCGGCCTGCTTCACATTCGACGTCATTAGAAGCGTCATAAAAGTTGAATTCCTGAATAGCAAAATAGTTTTGAATAACCCTGTAAGAAACACCAGGTCCTCTCGTTTACTTAAGGAATATCCACACTCCACTACTTACGCAGCTAATGAGCCGATAAATAGATGCTGCAGGATATTCAATAGCTTAAGTAATCTGTATTCTCCAACAGTCTCAAAATTATCCTTCAAATCCTCCCTTTTCAAAGCCATCCGCAACCCTTTATCCTAAGCTATATGTTCAATGTTTTATTTATTTGTTATTTATTAATTTGTTATTGATTTATCTTGTTAATTATTTTATTTAATTTTTCGTTTTATTTCTATGTACTCGTAATTTCCAATTTTGTTTTTTTTTTACTGTTTACGTTATTTGTACCTTGCTTGGTTGAGAAATAAAATAAAATAAAATAAAATAAAACTAACAGTTGTCTGTCTCTACGTACGTGCGTAAGAGACGTTGCTGATCACCTGTCTGATCTCCAGGTCCAGAGGGAAGTTGCTAGCGGATCGTTTCATTGTTTTGTTGGTAGTATCTTTGTGGCTGCGTTCGTGCTACTGTTGCACGTATTTAGTACCGCCACACCCACCTATATCGGGGGTAAAGGCCCCAATTACATCAGGGGTCTGAGGTTGTGTGCCTTGCCTTGGGTCCGCACAAAAATTAAGGCAATTTATTCTTCTCTCTTAAAGTAACGTTTTTCAGGTTCCCTTACGTGTGTTGACACGTCTCGGCTGAGTCTGGTAACAGCTCATGCCTGAGAGTTTTGTATGGCGGTTCTTTACGAATTTAGGCCTTAAATCCCTTTTGTTAATTTGCACTTTGCGGTTACTACTTTGTATGACGGATGATATACAAGTAGCAGTCTTTTCTTTCTCGGAGAATATCCACCCCATTTCTGTAATGACCCACCCCAGCCGCGTAGAGCTAGCAAAGCGGCACACCAGCATCCGTCGGGGTTGGATAAAAGGGTGCTCTGCTATAAGCGGACTAGGGGCCTTAACGGCCAATTCTAGGGCACCCTGCTCCAGGGGCAATTAATTATTTTTTTTGCCTCCTTGATGGTTCGCTATCAACCTCTTCGCTATTCCTTGTCGGTTACTCATTCATGCTTCGGTACGAATGAGGGGAGCTGACTGGGAATGGTGAAGAGTTAATTCTCCAGGTTGCCAAAAAGTCAACAATTTGCTACAAATGGCGCCCAACGTGGGGCCCAAAAACTTGTTTTTGGGTACTCACCACCCAAGCGGGAAAATAATTTATGAGCATTGTCTCATCACTCCATTGACTAAACGTCTTATTCAACTTTCCATTCCCACTAACATGTCCCAGAATCATCTTTCTTATGATTCATCCCTTTTGCTGTTCAATAGAACAGATTAACTCTCATTTGGACATGTAATAAATAGCTCTTTCTCTCGCTAACCGCAAAATTTCAATCCAATAATGCTTCTAACGTAAAATCTTAGTATATCATTGGTAGTAGTTTCGTTTGTGTTTGTCTTTATGAGCTTTTTGGCTCTGGGTGCAACCTGGAGGCTGACTATGGATTACGGAGTTTGGTGGTTTACCGTCATTCTTGGTCCTGGTCGCCCGAAGGGCCCCTGCCCCTCTTTGTGTGAAACTACTCCATCTCGGTACTTGTTTCGGTTCTGGAGGTGTCGGTTGTCTGGGTTTGGTTCGGATGGTTGCTGGATTACGTGGGGTAGGCGTGTTGCCACCACCACGTCCCTTCCGTCTGACCAAGCTTATGGCAGTCGATAGTTCTGAAACAGATAACAATTTTTGTAATTTCAATCTTATGTCTTGATTTGTGAGTGGACTCGAGTGAGGTAGACAGTCCTCTAAACAAGTGTTTCTATTTTGAAAACACTCAAACTACCAGCCGGCCAGCGAGCCTAATCGATGGTTTTTCAATGAGTTCGAGAACAATAACAAGGCCAAAATCTCTGTAAAATTAAAATCTTATAGAAAAACAAATTTCTTGAAAACAAGAAAATATACTAAACCAAAAACTTTCATTAAAACAGAACGTAATTAAATTTCGATATCTTAGATAAAAGATATCCCATATAAGAAAAACTTTCCAAAAGATTCTGGGAAATTAAAAAGTCAACTGACTATAAAAATTCAATCTAAACTAAAAATACCAATATCTTAAATAAAAGATAGCACACATCAATCCAATTCCAAAATACGTCTTAAAAACTAAAGTTCCATCAAAACTAAAAAGTCATTTCAAAATTCAAATTAAATTTCAAAATTCAAATTAAATTTCAAAATTCAAATTAAATTAAAAAATTCGAATTCAATTTCAAAATTCAAATTAAATTTAAAAATTCGAATTAAATTTCAAAACCAAAACAATATGCCAATAACACGCAGCGAAGAAAGTCTGTCGAAGGTTGGAGTGGAAGAGGAATGCTCTATTTGTGGGCAATCATATTCTCAATCCAATCCTCCCTTCGAGACCAGCTGTTTTCATAAATTTCACTTCCATTGTTTAGAACAATGGTTGCTCGAAAACGAGCGTTGTCCTCTATGTAGAGCTGCTATTCGTCTTCCACTCCAACCTCCGGCTACAAGTACAGTTGGAAAAGGAGCTAAGAGTAAGGGAGCTATAGCAAAACCTGCAAAGGCAGGATCCCGTGCGCGTGGCACGGAATATAAACACCACGACGCAGAACTTCCTGGTTCTCAGGGACAATATTGTCCTGAGGAAGCTGGATTTAATCAAAATTTGACTCTCCCTGCCACTGTACAATCAGTAGACAACAGGGCAAATGACACCATGTTGGGGCTCCAAAATAAAATAGTGGCTTTGCAGCAAAGTCTGACGGACGTAACCCAACGAATGTCACAAATATCATTAAATAATAATAGACAAAATCACCATAACCAAACACGGGGTATTCGAAACCCGTTACAAAATTGGAGGTCATCGCCTTCAAATTCCGACGACAGGACCCATCGACCACGACAACAGCGTGTGGAGAATACATCACTGCAACATGATCGAGTAGCGAGTATTCTCAACGGATGGGGTCTCAGATTCTCCGGACGAGATGAGAGCATGCCTGTCGAACTGTTCCTGTACCGCGTAAGGGCTTTAACCAGACAGACTCTGGGCAATAACTTTGATTTATTGTGTCAACACATATATCAGTTATTTGTAGGTCCGGCAGCAGATTGGTACTGGAGACACCACCGAGAATGGAGAGGAGTAACCTGGGAAAACTTGACCAGATCCATGCGAGATCAATTTGGGGATCGATTTTCAGATCTGGATTTAAGAGAGTTAATCCGAAATCGACGACAATGAGCAGGGGAAACCTTCGATGATTTTCACCTGCATATCCTACGACTTGTGGACAGACTGGAACGGCCAATGCAGGATGAGGAGTTGGTGGAGATATTGAAGCAGAATATATTGCCTGAGTTAAGACGCGATGTCTTACACTTGCAGCTGCCCTCAGTGCGAATGCTTCGCCAGGCGATTCTAAGATTCGAAAACTTGGAGCTGGAATTCAAAAGCAGATCTCGACCTTCGTATACACGACGTCAAGTATCTGAAGTGGATTACGAACCGCACGAAGTAGACCAACGAATGGAGGATTCGGAAGTGGCAACTGTCACTCCGATACCGACATGTTGGAACTGCAGACAGCCAGGACATCGATTCGATGATTGCTTAGAGGAAAGGAAAATTTTCTGTTATGGGTGTGGCAAGCCTGACACATACAAACCAAATTGTGTCACTTGTCAAGCAAAAAACGGGAAACAGGGAGCGCTCAACAAGACATCGAGCCTCCCGAAACCTTCTCAACGCTTCCAGCGTCCCAGCAGTTAAACACTTCCAGTGCAAATGTCCGCTCAATGAATTTACAACAGTCATCTCCTGTTGAACCATTAATTCAAAATAATATTTTCCCTAACAAAACCTCTTATCCACCTTTGGCATTTCTGCCATATCACATCCGATTAAAAAAATATCTTACCGTTAAACAACGAATTTTTGCAGCTGACGCAATCAGTACTTTTCCGTTGGTACCAGGGCTCAGAAGATCCACACTACGAATTAGGACATTTTACGCCCGTCTTAGATTGTGGCGTTGTCAACTGCAATGCGCCTCGTTAACGAACGTCCCTGCGGAAGATGTTCGACCATACGCACAGGTCTTATTATTCGGCCAACATCAGGGCTAATCGACACAGGAGCAACTGTGAGTGTGATGGCGGCTGACTTAGCGAAGTCTTTCCTCGAAGGAAGTTCGTTTCCTTGGAAAAGGGCTTCCTTTGGGTTGAAAACGGCAGACGGCACAAAACACCAAGCTGTTGGGCACGTGTCAGCCGATATCACATTCAGAGGTCTCACTAAAAAGTTGAATATATGGATCATTCCAACTCTCAGTCAAAATCTATATTTGGAAGTGGACTTTGTCCGTACTTTTGCCTTGGCCTCAGATCTGTTTGCGTCTCCTCAACAAATACTTTCACTATCAAGCCTTGATACTCTATCTGACCATTCTCATTCTCTAACACCAGAACAGTGTCGAAGACTTAAAGCAGTGGTGGCTTGTTTTCCATCATTCGCCGTAGAGGGATTGGGAAAAACAACTCTCATAAAGCATGATATTGATACTGGTATCAAGAAGCCAATTAAACAACGGCATTTCTCTGTATCACCTGCTGTCGAGAAACTTCTATATAAGGAAGTGGATCGCATGTTGTCATTGGGAGTAATAGAGGAATCTAAGGGCGCTTGGTCTTCACCTGTAACCCTTGTGGTTAAACCATCAAAGGTGCGCCTATGTTTGGATGCACGGAAGGTGAACTCTGTCACGGTTAAGGACGCCTATCCTCTTCCACTTATAGATGGAATTTTGAGTAGGCTTCCGAAGGCCACGTTTATCACTAGCCTTGATCTAAAGGATGCGTTTTGGCAAATTCCTTTGGAAGAAAACGCTAAGGACAAGACTGCCTTCACCGTGCCAGGTCGTCCACTGTACCATTTCGTCGTGATGTGTAATGCACCACAAACGATGTCTCGACTGATGGATGTGGTAATTCCGGCTCATCTAAAGCATCAGGTGTTTGTATATTTGGATGATTTGTTGATTATTACTGAAGGCTTTGATGATCATCTTAAAGTACTTCATGAGGTTGCCTACCTAAGTAAATTCCTTCTCAAAGAGGTTAAATACTTGGGCCATATAGTTGGCAGCGGCACCATCAAGACGGACCCGGACAAGATGAGGTCAATTTTGGAATTTCCCCTCCCAACCACAACCAAACAATTGCGAAGATTTCTTGGAGTGTGTGGGTGGTATCGACGATTCGTCAGGGAATACGCGTCATTGTCCACTCCGTTGACCGACATGCTCTCAAAAAGGAGCGAATTTGTGTGGAATGATGAGAGACTAAGTGCTTTCAATCAGTTGAAACAGAACCTCGCGTCTGCTCCAGTCTTGCATAGCCCGGACTTTACAAAACCATTCTCCATTCAATGTGACGCAAGTCAACATGGAGTTGGGTCCGTGCTAGTGCAAAGAACTAAAGAAGGAGATGAAGCACCCATTGCATATATGTCACACAAATTGAACCCTGCTCAGCGAAATTATACTGTAACAGAGCAAGAATGTTTGGCGGCGGTGTTGGCTATAAAGAAGTTCAGAGCATATGTAGAAGGTCACGAGTTCGAAGTCATTACTGATCATGCGTCTTTAAAATGGCTGATGAACCAGCCAGATCTGCATGGCAGATTAGCTCGATGGGCTTTGAAGCTTCAAGGCTTCAACTTTACCATCATTCATCGGAAAGGAAGCCAAAACATAGTGCCTGACTCTTTATCACGCGTGTTCTGTGTCGATTCGTTGAACCCATCCGACACTAACGAGACTCCAATAATCATCAATTTGGAATCTCCACATTTTGGAAGTGATTCATACAAAGACTTGGTCACCAAAATAGAAACTGATCAAAATCTATGGCCTGATCTAAAAGTAATGGACGGATTCGTATACAAACGAAATGAGTATGCGACCGGTAACGAGCTTCAGGATCAAATGGCATGGAAGTTGTGGGTACCAGCAGAATTGACAAATGAGTTGGTGGAAAAGGCCCACGATCCTCCCGTGAGTGCTCATGGAGGAATAGCCAAAACCCTTAACCGCTTGCGGCAGTGGTTTTATTGGCCCAAAATGGCATCCCAGGTTAAGGACTATGTAGGATCGTGTGAAATTTGCAAAACCACCAAGGCACCGTCACACACCCTTCGACCGCCAATGATATCACAGTCCGTTCCCGATCGCATATTCCAGCGGTTGTATGTGGACATTATAGGTCCGTATCCGAGATCCAAAACTGGTAACATAGGAGCACTTGTAATTTTGGATCACTTATCAAGATTCCCGTTTGTTGAACCTTTGCGCAAGTTTACTGCAAAAGCGGTTGTGGAAATTCTGAAAAAACGCGTCTTTCACCTGGTCGGAGTTCCGGAAGTGGTAGTTACAGACAATGGAGTTCAGTTTCGTTCGAATGAATTTAAGAATCTTTTGACACCTTTTGGTATTACCCACACTTTAACTGCGGTTTATTCACCACAAGCTAACGCATCGGAGCGCCTCAATCGTTCTCTTATTGCAGCTCTCCGAGCTTACGTTCACCCTTCCCAAAATAACTGGGATGAGAAACTGTCTGATGTAGTGTGTGCACTTCATTCGTCACACCATAGCACTACTAATACCTCTCCTTATTTTGCTGTCTTCGGTCAACATATGATTACGAATGGCAAGACTTATGATCTTTTGCAAAATATTCAAAGGCTAGACGACCCTTCTGGTTTGCCTGAACGTCCTGATTACCTTGACATCATTCGTCAAGAAATGCGGCAACGCACACTGAAAGCTCAGGAACGAAACGTTAAGGGCTATAATCTTCGCTCTCGGCATATTTCATATCAGCCCGGAGATATTGTATTTCGTCGAAACTTTCGACATAGTGATGCGGCTGCTCACTATAATGCAAAACTGGATCATAAGTTTATTCAAAGTAAAGTGCTAAAGAAAATTGGTGGAGCATATTATCAACTATCCGATATGAATGGTCGCACCGTAGGTGTTTTTCACGCTAAGGATATTACACAATAGTATCACTGTCTTAGGAAACCACCATTCGTTAGCTTCAAAAGCACTAAATTAATCATACTGCGTTATCACTCTTAAAAACTTCTTGAGACCTATAAACCTTTTACTGTGTTAAGGCTATTTAAACCTGACCTTCAATTTTTTTTAGGCATTTACATCTTCGTTGTAATTAATTAAACTACCTTCGGGTTTCCGCAAAGGTGGCACTTATTCTACGTTTCGATTGTTTACTCGTGTTCTGAGATCCATTGACGCTCTGGAATGTTAACACTTGTTTTCTGGTTCTGTTCGAGGAGGTGAACCTAAAAGTTTATCAATTTCAACCGAATTCGTTGCTAATTCATCTGTAAAGGCTTTCTTCTTTTCTTCTACCTGTACTTTTTGTTGACGGTTTAGGATCTCTGGGCCACAACTTAAAATAACTTTCAATGAGAATCATTGGAAAATCACCCTTTCGTACTAGTCCCTACAATAGCTAATCGTTAATCCATTCATGAATTGGCAAACCAAGTTATTTAATTTGCTGAACTAATTCCATTTTGCCTCTACTCGTGGCGTTGCACTTTCGGGTTGAATATAGATATTCACTACTTGCAATAGCTAACTCTCGAAAATGAATGTCCTGGGTTAATTCTTTGTTTTTTTTGTGAATCGAGTTTTTGTCGATTCTGCCTCCTTCAACCTTCTCGTTAATACGTCTGTCGACGCCACAGCCCCTGACCTTCCGATGTGGGAGCCCCGGTGCGTGCAGAGGAGACATGGAGGAGCCAAGAGCTTCCGCTACGGACCCCGACTGAAAGGGTAGTCCCCACCCCTCATTCAGGTCAGAGGAGGAATCCTGCTGTCCTGCACCCTGGGTAGCATCTCACGAGGTGTTGTGCGCACGCACTTACGCATGCGCATACCTTCGTATGCGGGTGCGTGAGTGTGGAGCGTACGTTGGTCCTGAGGCTGTGAAAAAGTAGGGTGCGGTCCTCCATGTGGTACGGCTGGCACTCCCCAAAACCCACTAATTTTATTTGCTTTGAGGCTTCCTGACATTCATTCTTCGATAGAATTGGATCCACCTTCATTCGTTCCCTTCACGTTAAATACTTCGCTTTAAACTCACTGCCATTGCTTGATCCACTTGATCATCTATTCACTTGCATTACTGCATCAACTATACAGTCCGATCACTTTGATCCTTCGTCACCTGCTTTGACGCAGAATCTTACGTTGTCCCACACAAATTGGCGAAGCCCCGTTCATCCACTGATGATCTTGGCTGGTAAGCACTCAAGAACCCATTCACCGGGATTCTAACACTTTTCTTCACTGGAGTGAAAATTACTGTTAATACTATTGTTAAAGAATTCATCTTTGATATCTGTAGGTTCTGATGGAATATATAATTCGCGGGGTTTTTCCTTGTGTTTCTTGGAATCGTCGTCCTCCTTATCATTGCAGTCTGATCTTTCGTGATCGCTACTTTCTGCAGAATGGCGATCCTTCTGGTCATCAACACCTCAACTATTTCATAACTTTGGAAAATATCTTGTGAACCTTTTGGGTTTCCCTCATTTTCGCTGTTCTCAAATATATAATTCAAGAGAATAATGCTGGCACCTTTACTTGAAAATTTTCTTTACCACTGTTAGTGGGTACCTTTCTTTTGGAGGGAATTCTCCTCTTTATAGCGCTACTCGCGTGAACTTACCTTTATACTAACTTGGCGCGTGCCTTCTTTTTGCTTCTTCATGTACAACTCTTTTGGTGTTTAGCATTCAGCTAGTTTCAAAGCTTCTCTGAATCTGGAACTAACTTCCAGCTCACTATTATTCCTTAACCCTGATCATTTAGGATAGTTCTCTCCGGCTGATGAGTTAATCACCCTCATCACTCTTATCATTTCAGCTGTAACCACAGCATCCACCTCTGTTGTACTTCAAATCTTTTATTTGTCGTCATCTCCTATGGTTATTCGCTGACAATTCATCCTGGAAATCAGGTTGTCTCTTCTCTGTTCTGTGGCTTGTGGGTCACTTTCGGCATTAGGTGAAGTTTAACCACCGCACATAATTGATTTGTCACTCGACTCATATTGCATGCACTTTTATTCCCATTCGTCGACCTTGCTGTTGATTTGAACTTTGATTTCGCTACAACAATCGAACCATGATTCAATTCACTGGCTTTTCACCAACTTCCCTCGCTAACTTTAATAATATTAGTAAGTTTGCTAGTAATTCATCTTTATAATTCCCCAGCTAAATCCCTTTCTCCTAATTAAGAGACCCAACCCTCATACTCTTTGCGAGTTACTTTATAATAGAAATCCTTCAGCTCTGCTCCTTCTGTTTTCATCGTGAAAATACCTGTGTTGTAGCATCTGCCTACCAGAATCCTTTCGGCGACATGTGATCGCCCTGTGCATGATCATGTGTAAAGGTACCCTTAGGTACCTATGCAACTTCAATGTGCATACCTGCCCCGATTCGCATATGCATCTCAAAATGCATATGTCCCCATATCCTAATATGCAAATTTCATATGCATATATTCTTTAATTCGCATATGCAACTCAAAATGCATATGTCCCCATATCCTAATATGCAAATTTCATATGCATATATTCTTTAATTCGCATATGCAACTCAAAATGCATATGTCCCCATATCCTAATATGCAAATTTCATATGCATATATTCTTTAATTTGCATATGCAACTCAAAATGCATATGTCCCCATATTATAATATGCAATTTCAACATGCATAAATACCCTAATTCACATATGCATCTCAACATGCATATGTCTCTTTAACCACCCATATTCCATTTTCCCCATAATCATTATCAAAACGGCATCGGCTCGAAAATTCTACCAAATCCAATAGCAACAAGACTTTGGTATTTCCGGAGTTCTTTCCCAGCTAATATTAATTACTAGCAATGAGCTCGTAACCCTGAAATTGTTGTTGTTGAATTTGGGTGAAAATTCGAACCACCGCGACTCAAAATTTCACAACGATGTTTTCTGTGGCGGCATGGAAAATAACCCACTAACAACAACATAGATTCAATGCTCGGACCCCATCTACGGAATGTCGCTAATACTGAACGTGGGAAAACGTTCAGTCGGCCAAACACACACGAGAAGTTTCCGAGAAAAATTTTGGAACCTGGACGATATGAAATCGCGAGAAAATTGTGTGCCGAGATGGGTTGCGTTTGCGTTTAGGTGTTGGGAGATTGGGAGTTGGAATTGAATTGTGAGGGCGATCGGTTGTGCGATGGAAGTGAAAAAGATGTTTTTCGCGGTGACGATAAAGCGTGAATAATTTTAGAGGAGATGTGATTCGGGAGTGAGTTTTGGAGGAACGGAAGTGTGATCGGGATGAATCCGCAAGAGAAAAAAAAAATTTAAAAAAAAGTTTTCATCGAAATGCTTGAATTAAGACTGTTGGTTTTGGTGCCCTAAAGTGTATGTGATTAAAACCTGAGAATTTGGAGAAAAGTTTGAAATCATGCGGTATGAGAGTTTATTGTGGTGAAATGTTATCGGAACTTGTGATTAAATTCGGAGGAAGCAAGAATTTACAAAACCATTGCTGCCCGAATAAGTTCACGACGAATCATTAAGAATAAATGCTCCCATACGGTTTTCACACGGCGATCCGTTGCAGTAGTGAAGTGTTTGGAATCGGCGAGTCAGATCATGTTTTTGTACATCCACCATAGTGTCGCGGTTGATTCTATACTTTCAAGGTCTCGACGGGTATTTTGATGGCGTGGCCAAGTGAACTTTTTCGAAACCTATAGTAGAATTTTTTTGACAGTAAAGATTATAATATTAATTATTAAACTCAAAGTCTGACTGGGCGTTTGATAGTTCGGAACAGTATATGTCTTTTCTGAGTTCCTTTCCACACATTCGAGTGAGGATGTTGCAAAGAAAACAACAAAAAAAAAAGGCATTGCTCCCCAAGACAGACGATAAACCTTGTTTCTAACCAGCGCTTAAAGACGTAATCGCTGTCCATGCTGCTAGTACGAGTGGCGAACAAACTAATGAAAAGGTGCAGGAGACCGACGGACCACAGGTACTCTGTGTCAAAGATTATTTTCTTTCTTCTTTAGCCATGGACTCGGGGCTTGTTATAGCGGGAGACCAACTCACTCCCGACCAAAGGCGTTGGGAAGCGGTTTGCCAGAAGTGAACTTCCTGGCTCGAAGCAATAACGGTCGTCCTCCTTTAGGCTAATAATACAACGAGGTTATAGGCGATCCAATTTACAGCGGGAACATACCTTGATGTAATCTGCGAACAAATTTTTGCTTCATAAGGATCAATTTATTATCGACCGGTCCGGGAGGAACAATTACCTGCGGTTATGGCAGACTATATTGGAATATATATATAAACTATATAAACTCATTGAATATGGGATATTTGAATATATACATAAACTAATTAAACCCACTTAATATGGGATATTTGAATATATACATAAACTAATTAAACTCATTGAATATGGGATATTTGAATATATACATAAACTAATTAAAACTCATTGAATATGGGATATTTGAATATATACATAAACTAATTAAAACCATCGAATATGGGATATTTGAATATATGCATGAACTTACTTACAACCGTTGCATAAGTTAATGAAATTAGGCATGCACTGAATTAAAATCATTGCATCTGCTATATTTGAAATTATGGTTTGCGTCATAATGACACAGCAGTGTTTTATATAAATATCAAGGAGAGTTTTTTTTGTTCCCCCATCAAACTAAAACTAATATATTCGGGATTCGCTTCCTTGCGCCTAAAAGGCAGGTACTGCTACTGACTAATTTAAGTAGTAACACTGATGATTTATTAATAATATTTTGATCGGCATGTTTTTCTATTTGGATGCTAAAAGCAGTTACGAAATTTATTAGTAACTTTAACGGAAGGTCGTTGATTAACCAGAAAACTCCGACGGAGTTATCGCCCTTGTAATTCATCTTTAAAAAGAAAAAAAAAATAATCCAACTTGTACAAGGCCTTTAGACATAAGACATATAAAACACATAAATTGATGAAAACTAAACTAAACTCTTTTGCTAAATCAATAAAAATAATGTGGTGGTAAAAATAAACTCTGTGGTCTTGTTATTGGGTCTCGGCCCATGGGAACTGAGTGGCGATAGGCGCGTGAAGGCCAGGCTGGTTTAAATTAACAGGAGTGGTATTTCGATGACTTGTGATGTCGAATTCAGTGGGTGGCGTTACCCCACCTATATCGGGGGTAAAGGCCCCAATTACATCAGGGGTCTGAGGTTGTGTGCCTTGCCTCGGGTCCGCACAAAAATTAAGGCAATTTATTCTTCCCTCTTAAAGTAACGTTTTTCAGGTTCCCTTACGTGTGTTGACACGTCTCGGCTGAGTCTGGTAACAGCTCATGCCTGAGAGTTTTGTACGGCGGTTCTTTACGAATTTAGGCCTTAAATCCCTTTTGTAAATTTGCACTTTGCGGTTACTATTTTGTATGACGGATGATATACAAGTAGCAGTCTTTTCTTTCTCGGAGAATATCCACCCCATTTATGTAATAACCCACCCCAGCCGCGTAGAGCTAGCAAAGCGGCACACCAGCATCCGTCGGGGTTGGATAAAAGGGTGCTCCGCTATAAGCGGACTAGGGGCCTTAACGGCCAATTCTAGAGCACCCTGCTCCAGGGGCATTTAATTATTTTTTTTGCCTCCTTGATGGTTCGCCATCAACTTCTTCGCTATTCCTTGTCGGTCTCTCATTCATGCTTCGGTACGAATGAGGGGAGCTGACTGGGAATGGTGAAGAGTTAATTCTCCAGGTTGCCAAAAAGTCAACAATTTGCTACAATTGGTTAAATTTTATGAACAAGAATTCCAATATTGATAAGCAATTAATAAACGCGACGCAACTGGAAGTGCAATACTGAGTAGAAATATTGAAGAGAATTGTTGCTGTGAGTATTTTTTTGGCTGAAAGAGGACTGGCTTTTCGAGTTTCTGACGAAGTTATCGGTTCAAAAAGTAACGGAAATTTTGTAGGCATAACAGAGTTATTATCTGAATTCGATCCGATTTTAAAAAGTCATACAGATAATTACGCAAATAAAGGTCGAGGGACGGTTTCATATTTATCAAAAAGTATGCGAGGAGTTTATTGAATTAATGGCAAAAAAAATTTCACAGCATATTGTAATCGAAATAAAAAAGGCTAAATACTGGGGTCTTGTGGTTTACTCTACGTCAGATATTTCTCACGTAGATCAATTGTCTGTTATATTTCGTTATTATATGAACGAGCACGTACACGAACGATATTTATGTTTCTTAGACATAAAAAGTCATACAGGAAAGTCGTTGGAAGAAGATACTTTGAACTTATTACAGAAACATGACATAAATATAGCCGACTGCCGTGCGCAGACTTACGACAACGCTAGCAATATGTCCGGAAAGTATTCAGGTTTACAGGCTCGATTAAGAGAAAAAATAAATTAGCTATTTACGTTCCGTGTGTCGGCCAATCGCTCAACTTGGTTGGTGAATGTAGTGTAGATGCATGCATTAATTCCAGAAACTATTTTGGCCTTTTACAAAGACTTTATACATTCTTCAGTGCATCCACTCATCGATGTAATGTTTTAACAGAACATAATGCTTAACTTAAAAATTTATCTGTTACTAGATGGTCAAAAAGAGTAAATGCTTCAAAAGATTTAATAGAGAATTTTAATGGTATTTATGAGTCCTTATCGAAAATAATAGCCGACGTAGAACAAAAATCTGACACACGCCATGAAGCTTTATCTTTACAAAAAGCATGATTAAATTAGAAAATGTTTTTATGGCTGTGCTTTGGCATCGAATTCTTAATCGATTTGACAATGTTAGTACATTCCTACAAAAGGTTGAAATAGACTTAATTACAGCTAACCAGATGTTATTATCATTAATCAATTTCGTAAAACAATTAAGAGAAGAATTCACGGAAATGGAAAATAAATCAAAAGCTCAGTTCTTTTGTCGAACAAGAGTATACTCAAATTCACAAGAGAAAAATAAAACAAAAACTATCTGATGGCCAAGTCGAAGATGAGATTTTGAGTGGAAATGAAAAATTCCGAGTTGAAACCTTTTACGTTATACTTGATAAAATTACAATGGAATTAGTTAAACGAAGCGAAGCTTATAGTTATGTGACTAAATTATTTGATTTTCTTTCTAAATTATTAATTCTAAGAATCGATGAAATAAAACAAAGTGCAAAAAAGCTCGTGGATACTTATAGTCAAGATTTGGAAAGTAGATTGGTTGACGAACTGGAACAATTTATTCCATTGCTAAGATTACATTCTAATAATTTCTTTTCAAATCAAAAGGATGATACGCTTAAGAATTACGTACTTAACCCTTTACTTGTTTTAAATTGGCTGACTGAATCTAATTTAATTAATGTTTTTCCAAATGTTTATATAGCCTACAGATTATTCATAACCATCCCTATAGTCAATTGTGAAGCCGAAAGGTCGTTTTCCGTTTTAAAACGAATTAAAAATATGTGTCGGTCGACTATGCTTAACGATCGATTATCTTCTCTAACAAGATTAGCAATAAACAACGATTATTAAGATCGTTAGATTTCAATGATGAGTTTGCTGATGCTAAGTCGAGAAAAAAATTTATTTTATAGTTAAAAATTGATATTATCTTTCTTTTCACTGATCAAAATAAAAATCAATTCATTCAATAATTTTGTTATTTATTTGGTAGTAAAAAATTTCCTTAAATGGGCCCGATGATGAAAAATAGCCCCGGCCCTCCTGATACCTTAATCCGGCGCTGCACTAGCTATAGTGTATGCTTTGAACAAATTACACCAATATTTAGCTGGCAGAAAGTTCAAATTGTTAAGAATATTTCATCCGCAAAAGGGAGTAACTGCATTTACGTCTGAAAGACAAAAAAAGATGGTCAATGCTTATTTCCAACTATGATTATGAAGTAGAGTAAATTGGAAGTAAGAAGAATATAGCGGATCCACTTTCGAGACAAAACAACGTTGAAGATAGTGAATTAGAACAGAATGCAGAGGAAGAATTTCATTCTGTGAAGTTTTGAGGAGAAAAACAAAAATTTCTAATCAACTTAAATGATATCAAACTATGAACACAAGAAGATGAAATATTAAAAATTGTGTACAGAGCAATTCAAAATAGAGAAGTGCATAAATTAAAGGGGAAAGAATATGCATCTTTTAAAAACAAAGCAGATGAACTTAGTATTGAGTCAGAAATACTCATGTGGGGAGATAGAATTACAATACCTGCAAAATACCGCAACATTATTTTACGTGAATTACATTCTTCTCATATGGGAATGGTAAAAACTAAATCAGTAGCTCGGAGCTATGTTTGGTGGCCAGGAGTAACCACTGACATAGAAAATTATATTGGTGGGTGTGAAAATTGTCTAATCAACTCGGCAAATCCAGAAAAATCAAGTCTCATTCGATGGAACACAACAAAGAATGTTTGGTCTAGACTACATATAGACGATGCTGGACCCAAATGGGGATTTTGGTTTTTTTGACTCAAAGTCAAAATGGATAGACATTTTTAAAACAAAACATCCAACTGCAGAATTTGCAAGAACAAAATTAAGAAAAACTTTTGCCAGATTTGGAATATGTGATATGATTGTCTCCGACAATGCGACGATTTTTACTTCAGAGACAATGAAAACTTTTTTGAAATCGAATGGAATAACTCATCAAACTATTCCCACGTATTATCCAAAGAGTAATGGGCAAGCCAAAAATGCTGTTCGAACGGTGATAACAGCTCTATTAAAAACATTGCGAAATAAATCAAAAACTGATTATGAACTGGAAAACTTCAAAAATTTTTGCTAGGTTAAAGGACTGCTCAACAACTGTCGACAAGTATGGCTCCTTGTAAATTGATTTTTAAAAGAAAACTTAAAGCGCGATTTGATATTCTATACCCTAGAATCACATCAGGTCAAGAACAAAATAAAGAAGTCGAACTGTACATTAATAGAGGAAAAGAAAGACAAAAAAAAATACTATGGGGGAGAAGGAAGGAAAAATTTGTTATTGGGGATAATGTTTTAGTAAATGTTTTCCGAGGAAAAGGTTTGACTTGGATTCGTGCTGAAATAGCTAAAGTTCTTGGGTAAAGAATTTATTTTTGCAAACTTGAGAATGTTGATATAATAAAACGTCACATCGAGCGAATTAAACGTGTACGATAAACACTGGAGCTACGCAATCCAATGATAATAGCAACAACATAACATAGATTAGTTAAGTTTTGAATAAATTGATTTTGATATATGTATTCGAGTAGAAACGGAGGGTGTGACAGCAGTGGCAGCACTGAATTGTATTAGATGACACTCTCGAGCAACTTAAGTTAGCAAGGCACTTCCGCAATGAACGTGTCAAGTGATAGTGTAGAATAAATGTGTTGATAAAGAAATAAAAGGTGTTTAATTTAAAGTTAGGCAGCGGATGTCATATGGGCTCATTCTTACTGAAGCTACCAATTGAACTTAGCGCGATTGGGTGCCGTGATTTCCGGCCTTTGAGAGTTTTGGTTAAGGAATTTGAACTCCGTCAGCGAGGAAATATTCGTAAAACTCCGGCCCGGGTCCAGCTAGTGTAATCAGTTCCTGTTTGCCTAAAAATAACGTTTAAACCTCTATTATCAGAACGTTCGTGGACTAAGAACCAAATTAGTACAAATCAGGCTAGCCTCTATAATTGCTTCTGATGGTTTCGTCTGTTTGACTGAAACTTGGCTTTCAACGAATCTTTTTAGTGATAAGTTCTTTCCCCTGCATAATGTTTTCAGACATGATCGCAATCGTTATTTAACGAATAAAGCAGACGGTGGTGGAGTCTGAATATCCGTTCGTAAATTTCTGTCTAGTTCACTTTGTGCTAGCTTCTTGGTGTCTCATCCTGTTGAGTACGTATTTGTTCGTATTTCCCTATCACATAATGTTTGTTTATTACTTGTATCTGTATATGTGCCTTGTAGTGCATCCCTCTTCACGTATGAATGTTTTTATAGTAAGCTGTCTGATTTTATTATGTCTTACTATCCTCATTCTCATATTCTTGTTTGTGGTGACTTCAATATGCCTTCTATTCAATGGGACCTCTCATCTTTAATCATCTCTTCTACCAATGCACTTTCAATTTCCCTCTCATCATTTCTTTCGTTTTGTTCCTTATGCCAATTTAATTACATTCCTAATAATAATCGTTTGTTGGACCTTATTTTTTCTAATTTTCCTTCTTCTAATCCATCTATTTCCGCATCATCCTTTACTTACGTTGATCCTGACCCTCATCACCCTCATCGAATAGTCCACGCACCAAAAGCATAGTTGTGCCGTCTTTCAAATTATTTAGGGCAGATTATGAACTTATTGCTGCTGAACTCCTTCCTATCAATTGGTTTTCTTTTTTTCATGGGCTTGATATAAATGAAGCTGTTTCTTCTTTTTACTCTCTCCTTAATTCCATTGTATCTAGATTTACGCCTGTGTCTCGTTCTCGTCGTGGTGGTTGTCCTCCTTGGTTTTCTGTCGCAGTATCCAAAGTTTTGCCCGAGAAAGATAAGGCCCATAATAAATTTCTTCGCAGTTCATCTGTCGAGGCGTTTCAGCATTATCGGTCTCTGCGAGTAGTGGCTAAAAAGGCTGTTGAAGAAGCGAAAGGTGGCGATTTCGCCCATATTGAAGCGAGTCTTTGCTCAGATAACTCGAAACCTTTCTGGTCGTATGTGCGTTCCCAAAAAACTAGCAACAGGTTTCCTGACACTTTTTTTCTTGAGAAAACTTCGGTTTCTATCCCTCAAGAAACTTGTGATTTATTTGCTAAGTTCTTTGCTTCTTCATTTTACTCTCCTAATTTTGCTTCAGGGAGTTCTGCTGCGGCTGTCTTTTCTCAGGATAATTTTGTGATGACCAATCTTCTGGAGGTTGAAATTCTAATATCCTCATTGGATCACTCAGCAAGCAGCGGCCCAGATGGTATTCCTAATGTGTTTGCTAAGTCTCTTGCATCTTCTTTATGTGTACCTTTGTCTATATTATTTAATTTGAGTTTGTCTGTTAGTGTTTTTCTTTCTACCTGGAAAGCTGCCAATGTTTTTCCGGTGTTAAAATCGGCAGACATTGGCAATGTGGCCAACTACCGTCCTATATCCCTCCTGTCCTGCTTTCCGAAGTTGCTTGAGCGGATTGTTCATGACAAAATTCATGGTGCTTTTATTTATTTATTTGCTCTAGAGCAACATGGTTTCATCAAGGGACGTTCAACGACTTCGAATTTAGTGGAATTCACTTACTTCATCGCGTGTACTTTGGACAATGGTCTTCAAGCTGATGTGATTTACACTGACTTCGCGAAAGCATTTGACAGGGTAAATCACACAGTGCTGTTAGATAAGATCTGTCATTTTGGTGTTTCCAGTTCCCTTACATCTTGGCTTTCTTCCTACATCCATGATCGCGTCTGCCGTGTTGTGTTTCATGGTTGTTCTTCCTCCCCTTTCTTTCTTACTTGTGGTGTTCCCTAAGGTTCCATCCGTTACCTCCTTTTCACATTGTTTATGAATAACCTTTCTTGTAACTTTCAGTCTGACTTTCTCTTGTATGCTGATGACCTTAAAATTTTCCGTGCTGTCGCTTCACAAAATGATTGTTGTAAGTTACAATCGGATCTTTTTGTTTTAAGTTATTGGTGCTCTGCGAACTTCCTTGATATTAATGTTTCCAAGTGTTTCGTGATATCTTTTTCCAATAAACCTAATCCCACTTCCTTTGAATATTTTTTGTGTGATAGTCTTTTGAAGCATGTAGATCAACATAAAGACCTCGGCATCATCTTTGATCCGAAATTCAAATTTGATCTGCATGCTTCTTTTGTGGTTGCTAAGTCTTCAAAAGTAGCTGGTTTCGTTCTGCGCTGCTTTCGCTTTGCAACCAATATCAACACATGTGTTCGTCTTTTTATTTCTCTCGTTTGTAGCTTTGTTGAATATTGCTCCCAAGTGTGGCCTCCTCGTTTTGTGTCCTGTCTAATGCTGTTGAATCCGTTCAGCGTAAGTTTACTCGTTGCCTTTTGTTCAAGTTGAATGTTGCTTATCGTCCTTATGATAACCGTCTGCTTTTCTTAAATCTCCATTTGCTGAGTACTCGCAGAGTATTCCTTGATGAATGACTTCTTTACAAGCTTTATCATGGCTTACTCTCTTCCAACATTCGCGTGTGTCATTTTTTACGTGTGTCATTTTTTACGTGTGTCTGATCACCCGGTTAGAGCTCAATCGCATTTCCTTACTCCTTTTGCGCGTACTCTTGTGTATTTTGACTCATTTATACCTAGGATACTTAGAAACCATGATGAGCATCAGTTTGGTTCTTTGTCCATGTCTTTTCATTCTTTAAAAAAACATGTTATTGATATGTTAACGTAGTCTCTTAGTTATTTTTATTGCGCATTTTTCTCTTTGCTTTTTCTTCAATTTTTTATTATTATTATTATTTTTATTCCTGTTTTGCTTTATATTAATGATATATGATTATTTTTTTATCTCATTTTATAATTGGATTTTCTGCTAAATGAGATTTGAATAATAAATAAATAAATAAACACATAACACAAATCCACACAACACTATACAATACACCAAAATTAATTTATATAGTAGGCTAAGAAAAATGTAAATAAAAATATTGAAAAATAAAAATCAATGGTGTATTTTGTAAAAAGTTGTCAAGACGTGTTTTCCTTATAATCTGAAAATAAACTTCTCATTGGAAGTATTTAATTCCAAAGTTGCTTCAGAATTAGCTTCAGAGTTAAAATCACAATTAGATTGCACAATAGAATGAGTACAAGCTCTAGAAAATATGAAGTTAAGAAATTTAGGAAAAGCTATGATCGTTTACTTGACAGCTCAAAGATTACCGGAAGAAACATGACAATTGTGGAAGCCAGAGCAGGCGTTAGTAAGTGTTAAAAATAGAGACAAAATATGCACTTGCATCAATAAAGCTAGTCGTTGACGAGCCGTATACCAGCAAAAACCTGTGTTTTTAATTTTCCGCAACAGGTTATGGGCCCAGGTTCACTTATCATTCAATTCGCCTGTCGCGTTGGTTCGATTGTTATTTTTCGTGGTTTTTCGAAATCGAGATAATCGAGATTAGTTTAGTGCAGAATGGCAAGTTTAATTGCGAGTGTGTCGAAACTAATAGGGCGATGTCATTATCGTTAGTGGGCTTTTGCGATAAAGCACTATCTTCTTGGAATTGTTTTTGCGGGATGAATAAAGTTGAACAACTTTTTATTTACATTAAACATTTTAATCTACATTGTAAATTCTATTTTGACAAAGTGGTTTCGAAAGTATGCACTGATTCTCATCAGACACCAGCACACAGTGCATACTTGACTGGCGTGACCACTTGCAGTTGGAAATCATTAATTTGTATTTACGCTAGTTGTGACAAATTTTTATATCCATCGATATAATTTTACTTGTAAAGGTTATTGAATGTGATTATGGTTCCCTTCCTGTCTATAAGTCAGCATAGACAATGTATATCATCTCTAAAGCTGATCAAAGCAGAGAATATTGAAACGGGAAACTCGATCGTTTTGGGATGATATACGTTGTATATTAGGCTCAACAGTCAGGGGCTTTAAAAACTCCCGAGCACTGAATAAATTCCCATCCGGGTGCACCTTCAATTATTACGATGAATGGTATCGTAGCGAATCATTCCACAAATTGCATCTGGAGAGAATAAGTGAGGAACCGGGAATCAAAGAGAAAATGCGTAGAGATAGCGGCAAACGCGAACCTAGGGCCAACAGCGATTCAGAGGTTCTTTGGGAGAAAGTGCCAGAGAAAAAATAGCGAATCATGTTCTTTGTCCTTATACAACAAAAGTGCAATAAAAAAGATTTTTTTCAATTAATTGTTTTTTTATTTTTTCTTAACATAAGTTTGCGCAGCTTTTACAGCAATATAGTGATAAATTGTTCGAAAAGGTTTTGTTGACAGCCATCAAGACTTTGAGATTATGTGGTCCAACAGGCATTGTTCTCTACCATAGAAGCGACATCTGGGTATGAATTCCAAATCCGGAAGCTGCATCCTATCCTTTAAAAAGTAGAAGTCTTCATGATTAAAATTCTTGGAGCTCTCCCAGGCAGCTAGAGCAAAATATAATAATTTCACTAATTAGCGAAATTGTGGTTTTGATAAGGAAACTATTTCATGTTATCATTTGCAAGTGATCGTGGGAATGTAAATATTTAACTTGATAATAAATTCGTATAAATAGCCGTGCAATCTGAGAACAGTATCGTTTTCCTTCAAAGTTAGTCAAAGCGTGCACTTCGATTTTACAAATTTCACAATACATATTGTCTTCGAAAATAATGTCACTTGGTTAAACAATGAAAATTGTCTATTGCTTTACACTTGTTTATATATATTAACGATATAATGTCAAAGTTTTCTCAGAGTTTATGTTTTCACTATCACTTTTCACAACATGAAACAAACGGAAAGTCGCGATAAGTAATGCATATAAAATCAAAATTTTACGCACAAAAAATATTCATATTTAAAGTTACTCACCAGATTTGAACTGTTTTCGCTTGCTTTCCACCTACTCACTGTTCAAACAATTTAATCGTTATATTAAATTGAAATAATCGAAACTGTAGATAAATTTACTCCAAAAAGGCAATCGAATTTCGAACCGTCTGAATTCACCAGAAGCCGAATACAAACTTGTGTCAAGAAGCGATTGCAGTCGTTTTTATACAAAAATCGTAATTAAATGCTTATCAAATCAACTACTGCAAAAGTTTTCTTCTGACATCCTAAAACAATAAAAACCACAATTGTCGCAAACAACAACACGTTTGAACATGCGCGTGAAAACCACAATTATTTCGCTAATTAGTGAAATTCTAACTTGTCGTGGACTACTATTACTCGTCTATTGCTGACGAGCCAATATTTTTCCGATACTCGCACGCTTATCAGGCACTTCAATCAAAACTCACTTATTCACATAACAAACAAAACCGCTGAAATTCTAACTTGCGGTACTGATTGAGTGATGGAGAGAGTGGAAGGAAGGAGAAAAAGTGAAAAAAAATTTGGTTGACTTTGCATATGGTTTATTAAAAAACTTCAACTAGCCCTATTAAAATAATCATTTTTTTTTTTAACAATATTGCAATTAAATTGAAAAACTCTGCTTCACCGCGGTAGCGCTCTTTTATGAAGGACTCGATAAGAGCCTGCTGCTCCTGCGATGGCGGTGTTCGTGATGGCCTCGGCGTCTGTAAAATATAAAAAATTAAAGTTTGAATATTATCTTTTTTCCAATACATACCTGAAGCCTATACACTGGAGGCCTTGGTTCCTGCTCCTCCTCTGTTTCAACTTCGAAGACATTTTGGGTTGGTTCCATGGTAAAACTTCAACTGAAATAAACCTAATTCAAGATTCTACTTTTATACGAAAAATCGTAACCGCAATTATATTCTTATCAAATCATTTTTAGAAACTACTTACCATAGAAAAGTTTTCTCACACTTCTCGCATCCTAAAACAATAGAAAACCACAATTGTCGCAAAACTTCCTATACGACGCTAAGTAACCACATCGAAAAATTCACTAATCACCTAATTTCCTACAATATTCCAAATATTTCACAATAAAAAATATATTCTCAAATACTAGAAAACCGCAAATTAAGAAAATATTGCAAAGCTAATCCGTTACAATTCACATAAAACACAATTGCTACAAAACACTAGATAACCACATCGAAAAAAAAATCCGTAATCACTTAATTTGACTACAATATTCTCTACCGAAAGAACTCAAAACCGCCACATGAAATTCCATTGCTGATAAGCCGTTTTCATACGATCACACATTCATATGTTGCTTATTATCATTCAAAACCACAGGTTAACAAATTCTTCGTCATTCGAATATCACAGGGTAAAATTTCATATTGAACGATTTCATATTCAAACATGTCGACGCGTGACGTCATCCAGCAAAGGGCTTCCCCAATGTAAACAAATTCAAATATAAACAAAGTCGAATGTAAACAAAACACAAATGTATCAAATGTAAACAAACTCGAAACGCTAAAATCACAAAGCATTGTTGATAAGACGCGAACACAAAAACCCATATGTCGCTTCATATACAGCACGCGCCAAAAACTGCAAGCATGTGTGCGTGACGTCACACGTCAACCGGAAGTCGGTGACCGCAAAGATTTTGTATGGAGGCACAGGCAGAACATACATATCACTGCTACTAGCACGGGCAGAAATAAGTAGTTTGTCCATCAAGATACCTCAGTTTTGGCCAAGCCAGCTGAAGTTATGGTTTTCCCGAGTTGAAGCATTGTTTCGAGCAAGCAAAATACACGGTGATGCTGCTCGTTTTGACCGCGTCGTTTCTGAGTTGGACATGTCCACACTCGCGCATGTATCCGATATAATAGACGCTCTTCCAGAGACCCGGAAATACGAAACCTTGAAACTGAGACTGCTAGCGGTTTTCGGTCAGGCAAATGAAGAACGAGTTTCTTCCCTTTCGTATGGGTTAAAATTGGGCGATCAACGCCCTTCACACTTATTGCGACGAATGCAAGGCCCAGCAAAAGGAAACGTTAAAGAAGCCACTATTGAGTCTATTTGGTTGCAGCGCCTGCCACAAAACGCGCGAGCGATTTTGGCTGTCTCGGACACGGATGACCTTGATAAGTTAGCAACTGCTGCCGATCGCATCATTTAAATTCGGGCTTCTGAATCGATTGAGAGCGTGGAAGAGAGCACTGGGCAGATGGAGAGACAAATTGCGGGACTTCGAGAAGAAGTAAACCAACTGCAAGTCTCTTCAGTACGTAACGCCGCTTGTTTCAATTGTCATCGCGATCAAAATCGCAAATCTGCAAAACCACTAAGTGGGTTATGTTACTATCACAGCTGTTACGGCCGCGCAGCACGACATTGCCGTCCCCCTTGTTCGATGGCTCGCCAAAACTCGGGAAACGAGACGCGCCACTGAGGCAACAGGCGATGATCAGTGGTGCTAACAAAAACCGCCTCTTAGTTTTCGATAAAATAACAAAATTTAATTTCTTAATTGACACTGGTGCCGACATATCTGTCATTCCGGCCCACGAAGCCTACCGTAGAGCGGTGCCATCAGAAATAGAATATTTTGCAGTAAACGGCACAGAAATCAATACCTTCGGCCACAAAGTCCTGACCGTATCTTTAGGCCTCGGGCGGCAATTTCGCTGGAAATTTTGCGTCGCTAAAGCGTCCCGTCCAATATTAAGCGCTGATTTCTTGAACTACCACGGGCTGATAGTAGACATTAAGTATTAACTTATATTAGACCCATCGCATCAAACTGTGACTAAAGTTCGAGTAAGCGATTTTCAGGGATCCTGTGTTTCCTCGATCAACTTAAATTCGCCGGACCACGTTCTCCTTAAAAAATTTCCGGGGCTAACTAACCCGGCTATTGAAGTTAAAAAAGCAAGCCACGCTACGTGGCACCATATTTTGACAATAGGTCCCCCGGTGGCGGATCGTCCTCGAAAACTCACGCACGAGAAACTGAAGGTGGCTAAAGCCGAGTTCCAGTTCATGTTGGATAAAGGTTACTGCAGTCCATCAAGCAGTCCCTGGGCAAGCCCTCTACACCTGGTACATAAAAAGGACGGTTCATGGCGCCCATGTGGCGATTACCGCCGCCTCAACGCCGTCACCAGGCCACACAGGTACCCGATGCGACACATTGAAGATATTACGGCTGACTTAGCTAGTAAGCAAATATTTTCAAAAATTGATTTGCTAAAAGCTTACCATCAAATTCCCATAGCAGAAAGCGACATTCCCAAAACAGCGGCAACCACATCCTTCGGGCTATTTGAATTCAACGTAATGACGTTTGGGCTGCGTAATGACGCACAGTCCTTTCAACAATTCATGGACGAAGTGCTTAACGGACTAGAATTTTGCATTTGCTATGTGAACGACATCTTAATTACATCTGAATCCAAACAGCAACATGTCGAACACCTCGAAAAAGTTTTTACACGCCTAAGTAAGTACGGAATTATCATCAACGTAGCAAAGTGCACCTTCGGAGTGAGGCAAATTGAATATCTGGGATACGTTATAAACGAACGCGGAACATTTCCTTCTCCAGCGAAAGTCGAGACCATTCAAAAGCTTATAAAACCTTCTTCCGTAAGAGATCTGCGTAAATTCTTGGGAGTAATTAGCTACTATCGCCGATTCATTCCCAACGCAGCAGCTTTACAAGCTCCGTTATATAAGTACTTCACCAATGCCAAAATGGGCGATAGAGCACTCATCGCTTGGACACCGGAGGCGGAAAAGGCATTCGAAGAATGCAAGTCTACTCTGGCAGAAACGGCCCTACTAGCTCATTTCAAACCTGGACAACTACTTAGGCTTGTTGCGGATGCGTCTGATGTGGCAGTAAGGGCAGTGCTTGAGCAGTTGCAAGAACATCGATGGCTGCCTCTCGCGTTCTTTAAAAAAAAGCTGTCAGACCCCGAAACAAGATATAGCGTGTATGACCGCGAAATCCTGGCCATTTTTGACAGTGTACGACACTTCCGACATTTGATAGAAGGCACAGACTTTGCTATATAAGTTAACACCTGCACGCGCGGCCAATATTCGCTGACACCATGGCTGGCGCATTTCCGCAGGTGATCGATGCAGGTAAATTGCTGCAGCAGCAAAAACGCAACTCCAATTATATTTGATGTAAAACATGCAGTTCAATTTGTAACGTTAAACAATAAAGACGGTTCTACCCTCAAATTATATTTTTTTTACTTAAAACGTTTTGAATTAGTTAACTGGCGCCCGAGCAGGGACCGCGTTCGCAACACTTCGAAATTAATTAATACATGGTTAACACGTGATAATCAAGCGTGCAACTTTAGTATTAATAGCCGAAATTAGGAAGCATAAACGTCGCGATAACCAAGCGAGTTTTAGAGAAATCGAAAACGTTAGAAAAAGCGTAATCCGGTTTTGTTCAAATTTCGGTAGTGGAAAAACACCACATCCCCAACATAGTGTAAAGCAAAAGGAGAAGCCTTAGTAGACCTTCATCAAAAGAAAAAACGGGATTCACCAGGGAGTGACTTGGCCCTTTGTTCTGCGACGTGGTTCATCAAGATTGAAGAGGATGCAGGCCGTTAATCTAATTTTTCTGTAAGTTTTTAATACTGAATTGATCGTTAGTAAATACTTACATAGCTAATTGAAATTAAATCAACTGAAACATTTTAAATTTTCGAATCTAATAAACTAAGCAACTAAATCAACATTTTTATTGTACTAATTTTGAAAAAAAAGAAAGAAGGAAAAATTGTTATTAAACGAATTATTATCAAACCAAATTAATATTTGAATCTACATATATTGAACTACATTGAATAACTCCATAGATAAAATTGGTATTATTTCATCATTATATGGAAATAAGCAGCATTATTTAGATTACAGTGATCGTGAAATTATAGTGAATCAGTGAAGTGTTTTGTGATTTGTTCAAATTATCGTCTATTTTCTGTGTTTCGTTTCTCGATTTAAATTTGAATTCTTTTGTTTGGTATGTCAAACCCAAATAATCTTATTGGACCCGCGATGTTAAACATCAATTCTCAGTCCGACAGAGACACCGCGGCGGCCACTGGGCCTTCTATTTCCAATAAGCCCTCGGGTGAAAATTTGCGAAACATGACGGATATCGATTGACAAATTTCGTGACAAGACTTGTCTCTGAAAGGCTAGAAGTTCAAGGTAGACAATTGTTCGCCTCAATTATGAACCCAGCCTCCGATATAAACTACGACGTAGATCAGCCTATTAATATGGGAAACGATCAAAGTCTGAGTGGCATGGATCGCATACCAGACGTCGTGAAAAGTCTTCGAGATTTTTCTGGCAACCAGGATAATTCTCATCGTGGAAAAAGAGTGTCGAAAGGATACTCGCTATCTACGACCATCTTAAGGGAACTGCTAAACATTACGGAATTCTCTCCGTAATACGAAACAAAATAATAGGACAGGCAGACATAGCTTTGGAGTCTTACAATACTCCACTCAATTGGAATAAGATTTCCAAATGTTTGACTTTGCATTATGCCGACAAGCGGGATCTGGGAACCTTGGAATACCAGATGACAACATTGGTCCAAGGAACTAGTTCGATTCCCGAATTTTATCAAGTCGTCTATCACCACCTGTCCTTGATACTGAATAAATTGTCCTCAATGGAAATGAGTCAAGAGACCATGAACGTGATGACGCGAGCCTATCGTGACAAGGCTTTGGACACTTTTGTTCGTGGTCTAAGAGGAGACCTACCGAGGCTGTTGAGTATGAGGGAACCAGCAGATCTACCCCAAGCATTATACCTCTGCCTAAAATTACAGAACGTAGATTATCGTGCCCAGCATGCAAATAGTAGTCAAGGTACTCTTCGCAGAATACAGGATAACGCACCACCAGCTGTCCCTTAAAGACGCATAAATCCACCGCAAAATCGGGAATTCCCAGTTCCAGCTCCAAGAGCTTTCATCCCTGATTTAGTGTGCAATCCTCAAAGGGCGCAAAGGCCACAGTTTAAACAGCCTCAGCAATGCCATTACTCTCAGCCACAGGGCAATTATCGTCACCAACTACCACCAAAACCCCAGCCTAGACCGGAACCCATTGAAGTAGATCAGTCTGTGCAATCTAGGGCTATTAACTACCAAAACAGACCAAGAGACTCAAGGTTACCTCAAAAGCGTGACCACTCTCAACAAGTACATCGCCCAAACAAAGCCCAAAGAATCTTTCATAGTCAATCATATCAAGAAAGTGCTCAAAACATCGAAAACTACGAAGCGGCCATCCATGACGAAGACCAAAATCACGAATCCTCATTAGCGGACTACATCGAAACCAACGACAATATACCGTCCGACATGACTGAAAACCTAGACAACGCCGAATATTCCGATAGTGTTTATTTTTTAGACTAAAGAGCTCTTCACTCCCATATTTTGAATACACCTTAGGGAGTGGAGAGGTACTAAAATTTTTGATCGATACCGGGTCGAATAAAAATTATGTCCGACCAAAATATATTAGAAACCCTATTCCGACTGAAAAACCCTTTAGTATTAATTCAGTGGGTGGAAATGTAGAAATCACTCATTATTCTCTAATACAACCTTTTGGACCAGCTATCGGAAAACTCAAATTCTTTCTTTTACCTAGTCTTGTTACATTTGATGGTATCATCGGTAATGATACTCTAAAGCACATTAAAGCCGTTATCCACACAGATAACAATTTCATGACTATTCATCCAGACATCGTAGTTCCTCTTAAACAACATATTTCAGAAACTGTGAATAAAATTACATTAAGAATATCTCATCTAAACAAAAATCAGTCCACCCGACTTAAAGAAATAATCCAAAGTTGTCCAAGTCTTTTTTCCGACCCAGACGAGCGTCTCTCCTACACCACTACTGTCAAAGGAGAAATAAGAACAACAACTAGTGACGCAGTCTATTCGAAATCTTATCCTTATCCTATGTCTTTAAAAGAGGAGATAGAGAAACAGATCAGGCAACTGCTAGAGGATGGTATCATCCGACCATCTCGCTCTCCATACAATTCTCCGGTATGGGTTGTGCCGAAGAAAGCAGATGCTTCCGGTGAGAAGAAGTATAGAATAGTCGTTGACTATCGGAAACTAAATTCCGTAACCATACCGGACAGGTATCCGATACCTGAAATTGGGGAGGTACTTGCCAATCTAGGAAAAAATGACTTCTTTACGATAATAGGCCTCAAAAGTGGGTTCCACCAGATACCACTGAGGGAATCCGATATCGAAAAGACCGCTTTTTCGATAAATAATGGAAAGTTTGAATTCACACGGCTTCCATTTGGTCTTAAAAATGCACCCTCCATTTTCGAAAGAGCCCTTGACGATAATTTAAGGGAACATATCGGCAAACGCTGCTATGTTTACATTGACGATATCGTAATCTTTGGGAAAGATGAGGACGAACACTTCAGGAACTTGGAAGCAGTTTTCCAAACCTTGGAAAATGCCAACATGAAAATCCAGCTGGATAAGTGTGAGTTCCTTAGAGAGGAAGTAGAGTTCCTTGGGTACATCATAGGCAAAAACGGTATCAAGAACAACCCAAAAAAGGTGCAGGCAATAATAAATATGGCCCCCCGAAAACCTCAAAGGACTTACGATCGTTTCTTGGTATGTCAGGGTACTATCGTCGTTTCATTCGAGACTACGCTAGATTAGCAAAACCCCTGACAACCCTCTTAAGAAGGGAAGATGGACGAGTGTCCAAGAATTGCTCGAAAAATAAACTGATTCACCTTAACCATGCAGCTCTAGAGGCATTCGAAAAGATCAAAAGATCACTAGTTTCCGAGGATATTGTGCTTAGGCACCCGAATTTCGAAAAGGAATTCGAACTCACGACTGATGCTTCAAACTACGCTATTGGTGCTGTTTTATTGCAAGATGGCAGACCAATAACATTTCTTTCAAGAACATTAAGCGCTACAGAAGAAAATTACACAACCAATGAAAAAGAAATGCTTGCCATTATTTGGTCCCTGAATTCTTTAAGAAACTTTCTCTATGGATCCCGTAAAGTCAAAATCTTTACCGACCATCAGCCCTTAACTTACGCCCTTTCCAATAAAAACACCACCAAAATGAAGAGATGGAAAGCGATCCTGGAAGAATATAACTATGAGCTGCAGTACATACCCGGCAAGACGAATGTAGTAGCAGATTCTTTATCTAGACCCCCTAAAACAACAGCTATCCATTCTATGACTCCAACAGAGCACAGCGACCAGAGTTCATCTCACAACCTTATACCAACTGTCGAAGTACCACTCAATGCGTTTCGAAATCAACTAATCCTTAAGGTAGGCGATGAAGACAGCTATCAGATCCTAAATCCTTTTCCTAACTACACCAGACATGTCCTTATCAAACGCAGCTACACTGAACGGGACATCATTGACATCTTTAAGAGATACCTTAATCCAAACACAATCAATGGTCTCAATACTGAGGAAGAGGTAATGGGTAAAGTTCAGGAAGTTTATCCCCATCATTTCAGGGACTATAGGATCAGATTTACTCAAAGAATTGTAGAAGACATCATAAGCGAAACCGAGCTAGAAGAGTGAATCCTACAAAGACATCGTAGAGCCCATCGTAATGCAGAGGAAAATAGGCTTCAACTACTTGAGCACTTCTATTTCCCTAGGATGTCTTCTAAAATCAAAAGCTTGGTCAAGCGGTGCATAGTTTGCAAGGAGAATAAATATGACCGACACCCTAACAACCCTAATTTAAATCCTACACCTTTACCTACTTACCCAGGTCACACCGTTCACATCGATCTTTTCTCTACAGAGAAGCATCGTGTACTCACTTGTGTGGATAAGTTCACTAAATTTGCTCAAGCGAAGATTATTCCATCAAAATCGGTTGAGGACATTAAGGAACCATTGAGAGATATTCTATTCTTCTTTTGTGTTCCCGAAAACGTGGTCATTGACAACGAAGGCACGTTAAGATCTCTGGCCCTAAAAACTATGATAGAAGAAGACTTGAATATCACTATCTATACAACACCCCTCTATAAGAGCGAAGTGAACGGACAAGTTGAGCGATTTCATTCAACACTCATTGAAATTATGAGATGTTTAAAAAGGGACGGCCCCGTTCGCACCTTTCCAGAACTTTTGGCACGAGCCGTTAACGAATATAATTTCACAATCCATTCAACAACAGGTAAAAAACCAGTAGAGTTGTTCTTAGGAAGGACACCCAGAATGAATCCCGACGAGTTCGAAAGAATTCGTCTTTCCAATATAGAAAGATTGAAATGTAAACAACAAAAGGACCTAAACCACCACAATAAGACTAGGCAGCCCCTTAAAAACTACGAAAACGGGCAAATCATTTACGTTAAAAAGAATAAAAGAATAGGATCTAAATTAACTCCAAGATATCAACAGGAAATTGTCCAGGAAAACAAAAATACAACTGTACTAGCACAATCAGGAAAAACTATTCACAAAAGCAATATTAGAAGCTAACTTTCTCTTTCAGATCTCTTCTTCATACGCTGTACGGTAAAGTCCAAATCCTGGAATACACAAATTCCCAAATCATCACTCTTAATTCGGGATACGCAAATATTAGAACAGGACACTTCAAAATAATATATGACTTCGACATAGGACGCTACGAACAGGTGACCTCCGAACTGACAAAAACTATTCAACATGATATACCACAAGACTATCCGTTAAAACCATATCTTTGGCATGAACTACAACAAACGCAAGATCTATTGGAAAACATAAAGCCCAGAATAGCCAAACGATCCCTAAATGTCATTGGTACCGCGTGGAAATGGATTGCGGGTAATCCTGACCACGAGGATTATATCACAATCAAAGAGAAAATGAACAATGTATTAACTAACAATAACAAACAGATGATAATTAATTTTGATGACCAACAAAATTATGAAAAATACAAAAATGATGAAAAATACAAAACAGAATTTGCATCCAGTCTGCAATATAAGTTAAGGCTAATCAAAGAAGAATTAACGAATATTGAGTACGCTATCAATCTAGCAAAAAAAGATATTGTAAATACCGTTGTTCTTTCAAAAAATGAAGTTAAATTAGTAACTAATGTTTTGGATAAAGAAAATTTGCCCTATTCAACAGCGGATGAAGCTCTACAATTTTCCAATGTTAAAGTAATCACAAACCATCTTTCACTATTATATATTGGAAACATACGTGTAACTACCCAAGAAACATTTGAAAAGTTAATTGTAAAACCAGTCAAAAGAAAGAATGTTGCAATCGAAATTCCCTACAATATTATCTTACAAAAACCGAATCTTATCTTATCTTAGACAAACCGAATATTTAGTGTAATTAAAGATTGTAAAAATTATCTAAATCTGTCAATATGCGATCAAACAAATTTGTTACAGATAAGCAACTCGACCTGCATCCCCAACATCCTCAACAGCTATAAATCAACCTGCAATAGAACGAATGGTCAACATATACCAATGGTGGAGGAAGTCACTCCCGGTGTTCTGATACTCAACGAATTCGAAGGGACTATGGAAATCGGAGATACTTCTAATGTCCTCAATGGGACATTTGTTGTAAAATTTGATAATGCAACTACCAAGATTAACGAATACATCTTTACAGCCAGCGAAGTATCCAGTATCAAATTACTACCGGCAATCCTTCAACCCACTCCGAAAGAAAAACAATACCGAGAAATATTATCCCTAGAGATGATGCATGAACTCCACCTCAATAACACCAGCGAAATTGAACTCCTGAAAAATGGAAGCGTAACAGGACAAATAACAAAATATGGAATCATTGTTTGTTTATTTCTTATCTTGGCAATAATATTAATTAGAAGACCACGCAGCATCAACATCAACCACAAGGCGAGTGAATTGCCACCCACTCAAGGTCCGATTGAAATGAAACCGATACCGCAGACTCCAACCGCAGATCGACGAGTTCTACCGATTGCATCGATACCTCAACGATTCTACGATACTCCTTTCTTCTAAAACATATGAGGACATCTGTAATTTAGAGGGGAAGAGTTAACATCTGCAGCGCGGCCAATATTCGCTGACACCATGGCTGGCACATTTCCGCAGGTGATCGATGCAGGTAAATCGCTGCAGCAGCAAAAATGCAACTCCAATTATATTTTATGTAAAACATGCAGTTCAATTTGTAACGTTAAACAATAAAGACGGTTCTACCCTTAAATTATATTTTTTTTACTTAAAACGTTTTGAATTAGTTAACTTATATACTGACCACAAGCCGCTTACATTCGTGTTTACGCAACCTGGTAATAAAACATCTCCTCGGCAGACTAGGCAGTTAAATTTCATTTCCCAGTTTTCCATCGATATTCGTTACATCCCTGGCATTCGGAATGAAATGGTAGACGCGCTGTCGCGAATTGAGACAATTACCACTCCCAGTTATTTCAATGAGGAGGAAATTGCTCGCGAGCAGCTAGCGGACAAAGAGTTACAAAAGTTGACGAATAATAATACCACATCGCTCATACTACGATCAGAAAAATTTGCCCACCAGAACCTTATCTGTGACACCTCTTTGGGGCACAGTCGTCTGTTTGTTCCTAAATCACTGCGAAAACGCATATTTAATACTTTTCATGAACCAGCGCACTCCAATGGACGCAGTACTTGTAAAGCAGTGGCCCAAAAGTTCGTGTGGCCTAACATGAAGAAAAACATTCGAGACTGGGCAAGACAATGTTTGCCGTGCCAACGTTCCAAAGTTGGCCGGGTCATTTCCGACACCTGATGAAAGGTTTCACTATATCCATTTGGACATTATTGGACCACTACTGCCGTCGCAAGGTTACAAATATTGCGTAACTGTAATAGATCGTTTTACCAGGTGGCCCGAGGCATTTCCGATAAGTGACCAGACGGCAGCCTCTGTAGCAAAAGTTTTTTACAACGGCTGGGTCACGCGGTTTGGAGTACCACGGACAGTTACAACTGATCAGGGTACCCAATTCAAATCGGCATTGTTCGGAGCACTGGCAAAATTCATCGGCAGCAATAAGACAAGGACATCGCTCTACCATCCGGCTTCAAATGGGATAGTAGAACGTTGGCACCGTTCATTAAAGGCAGTTATTATGTGTCATGAACGGAACCCATCATGGTCAGATGTCCTGCCAACCGTGCTACTGGGGCTCCGCTGTAATGTCAAGGAAGACATCTCGTCGTAAGTCGCAGAAATGATTTATGATACTGCACTTTTCCTGCCTGGGGAGTTTTTGATCCCCAATCAAATGGCCATATGAATTTCTGGTAATGGGAGACAATGAGTAAAATTCGACCAATTTTATCGGCCCATCGAGACGCGCGAACAATTTTCATCAGCAAACAACTAGCTTCTTGTACACACGTTTTCCTACGAGTAGACGCAGTAAAAAGATCACTGACCTAGTCATACACAGGACCTCATAAAATAGTCAAACGAATTTCAAACCTACTTTTCACCATCGACATTAATGGTCGGATTGTCAACGTCTCAACTGAAAGACTAAAACCCGCTTTTCTAGAATTACCCGACACAAGCAAGTCGTGCCATCCGTACTTCCCAGTCAGCCGTCTTGAAAAGCAACAAACAGCAGTTACTCCGGCATTAGCAAATCCACCAACAAAGGAAAAACTAAAATACCTGCCAAGTCTCACGAGACGTAGAACACCTGCTGTCAGAGCACAGCTAACACCATTCATTCTTCCACTAGTTAGCCTTAGGACGTATCCACCAAGCAGCAAGCGTAAACCAAACCTCAATCCACGGATCAGCAGGGTTCTCGAAGAATCGAATATAGTTTCGCCTATTCGCTATGGTGTCGAACTAAATCCTAAAATCACGCTCACCAACAAAGCAGATGTTTACATCGCACGATCTGACAGCCGAATTGTGCCATCGTGCCCTTCATCATCTACCATGTTGCTCGAGGGGGAGTATTGTGGCAGTCCTGTAGGGAATGCAGGCCGCAGGCGGAAGTTCTGTGGCAGCCCGGTAGGGAAGGCAGTTTCCAAAAGAAGTAAGACGCACACGATAGAGCACCGAATGTAACAGTTATGTGAGACCGATATTTTTCTACGCGCAGTTTGAAGTGTATTTTTATTTGATAGTAACAAAGTTAAGTTGTTGTTACGCCTATCATTTATTTATCGATCCGGCAAGTCAAGCCAAGGCGTACACACGACAGATCCGTCCTTGTATGTGCATATTGCAAATGCGATTGGTGCAAAAGAAATCTGGCACACGCTAGAAAAATTGTTCGCAGATTCGGGTTTTACAAGGCAAATTTGATTTTTGTGGACTTCAATTTCTGCACGATACGATGATTTCGAGTCGATTGAACTGTACGTAATACACGTTGTCGACACAGCCCAAAAACGGTGGTCGACGGGTTTCAAAATCGACTATATTATTAGCTGGTTTGCAGACTCCCAGATTCACGCTAATGATAATGGTGATTGAACACTCTGGAATCAAAAAGAATTCAAGTCAAAACTTCTTGACGGTGAAATTGGTGCAAAAAAATCATTCAGGAGAAAGAAAAACTTGATAAAGTGTGCATCGGCATATAAAGGTTCGGTGTCCAAACAAAAGGAAACAATCGGATGATAAGCATCTGAAATCGTATTTTTGACGGGTGATTACGGTAAAAATGACTGATATATAGATTCCTGTGCTTCTGTTAAAGCTATTCCCGAATATTTTGCCTTTTATTAATTGACCGCCCGTCGGTTTGGCGCCGATGAGCAGCGCTTGAAAAGGCAGAATAGGCGCAGCTCGTTCGAGACCAAGGCAGCTCGAAAAGCTCGCCAACAGAAGATGCAAGCCCAAACAGATGCGTTTGAAGAAGAAGAGGGATTGCTTTATGGTGCTGGAATAGCTGATCAATCGAAGAGCAGTTTATATAATTAAAAACTGCCTTGAATTTCTCGTTTCCGCTACATTTTTTTTCAAACACATTTTCTTGAAACGGCTTTTTTCAACTGGTGGGCATTCGAGCTCAAAAAGTTATTGACCAATCGTTTTGAAAATCTTGTGTATATTTTTTATCCAACACTACAAGCATTAAGATCGCAAATCAACAGCACCGTCGAGTGGTTACCGCTAGAATAATTTGATCATACAATAGTTTAACAAGTGAAATATCCCTTGTGGCACAAAGAACTGTTTCTATTCTTATTTTTCTCCTTTTCGTGATCATTTTATTTCGCTTTATATTGAATTCTAAATTTTCCAATATGGTTATGTGTGGTGTATGCAGTGAATCAGCTTAACGAGGCAAAGATACCATCATATGTTGCGACTGCAACATTGTAATTCATACTAAATGTGCGGGCCTTGCTCCATCTGATGTTGCTTATTTGAAAGACTCAAATAAAGCGAAACAATGGAAGTGTAAAAAGTGCAACTTCAATAGGCGTCATCAGTCCCGTTCAGATGATACACCTGTTAAATCAAATGTGCCAACTACATCCAACGATAAAAAGGAACCCAAACAACTTTGTACCTCACGACCTGATGTTTCGTTACTGATATCAAATGCTACAACTGTTTCAGGCTTAACGGGAAATGATTTTCAGAAATTAATGCGCAAAATTAAAAATCTGATTGAAAGTAATAACTTTCTTGCGCGACTTCAACGGGAGATGACGAATCAGTTGAAGGACACGACGGCTAATATGAAAATACTCGAGGACAAAATCTTACAACTGGAATTAGCTAATTCAAGTAAAAATAAACTTATAAATAGCTTGGAAGTGCGCATCAACCAGCTGGAGCAAGCTGTCAATTTAAATAAAGTTGAGTTCTCAGGTCTTCAAATTGATGATCCCACGAACGTCAAGCACACAATGCAAAAATTCTGTGAATGGCATAACAAAATTAAAATTGAGAGCATCGTTGATGCTTACGTTAAACGTGGAAAAAATAACAGCAATTCGAAAGTTGTCGTAAAATTTCGTTCAGCTGATGATGCATATTATTATTAAATGCGAATAGAGGCAGAAATCGTTATGGTAATAATACTTATTACATTAATGAACACCTTACACCATATTGCCGTAAGCTATTATGGGTAACCAAAAATAAAGCAAAGGAGGCTAATTTCAAATATGTTTGGTGTCAAGGTGGTAAGATAATGTGTCGAAAATCTGAAGGCGATAAAATAATATTCATCAGATCTGAAAATGATTTGGATTTTTTTAGAGTAAGCACTCTGGAGGATAGTGTACCAAATGATAATTTTTGTTTTCAGTTTAATATTTTCGATTATACTCTTGAAATTTTTTATGTTACTTTTTTCGAATTTATGCATACGACTTCTCTTGCTTAAGAACATAGCTGCCTTAAAATATGTATTATCATCAATTATAGACAGTATTTCATTCACAAATCCTCAACAAGGACAACTTTTATTGGGTTATTTACAACAATATGTAACAATAAGCTTTGTTTAATGCACGTGTTTCTAAATGATTTCACGTTGTGGCTTCAAGTGTTGTATAGTGATGAATATTTTCCAATCCGCTTAATTGGTTTTTGAGCTGATGAATTGTTTAGACAACGCAATACAAGATGACGAACTGACAAGCAATGATATCTCTGAACTTATCAATCAAGTAAATCCTGGTGAAGGTTGCTTCCGTATATTTCATTCCAATATACGTAGCATTTATAAAAATTTTGATAACCTTATCCTAACTCTATCTTCGACGAACTTTTGTTTTGATATAATAGCTTTGAGTGAAACGGATAGAATTATAAATCAGAATAGTAGTGTTGTGGTATACATTAAAATCTCATACAATGTTTCTCATGTTGAAGAATTAGTTTTCACCGGAGCATCTGCTCTTTTAATTGGCATTAATATGGTGAACAATGCCGTAATTAAAGTATTGACCATATACAGATCTCCCAATTTTTGTTCTACAACGTTTTGCTCAGAATTAGAGATGTATCTGCAACATTTTAGGCAAGGTAGTGTTATTATAGTGGGTGATATTAACATAAGTTTACTAGACGAGGAAAATAATGAGTACTTCAATATGCTAAGTGAGCTCGGCTTTATATCATACATAAACCAAAGCACTCGGAGAGGTAGTTGTTTGGACCATATTTTTGCTAACTTTAGACAAATATCTTTTAATAGAGTAAAATCAGCGGTAATAAACACTGCGATATCCGACCATAAAAGCACCTCTTTATTTTTATATTTAAATTCTCGACAATCTGTTTGTAACAATGAGGTGCCCAGCATATCTACGAATAAGCAAAAAAATAGTTATGAGCTCCTTAAAAGTCAACTGGCCTATGTATCTTGGAACGAAGCTATGTCTTGTGATAATGTTGACAGTTGTGCAAGGAAATTTCATGACACTTTGAGTAATCTCATTGTCGACAGTTCATCTACAGTCCAGAAATATGCTTCTTACTGTCGCAAACTGAAACCGTGGGTAACTTTGGGGCTCATTAAATCAATTAAAAAAAAAATAAGGAACATAGCATGGATGGAATGAAAATTTGGAATGCAATTAATCTAGCTAGAGGAAAGAAAAAAGACCAAGCTCCAATTTATGCTCTGCAATGCGGTACTTCTATTTTAAATATTAGTGAAAATGCCGAGGAAATTGCCAACGTGTTCAATAATCACTTTTGTAACATTGGGAAACGCATGGCTCAGCAAATAGATCATGATGTTAGCAGATATAATACAGATGATTTCGGTTCATCTGTCTTGATAGATACTGGCATATCTGTCACTGACCCTACATTGATTGATACTGTAACTGAGCATGAAATAATACACATAATTGACGGGATGCATGGTGGTTCAAGTCCGGGTTTTTATGGCATCACGGTTGAATGCTTAAAAAGTATTAAAGAGTATATTAGCAAACCGTTGATGTTCTTAGCAAACTTAAGTTTTCAAACTAATTCCTTTCCTCAGATCTATAAAAAGGCAATTGTCACTCCTATTCACAAAGGCAAAAACAAACTAGATATTAATAACTATTGTCCAATATTTCTGACATCTAACATATCTAAAATTTTAGAGAAAGCTGAAAAGAAACGTCTAGTGTCTTATTTAGATGAACGACAATTTATCAACGCAAACCAATTTGGCTTTAGGGCCAAATTGGTTTGCTACACACAAGATGATAACTACATTAATCATAGAATCAATGGACAAGGGGCACAAGTCTCTTGCAGTTTTCCTTGATCTGGCAAAAGCCTTTGATTCAATTCCGCATGTAAAGCTAGTGCAAAAATTGCGTGAGGATAACTTCTGCCCAAACTGGATTAACTGGATACAAAGCTATCTGACTGATTGTAAGCAAAAAGTGAGAATAGCTGGAAAACTAAGTTCCGAGCTCTCTTTTGAATATGGAGTTCCACAAGAAACAGTTTTAGGCCCTATCCTTTTCCTTATTTATGTTAATGATTTGTTCTCACAGCATATAAAAGGCCACCTAATTTCATTTGCTGATGATACAGTGCTTTTTGTGGAGGATGGCGATTGGCAATCTGTAAAGCTGAAGACTGAACATAATCTTACATCATTGAAAGACTGGATGAATTTTAACCGTCTCACTCTTAATGTTAATAAAACTAATTATGTAAAGTTTGCCTTATCACGCCGTGGTCTTCCTGAGAAACTTGATATAAAAATTCATTCTGTACATTGTGACTCAAATTGTCAATGTCCACGATTAGATTGCGTTACTCAAACGAAATATTTAGGAATTATTATTGACCAACATTTGAAATGGGATATTCAAGTGCAAAGTACAATTAATAAATTAAGAAGGCTCATACCATTGTGGCTTGAAGTTCGCGCCTTCTTAAACCTACAAGCTATTAGAACTTTATACTTTGCATTAATTCAGTCAATTTTGCAATATTCAATTGTTGCATGGGGTAGTGCTACACAAAGTGTTCTTAAGCCTTTGATTGTTACCCAAAAGACATTGATTAAAATATTACTAAAAAAAACCACGACGATTTGACTCAGTGCAACTATTTCGACCAGTAGATCAAATTTATAAATTAAACATATCCATACAAACACTTAAAGATATATTAGCAAAGAAAATACGAGTTTATACTAATTGTACAAGAGGTGGTACCGACGAAACCCTATTACTCCCGTACAGACTCACGCAACTTGGACAAAGTCATTTCACATATGCAGGTATTGAATCATTCAACAATTTACCGAAAGAGCTTAAAGATATGCGCAACGTGAAATCATTTAAAGAGGGCCTTTAAAAATACTTTATGAATGTATGATAACTTAGTACCTATTTTTACTCTAATTATTTAGTTTTCGTTTTTAAGATATGCTAATTGGTTAACGGTGATCTACTTTGGAAAGCCCTTGAATTATTGTATGCTTTTTAACCGACTTACTGTGGTTATATTATTTAATTAATAAGCGTAATGTTGATTTGATGCTATTTTCATAATTTTTTATATTGTATGATTAATTTTCTGGCTCCTCACCCCTAACACAAGGTTTGTTTCCTTATAAGGGGGAGTTGTGCAATATATTGTTACTATAATGTATAATTGTGAAATAAATGCACTATGTAAAAAAAAAATTACAATCTATATGAATTTACCCCTGGGACTATATTTTTATTAAAAATATTTTTTTTAATCATTGTGTTCAAACACCTCAAAAATATGCAATTTTCAACTTTTTTAATGACAATTAGGTTCATATTCTTTGGAAATATGTTGTTAACCAACAAAAAAATTGTAATAATTACAAATAAAAAACAATACTTTCAAGCGGTAGAAATTGAATGTCCAAAGGCAAGAGATTCGCTATTCACCCTCATGCACAGTCTACCAAACGCATCAAGCAACAAAATTGACGAAGATGCAAAGAAGCGCGAGACTGTAAACTTTAATGAGTCTTCATTACGTGATAGTACCATCGCGGTAGCAGGCCTCATCAGGCAACAGCGCTCAAGGATACGCGCTCTCGAATATATTATAAACGGAATTAATTCTTTGGAGCAAACCCAACTGAGACGGTACTATGAAATGAAGATAGCAACTGTCGGAAAATATTGGGATGAATTGCGGAATGTTCGTCAAAGCATTGAACAATATGCACCGAATTCTGCATTGGTCGACTACACTGATAACGAGTATTTTACGATCGAAGAACGCTGTACGATGCACATGTAGTTAACTAAGTAGCATAATACAATAAATATTCTACATTATCATATGACGGTTAATTCCAAACCATTGTAAAGGTAAATATCATCGATTTCATTTGTCAGCAAATCGATGCTGTTCACCTGTGAATGCATTGACTGTGGTTTGTGAAAACGTTAGAAAATTACTAGCTCGGTCAATGCATTAGTTCGGAAGCACGTTTTTTAAATCGATCAAGAAATGAATTAATGTAAGCATAATGTATTTTTTGTTTAGTAGGTAATAATTTCGTACTTAAGTGACTGAATGTGATAAGAATTATAGTTTTGTTAAGAATAATAATATATTATACAAATAAGATAAAATATCATGTATATTTTAAAAAGAACAAAAACCATCATGATACAAAATAACAATAACAACATAGTAAATAATTGTCCGTAATGTCCAATATAATCAACTACAATCGTAGCTCATAAGATAAAACTATAAATGCTGAATCATCATCACAAGGTCGTTTCAGTATAAGAGAAATTGCATTGCGTTATTTGTCGATTTGACTATTTTGCATTTAATTATTAATTGGCACATTTGATGACTCCTATGGGTATATGGGCCATCAAGTTCGTACGTTCCCATGATGTAAAATCAGCATTGTTCGTTTAACTTGTTTGTATCGTAAATAGGTCAGTAAGCAAATATTGTAAGCAAATCGATCACCTCGTATGTCAGCAATTGCAAAGTGCAAATAAGTATGATGATGAGTATACTTTCGTTTATAATCAATACGTATGAAAAGACCAGTAGCAAATAAACAAAGGTCACTCGCCAAACACTAGTGTTTCATTAAGTCATCTTGGCACTTGAAAATTGAAGTTGAGTAACTTATCAAGTGTTACTCTAGTCATCTGTATCAGATACAGATACATTTTTTGTTCCGTCGAGCCGGATACTAGACAACCGTGAAGAAATTATTCTTTACCGCAATCTTGTTCTCAAGCTTTCCACCGTGAAAATTGAAATAAAATCAATTTGGTGCAAACGAGAATCAGAATTCCGATGCAAAAGAATATAAAGTAAACACTTGTCTATCTAACTATCTGCGAGGCGTCAAGATGACGAAGGAAGGGATCTTGCTGCAGCAAGATATTTTCGGTAGCCTGAGCAGACTTAGCTGAAATCACTTGAAAGATAGCAAGGACAGACATTCCCTTGGCTATTGTCAAGCGAGACTGCAGCGGTTGGAGGAGTTGTGGCGGGCGTGCCAGGAACTACATGGAGCTGTCCTGGACGACCTTTCAGCAGACTCCGACAAAAGGAAGTCCTACTTGGAGGAGTACGAGAAAATCGAGGAGACATATTTGGATTTGCTCACTCGCTTCAAGTCGGGTATGGTGGAATATCAGTCCAATTAATAATTAACAGCAACGGTTTGCAGCATATGTGGAAAGGACCACTATATCAACCAGTGTGATAAATTCAGGGCGATGGACACGCAACAATGCAGAAACGAAGCAAAGAAGCAAAATTTATGCTACAACTGCTTAAAGAAAGGACATGGCATCAACCAATGTCCATCGAGTAGTAGGTGCCGGACGTGTTCCAAAAAACACCATTCGCTACTATACAGCAATGGAACCGCAAACGAGACAAACAAAATTGACAACCGATGCTAAGGCTTTCATTCCGAATGCTCAGTCATTATTAGCGGAGGATGGAATACATGACCGAACGATACTATTAGCAACCGCTCGAGTTAACGTACAGCATAGCTCAGGCGAATGTATGACACTTAGAGCTCTGATAGACTCCGGGTCGCAACGGAGTTTCATTACGGAGTCAGCTCAGTTACTTGGTCTGAAAAGGCGATTCGCGAAGATTCAGGTATGCGGAGTAGGAGCAGTCAGCAACGTTCGGACTAAAGGTTGTGTGACTTTGGTGATTAGAGCGAAATATGGAAATTCCATGATCAACGCATCAGCTTTAGTGTTGTCGAGCATAACAAACTTGTGTCCATCAATCAAGATGCCAATCAAGCTTCCAATGGGACTGCCAGTAAATAATCTAGCTGACCCAAAATGTGGAACTCCGGGACGAATCGACATACTGCTTGGAGCGGACATGTACAGTGAAATCGTGTTACCAGGATTCAAGAAAGGGACTCCATGTGCGGTAAATACAAGATTTGGCTGGATTTTACTTGGTCCGACCGCTTCTTCGAATAATCAAGAGGCCATGCTATCATTGATTGCTACTGAAGACACAACGGATAAACTGGTCAAGAAATTTTGGGAAATAAATGAAGCACCAGCGAAGCAACCAGTAACAAGGGACGAGCACGCAGCTATGGAATGGTATCAGCAGACTACCAGGCGAGACGAGTCTGGCAGGTACATTGTACGGCTTCCGTTTATGCAGGACGCTGAGCCCCAGAACACTTTGTGCAACTCCCAGCAAAAGGCACATATTCGGTTCTCACAATTGGAGAAACGATTGCACAATGACGAAATCTTAAGGAACCAATATATATCATTTATGGAGGAGTATATCAGGTTAGGCCACATGGTAGAAGTGCCAAAAGCAGATAAATTTTCAAGGCAAACATACTATTTGCCACATCACATCGTACGCAAGGAGGACAGTACCACTACGAAACTTCGAGTTGTGTTCAATGCGTCCCAAATAACACCGGCAGGCAAGTCGCTCAATGATATATTGCTCGTCGGTCCCAGTATTCAGAATAACATCACTCGAGTTTTGATGAAATGGAGAGTGCATCGGTACGTGATAGCAGCTGATATAGAGAAGATGTACCGACAAATAATCATGCATTCTCAAGATCAGGATTATCAACGAATACTGTGGTGAAGTCATCCATCAGAACCCATCAAACATTTCAAATTAACAACAGGTACTTATGGTACTGCCAGCGCACCTTACCTAGCTATGCGCACTTTGCATCAACTGGCGGACGATGAGAAGTTACATCACTCAGAAGCGTGTCGAGTTATTAAAGACTTCTACGTGGATGATGTTTTAACCGGCGGAGATACGATCATGACAGTGCAGGCCTTACAACAGGACCTTATCAAGACACTGCAAAAAGGAGGGTTCAAATTGCGGAAATGGGCAGCAAATCACGATAGTTTACTAGATTCTGTTCCTGTTTCCGATAGAGAGACCAAATCACCATTCAACATTGATGAGGATGACCATGTCAAGACGTTAGGACTACGATGGCATCCGGCGAAAGATTGCTTTTTCTTCAAGGTCACCATGGAGGAGATTACGGATACTGTGCTTACAAAACGACAACTGCTTTCCGAAATAGCACGGTTATTCGACCCAATGGGATGGTTGCAGCCTTGTATCGTTATAGGAAAGATAATGATTCAGCAGCTGTGGCTACAACAAACGACCTGGGATGAACCAATTCCAGAAGAGATTGACGCGAAGTGGCGTAACTTTCGCTTACAGTTGCCAGTCCTCCAGGAGATTTTGATTCCAAGGTGGTTACTCTGGAGTAATACAGCAACCGTTCAAGTCCATGGATTTTGTAACGCCCCTGAGGCAGCATATGCGGCAGCCATTTACGTTCGCATTGAGGAACGTGACGGTTCCACAGCTGTTCGACTCGTAACTTCAAAGTCCAAGGTCGCACCGTTGAAGGTCCAATCGACTCCACGATTAGAGCTGTGCAGCGCTATGCTTCTGTGCGACTTGATGTCAAGTACACTAGAAGCATATGGCTGGAAGAATGTTAGTCCTTATTATTGGACAGATTCGATGATCGTCCTACAGTGGCTCCATGAATTAATTCGCAGCATTTGATTTTTGAGAAACGTCTCAGCCAATCATCTTCCGACCAATAGGTGCCAAATTTAAAAATTGCCTTACGGGAATCATTCTTGGGAGGTTCAGAAAGAGTTTTTTGTTGAACAACAGCTTCGTGATTCTCGATGGTAGTGAACCCTTGATAGGAGAGGTTGCGACATCTACGGTAGACTTCATCGGCATTATCAAGCTTGAAGAATTGTTAGTATGTGCACTTATTAGTTCCTTGTGAAGTGATATTGAAGTGTTACTACTAAAGAAAATAATAGCACTTAGCTTTCAATAAATTAAAAATAGCAAACGCGTATCTCTTAATGATTATCGAAAAAAGATAATCCTTCCAAATGTAAACGAAGGACCTTTACATAGCGATCCTGGCAATTGCGAACCAACGAGGGCTAACCCAACAGAAACCGACAGCGACTCCGAAATCGAGGACGGAGAAATAAGAGACTTCGACGAGTTCAACAAGATCTTCGAAAGATGTATGATACGAACAAAGGAATTTGCGGACAGTAAGAAGCAGCAGGAAGAATATGTGCCGACATCGATAAAACCATCCACACCACTACGCCAATACAAACCAACGCCACTACCTGGACCTCAACCGAGGAAAATAGAAGAATTTATTAGGAGGAAGAAAATCGAGGAACCGGTTATCCAGAAACTACAACGTAGGAAACGCGGTGGAAAGAAATTTAAAGCGCGGCGAGACAAAGCGATATTACATCGAATGATCAACATATCTGCAGGGGACTTACGAGAATCGTTTAAACGAAAATTAGATATGTATAGATGTAAACATAAAGAATAAAACAATTTATATATATAAAAAAAAGAAATTTTGTAATCAATATGGGAAATATTTGTAGTGCTGAAACTAATATTTTTGTTGAATACAGGCAGACAATTAGCACTTCTGCCGTCTTCGTAATTGTTATTGCATTGGTATATGTGTACAATGCTAAACAGAGGAGATACGCAAAGAAGAAAATGGATAGGAATATTATAGGAAGGAATCAGAATATTGTATAAAGGAAAATGTATATATATTGGTATTATGTAAAAAATTATTCTAATAAATCTGAAAAAGACGAAAACTTATACAGTTAAAACCCTTAAAGAAAAATTAGAACATGCGGTTAGTTCCAAAGAAGTAGGAATATCATTATTAAATAAAATTGTTATGAAGAATAAGAATTGAAATCAAATTGATATAATCAGTGAAATATTGATTACAAAACTTGTTGAGCGTTTAAATGCCGTTAATGTAATCGTGACAATAAGAAAAAATATAGAATATACCGAGATGTCAGATTTTAATGTAGAAACCGCAATTGAAATAATTCCAATTTTTGATGGAAACTATAATGAATTAGAGACATTTTTAACCTTAATAAAACTACAAGAATAAAAGTTAAATACTGAAGGTAAAGCAGAACTATTAAATTTGGTACTACATGTAAAGCTAAGCCCAATTGTAAGGACTTCTATTAATAGCGCAAATGTTGACAGTATAGATAGTTTAGAGAGACAATTACGTTTAAAATACAAAAATAATAAGACAGTACCTCAAATTCATACACAACTTGCTGGTTTATCACAAAAACGTATGTCTGTGACAGCATACAAGGATAAAATATTGACTTTAGTGAACGATTTGAATCAGTTACAAATTAGCGAATTAGGTACGGAAGTAGATCAGGTAACAAAACAGGCAATAGAAAGTATTAATGACACCTACGCACTCACCGTATTTAAGAATGGATTGAATGACCAGTTTAGGGATACTGTGTTCGCATCTAGAACGCGAAATTTTGGCGAAGCTGTTACATTAGAACGAGGCTCACCAGCATAATAGTTTATATATCAACCATTACAGAAAGCGTAATACGTATGATAATAACGAATACAGATATAATGACCACAGAAACAATGTGCAAAATAATAGAAATAATAACACATACAGATATAATAACCGTAGAGGGGTGTAATGTTGGGTCACCTCCTCGCGGTGCACCCCGGGTAACGCCAAATGGCCCAACAACCGGTACGACTCGGCTTTTCTCATGGCTTTACGACTTGATTGATGATTGGAATTTCTGGCAATGGCAGCAAGGATTTTTGATGGCATGACCTGGCTTGGCTTAATGGTTTAAGGCACGATCGACGATCAGCGAAAAATGTATCTGGGCTAGCGGTTATGGCATTCTGGACCTAGTCGATCTATGCGCGGTACCGCCGGAGTGAAATCCGAGCGTGAACGGCTCCAGGCTAATGTCATGCCGTCTCCGTCCCGTTAAAACCTGGCAAGTTTCAGAGTACGTTCAAAGCCCGCACCGTTGAGTTGGTGGGGAAGGTTCGGTTGACATTGTTCCCGATTAGCGCTGACCTGGCTCTGAGATCCAGCCCCATGAAGGCTGGTGATCAGCCCTCGCGTCGGCCTCCCTGCTCTGCATAGATTACCACGAGGTCATTAAGGCGACTGCACATCCGGGTGGAGATAGCGGCTCTGAGTTGGGACCCAACAAAACTGAGTACACTACATAAACAAAATGACACAAATGACAAGACAGACGGACAACAAAACATGGGGACGACAGCGGCGACGCAAGGCGAAAGAGGCGCCACCATCGACCGTTCTGTGTTTGCGAGGAGGCCAAGGGTCCAGAGGACCCCCCTCCAACGAACAATTCAACGCGAATTGAGGGATTGATCGGTTCGGGGTGCGCAGTAAATGCGCCGGAAGCCGAAACCGCCGAACTCGCTCGTAACGATATGGAGACCACGAAGAGTCATCCACGGGAGAGCACTGAAACAAGAGCTCCAGAGGAATATATGCCACTTGCACGTGTATCCCCTAGAAAGGAGTACATAAAGCGTGAGCGAGTGGCTGAGGAGGATATGTTGAGGAAGTGTCAACGTATCCTTCATAAAATGCTTCAATCCGCCAACGCGCAGAGGAATATCTCAAAGCACGTCAAGGACGGTATGTTGGAGCTGGAGGAGGCCTTTGAGGTCATATTAACCTGCCGGGCGAACTGGCAGAAGGCAGAGGTAGACTACCAGCGGGTCTTGGAGGAAAAGATCGCTGAGTCAGCCACTTTTATAGAGGCCCCGGGAGTAAATCGGCCACGACAAAATAAGCGCGTGGCTGAATCTAGCTCTGAAGATATTCAGGAAGTCCGGGTGAGGAAGGAAGTGCCAGTTTCTGACCTCAGGAAGTGGGTGACGGTGACCCACAAAAAGAAAAAGGGCAGCATCACAAAAACACCAGTGACACCCGCTGGGCCGGAAAAGGCTCCGAAAGAGTTTACACCACAGGGCGGTAAGAAAGCAGTGCCGAAGAAAAAAAAGAAGAAGAATAACAGACAAAGACGGCGGGGAAAAAAATAGACGCTGTTTTAGTAAAACCGGCTCCGAGGAAGACTAACGCGGAGGTCCTGGGGGCCATCCGCCAAAGTGTTTCTCCGGATGAAACTGGTACGCTAGTAAAGCGTATCAGAAAGACAGCAGAAGGAGGGGTCTTTTTGGAGATCACGCGCTGCGATGAACGCGCGAAATTGCAGGATTCGATCCGGGCCGCCGTAGATGGCCATGGGGACGTGAAGCTTGTGACTCCTAGAGTTAAGATAGAGCTTGTCCACCTCGATTGCCTGACAGTAAGGGAAGAGGTGACATCCTCCATCAAACGCGAGGCTGGAGAGGAAGGAGCCGGTGAGGTGAAAACCACACTCTTCCCTCCCAACACAAGGGAACAGAGGAGAGCCGTGGTGGAGCTGGATGAGGCACCAGCATCCAAAATCCTCAAGTCTGGTCGAGTCCGGGTAGGAATGATAAGTGCCCGAGTGCGAAGATGGGCTGAGGTGACAAGCTGCTACCGGTGCCTAGGCTACGACCACACAAGGCGTAGCTGTAAGGGCCCAGATCGGAGCGCCAGCTACTGGAAGTGTGGACAGGTTGGCCACCGGGCAGCAGACTGCTCTGCACAGGCTCAGTGCATATTATGCACTGAGAAACATGGCGCGAATGGCGCTAAGCATCTGATGGGATCGAGTGCGTGTCGGGTTTTCAGAGACGCACTCGATGCCAAGAAAAGGCAGGGTAGGGCATGAGAGTCCTTCAAGAAAACCTGCAGGGCTGCAGAGCGAACATAAGGCTCAGATCATATTGATCAGCGAGCCTTATAGGGGGAGGAATTCGTCTGTTTGGCTGGCAGATGCTACGGGGTATGCGGCGATTTGGATCGCTGACGGGCAGAGGGCCCGCATCGGCGCCCGCGGCTCAGGGAACGGTCACGTGTGGGTGACATACGGAGAGATCACCTTTGTGAGCAGCTACCTGTCTCCGAATGACTCAATGCAAGAATTCGGAGTCAAACTCAGCTCACTGGAAGACTCTCTCCGCGGCATCGCTGGTAATGTCATCGTAGGGGGTGACTTCAATGCAAGGGCACTGGAGTGGGGCATGCCCACTGAAAACACTCGCGGACGGCGCATAGTTGAGATGGCATCGAGGCTGGGTTTGTTGGTATTGAATACGGGTTCGACGCCAACATTCCGAAGGCCCGGTTTTGGCGAATCCATTCCCGATGTCACCATGGCATCGGATAGACTCGCGGCAATCGTCAGCGATTGGAAGGTGATGGAAGATTGCACTGCAAGTGATCATAATTACATCACCTTCCAAATTGCTGAGAGTAGGCAAAGACGCCAAGGCTCTTCCTGTAAGTGGCTAGGCTGGAATGCCGCTAAACTTAACAGGAACGAGATGGTCGCATCGCTCGTTTCGATCTTGGGAGGGGAGCCTCTAATATCTGAGACCTCAGTGACTCGTGCAGCAGTAGAGGCCACTGTTAATAGCACCATGGGGTGGATTCGCAGGGCGTGTGAGGCTTCAATGCCCAAACGGAAGCCCTTTTGTAGGAGGCAACATGCGTACTGGTGGAACGAAGAAATTGCCGAACTGCGGCGCATCGCTTTGGCGTGCAGGCGCAGGGCACAGCGAGCCAGAAATAGGCCGGGAGTGGCCGAGTTATCTGCTGCCCACATTGCGGCAAAGAGGGAGCTGACCAAGGCCATCACGAGGAGTAAACGTGCCAAATGGCAGGCTCTATGTGAGGAGGTCAACTCAGACCCGTGGGGAGATGGCTACAAATTGGTCACTCGCAGACTTGGCTGCATGCGACCTAACACTCTCATGGATGCGATATCCATGGAGCGCATCGTTGGCTCGCTGTTCCCGGTGCATCCGCCAAGGATTGATGCGCCCATACTCGTCACCCAGGCGGATGTTCCTCTTTTTACGGACGAGGAGCTGAGCAATGCGGTGTCCAGGATGAAGAACCGGAAGGCCCCGGGGCCTGATGGAGTTCCGGTCGAGGCACTTAAAGTCGTGGCGGAGAGTCAACCGCGTCTATTATTGGATTTGTATAATTCACGTTTAGTAGCGGGGGTCTTCCCGTCACGGTGGAAAGTGGCTCGACTGGTACTTGAAGACAAGGGGAAGGGTAACCTGGGCAGCCCATCGGCATACCGCCCGCTGTGCATGCTGGAAAGCTTCTCGAAGGGTTACTAAAGCCGCGATTGCTGTCAGCAGTGAGATCAGCTGGTGATCCTTCTTGCAGGCAGCACGGCTTCCGTAAAGGGCATTCAACAATCGATGCCATCTCAGAGGTTGTTGGGGCTGTAGCAAGAGCGCAAGAGGCATGTCATCAAGCCAGACCGGTCGTCTTGCTGGTAACGCTTGACGTACAAAATGCCTTCAACTCGGCGAGGTGGACAGACATCCTTCGGGCCCTTGAGGGGAGGTTCAGTATCCCTGGCTACTTGCTGGCCATGATGCGGAACTACACCGGGGACCGATGGTTACTCTACGACACAGAGGAAGGCGTCAGAAGGAGGCCTGTCACCTCAGGTGCGGCACAGGGGTCGATTTTAGGACCTGACCTCTGGAACATCATGTACGATGATCTGCTGCGCCTGGAAATGCCTGCGGATGTGTTCCTAGTAGGTTACGCTGATGACGTCGCAGGTGTAATCACTTCTAGATCTGCCGATTTCGCTCAACTTAGACTTAATCAAGTTATGAGAAGAGTGGATCGATGGATGACTGAGCACGGCCTCCAGCTGGCAGTCTCAAAGACAGAGATTGTCATGCTGACGAAGCGGAGGATACCAACTGTCATACCCAAGACAGTTGGCTCCGTTGAGATCCAGACTAGCAAGTTGGTCAGGTATCTGGGAGTGACCCTGGACACCAAGCTGACGTATTGGGATCATATCCGCAGGGCATGTGATAGGGCTCTAGTAGTCGTCACTTCGCTGAGTAGGCTAATGGCCAACGTTGGCGGACCCAGTGAGACGAGACGGAGACTGCTGATGGACACGACCAATTCCATCTTGCTATATGGCGCCGAAATTTGGGGACATGCGCTTCGAACTAGGAAGTTCCGAAAGCGCATTGCCAGTGTCGAGCGCAGGGGTGCCCTGCGAATCGCCTGTAGCTACCGCACGGTCTCGGAAGAGGCTGTGATGGTTGTATCGGGAGTAATCCCAATCGATCTGCTAGCGCGAGAACGCAAGGAAGGGTACCTCTTTCGCTCAGAGCTGGACAGAACAGAGGCTTTGACGCACGCGCGTACACTGATCCTCCAACTTTGGCAACAACGTTGGAGTGAAAGTGATAAAGGACGCTGGACGGCTAAGCTAATTGGTCTTATTGAGCCTTGGCTTAACCGGAGCCACGGAGAGGTAAACTTTTACCTTTGTCAATTTTTGACAGGGTACGGTTACTTCAGGAAATAACTGAACAGAATGGGTAAGGTGGTCACACCGTACTGCCGGTACTGTGTGACTGAGCTCGATGATGCTCAGCACACATTCTTTATGTGCAGTCGCTTCGCAAGTTTGAGGCGTACCATTGAGTCCACGATCGGGCTGGTAGCGCCTGAGACGATCGTGGATGCAATGCTGCAAAACGAGGAGAACTGGCGTGCAGTCTCAACATACGTTGAGAAAGTGCTGCGCATAAAGCGGGAGGAGGGTTGTCTTACCGACCCATAAGCTGTGGTAGTTCTTGAAGTCTGTGGTTACCAATGGGTGAGTCAGCACGACCGGGTCGAAGCAGTGCTTAGGCGTGTCCCGACTCGGAACTTCGTGGGCTTGTAGATGGTCCTTTTTTTAGTGAGTCAAACCTCACATACCCCGTGGTGAAAGGTTACCCGGGGATCTGATAAGCAGATTTTTTTTTGCCATCTACACTAGGGGGGAAAAAAACCGTAGAAACAATGTGCAAAATAATAGAAATGGCGATAATAGTTTCAGCAGAAACAGCAGATACGATGAATCAAGTCGTGATAATGACACAAATGATTATAGAAGCAATGGTAGCGATAACAATAATTAAAGACGCACCAATGATAGAGGAGGAAATAGAAGTAGTTATAAACCCACTTTCATTGATTTTTGCACTAGGTCCGATAGGGACAGACTATGGCCAATACAAGCATAGAGTAGAATCGTTCCTGGAGGCTAAAATGCAAAAAGTTGGCTCAAGATGCTGAAAGTGGGCTAGAAAATCAGCTATTTTTGTAGGGGGAGCCGGTTTGGCGGCCGACGGTCGGCTTTTGCACTAGTGTGCGTGTGTGTGCAGATAGGCTGCAGGCTTGGAGCAGATTTCTGCAGGCGCTGATTGGGTGGTGGTTGTTAGGGGTATGTGGTGAAGGGCGCTGATTGGTCGGGAGTTGGTTGTGACATGCGATGAGGAGCTGGAAGTAAAGAGGCCGAGTATTGTGTTTTGATAGAGAGGAATACACGTGTGTATGTTGAAAGTGTCGTACTGGATAAGCGAACACTATGTGTTAAAATTCAAAGTGTATCAGTAAAACTACTATAAAAAGCATGTGTTCGCCAGAATAAAATTAACAAGGCTGGTGTATTTCTGGTTTTTTGTATTTCTTTCGGGTATGCATGAACGGGTTTACGAGGGATTTTACTTTTGTTATTCTTGTTTATCATATCATTCGCCATGTCCGTTTCTGGTTTCAAACGCAATCATTGTATTTCGCTGATACGGTCTTGAAATTGGTTATACCTGTATCGTATGTATATCCATGTACAATGTCTTGTTAATGGATGGATCTGAGTAATTAAAAATAAAAATACAAGATGTAGATCGTTTGTACAAAACCTGGGTGTCATAACTGACCTATGTCGCTATGCATGAATGGGTTTACGAGGGATTTTACTTTTGTTATTCTTGTTTATCATATCATTCGCCATGTGCGTTTCTGGTCGCAAAGTTGATATGACCTATGTTGTGTGGATGAATGGTGAATTTACGCGCTGCAGAGATTATGTCATAACTGGATGAATGATTTTATGATGTTTCCGAGTGGCTATATTTAGATGAAAACAGAGACGTTATTCGCTGGTTGCAGAAGAGTAGGTCAATGTTCAGGTGTTATTAAACATGATGTATTTTCTTTGTGGCATTTAGGTGGTACGTGGGGGTGGGAATTTTAGGTAAATAAAAACATTTGTTTGCATAAGGAGTAAGAAACTTTATTGGTTTTGTATTTTTACAAATTTATATTGAAATAAAAATTACAAAGATTTTAGTTTTTATGGAGTCGCATTTTGAGAAATCCACCCCGTGAGTCATCCACGCCATCAAATTTTAAGAATTGATCTGTCAGCTGGTTCAACTCTTCCACCTGACGCTGAGTTTTTATCTTGTCCGAAAATCGAGGGGGCAGAGAGCAAAAAATCCCTCCATCTAGATGTACCACCAGTCGAAGACCGTATTTTGTCTTCAGCATGCGGAAGAATTTAATGTGGTAGTCCTTTCCAATTTCTAAGGAACTAACCAGAGTCATGATATTTACATCTCCACCAACAGCTGAAGTCAACAGTTCAAAAGTGTTCCGTAAAATAGAAAAACAATTGTTAAAATTTTTCACAAATATATTGCGATCTGCAGTAGAAGAATACTTACCATATAGGTTGTACACATTCTTATATACCAGCCGAATGCTAGTTAAAATTCTTAAGACGATGTTGGAAAATTACAACCTAAAATCCAATCATCGAAAGATGTCTAAGTGTTAGATAGTATGACACTAGAAATGCAAAGTACTAACGAAACACACATTTCTCAAAAGATAGGTTCTGCAAAGGAAAAATATACACATAAATTACCAGAACTCAAATTCAAGCCTTGGAAAATTACACCAGTAAAGGTAATCATCCAAAGATGTCTAAGTGTCAGATAGTATGACATTTGAAATGCAAAGTATTAACGAAACGTGCATTTTTCAAAAGACGTAAGTAAAACTATACATATCAAATACCAGAGCTGCCTTTTATAATTTAATACAAAGTTGCTAAAGGTAGAGAGAGGTATAAATGTTTCACACATTATACATATCAACTATCAGCACTCAAATTCAAGACTATTTGGCAATTAATACAAAGTTTCAAAAAGATAGAGAACAGCATACATGTTTTATGATAAGTCAGATCTTATTCAGAAAAATCCGATGATATGTTGAATTATTTCTTGTAGAGATCGTCAATCTTCACTTAAGATGAGAAAATATGACAAAGTTGGTAAAACTAGAACCTCTATACATATTTCATGCCATGTTAAATCCGTCTCATAGAAAAATCAGATGGCATGTTGTTATAGAGATCGATAATCTTGACTTAAAACAGGAATATGAAGCTATGCATGTGCGCGATTTGCATAATATGATGTCAATATCATTACGATGATTTTTGATAGTTCTCTCGTAAGCCGGAAAGATCTGGAAGGAAGACAGGTCAGAAGAATCGTCGAAATAACCTTGATAATAAGTATAAAAGCCCTATTTAAAGATGGTAGAGACATTAGAATTTCAGACAAGTACTTGGAAGGAGGACGCTTTGCTGCAGAAAAATTTTTATGGGTAAGGAAAAAGGCGAAATAAGATATAACCATTAAAAATACCGTTTTATCTTTTTCAGATTACAGAGATCACATCGTCATCTTGAAGGCATTAAGAAGGATATGCCAAAATGTAGCTGCAATTTCTAAGTTGTTGGAGACAATCTCACAGTTAAAAGCAGAAGAACGCGAGCAGCCTATTTGTGAAGTGTTGAAGACAATCTCGCAGGGAAAATCGGAAGAACGCGAGCAGCCTATTTGTGAAGTGTTGAAGACAATCTTACAGTTAAAAGCAGAAGAACGCGAGCAGCTTATTTGTGTGGTGTTGGAGACAATTTCACAAAGAAAAGCAGAAGAACGCGAGCAGCCTATTTGTGAGGTGTTAGAGACAATCTCACAGGGAAAAGCAAAAGAACGCGAGCAGTCTATTTTCGTGACTCCGTGCAAAAAGCAGATAGGCAGCGCTGGATCTTTACCTGCAAAGCGGGCTTTAAGGAAAGTCAATGCAATAATCGTAGAAATATTCGTATAATAAAGAACCAGCGAAACGAGGAAGCATCCCGAGAGGAATTCGGCAACCCCCCGGAAGAAAATTAGAAAATTAAGCCGTAAAATCTAAAAACTTTGTCTTAGATAATAGGATATATAGGATAACGGGTATAAGCACAAATTATGTATCGGTTTACAATGAGAATGAGAAGCGATGGTTACAACTGCTAATAGATACTGGAGCTGACATTTCAATTTACAAAATTAGCAGCTCTACATCTGGAATATATGATGTACAAGCACAAAACAGACGCAGGCTAACAGGAATAACAGATGAAACCACAATGTCGTTAGGAACGATTAAGCTACAATTCAAGATTAAGGATACAATAATATCCAACACGTTTCATATAGTAGACGAGAAATTTCCTATTGAAAATGACGGCATTATAGGACGTGATATGCTAGTCAAGTATATGTGCAAAATCGACTATGAGACATATAACATATCCTTAAGTATTCAGGACAGAGATATTATGTTACCTATGTATAATAAAAAAGTTAATATGGCTAACATAAAAATACCCGCGAGAACTGAAGCCAAATTACCCATAAACGTAAAAAGAATGGAAGAAAGCGTTATTTGGAATAAAGAAATTGAAACAGGGGTATATTTGGGCAACTGCAGAATTCCAGCTAAAGGTAGTTGCCATGCGAAGATACTAAACACCAATGATTATGACGTGACTCTGAAAAACTTTCAAACAGAGGTAGAACCACTCAGTAATTATTACATATTAAGAGCATAACAAAAGTTTGACAAGAAACGAATAAACAAACTGTTGGAAGTAATTAAGACAGACAGTATTGATGAGCATGCATGTTCAATGCTAACACATACATATCATAAGCATTGTTCTAAATTAACATAAGTATTTCATAAACATGTTATTGCTCTAAGCATTATGTCCATATCATATTTTTGTACAATGTAATAACATAGTTCACGTTAGTACTTCATTCATGTGAACAAATAGATTAGACTAAACATAGTTTCTAATATCATACATTACATGCATCTTCAATGCCAAATGCACATTCTCAGACAGACACTTGACTCCCTGTATTCCATCATAATCTAAATTCTCATGGTTTGTGCACATTCCTTTCATTGCCTTTATTCACAGTAAATTTTGTAGAATCAGCATCATGAAATTCCTATAAATTAAGTACATGGCACAATAAAATTCATTCTCACATCAACTGCTGTTTAATTAGGAAGTCTACATCAATGCAAATAAAAGCTTACAAGAAATTATTGAAGAATACCAGGACGTATTCCACCTAGAAGGTGAATACCTCACGAAGAATAAATTCTATCAGCAGAAGCTGAATACATGTGATGTCAACCCAGTCTATATAAAAAACTAAAGACTACCACAAACGCAGAATGAAGAAATTCTTAGGCAGGTATGAGAGCTGAAAGACAATGACATCATTGAACAGTCTACAAGCCCGTACAACTCACCAATGTTGGTCGTACCGAAGAAAAGCTCTAATGATGAGAAAAGGTGAAGATTACTGCTGAAACACAATGTGTAGCCGTAGCCGTGGCCTGCAGCGAGGCAGGAACTGTCAAAAAGTTAAAACCACAGGATTGCATTGAACCAGTTACAATGCGTAGCCCATGTCGCCGTGGGCGTAGCCGAAGTTGACCAACTCTCTACTTTTTGCCTGGCTACATGTTTGACAGCTTGCATGTGCGTGCGTTCAGTGCGTTTTGTACACTGCTAAATGATTGTTGTACAGTGTTCAGTGAATATTTTACACTGTCAAGTGTAGGCGGGCTTTCGGAAAGATGTGAGTGAGATGTGAGTACAAGAGTGTGAATTTAGAGTTTTGAATATAACGGATACCAGCAAAGAGGATAATTACAATTAACTGCAATTAATCGTAGTACGCGAACAGACATAGAGTGCGTTTATGCCGTAGCTAAATTAGTGAGCTGTGCTTATTTAGCAGCGGTATAAACCACTTTTAAATTAGCAGAGCTTGCTATTTTGGCTACGCTACTTTAGCGCTGCTAAAATTTAGCGCGGTTATAAGTGTGAAGGTAGCAGTGGTATAAACACTAGAACAGTCATAAATAGGATTTCTAGTTTCGAGTGACATTCGCAATCTGGAAGCCTTGGTGCAAGGGTGTTTTTGTTCTTATATTGAGCTCCTTTCAGATATTACACAATTTTTGCTTTAGTTAATAAGCTGTACGGTGTAAACGCTACTACTATAGCAGCACCAGTTTGGCAGCGCTATTTTAGCTACGGCATAACCAGGGCCATAGTGACCCATAATGGCACTGAAATTAATTTGAGCAAAACACTGCGAAAGTAACCAGATTGACACATTCGGCATTCAGAATTGATTTCACAGTATTTTTGAAAGGTTTGAAATGTTAATTATTATTTTCATTCTCCAATAACCTATCCATTTTGTATGGAAGTTCCCGTGCAAAGATTTTCTTCAACAAGATGAAACGAGCTCCAATGTTTTTAAAAGAAGTGTTTTTATAGCATCAAAAAAGGTTTACAAATCAATTTACAGATTTTTTATTGCAAACAAATAAAATTCATGAATGGAAACAATAAAAGAATCAGTAATGGAATTTAAGACAATTAGTATTTTATTGAATATATGCAATATTAATATGTTGAAAACATATTTGAAGCTTTGTCAAAGAACTACAGAAAAACTAAGAATAATTTTCAAAACAATTTACAAAGGATTCAAAAATAATTCGCAAAGAACACACAAACAATTCAGAACGAATTTAAAAATAAAACGCAATTAACCCTGCCAAAAAAAAAAACGAATGTTTAAAAGTTTTGCAAGAGGTGAAAAAGGCAACATTGAACACTTCCAGCCTTCCTTCGACGTTTCCCATGTACCGCTCTTGAGAAAATTGTAACGATTGAGACAGTTTTCTAATTTACCTTACATTATTATACATTATTTATTATCAACGAAATGCCGAATTTGTCACACTGGGATATTACACACTGCAGGCCCCCTAAACCACACCGGCAACTGTTTGGAAAACATATCTGCCCTAGTTTAAAACGCCTAACTCGAATATCATATTATAATAATAATTTGAAGCAGACCACTACCTAAATATACTTATCACAATACTCGGAGTGGCAGGTTCAAGTACAAAACGCTTTGGACACAAAATTTTCAACCGCCAAAATTTTCAAGCCTTCATTTGATATAAAAATAAACAGCTAGTCAATACCAATTACATAAAACCAATCACAAAACTAAAGTTTTTTAGTAAACCTACTCCTACAGTCAACTCAGAGACAATTCAAACCCAAATAACCATATCTAACGAACTTCCACACAAGAAAAAATTGTTTTGACACCTGGCGTTGGCTACATCATTGTGTTCGGTCAATGCTGCAATGCCTGGCTACATCACTCACGGCAGCGTTGTTGACAGCATGCGCAGCAGGCCACGGCTGCACATTGTGTTTCAGCAGTTAGTTGTTGACTTCAGAAAATTGAATGACAAACTAGTGAATGATAAATTCCCTTTGACAAGGTTGGAAGATGTTTAAGACAAACTAGGTAAAGCAAAATATTTTTCAAACTTCGATATGACAAGTTCATTCCACCAAATTGAACTTGAAAAGGAATCAAGACCTTTAACCGCTTTTTCAACCAGTGATGGACATTATCAGTTTAAAAGGTTACCTTTTGGATTGAAAATATCATCAAATAGTGTTACGGTACTCCTTACCAACGCGTCTCAAACCCCTTTATCCCCGTCTGGGACACAAGGATAACAGTCTTCGTGCGGCTTTTGCTAACGAGAAGGGCCGTGAGTGGGCGCCATTCGCTTCGAATTCGAAGATATGCCTTCCTGCCGTCGCCCCAAAGCGAGAAGACTGCGACGGTTATCTCTCGAGAGAAACGAAAAAGATTCCGATATAATACTGAAAGAAAGGAACTGTAAACCGGGACAAAAGAAAAATGATTCAAAACGCCAGCGTTACATCAATCGTCACAACGTGCTTTATTCGATGACTAATGCTCTATGCTCAACTTCACTAACACGGTGCCGCGTTTTTTTCTTTGCTTTGACGTTAATTCACTACTATATTAATCACTACAACTCCTCAATTTTCTACATTCACTAATTTCATTAATTCGAATTTTTCCTCGCCTAAATGCTACATATAATCTATTTTGGGTGCCTTGCACGTACCTGTGACCGCTTTTCGCCGTCAAATTCGTCACTGCCTAACGCTGGATGTTCGACAATTGAATCTATGATTCTTCCCCGATGATACACGGCATCAAAGAAACCCAGTATTGTAATGCTGTCTAATTTATTCTTCTACTCGCCGCGCTTGGTGTATTATTTCGCCGCCGAAATCGTCGCCGCCTAACGCTGGATGTTCGACAATTGAATCTATGGTTCTTCCCCGATGATACACGGCATAAAAAAAAACCAGTATTGTAATGCTGTCTAATTTATTCTGCTACTCGCCGCGCTTGGTGTATTATTTCGCCGCCGAAATCGTCGCCGCCTGGTTCACAGATGCTTCCCCGATGATGAGATGAAGAATCGCACAAGAAATCCACACACGTTTGGTATGGGCTATGCTAATCTGACCAAATTCCACGGTCGTTCAATTAGCGTTCTCTTGAAATATCCAGCGTTCCTCCGCTCGTTGTCCACGAAATATGCAGAAAAATCAAATATAAGTTTCCTATCAAAACCTTCAGCTATCAGCAACGCAGCTCACCCTTACCTCGATCCGGACCAAAAGGAAAGATCTCATGGCTGTTCGCCTTCCACCTAGCCTCGGTGGATAAACAAACTACCGCTTCAGCGGGATTCATGGGAAACAGTTTCCCTGCTCGTACCATATATTCCATAACTGTGTGCAATGGACTCTTGCCCTTTGATGTACCAAACGAAAAGCTTTCCATGCCACTTATTTCGCTCGGCGGCCCGAACGCAGCCTTCCGGATCCTTCCAGTCGGCTGGAATTAATGACGCGTTCAACCGCTTGGCGGCGTTCCTGTCGCCGATCATCGTATTTGTCATCGCTATTTGACGTTTCGCGAAAATAATAACAACCGTGACCAAGTGCGGCGGTATTTTAGTGCGAGTTTATTGTGTAATTTATTTTGTGTATGTTGAATTTATTGTGTTGGTGCCGTCTCCAAGTACTTTTGGGTCTGTTGACTTATGGTCTGATTTGTGTGGCTGAATAGTCGCGGCGGAGAATATGCAAATCACGGGTTGTCTCATTACTGGACCAAGTCATCGGCGTTCGTTGGATATGCATCGCCGGCGATGGTCTGGTCTGGCGAGGAGCAACTTCCTTCAACGTGAGCAGCTGTATTCATATATATCTACATCTATACCTACTCATCTACACCTACATTCAATAATTCTATATTTATTATTATTTTGTTTTTGTTTACATGCTTATTTTATTCTCTTGTTAGTATGTCAACTATCGCTCGCGTAACAATAGTTTTCAAAGAATGCTAACTATTACTTTAACTGGTTTGAGTGACTTCTTATATGTTGATGATATCATGGTGTTGTGCACGATTGTTGACATTGTTGACAACTGACAAATGTCAACAATTGATTCCACGCACCGACAACAGCGACATCCCCCTCCGAGCGGGCGAAACACAAGTTACATTAAATTAATTTTCATTTTTTGAAAAACCGATCCACACACTGTCTAATTCGAATGTACCATATATATAGAAGAAATTGATATGAATAAATCAGTCTGTTCGGTATGCCAAAATCGGTCGGCGACCAAGCAGACATTCAATATTAAAACAAAACGATTGTTTCATTTGTTGTTGAGAAACAATTAATCGTTTCACTTAACAAGTGCATTTCAAGCTGAGGCTAGTAGGGGCGGTTAGATTCGCCACGCCGAAGCTCAAATCACTTGTATTCACTAGATACTCCGAAGCTTAAATCACTTGTGTTCACAAGAGTGATATTCTTTTCATTATTTTCTACCACGACTCTAATTTTGTGGTAGTAATTCATTTGTCTAGTCCAAAACAAAAAAGAGACAAGTACAACTTGACTCAAACAACTTGGCTAGGAAGAACAACCAGTTTTACCATTTCAATGGTTTGCGGATGCAGCATGAAACATCATAACGAAAATCTAAAAAGGTTTTGCAAAGGCTGCGTAAATACAGTTTGAAGTTTAATGCAACCAAATGCGAGTTTCTAATATCAGAAGTACTTAATTTAGGGTACCTCATCACAACAGAAGGTATAAAAACAGACCCTGCTAAAAATGAAGTTATTAAGAACTACCCCACCTCACAGAACGCGGATGACGTACGAAGATTCGTAGCATTTTGCAATAACTATCGACGATTTATACCGAATATCGCTCAAAAAACAAGCACCATTCATTTGGGAACAGGAGCAGCAAAAAGCATACGAACTTTTAAAACGCAAACTGATGTCACCACCCATACTGCAATACCCAGATTTCGAGAAACCATTCATACTGACAACGGACGCGTCAAATTTCGCACTAGGAGCTGTGTTATCTCAAGGAGAAATTATTTCAGATTTACCGATCTCATATGCAAGCAGATCCTTAACCACACACGAACTGAATAAACCAATCATGGAGAAAAAATTACTAACAATCCATTGGGGAATAATTTTTTTTAGACCATATCTGTATGGACGAAAATTTATTGTCGTATCAGACCACAGACCCTTCGTATCGTTATTCACGCACAAAAATCCATCATCAAAAATAACAAAGATACGTTTAGATTTGTCAGACTACGATTATGAAATTACATACAAGAAAGGTAACATAAATACGAATGCGGATGCACTGTCAAGAATTCAACTCAACTCCGATATGTTGAAATCAATGAAAGTATAAGCAAAAAATTATTGGCGATAACAAGAAGCAAGGCAAAAAAGGTACGAAGCGAAGATAGCAATGTAATCGACAGACAAAGTGACAAACAAAACGAAGAGACTGATTACCTCCTTGCGTTTGATTGTACTTCTATGTCAGATATTAAATGTGTTATTAAATTGAGATTTTATATCCTGCGCAGTAAAGACAATAAAACAAGAAGAGATGATTTACAAATAGCCAAAGAGAAAGATGGCATAGCAGTGCGCTACAGTGATAAAGATGATGAGAAATCCGTTTCCGTCAACGATAAGCTGAGAGTTCACGATAGTTACAATGATAACTCATACACGAACTTGGTTTCTGTCATGAAGAAGTTGATAACATATTCAAAGAACCATAGCATAAATGCACTAGCACTTTCTAATAAATATGAAATATTTAGGTACGTACCGAGAAATGAATTTAAGAGATTATTTAATACGTTGCAACGTGAAGAAAATCATGACTTGTAGATATTGATATACGAGCCGCCTTTAAGAATTCAAGATATTAACAAGCAAAAGGAACTGATAATCGAGTACCACAATTCGCCACATGGAGGACATGCAGGAGTACGCAGAACACTTTTAAGGTTGAAACAAAGATATTGTTGGAAGGATATGAAGAAAATGGTTAAGAAGCACATTGGCTAGTGCGATAAATGTAAGTTGAACAAAATAACAAAGAACACTAAAGAAAATATGATGAGAACTGAAACACCGTCTAAAAGTTTTGTGATTGTAAGCGCAGACATTGTTGGACCATTGAGAATTTCTAATGACTATCGATACATCCTCACTACACAGTGTGAGTTGACAAAATACATAGCTGCTATACCCATAGAGAGTAAGGATGCTGCAACAGTAGCAAAAGCATTTGTTAATAAGTTTATTCTTTTATATGGACATTTTAAAGTATTAAAAACAGATTTAGGCACTGAATTCACAAATAGTTTAATGAAAGAAATATGCAATCTTCTAGATATCTTACCATCATCACCATACCAACATGAAACTTTAGACGTAGTAGAAAGAAATCATCGTGTGTTGAACGAATACTTATTATTTTTTGTTGACAATGATAATTGGGGCGAATGGCTACCTTTTTACACTTTTCCCACAATACAACCCGACACATTGATACAAATTAAACACCTTACGAACAAGCTTTTGGCAAGCTTTCATATTTACCGAATGATATTTTAAAAGATTCAGAAAAAAATATACAATTTGGATAATTACAATATTCGAAAATTTTTGTTTTAAAGACAATGTAATTAAATGCTTATTAAGAAACTAATACATAACCAACAAATTAGTCTCGCATTTAAATATAAATGCTCGACTCCTTGAAACGGAAGGGGTGTGATGAGTCAATTACTCAAATATACATACATGTAAGACAAGACAAAAATTAATTAACTTTCAAGACACCTAATCTTGATAAGCACAGACTACATCCATATTCCACTATAGCATTGATGTGTATAAGACGTTTGTCCTGGTTTGGACATATTCTATGCGGTTTATGTATATGATGTATGGCTTGGGTTGATGTGTGTTGTCTTGACCTGGAACTTGGATGATGTATATGATGAGACTATGTAGATGCCTGTCACGTGTAGTCAATTCTGGACTAGAAAACTTAATGTGGGAAAAACATAGCAAAAACAAAAACAAACTCACATGAATTAGGTCATGAGTTTATGCATGGGAACTAATTGAGTAATGGTTATGCATTGTCGATAGGTAGGAATAGCGTAAGCAGAAATTTAGCATAAATAGAATGTAAGAATGATATGAAGAAAGAGTTGTATAGTAGTCTTAAAAGAATAAACATTAATTTAAGATTACTACATTTAGTTTTATTAAAACTAAATCGTTGCCTTTCATCGGCAAGACTTAATCTCGCCTACATTGGCTAATTAGAACTCAGCGCCAAACATGAGGCAAACTACGGGTTGCCTTAGGTAAATCATAATAATTTGAAAAAGAAATAAAATACCTAACTTACAATAAATTAATAGTAGCAAACGCATATCTCTCGATGATTATCAAAAAAAGATAATCATTTCAAATTTAAACAAAGAACGTTTACACTGCGTTTCTGGAAGTTCAGCCAAACCAAGACGAGCCGTTCGTTACTACCCGAAGCAATAGTTTAACGCACCAGCGCAAGAAGATATAGACGTTCAGTACCGCCACTACACAAGTTTCGGGGTATCTTCCAGCTGATCCTGTTAACAGACATCACTAAGAAACCGCACGATCACTCGTGCACCATAGCCATGTCGATGTCCAAGTCAAACCATTCAATCCTCCACCGGCAGGCCTTCGAACTTACCCGCCGAGCAGAAGGCGCTCATCACTTGAAAATCGAGCTTTAGGTGGTAGCCGTGTCGTTAGATCTAGTGTCTCGAATTCCGTGCCAGCTGTTGAGGATTTGCCGCATCAGCTGTCAAGTGTAATCACATCGTGCCATGTGCAATGCCACTCGCGGGGGAGTATTGTGGCAGCACGGCATGTTGCCTCTCGTCGTCCGTCAGAAGCGTCGTTGTCGCAGAAAGAAAAAAGAGAATGCAGTTCAGCGACCGAGAACGAAGATCACTCTCTTGGTAATCGGAGACGAACGAGTTCGGGTTTTTGAGAAAAATAGTGATGTAATCATAGAGTTAGAAAGTTAAATTTGAATGAATAAAAGACGAAGTTTGTTACATTAGCAAATGTTCTTTATTATTCTTTGATATCCTGCTCCTAAACTTAGTAGGAGAAAGATCTACATTAGGAGAGATATCTACAGGAGTAATTAGCTAAATAACTTACTGTGAAAAAACAAAGTAAGCAGCCCATATGAATTAGGTTATGATCTTATGCATGGGAAATGATTGAATATTAATTATGCATTATTGATAGGTAGGGATATAGTAAGCAAAATTTTAGATACCAAAAAAGATACCAAACAAGAAGTTGTATTGTGGTCTTGGATAATTAAACACTGTTTAAGAATATCACAGTTAGTTTGTTTTATTCTCAAAAATAGACTATTGCTTTTAATTGGCAAACCGAAGTCTAGCCTTACATCGGCTATTAGTTAAAATATCGGCTGCACGAGTCTTCCTCAGCGCCAAACATGCGGCAACCCACGGGTTGACTTAGGTATAATTAAAGATATTGATAGGCTATGAACTATGTAACAACTGATATACGATCTTTAGTAAACGCATTTCTCTTGAGGATTATCGGAAGGGGATAATTCTTCTAAACAGACCTCAAGCACCTTTACACAACACTGCCCTACTAAGCGCAAAAGCGGTTTCTCAATGAAAGCAAGTTTCGAGATAATTGAAGTTTTGTAAAAGTAGTAATATTGATATACCTCTAATTCCCTTAGTGATTTAAGGTAAAATTGAGATAGGCGACGAGGAATTGGGTTCGTGTGGAGCTGGTGGAGGTTTCTCCTTACTCCACTTTTCTCGGTAAGCGGTCTTCCGCTCTTGGATACAACGGGTACTTAGATTAAAAAATTTTCTTAAGGTGTTTTCCATATTTTTTATATAAGATACCATTAAAAGGCTTAGTTCATTAGATGCGTGTTGTTTTAAGCTTTCTAATGTTATAAAAATCAAGTTTTCGATTTTTTTGAGATACCGCTTTTAAGCTTAGTAGGGCAGAACAGAAAATAAGGCAAATGTTCTCAAACGTTCTAGTTTGACGTGTTTTGTAAAGTGATCTGGCTTCAAAAGACAAATCGCATACACAATCAAATTTACACAGTTGAATTACTGCCAGCGTCGAAAAGTTATATCAAGTGTTCACTCTTTACAGTTCACTCTTTCGAATCACATTGCTAGAAAGGAGAGATCTCCGAGTTTTTCGATTCAGTGAATATGGCATCATGCGGTGTTTGTCACGAACCTGCTCAGCGGGGAAACAAAGACAACATCACCTGTTGTGGCTGCAACACGGTTATCCATATCAAATGTGCGAGTCTTACTCCACCTGATCTTGTTTATTTAAAGAGCAAAACAAAATAAAACAATGGAGATGTAAAAATGCTCTACGAAACAGGGCTAAATGTCTTGATCAGATGATACACCCGTAAAGGGTAATTCATCTGTACAGCTAATTGAACGTACGACAGAATTTCAGCAGCTAATGAGAAAAATAGACAACTCAATAGAAAGTAATAACTTTTTAGCAAACCAACAACTAACTGCAATGACCCAACTCAAAGAGATGACGCAAGAAATCAAATCACTATACACAAAGATAAATGATTTAGAATTGGAATCTGCGCAAAAAACCAAGAGAATAAACCAATTGGAAGTAAAAATCAGCAAAATTGAACAGGAATCGAGCAAGGACAAGGTTGAAATATCCGGTTTACAATTGAATCAACAGCCAAGCATCCTAAAGAACGTGCAGCAATTTTGTAAAGAGCATCACGGAATAAATGAAGATACTATAACCAATGTCTACTTGCGACGAAGCAACGGGGATGAAGTCCAGAAAATTATTATAAAATTCAAATCATCTGAACATGCTGTGCTTCTATTAAACAAACATCGTGGTAAAAATAGCTTCGGAAATGAAAAATACTATATTAACGAATATCTAAGCCCATACTTTCGCAAACTTTTCTGGATGGCTAAAACCAAAGCAAAGGAGATGAATTATAAATACGTTTGGTGCCGTGATGGGAAAATTATGTGTAGGAAAGCAGATGAGGAACGCATTTCTAACATAAAATCAGAGGACGATCTAAATTGTTTAGCTTAAAAAATAAGTATAACTATGTATTTTTACACTAATTACTATGTGTGCATATATTTCATCAAAAAATCAAAGAACATTTACATTCATAGCTATATTTATCACATCATCAATGAAATCACTTACATTTTGTTTATCATGCTTAAAGAAACATATAAATCCTCCCAAAGTAGCATCTGTATAAGAAAAACTGAGAGTTCTAAAGCTCATAGAACAAAATTGTGAGAGCGATTTAGAAAAAAACAAACTAAATCAGTAATTTTATAGCAAAGTTCAGTAAATTTTTCTATTTTTAATGAATATTGACACATTCTTAAATGAATTCAGTGGCAGTGTCAACAAAACATCTTCAATCTTGAACAACAGAAAAGACTGTAGGCAATTTTTCAGAGACAGCCATCCTGAAAATCTAAGAATTATCCAAATGAACATAAGAAGCATATCAAAGAATTTTGAAGAATTTATCTTGTTTCTATATCATATTGATATTGATTTCGACGTAATTGTATTGACAGAAACTTGGCTTGCATATGATGTAAAATCATTCCAAATAAAAGGATATAGTAAAATAACGAAGCCAAATAGATTCAATAAATGCGAAGGAGTCATTACATACATACGTGACAGTTTAAACTATAGGATAATTAGTTTTGATACAGATCATGTTAATTATATAAATGTATCAATCACAATAGGAAATAACATAGATATGAGAGAAATGGATACGAAATGGGCCGAGAGAAATAAAGCAATTTTCGACCTCTGGTATAGTTGTGTGAGCGAGAGGTCGCAATGTGTTTGTACGACGAGGGCGGCGTGAAATATTGTAAAATTGAAGGGCAACTTTTTTGGTGCAAACACAAATTAATTACTATTAATGTAATGTTATTCACGTCAATAGCGAATCGATGATTTGCATTAAAAGTGTGCGTAGTATTTGCAAATATACTCTTAAGCAAAACGTAATCTAACAATTTCATTTTTTTTTACTAATATAAGGTTTGCTTCGGAACATTCTGGCTCTTCAAATCCGCTTTCTTTTTTACGTTTCGAATAATTTGAGTAGAGACTAGTGGTGGGCAAAAGCAGCACACTTTAACCATTAAGTCTGATCAAAGTGTATGATCAAATATTATATGAAGTTGAGTTTTGTCATGCTTTCATGTATGTTAAAATAAAATCTGCTTTTAGATAGTGCACTTTGAAAGCACATCAAGTATGAAGTATTTTCGTACTTGCGAGTATTTTAATCAAATATTCAACAAGTTTGTAGGGCAAAAGTAGCTGAAATGGGCCAATTTTGGGTTAGAGTGGTTTGGAACATAACGGGCCAAGACCTATTGGTGTGATACAAATATTTCGGTTTTGTAGGGGAGTAAGGGGTTTTTTGGCCATAATTTGGCAAAAACTGCCTTTACGGCGCTTTCGGTGATTGAAAGTGGTCGGGGAGTATAATAGTGATGTTTTAAGGACGAAAATTTTTTAAGGACGAAACTCTAGCGGTGACGTCTGAAAATTATCCAATTGCTTGGGAAAAGTTCTGTGACCAATTCGACAACGAAACGCAAATCGCTAAGTTATACATGCACAAATGGTACTCTGGCGCTAAAGTTACTGACAATTCCGCATCTTCGCTACTTGATTTTGTCGACAACGTTAAAATTCAGCTACACGCTTTTAAAGCACTGAAGCAACCCGTAGAAAATATTAAATCATAATATTAAATCATAATCTGTTTCTTAGGCTGGATAGCTCCTCGCAGCGGGAACTTGATTCAAAGACACAAGTCGATCGAATAATGAGGACAGATGAGTTTCTTAAAATTCTTTCCGAGAGAGCTCGAGTGCTACAAGCCCTATTAGTAAGCCGAAAACACGCAGAAACAAAAACCAGTGTCGGCAAGAAAGCATTCAGCTATCCACAGTGCAACTTGGTCGTCAAACCTTCATTATGTGCTGTATGCAAAAAAGACTATTCAATATTCAAATGCAATGAATTCAGTGCACTTTCGGTACAGGAACGAATAAAACAGCTATTCATAAGCTAAAATTATGCGACAACTGCTTGAAACCGCGTCATGCTTTCAACGGTCCCTGTCCGTACGGCTCATGCAGGGTATCTCACAAAACACATCACACACTTTTGCATGTATATGCCCCAATACGAGAAATTTATTTCCCATCCGAAACTGTTGCCACAAACACCTGTGCGGATTTGAATGTCCGGCTTTCAGAAGTTCTGCTTTGAACAGCGATAATATACGCTTTTGATGCATCTGGGAACAAATACAAGTGTAGAGCATTACTCGACACTGGTTCGCAAAAAAGTTTCATGACCGAGAGAATGTGTCAGATGTTGTCTTTGCATAGAAAAACTGCTGGTGTCACAGTGGCTGGTGTGGGTGAGAAGCTGAACTATGTGCGACACAAGACAGTGGTCAAAGTTCAGTCAGCTTCGGAAGCTTTAGCCTAGAACTGCTTAGTTGTTCCTAAAATAACCGGCAAGATACCTGCTCAAAGCATTTGCGTAGATTTATCTCGTATGCCCGAAAAATATGCAAACAAACTTGCGGATCCCATTTTCAACAAATCCAGTCAAATTGATGTACTAATTGTCGCGTAATTCAAGTCAATTCATCAGTTGTAACGCTCGAGCAATTAACCGAACAGGTACGCAAGTTCTGGGAGCTAGAGGCGATTGAATCCAAACAAGCGTCATCATTAGAAGAAACTGAATGCGAAGAAAACTTTGTGCGAACAACAATGCGCGAAGCAAGTGGTCGCTATATTGTAACGTTGCCTACGCGTGAAACGATTTCGAAATTAGGTGAATCTAAGTTAACTGCTCTACAGTATTTCTACCGCCTAGAACGATCGTTATCGAAAGATGCCTCCTACAAATCGGAGTACTCAAAATTTATGCGCGAGTACTTAGATCTGCAACATATGCGTTGTGTAAAAGTTGAACGACCTTTCAGAAGCAAGTTTGGAATATTACATGCCTCATCATGGATTCCGAAAGCCTACGTCATTCACAACCAAGCGTCGTGTTGTTTTTAATGGTTCTTTTCGTACGTCTAGTAATCTCTCACTGAATGATGTGCTTAAGGTAGGCCCAGTTATTCAACAAGACCTGATCGATATTCTGGTTCGCTTCCGAAAACATCAATATGCAATTTCTGCTGACATAGAAAAAATATACAGACAAGTACAGATCAGTGATGATCAAAGAAAATTGCAACGGATTCTTTGGAGATTCGATGAGTCCGAACCAGTCTCTACTTATGAACTAAAGACGGTCACATACGGAACTGCTTCCGCTGCATTCCTCGCGACTCGGGCGCTGCAAACAGCTTACATACGACAAAGCTCTCAATTTTCCATTAGCATCAAAGGTTCCTCGTTCGGATTTCTACGTCGATGACTTGATCTGAGGCCACAGCGACTTATATGCTGCAAGTCAGTTGCAGCGAGATCTCACTGAAATGTTACGGCGTGGTGGATTTGAACTTCGGAAGTGGACAGCTAAGTTACGTACGATGATCCCATTAAATTCCAAAAATTATTTCACACGGCTATGCAAAACGCACAGCCAGATCATCATGATGCAGTTACACGCGCAGCCAATAAAAATCTCACGTTGCATTTTTCAAAATTATAAAACTTGATCGCGCAGACAGACATATGATTGGTCAGCAGATTAGCATATTTCAAATACACGCGCAACCAATAAAAATTTCACGCTGCATTTTCCACAATTATAAAATTTCATCGCGCAGACGGACATTTGATTGGTCAGCAGTTTTCCTGCAGGGATAAAAACGATCCCGTACGTAATACGCCCCCAGTCGATTTCCATCCATCCGCAAATGTAATTCGTCGAAGGAAAGTTATTAGAATAAAGTCGTGTTATTGTCGATCAAAATTGTTGTCTCACTTAATCATTATTTTTTTTAACACACCTCCGTGTACAAAAGTTAACTAGCTAACAAAAAATTAGTTTCTGATCTGCCAGAAACTCTGAAAGGTGCTTCTCATACAACCGCCTTGAGAATAAGTTGGAATTCTCACACAGATAAAATAAGTATTATAAGAGAAAAACTTCTAGGACACAAGTCACCTACAAAAAGAACTATGCTATAAACAATTTCCTCATTATATGATCCGTTAGGATTATATGCCCCAGTCATATTCAAAGCAAAATGTATGCTGCAATCAGTGTGGCGACTCCCGAACATTAGCTGGGATGATGAATTACCAGAAACGTTGCTTGAAGAGTGGACAAAGTTTGAACATCAACTCCTCTTGCTCTACGACATATAGGTGGAACGATGCGTTATTCCAATGGAACAGCAATCTATTCGAAATTTGGAACTTCATGGATTCGGAGATGCTTCAGAGAGAGGCTACGGATGCTGCATTTACATCAGAACCGTCACTAACACTGATGAGTATTTTGTTCGACTACTATGCGCAAAATCAAGAGTTGCGCCGATTCGAAAACTAACAATTCCTCGCCTGGAGCTTTGTGCCGCATTACTGCTTAAAGTACTCTCTCGCTTTGAGGCTAACTTTCATCGTTCAGTGCTGTGGACAGACTCAGAAATTACTTTCTATCGAATAGTATCCACTCCTTCCAAGCTACCTATATTCGAAGCCAACAGAGTTTCGGAGATTCAGCAGTTAACAGCAGGATTGAAATGGCGCTATGTTCCTTCGGAGTTTAATCCTGCTGATATAATATCTCGTGGCATAGATCCCGAACAACTTGAAAACACCTGGCTTGGGTGGCATGGCTCCCCATTTCTGCTTCAACCAGAACACACATGGCCTAACAAGCTGAGCAGTCGCGAGCCGCCTATCGATGAAATCATTTTGTTGGACCCCAGTGTAAATGTAGCTGCCATAACAAATATTGACTTTGACTTCGAGCGCTACTCAACTCTTAGTAAACTCCTTCGGCTTATAGCTTTGTGGTTAATATATCTGAAGTTCAACGCATCACAAAATATCTTCAAAGATTTATCACGTGAGGCCTTAAAGGAAAGGCCTCACGTGATAAATCGTCAGGCCTTAAAGGAAAGGTCAATCACCGGAAGGGATATCGATCATGCACTTAAGCGCTTGGTCATCATCGCTCAACATCAAACCTTCTTTGAAGTGTATGACTAACAAAAGTAAGCTCCGTCCTTTCCATCCATTTATTGACACTGAGAGTATTCTGCGTATTGGAGGAAGACTAGCGAATGCAGACATATCTTATGACCAACAGCATCCTATGATTCTTCAAGGGTCACACCAATTAAGTAAGGTTATTGTTACTTACTAGCACGAGCGGAATCTTCATGTAGGTGCACAAGCCTTACGATGTTATGTGCAGCAGCAGTTTTGGATAATCAATGGTCGAAACTTGTGCAAAAAGGTCGTTTTTAAATGCATTAAGTGCTTCCGCATTCAACCAAAGATAGCAGAGCAGTTGATGGCCAACCTTCTTGCTGACCGCCTGCAGCCATCTCGTCCTTTTCTCAATATTGGAATAGATTTCTGTGGGCCGTTCCTGATGACGCTTCGATTGCGAGGCAAAAAATTCATCAAATCATACATCTGTATTTTTGTTTGTCTAGCAACGAAAGCCGTACACATCGAGGTCGTGGAGGATCTATCTACCGAATCATTCATGGCTTCTTTACGATGCTTCATCGCAAGTCGAGGGATTCCCGCGAGCATTTATTCTGATAAAGCAACCAACTTCATAGGGGCCAAAAACAAACTACGGGAAATTGGTGCATTACTCACGTGTCAGGATTGTCAAAAAACTGTGAAACGCTACTGCGCCGCTGAACGCATACAATGGCTTTTCATCCCTCCTCGAACGCCTCATCACGGTGGTATTTGGGAAGCTGCGGTCAAGTCGGGGAAGAACCACTTGAAAAAAGTGGTAGGCTCCCATCAATTTACAGTTTCCGAACTTCGAACACTCACTGCTCAGATCGAGGCCTGTCTAAACTCGCGCCCTCTCACACCAATGTCCGACGACCCTCTGGATTGTAATGCCATAACGCCGGGTCATTTTATTATTGGAGGTCCAATTAACGCGATCGTGGAGCCAGATCTCAGTGAGTTGAAAGTAAATCGACTATCAAGGTGGCAATTGATTCAACGCCTTGCTCAGGACTTTTGGAAGCGATGGTCCGTTGAATACTTAGCATTGCTGCAGAGACGAAACAAATGGACTTCAGCGCAACAAAATCTCATCCCAGGAACCTTGGTTCTCATTAAAGAAGAAAACGTTCCAGCTTTCCGATGGCATCTTGGTCGAATTATTCAAACGTTTCCAGGTCGGGATGGACTAGTGCGAACAGTAGATGTTAGAACCGCAACAGGTTTAACGAAGCGCTCAATTGCTAAGATCTGCCCATTACCATTGGACGCAACTGACTATAAGCGATCTTGGAGCGGCACTCTCCAAGGTGGCCGCCATGTTAAAAATGCATTAGCAGTTTACTGTTCATTTGTATTACATTCTCACCATATTAAAAATACATCAACAGATTACTATCATTTTTTGTATTATGTTCCCAAAGTTTCACACACAACCTCTCACTTGCATTATACTCTTTTAATTTGAATTAATGTTAGTGGATAAAGCTTGTAACTGGTTTTCTGGAATGTAAAGTTAATTTTTAGTGAGTTCTAATTTGTCCGTCGACCAGCAAACAGGTTCGCGAAGTAGTTTTTGCTCAATAAAGTTTGGAATCGTTATTGAAAATTGTGTTTTCATTTTACCGTCGTCCTCAACAGAAGTATTAAAATTAGACAAAGAAACAATTTTTGTAGAAAATGCCAAATAGCTGAAAATAAATCAAAATTGTGACTTATTAACAGGAAACATACTTATTCATTTTAATAATTGTTCAATGCAAGTTCTCTAGCACCATTTTTCAAATACAGAAGATATGTTTCAAGAAAGATTTTTTTTATCCCGAAAATACTATTTACCAAAATTTTTCTGAAAAACTTACCATAAACGATATCGCATTAAGAAATATTGAAAATATTCATAAAATAAAGGAACTCCAGACACATACCAGCATTAATATAGACCTGGCAACATTAATTACATACATTATAATTTCCTTATTCATATATGTTAAAAATAACAAACATATTAATGCCCAAGTAGACGGTAGAATTCAGGAGAATTCAGAATGAAATGGAGGAAAAGTTATGTACCCGCCCACGTCTAGTTACATGAAATATGACGCCCTCACAGAAACCGTGAGAACATACCTAAAACAGGTGGAGCGTGTAGACGCATCGTCAGCAAAATTAGATCATAAAAGCGATCCGCGCCAATGACTTCTCTCTCCAGTCTACCAACGTGTGTAAGCTCCGTTAGACGAATAAAAGTTAAACGGTTGTTTGTTTTGTGAAGATCAAATAAAAGTATTATACTTACACGTACAATCTAACTAGCTTGTATCGTCATCATAGCTGCATACTTAGTATGGAAACGCAAGCAAGGAGCTTTCGATGCCACCATGAGCAAACCAACACCGATGCCTCGGCCCAGAAACCAACCAACGCTTTACTATCTCCGTTGATCCAGAGGAGTGATGGTTGACCAATTTGTTCAACGCAGGGGAGAATGTTCGATCGTCATTTTAGTAATTGACAAAGAATATAGTCATGTAATTTAATAATCATATAAGTTCAGTATGTCAGTTTATTCAATATAAAATTCATGCCACTATCACGAAATCGCAAAGTAATTGTATTTTCTGTTCGTGTTTATAAGCGGTGGATAAGAAACTTGTCTTCTGCCCGCAATAATGTTTGTTTACAAATATCAGTTTGCAGTAATGGTTTTGCAGCATAAACACATTGCGTAGCTGTAATTATGCCTCGTGCATGTACCTAAATAAGTAATTGAAGTTCAAAGTTGTTTGAATGCATGACCTGATTTAATGCAGGAGGCATGAAAATATGTATCATAACATAATGTAATGTTTCTATTGAATATAGCATGAAATAGTCGGAAGCAAATAGCCATGGAAACAATTATTTGGTATTTAAGTAAGTGCAAGAAATAAAGTGGTAGTACATTAACAGCAACTTTGAGCGTAACGTCTTTTCATTGCTAAGAAGGTGCAACGGTATTGAACCGTCGCACAATATAGTGTCAGGAGGATTTGTTGTATTCAACTGATAAGCAGCTAAGTAAAATTGTTTAGTCGCTATACAAACATCAGGAATGCCGACCACCAAAAAAACACGGATGGCGACCGTCCATGGACAGCAGCTTCTAACTCCAATATTTCTGGCGGAAATGACTTGAAAAAATTACTTCAAAACATGAATAAAACATCCTCCAAGTTTAAACTGATTCTGATTATTCCTTCCCTGTTAAAGAAAATTCAAGGAAAACACCAAAATGTCGGCCTCCTAAACTGAATGCAGATCAGTATAATAATAGAAAACCAGCAAGTACAAGTGAAACAAAGATGGCCAGCAATATGAGCTTACCTACACAAGTTAACATCAAACACATGCTCATCATGTTGGCTCACACCTGAGCTAGCAAATCTACCTGCACGCGCGAGCAAATAAGTCTATGCATCGATGCATCGAATAATCGATGCTAATCAGCAAATTGATCAGCAGTAATTTAGCATATAAGCGCATGTATTAGATAGTAAGGAGTCTTTTGTAAGCTATTAGTGGAACAATAAAGAACTAGGGTCTAACCCTAAGAATTGTTTTTTTTACAAATAAATCTATTTTATTTGTTAACTGGCGCCCGAGCAGGGACCGTCCAAGCTAATTGCAACGCAAAATTAAGTTGGAAATCTGGTCGAGCGGTTAGTCTACCTTATTTAGCTCGCTAAGTCACCACCTGAGGCTGGGCAGGAGATCCAGATAACTTAATTATTTTCAAAGTGCGGGAACCGAGTAACAGTATTACCGCGAATTAAATCGCCAAACAGTTACGAAAAGAATTGTAGTGACGGGAAACAACTAATAGTACTGTTTTGAATATTTTCGACTCCGGCGAGAATTTAAAAGGACCTACCCAGGTACTAAAAGCGTGCATCACCAAAGAAAAGCCTCCCAGTAGCTCAGGACACCAAGCCTGAACAAAAAGGAAACAGCCGATTTGGAACCAGCAGGACGGTCCAGAACAACTCGATGCAGGAAATAAACATTTTAATTTTTCTGTAAGTTACAAAAGTCTGATTATTTTCATATTAAAAAGAAAACATATTTTAAAGAATTCAATTAATTAAAGTCAATTTCAAATAAACTCAAATTCAATTATAACAAGAAAGAAATATATTTGTTTTCAATAAGTAAGGTACAACTCAAAATCAAGTAAACATATAAATGCCAATCAATAAGTGCCATTAACAAAATTTTTTTTATTGAAAAGCAAATGAACAAAGATTTACCGAATTCAAGTGAAATTTTTTTACCTAAATAGAAAGTGCATAATTTGACCATTAATTTTTTTTTAATATTATTTTGCAATTATATACATACATATTTAGATTAAGAACTTCAAACTTTTTCTATAAGTGTACCTGTGCTTGTTGTTGTTTTTATTGCCATCCAAATCGCGTTTCGCTGTGCAAAAAAAAAAAAAAAAAAATTTAAAGTATTCGGTTCGAAAGGTGTGCATCGTTTTTGTGGTTTTATACTCTTATTAAAAAGAAAAATGTCGAATCCCAATAATTTGGTGAGACCAGCTCGTCTCGAAGTTCCTATCGAAAATCCTTCCACCGCGCCTCCAATCAACCCATCTCCACGCGTTCCGAACAATGCCTTTGATAACGTCGAGCTTACATTACAAGGCTGATAACTCACAAGGCTGATAACTCGTCTCGTCTCCGAGACTCTACAGATTCAAGGAAGGCCATTGTTTAATTCCTTCATGAATCCCGCAGCCGATATCAACAACGATACTGATGTGCAAATTAATATAGGCACCGACATGAATTTATCCGATATGGATAAAATACCTGATGTCGTGAAAAGTTTGAGGGACTTTTCTGGACAACCCGGCGAATTCGGCTCTTGGAAAAAGAGCGTTGAGCAAATTCTGAAAATTTATAACCATCTCCGAGGCACACCCAAATATTATGGCATTCTTTCAGTAATCCGTAATAAAATCATCGGTCACGCTGATATGGTACTCGAATCGTACAACATCCCACTCAATTGGGAGAAAATCGCCAAATGTCTCACGCTACACTATGCAGACAAGAGGGACCTTGGTACACTAGAGTACCAAATGACAACTTTGGTACAGGGATCCAACACCATTCCCGAATTTTACCAGGCTGTCTACCAACACCTCTCCCTAATCCTCAACAAAGTATCATCGATGGAGATGAGCCACGAATCACTGAATGTGATGACACAGTGCTATCGAGATAAAGCACTAGATACCTTCGTTCGAGGATTACGAGGCGATCTTCCCAGACTTTTGAGTATTCGTGAACCAGTTGACCTTCCTCAGGCACTACAGTATTGTCTGAAATCACAAAACATGGATTACCGAACACAACACGCAAACAACTCTCAAAAATCAAATTATCATCTTCCACCTCCTGTTTCTCCTCGAAGATTCAATCCCAATCCTCCAAAACCCTTTCCCGTTCCAGCCCCTAGACATACTTTTTATCCTGAATTAATGCACAATCCCCATGCTCTACAGCCTTCTAGATTTCAGCAACAGTGCCCTAACCCCAGGCCTGTCCCCCCAAAACCACAACCAAGACCCGAACCTATGGAAGTCGACCAGTCCATAAGGACACACGCCGTGAACTATTCCAACAGACCCCAAGTACAATCAAGACTAGTGCCTAAGAGGTATATGAGACACTGCTTTAACTGAACTTACCCAAATAAGCACCAGCGTACCCACCTTATAACACACAATTACAACATACACCCCGAAGTTCGCGAAGAGATTTTCGACAATTCTTATATCGGTAACGATCCAGATTTCCTCGAATACATCGGACTAGAGGAAACCCAACCATTTCCACCAGAACTTCATGAAGATCCCAACACGGGAACTAACGAGCCACAGCAGGCAAATGTTACGACGACACAGCAAGACACTCAAGACCCTAACTTAGACCAACCGGAGCAACTAGACGATATTTATTTTTTAGGCTAACGCACTCTTCGCTTTCTTATTTCGAATATGTCACAAGAAGCGGAGAGATATTAAAATTTCTAGTGGATACAGGTTCCAATAAAAACTATATCCAGCCAAAACATATCGGCAACCCTATTCCAAATCCGAAAAATTTCTATGCCAATTCAGTTAGCGGGAACATCCAAATCACTCACCACTCATATATTCAGCCGCTTGGTCCCCATGCAGGCAAAATTAAATTCTTTATACTCCCAACACTAATATCTGTCGATGGTATTTTAGGGAACGATACCTTGAAAGAACTTGGAGCTGTCATCCACGCAAGAGATAGTTTTATGACCATTCACCCCAATATTCATATCCCTCTTAAACAATATGTCTCAAAGGAAGTTAATACCCTCGAGATAAGAACAAACCACCTTAATCAACAGCAGGCTTCTAAATTAAACTCAATTATTCGAAAACATTCAGGCTTACTCTCAGACCCAGATGAAAAACTTACTTATACTACCAACGTTAAAGGCGAAATTCGAACAACGACAAACGATCCTGTATACTCACGTTCATATCCTTACCCAAAAGCGCTAAAAGGAGAAGTAGAGAAGCAAGTAAGAAAATTACTGGACGACGGCATAATAAAACTTTCTAGATCACCGTACAACTTTCCGGTCTGGATCGTCCTGAAAAAAATGGACGCATCACGAGAAAAGAAGTTCAGAATGGTAATAGACTATCGTAAACTTAACTCACTAACCATCCCAGATAAATACCCTATTCTCGAGGTTAACGAAGTTCTCGCGAATCTCGGTCGAAATGAATGGTATTCGGTGGTTGATCTAAAAAGCGGCTTTCACCAGATTCCTTTAAAGGAATCCGACATCGAAAAGACTGCGTTTTCCATAAATAACGGAAAATACGAGTTCACACGGTTACCATTGGGGCTGAAAAACGCCCCCTCAATTTTTCAACGGGCTCTCGACGACATCCTTCGTGAGCACATAGAGAAAAGATGTAATGTTTACATTGATGACATCATCATTTTCGGCAAAAACGAGGCAGAGCATTTCGAAAACCTCGACATCGTTTTCCAAGCGCTAAAATCTACCAACATGAAATACAGCTCGATAAATGCGAGTTTTTAAAGAGTGAAATTGAGTTTTTAGGTTATATCGTCAGCAGGGATGGAATACGAACAAACCCCAAAAAAGTACAAGCCATTCTTGATTTTCCTGTTCCGAAAACCCTCAGAGATCTACGATCATTTTTAGGAATGTCGGGGTACTATCGGCGATTTATACAAGATTATGCCAAAATCGCGAAACCCCTGACATCCCTTCTCAGAGGGGAAGATGGGCGAATGCCCAAAAAATTTTCAAAAAATAAAATTATCAACTTGGATTCCGAGGCACTTAGTGCATTTAATAAATTAAGGAATTGTCTCGCTTCCAAGGAAGTCATTCTTGCACACCCAAACTTTGACAAGAAATTTGAGCTCACGACAGACGCTGCTGAATACGCTCTAGGAGCCGTTCTTTCGCAGGATGGCAGACTTATTACCTATCTCTCACGAACACTTAGAAACGCAGAAGAAGGGTACGCAACAATCGAAAGGGAAATGCTTGCCATCATATGGGCTTTGGACTCGTTGAGAAACTACCTCTATGGGTCACGCAAACTGAAGATCTACACTGACCACCAACCACTTACATTCGCTCTTAGCAATAAAAATACTAATAACAAGACGAAAAGGTGGAAAGCGGCCCTAGAAGAATACAACTATGAATTAAAATACAAGCCAGGAAAAGCAAATGTTGTTGCAGATTATCTGCCCCGACCTCCTCGACAAAATCAAATACATTCAATGACACCTACCATTCACAGTGATGAAAGCTCTGCTCATAATCTCATCCCGACCGCCGAGACCCCAGTTAATGTCTTTCAAATTCAGCATATTCTCAAAACTGGCAACGAAGATAGATTTCAGCTTCTACATCCTTTCGAAAATTACACCCGACACATAATAATAAAACCAGACTACTCGGACACAGATTTCATAAACATATTCAAATGTTACTTAAATCCAAACACTGTAAACGGACTTTGCACTACTGAAGATGAACTAGCACTACTGAAGCACTACTGAAAATACAACTGATATATCCACAGCACTTTAGAGATTATCGCATTCGGTTTACTCAAAAAATTATCGAAGACGTTCCTAACGAGGTTGAACAAGAAGAAAGAATCCTTCAGGTTCACCGAAGAGCCCATCGGAACTCCGAGGAGAATAGATTACAAATTCTCGAAAACTTCTATTTTCCTAGAATGACAGCCAAAATTAAAGCCATTGTCAATCGCTGCCGAATATGCAAGGAAAACAAATATGTTAGGCATCCTAACAAACCGTTTTTAAATCCTACTCCCATTCCAACTTATCCCGGCCACAACTGCTCGTCTTAACAGCGGCGGACAAATTTTCTAAACTCGCTCAAGCCAAAGTCATTGCTTCAAGATCTATAGAATTCCTGATAAAATTCGAAAATACCAGCATATCTATCAACAACAAAAAATTCGTTTCCCAACAAACAACCAGAATACAAGCTTTGCCCGCAATACTCCAACCAAGCTCCGAAACAGAGGAGTACCATGAACTATTATCTTTGGAAATGATGAAAGAATTTAGCATCAACAACACAAGATCCATCGAATTTCTAGAATCCGATAAAAATATTCACAAATTTACCATTTACAGTTTAATTACAATTTGTTTTATCATTCTCCGTATCACAACCTGTTGGAAAACTTGGGGAAACAGGAAACATATCATCATAAAAACGACAGCCACGAAAACCCCGGAATCAACAGCATCAGCAACGGGAGCAGCGACCGCAATGCCGCAATAATGTGCCCCACACCTACGGTTCAACGATCTCCCCTGTTTCTAGCGATCAGGGACGATCGCATTTAAGCGCGGAGGAGTTAACATCAAACACATGCTCATCATGTTGGCTCACAGCTGAGCAAGCAAATCTACCTGCACGCGCGAGCAAAAATCGCTGACGGCGCGTCTATGCATCGATGCATCGATGCATCGAATAATCGATGCAAATCAGCAAATTGATCAGCAGTAATTTAGCATATAAGCGCATGTATTAGATAGTAAAGAGTCTTTTGTAACCCATTAGTGGAACAATAAAGAACTAGGGTCTAACCCTAAGAATTGTATTTTTTTGCAAATAAATCTATTTTATTTGTTAACTTACATTTCCGTGGTGATATTGAACTAGAAACCAATGTGAATGGAAAAATACACAATGTATTTGTGAAAGATGTATTATGTGTGATAAATGTATCGGTCGGCGGAGCAAAGTGCTTTTTTCTCTTCATTGAGGACTATAGCAGAATGGCCAATTTGTTACCGTTTTAACCGTTAAAAACCGGGAAACCAGTCACAATTCCTCGTCCTCGACTTGGACAGAGGTTGGCAGCTCCGGGTGGCCGTCACTCAGGAGAGAAGGGTGTAAGTTGAGTTATCTACTTTTTAGGCGCCACTCGCTTCAACCCGGGATGCCGCCAAACAACCGTTGCTCCGAAGCGAGAAGAAGGCAACTTGAAAATAATATAAGCACACTGGCTAGGGAATCCAATCCCGGGATTAGAATCCCGGAATCCCGGGATCCCGAACAGTTTTTAGTCCCTAAAATCCCGGAATTGATGTTTTATAATCCTGGGATTGATGATTTATAATCCCGGGATTATAAACCATCAATCCTAATTGATATTTGAAAATTTCGGTACTTTGAAAATTTCGGTACTTTTTGAAGAAATTTTTCAGTATCTCGAAAGAAGTGGGATTCTTTTGTTTGCCAGCAAGGAGAAAGGTCGTACGTTCCGCAAAGTGCAAAGTCTTGTTAGTTTTATCAAGAAAGTTACAGTTGAGTGAGCTTTTATTAATCAAAGAAGTTTCTGAAGTAAGGAACTTAAATAATTTGTGAAGATACAAGCGAATCAAAGAAACATCGCGGGATAACATAGTTGGGGTGTACATCATTAAGACGAATATGTTCTTGAAGATATCGGAACTCACATAAGTCGGACGAGTAGTGGTATTTGAAGCGTAAAACTAAAGTCTAGACCGGATTGGGGATGAAAAGGAGTGCATTAACATAACGAAGTAGAATAAGTCATGAATCATTGTTTGAATCGTGAATCGATGAATCAGTGGCGAGCTGGAATCAACTATTGTACGCGCTAGTTAAGTACCGTCAAACGGATTTAAAATATTACATGAAGAATGATTGAAAACTGAGTTTTAAATTCTGAATGATTATGACTAAGTTGATTTTAAAAAAATTTGGATGTTTATTGATTGAACTTCGATTTGAAATTCTTAACGGAGAGATTCTGGATGCTAAAACAAGAAGTCTGGATATTTTAATGATAATTTGGGCACTACTATTATATTCTAATGATAATTTGAGTAAATTAAAATTAAAAGGAAATAGTAAACCGAAAGTAATTCTAGAAAAAAGATACATAATGAAGCTATGAATTATTTAAATCTTTGGTGTGGGTGGCATGTTATTAATATTTTTTGCATGTGTTTCATTTCTACATTTATTTTTCTTTAATTTGAATTATTATTTCTATGAGTTTTGAACTATGATTTCACTATTTGATTTGTTAAGATTGGTGTAAACCGATTCCGATCGGGATTGGGTGACCCACCCAAAACCATATATAAGTTTCGACATTTAATTTCTTTATACAAATTGTTATAATTTATTTGGGAATCATTTCCTTCTGTTGTTTTTTTTATTAAACATTTGTTGTTGTTACTTGAATTCAGCATTTTTCATGAAAAAAAAACACAAATTTGTTACAATCAAACCAAAAAGTAGTATAATTATGTCCGAGTAATTTACAGAGTGACAAGTAAAGATTCTCACATGGAGCCTTCGTTATCCTTTCCCTTGGACCGAATGTGGTTGTGTTTATTTTGTGTGCATGCCGTAGCTCGAAGGATAAGTAGACCCAAACGCCCACGACTAGACTGAGTTAGTCGGCGGGGTAAAGGCATGCAGGGTGAATTATTCTACGATTCCTTAACTTAAATTATGCTGCACTTAGAATGGTTCGACAGAGCTTCGCAGCGCAACAATATATTAAAAAAGTATTGAAAGTATTCTCAAAGAACAAGAAATACAAGAAAACCTAGAAAAGATTCTACAAAAAATGCAAACGATTCGCAAAGAATTCGCGAATAATTCGTGTAGAACTCGCAAATAATTCTTAAAGAATTCGTTCAGAATTCGCAAATAATTCTGAAAGAATTCGCAAAGAATTCGAAAAGAATTCGCAAAGAATCACAAAGAATTCACAAAGAACTCCCAAAAAATTCGCTATGAATCCTGAAAAGAAATTAATCAATGTACAAAAGCTTTTCAAGAATTAAAGAAGGGAAAGATTGAGCACTTTCGACGTTTTTTTAACGTTTTCCATATACCGGTCTTAAAGAATTCGTAACGAATAAGTTTGAGAATCCGAAAAATTTTTCTGAATTTGCTTCAATTTTCTGAAAGAACTCTGAACGAAATGCCGAATTTGGCACACTGGGGATGGGCATATTAGTTTGCGTGGCATGGTTTCCTCGTAGCTGATGTTGTGATTGTGGGGTTGAGGATCGAGATGATCGATTTAAGGCCCGCAAAGAATTCACAAAAAATTCATAAGGAATTCCGAAAGAATTCGCAATGAATCTTGAAAAAAATGAACCATTGTACGAAAGCTTTTCAGGAGCTGAAGCGGGGAAAGTTTGAGCACTTTCGGCGTTTTTGTAACGTTTTTTATATACTGGTCTTAAAGAATTCGTAACGAATAAGTTTGAGAATCCGAAACTTTTTTCTGAATTCGCTTCAATTTTCTGAAAGAATTCTCAACGAAATGCCGAATTTGGCACACTGGGTGATGATCGATGTTTTTTTGCCTTGTACTGTAACTTTACTTTGATATTTAGGTATGCTTCTCTGTTCTTGAAGCATTTACATAGTGATTAAGTCCGCAATTGGAACATGTTATTTTGTCAAATTGCTCATTTGTGAGTGTGCATTCACTGTGATTGTGTTCACCGCTGCATAGTAGACATCGGGTAGGCCGGTGACAATGTGATGAGCCATGACCGTACATTTGGCAGTTTCTATTATACTGCGTTGGACCGCTGTTTCTCCTGGTGTGATAGTCCCATCTAACGATGGTGTGTATAATGCTCTTAATTGGTCTGAGCTGTTGGAGTCTTATACTAGGCTCTATAAATAATAGGTAACGGGCTTGACATTGTGTTCCATCACCAATAACAAACTTTTTGATGTCTATACATCGTATATTTGCTTCTTCTTCGAAAGTCTTTTTTAATTCTTCGCAAGGCATGTCATGTAGTCCTGATAAAACAATTTTTGTGGGGCGTAGATCTGCCCTGCGATGAGTAAAGAACTGCCTTTTGGTTGATCTTATGTGCTTTGTAAAATTCTTATAGTCCTCCATAGAATGCACAAATGCTCTTTGCCCTATGGACATATTTTTAATGTCAAAGATAGATATTCCTAGCTAATTCATTATAGTGATGATAGTGTTCTTTGGAAATTGAGGAAATGTAATAGGTAGTATTTCTTCTAAAACTTGAAATTTATTACCATTATTCATTTTGAGGTACTTGTAGGTATCTCGCAGGAGATTTTCTGCTGGGGATCCTCCCCTGTACTTCTTTTCCGATTTATTGATGTTATTTTTAATAACCAGACAGACTTTGCAAGTTGTAAAATAAGAATCATATGCATTGTAGGTCAAGAACTATGTTATAAGAAGCACATGCAGTACACTGCGTGACCTACAATGCAATGTACAATAAATCGAAAACAAGTCATAAGCTATATTTGTAAACAGCGAAGCGATCGAAGTATTGACCGCGATATGCATATTTTACGCATTCAGCAAGAATGCATTAATTTATGTTTTGTATGCGGTAATGTTGTATGTAGGTTAAGGTAACAATTTATGTTATTCTGATGAAGTGCATTTTGTATGTAGAAGTGATATTTGGGTTAAGGTAACAACTTATGTTATGATGCATTTTTCACATGTAGGAAGTAAGATTATTGAATTAAAGATATAAGAAGAGTGATTTTGAATAATAAATTGAGTTCCTCACAAACCAGCTGTGTGTTAATACAATTAGAATTTATCTGGTGCACAAGTAAAAGTGCTTGGGCATTAACACTAGAACTACCAAGACCGTCATTTTGACGGTTTTCAAATTACATGCTTATAAATTTGATATAATTTATATAATTGTTCTAGAGTTTTATTACGACTTTTAATAAAATATAAGAACAGTTAATTATCACTATTCAATTTCCCCTCACCGACTTTAATTTCCATAATCAGTATGACCTATACCTATTTATACCAGCACCCGTCAAAATGACGTTTATAATAATTTATATGTATATCATCTACACAATGATGGACATATACACAATGATGGACATATACATATTTACATTCATTACGTCGCTTCCAGACATTTGTACTGAATGATCCAAAGTGTGAGAAAGCCGTTATAACGCGGTTAGTTTAGAACTAATAGCTCTAACTGGTAAATGTATTCAGGACACAATCATTATCAGTTTTACTTCTAATGTGATAAAGTTCTTGGTGAAAAGTGCAATCTGTGATAACCTGTGAGAAGTCCATTCTCGGAAAAATTGAAATTTAGTTTTTGTAAACCCTATGCAACAATGAAACGATTTCCAGGAAGCAAAAATGTTTTTGAAGAATTCAAAAAACTCACTAATATAAATGAAGACTGTTCGGATACTAATTCAGGTAATAATGATTTGGACATATCTTGCGTGGAAAATAAAACTGAATTTTTAGATTCTGAAGAATCTTCAGATGAAATTGAAGTGCAAGATATTGAACAAAGTGAAGAAGATGAATATCAAAGTGAAGATTCAGTAAGCGAAGAAGAAATTCTTCAAAAGAACCAGAAACGCAGAAAACGGTTGAGAATTTTTTCAGATACTGAATCGGATAGCGAAGCAGAAACCGAAGAAAAACCGCAAAAAAGCATTGCTGTCGACGGTACTGAATGGGAAGAATTAGGGAATGGTTGTGTTGGTAGACTGTCATCACATACTATATTCAAGGATACTTCGGGCCCAACTGGTTATGCGAAGAGAAAAATTATGCTTGGTAATGTTAGTAGTGCATTTCGACTTATAATTGATAATCGAATGATGAATCACATAAAAGCTTGCACTGAGCTACAAGCCAAAACCATTTTACAGAAGGACTGGGAAATTACTATAGACGAATTATATGCTTTTATAGCCATTTTATATGCTCGAGAAGCCTATGAAGCAAGAAACATGAAGTTATCATATTTGTGGTCCAAAAAATGGGGTCCTTCTTTCTTTCACGAAACTATGAGTAGAAACAGATTTTCAGAAATTATGAAATTCATTCGTTTTGACAAAAAAAGCGAGAGGAGTGTTCGTTTACAAACTGACAAATTTGGATTAGTTTCCGAAGTGTGGAAGTCCTTCATTGATAATAGCCAAGCTTGTTATAATCCAGATCAGAATATAAGCGTAGATGAACAACTGTTTCCCACAAAGGCAAGATGCAGATTTCTGCAGTATATGCCCAATAAACCGGACAAATTCGGAATTAAGTTTTGGTTATCTGCAGACGTGCGAAGTAAATATCTTATAAGTGGCTTTCCCTACTTAGGCAAAGATGAAACTAGACCATCAGGAGTACCTTTGAATGAATTTGTAGTTTTGAATCTTGTAGACAACTATGTAAATTGTGGGAGAAACATAACAACAGACAATTTTTTTACAAGTGTTCAACTTGCAAAGAAGCTATTGGCCAAAAAAACAAGCCTTGTTGGAACTATGCGGGCAAATAAAAGAGAATTACCGAAAATAGCTAAAGTTAGAAAAGATAACATGGCTCTTTTCTCCACAAAGCTCTACAAATCAAATGATATTGTTCTAACAATTTACAAAAGTAAGTCTCGCAAAAAAGTACTACTTCTTAGTACTAAGCATAAATTTGTAAAAATTGCTTCTAATCGAAAACAAATTCCTGAAACTGTATCTTTTTACAATAAAACAAAGTTTGGAGTAGATGTAGTTGACCAAATGGCCCGCAAATATAGCGTAAAAGCAGGCTCACGTAGATGGCCTCTGCAGGTATTTTATAATATCTTGGACTTGGCAGCAATCAATGCGTGGATTTTATATAAAGAGACTTGTGATGAAAAAATAACTAGAAAACAATTTTTATTTCAATTATCCGAAGAACTCTCCAGTGAATATAGTCGTTGCAGAAAAGAAGCCTCCTCCAAAAAACAAGAACAGGCAATGGATTGTACTCCAGAAAACTCAAAAAAAACTCCTTATGAACGCAAATCTTGCCAAATTCGATTGTGCAATAAAAACAGAGCGATTTATACTTGCAATGCATGCAACAAATATGTTTGTGGCAAGTGTTCATCTAAGATAACATGTACATGTAAAATATGTGCCTCATAGTTATTTCATACATGACAAATTTGCTATAATATAAATTGAAGTAGAAACTGTTTTTGTTTGTTTTTTTATATATAATTAATGAATTATTATATTAAGTGTTGTTATTGCTAAATTGCATTCTTTTATTTACTTAAACTAAATCACAAGTTACTATGAAAGCCATAATCAAAAATCCGTCAATTTGACGGGTTCGGTAAAACTAGGTATATATTTAACATCGGTAGTTCTAGTGTTAAGAGTCGACGAGGTGTTCAGGTTCAAGTGCTTGAATAACTTCTTTTCAAACTTTGCAAGCTGATGTGGTTCAAGTGCCGCATCAGCATCAAACGCAGATTATACATTTTGGTGACCCCGACGTGATTCAAAGAGCAGTATTCTTTGAATCATAAAAATTATTATCAGTGAGGATAATAATAGACATCGCTGCAAAATTGTATAATTCAACCAGGCGAATTATACCATTCATAGCGAACTATTGTTGATTCACGTGATTCAACTCAGCGAATCGCTACAGCAATTCAACCTGGCGAATTGTTAGAAGTACGAACGACAATTCAACATCGCAACTGTAAGGAAGCAAACTCGCTGAAAGAGTTAAGATGTCCACAGTTGAAGAATTAGCTATTGAGCAGCAACGAACTGGAGATGAAATCCAGCAGCTCATTTGCCTCTTTAAAGGAGACACCGAGTCAAGAAAAACTAGAACCTACTACGAAAAATGGTTAAAGTTATTAGAGGACGGTTGGTCCAAATTTGAGTCGACTCATAACAAAATTTTACAAGTCGCTGACGGGTCGCGTCTACATGCGTATTTCACAAAAGACTATTTCATTGAAATAGGAGCTTTGGTCAGCCATTACCGAAAGGTATTCACTAAAGATATTAGTAAATCAAAAGGGACTCCAAAGATGCAGCATTCAACTAAAGGCTCAGAGCAAATAGCGGAGCAACGAACAATTTGTCAGACAGAACAAATAGAGAGCAGTGTGGGAACTGTCCGAAAACAGAAAGCGCTAATAGCATCAATGAAAAGGCTTTTGACATTGAATATTGAAGAAAATCAGCCTAATTCATACTACGAATATAAGATGAACTCGTTTGATCAGCTCTGGAAACAAATTGAGTCTAACCATTACACTATATGTGAAGCAATGGAACAACCTGAGACTGTCGGGTACTCCATGAAGGACTACATTGAACTTGAAACAGAAGTACAAGCTGTGCTGCCTACACTGGCCGTCAATTTGAGTAGTCAACCAATTTCAGCTATAGTTAAAGGTGGCCAAAAACCGGAAATCGATTTGCCAAAGATAACTATACCAAAGTTTGATGGTAATTATTTACATTGGCCACAATTCTATGACCTCTTTGTGGAAATCATTCACAAAAGACCATTAGATAACATTCAAAAGATGTGGTATCTAAAAACCAACTTAACTGGTGAAGCAGAGCGACTAGTTAGACATCTCCCATTAACGAAGGAGAATTACGAGATAGCATGGTCCACTTTAAAAGATAGATACCATAGTAAAAGAGTTTTGGCATCCACGATTTTTCAACGACTTTTTGAGCAACCCACCAATAACTCCGACACGACATCGTCAAGCGGCATAAAGGCTTTACATGATACAACAAAAGAAAGTTTGTTAGCACTGGAAGCATTGAAAATACCAACAGACAATTGGGGACCTTTATTGCTGCACATGCTGATCAAAAAACTGGATAAGGCGACAAGAATGCTTTACGAACAATCATTAGATGGATGAGTTCCTGAAGTTTTTAGAATTCAGATTCCAATCTCTGGAAGCGATTTCACAAAGGGCAAAGCCGAGTGATGTGAAGACTTGCACGACAGTAACATCAACAATTCAAGCAGAAAAGCCAAGAAACAATATCAATTGCAAACTTTGTAAACATGACACGCATAGTTTGAACAATTGTCGAAACTTTCTTTGAACAATTGTCGAAACAACAACAAAGCGGAAGCAATACGAGAAGGAAAATAAGCTATGTTTTAATTGCCTAAAGGCAGGGCATAGAATCTCTACATGCAATTCACACAACTGTTCGAAATGCAATAAAAAACATCATACGTTGCTGCATATTGAAAAACACAAACAATAACAACTGATCACGCGGCTAGAATCGAAAAAAGGTCATCGACAACGCTAACCGCTTCCATGCAGGCTCGAGCCACAGGATATGTACTCCTAAGCACAGCGCGAATACAGTTGATGCCAATCAATGGAGAAAGAGTGGAATGTCGAGCAATTTTGGATTCTGGGTCACAAATCAATATGGTGACAGAAAGATTAGTGAAGCGCCTAGGAATATCTTCTAAGCCAACGTCATTGAATATTGAAGGCATCGGAAAGGCAAAGAGTGAAGCTCATCGACGTGTTCATCTCAGTTTTCAATCACGAACAACTGCATATGCAACATCTATGGAAGCTTTTGTCATTCCACAAATTATTTCGGATCAGCCATCGCAGAGGATAGGCATAACGAATTGGCCATTACCATCGAATGTCCAACTTGCCGACCCTGATTTTAACCGGTCGGATAAAATCGATCTACTGTTAGGAGCTGAGTTTTACTCTTTAATATCACTGGCAGGACGTATTCATCTAGCTGACCATCTACCTATCCTAAAAAATACGCTGCTTGGGTGGATAATAGTTGGCAAGTTTTCGGAAGTCCCACAAGAGACTTTCGTTTGTGGAATAAACAGTGCGGAAGAAGAATCTATAGACAAACTCCTCACTCGTTTTTGGGATATTGAAGAGCCAGTACAGCAAAATAAAATGTTGTCTGTTGCAGAGAAAGAATGCGAAGCTCACTTTAATCATCACACTAGACGAACATCAGCAGGACGTTTTGTCGTCAAGCTACCAGTGCTAGACAATTCAGCCTCTCTTGGATCATCATTACAGACAGCTACAAGAAGATTTTTATCGCTTGAGCGTCGACTAACTTCGAATCCTCAGCTCAAAAAACAATACGCTGAGTTTATTACCGTTTTATTTTTCTACACGCCCCTTTTACTAGAAAAGATACCAGGGGGTTAGTTTCGGGAGCCTAAACTCACCGGAGATGGGGTGGGTGGGCGCCACTCGCTTCCGACCCCAAACCTAACTCACGGCCGTCGCCCGGAAGCGAGAAGTGTTTCGACGGCTTCGCGCACTACTAAAAAAAATACCCGGATTGACACACCAGTGTTCACAATAATTCACAATCGCTTTATTTCGTTGATTATTTACTATTCGAAAAAAACTAAATTTTCACCTATCAACCTATTTGCACAATATGACACGGCACCGCGATCTTACACGAACTATCTTTCACATATATATTTGATATGAGCCTATCTTATCTCTAGATACAATGCTAGTACTTAAACGACTTACTCAGTAGGTTGAACTCCTCGTAGCTCGCAATTACTACAATCGATTTTCGGTATACTCGTCGATCCACCTACGCCAATTCGAAATCTCAGCCTTCGTCGGTTCGCTCCTTCGATTCACCTCTTCGACCCACGTTCGACTAGTACTCTACTCCGCCGTCACGCTGAACATCCTTCGAATCAATTCGACTACTACTCCACAGTTACGACCACGATTATTCAAAATTCTTCCTCGACTTTTTCCTTCCGCATCGATTCTCATGCAATAATCCAAAATAATCTCGGCTAGTTCTTCTTCGCCACAACTCAATTTCCAACTTGTCCTTACCCTGGTAAGTCAGCCAGAGAGCGATCCACGCCATCATCGCCTCGCATGAAACCTCGGCCTCCGCTTGCTGGTCCCGCTTAGACGACGGGATCCTAGATTGTCCGTTTACTAAATGTTCAACTCAATGCACTTTAAATGCATTTCGGCCGTTGCACTAAGTTCCCGGTCATTGCACTTTCTCTTGATAGAATTGCGGACTGGCAATGCCATATGACGATCTGGCGATGTTCTACTTTCCGTCATTCCACACTTCTGATTCTGGGCAGATCGACCGCTCGAACTGTCAAACTCGTGCCGTACTGACAAATGTCAGACGTGTGATCGTTTGTTTACAGATGCGATTGTTGTGTTTATCAATGTGAATGCTGTATAAATGTGAATGCTGACCAAATTACCGCGGATCCGGGATTATTTAGAGGCGATCATCGTATTAAGCTACGCCAGTAGCTTGTAGCCTTCCAGATTCAGGTAAGGAATCTTTTATAATGCTGCTGTGTTTCGTTACAAATTCGCTAACTTGCCAGGCCCCCCGCAACGATTTGTTGCAATGGTGACCGAATCGGATTCGTTTTGGGTAAGATTTGGCGACGGTACTCCTTCGAAATTGTCCGTGACAGGACTATAACTGCTCGCATCCATAATGCGGTCCGATTCGGTGGAGTTGTCAGGGTCAGCCCCAGCTCTTGAGGGCTCGATCATGCTGTTTTCATCCTGATTGGATGCGGTGCTGGCAGTGTCCGTAGCGGGAAAGGCTGGAGGTGTTGTATTTGTTGAGGTCTAGTCTTCGACATGCTAGGTGGGTTGATCATATTTGATACAGGCCAAAACGGAGATCCGGCCAATACATCGTCGGTTTGCGCATTAGGGTAATCTGGTAGCCGTAACTTTGGGTGTCGTCGGTTGTTTATGTGGGAGTATCTGACTGCAGTTGTTCCGATGTCTTCCGTATCTTGCATTCCCATCTTCGAAATCAATATATGCTGAACATCGCTAACGTTCGTCTCCTCTGACCATGGATTTCATGTCACATCGGGTTGTTGTAGGAATCTGTGTTCGTCTTCTTCGGGAGGATTTCGGATCGAATGATGTGGAAAAGTTAAACGGACTCCGGATGATGTGCGTTCTATGCCATACGCTCAGATTTTCCTTTCACCCCGTTTACCTACTCGCGAACCTAGCATTTCCTACCCTTACGTCTTAAATTTATACGACATTAACCTGCTACAATGGTGTGTACTTTACTTACGTGCCAAAAGGTAGCTTGTAAAACTAAATTACCGATCCACCGTGACAAGTTCATGGATGAATACGAGAATCTTGGGCACATGAAGGAAGTCAGCCAGGAAGGAATTTCATCTCCTCATTACTTCATTCCCCATCACTGTGTCTTACGACCAGATAGCAGTACTACAAAACTACGTGTAGTGTTTGATGCCTCTTCAAAATCGTCTTCTGGCAAATCACTTAATGATATCTTGCATAAAGGTCCGATAGTACAAAAGGATTTGTTCTCCATTCTTCTCCGATTTCGGCTACCAAGATACGCATTTGTCACCGACATTAAGAAAATGTACAGACAAGTTTTAATTCATCCAGATGACGAAATGTTGCAGTTAATTGTATGGAGAAAAACTCCAATGGACCGTTTGAAATATTATCAATTAAAAACAGTTACTTATGGAACTCGATCGGCACCATATCTTGCAACAAAATGCCTGCAGCAATTAGCTAAGGAAGCAAAGTCATCGCTTGCGTTGGGTGCAACAGTGATCGAAAGAGATTTCTACGTTGACGATTGTCTGACAGGAGCCGATAGTTCGGCCGAAGCACTTCAAGTCCAACAAGAAATTACTTCAATTTTACAAAGTGCAGGTTTCAAGTTGCGTAAATGGAGCGCCAACCATTCACGATTATTGCAAGGTGTCCCAAAGGAAGATCAAGAAGTCAACCTGGAGCTAGCTACTGATGACAATAAGGCTGTAAAGACTCCACTACAAGATGATTTCTGCATCAAAACAAATATAGATACGAGTTCAATTATCTCAAAACGAACAGTGGCATCAGATGTTGCACGTTTTTATGATCCACTTGGATTATTCGCACCGGTTGTTGTCATGGCAAAAATGCTTATTCAGAAACTATGGCAATTAAAGCTTGGTTGGGATGATGTACTATCAGAAAAATACCAACATGAATGGACAATGTTTCGAAGTGAATTGCAAACTCTCAACAACACAAAAATTCCCAGACATATTTTCAACTATCAGATACCGCGGAACATTCAGTTACATTGCTTTACGGACGCGTCAGAAAGGACGTACGTGGCCGCAATCTATGTGCGTGCAGCACTTCAAGATGGCACAGTCGAAGTCAGACTCTTATGTGCAAAATCACGTGTCGCTCCGCTTAAAACTCAAACAATTCCACGATTGGAGTTGTGTGCAGCACTCCTGGGTGCACAAATTATGACAAGCGTGGTAGAAGAGCTGAACTATGGAAACAATCGCATAAGCTTCTGGACAGATTCTCAGATCAATTAAGTTGGATTAATTCGAACTCATTAGCCTATCAGACATTTGTTGCACATCCAATTGCAAGAATTCAAGAGCTAACACTGACTGATCAATGGAGATATGTGCCCACAAAACACAATCCAGCCGATGTGTTTCCCGGGGATTGAAACCTGGACAGATGCCATCTTGCAACATTTGGTTTTACGGACCCTTATTTTTATCCGGACCCGCATCAAGCTGGCCCATCGCAATTCAGAAAACAGACTTGCCTGACGAGTGCTCTGAACGAAAACGGGGTACACAGGTGCCAACTGCTGTGTCTGCATCTGTTTCAACTGCTGAAGATATTATATATAAAGTTAACTCGAAAAATTCATTTCCGAAACTGCAACGAATCGTTGGTTATATGTTAAGATTCATTGGTCGTGTCAAAAAGGCTGACAATGGTTCCTGCTCATCGCTTGTACTGAGTCCACTAGAGCTTGAAAATGCATTGCATGTCATAATAAAAACAGTACAGCAAACGGACTTCAAGGATGAAATTAAGCAACTAAGCATAAATGGAAAAGTGAACAGCAACAACTCTTTGGTCAGTTTATCGCCATTTTTAGATGAAAGGGGTATTATGCGAGTTGGAGGTCGATTACAGTCATCATCACTGCCATATGGCGCTAAGTATCCAATGCTGCTCCCATACAATGACCCAATTGTGAAGCTGATTATGCAAGAAGCTCATATGACGAACATGCACTGTGGACCACAGGCATTATTGGCACAAATACGACAAAGATTCTGGCCAATAAAAGGAAAAATAATGGCTAGATCAACCGTTCAACATTGTGTCCGTTGTATCAGAGCCAAACCGGTCGTGTTTCAACAACTTATGGGCAATTTACCATCAGCGAGAATTCAGCCTGCACATACTTTCTTAAAAACCGGCGTGGACTTCTGTGGCCCTTTCTGGATACATCACAAAATTAGAGGAAAACGACCATACAAAGCATATGTGGCAGTTTACTGTTGCTTCGCTACAAAGGCTGTTCACTTGGAAGTCGTCAGTGATCTAACAACTGATGCCTTTATAGCCTCCCTTAAACGGTTCATAGCTCGTCGAGGACACTGCAAAAATCTTTATTGCGATAATGCAAGAAATTTTGTTGGAGCTAGAAATCAACTAGCAGAATTATCGTCTGCTGTTCATGACAAGGCAGGATTCGAGAAGATTATTTCGACGTGCAGTAAAATAGCAATTGATTTCAATTTTATTCCTCCAAGAGCTCCTTATTTTCGAGGACTTTGGGAGGCAGCTGTCAAATCTGCTAAACATCTCTTAGTTCGAAGTATCAACACTGCATCATTAACGTATGAAGAGCTGGAAACTGTGATCATTGAAATCGAGTCGATGCTAAATTCAAGACCGATCACCCCCATGTCCAATGATACAAATGATTTATACGCTCTTAGCCCGGGTATTTTTTGATCGGTGAACCACTTACAGCTCCAGTGGATTCACTGGCATCATCTTTGAAGACTAGTCTAAACATTTACTGGAAAATAGCGTCTAACATAAAACACGAATTTTGGAGCTTGGAGTACTTGAGTGAGCTGCAACATCGATATAAATGGAAGGATCGTCTACCAAATGTTGAAATCGGCACCATGGTCATAATCAAGCAAGATAACCTTCCAACGTTGCAATGGCCATTAGGCAGAATAATAAAAACGTACAAAGGTGAAGATGGAGTGGGTCAAGTGGTAGACGTGAAAACAACTGGTGGAACTCTGAAACGTGCAGTGAATCGACTTGCACCTTTATTTCGAGACGATAATGAACTTACAAAACCTGTTGAAGAAAAATGTACAAAAAATTAACAACGAGAAATTACCAACATCAAAACACGGTGCCCCACGACCACCAGACTCCAATGGACCGTGAAAACGCTCGCGACCATCACTAGGATTAGCATTAGTAACACTATTTTGCACTTGTCTCTTCATATCATCAACAACGGGCCAATCAATAGAAGAAGAGGCATTTGATAAAAATCTTGGCTTCTACTTTGAAAAATTGGGTCCAGTAGGGATAACTACAAGTGAATGGAAGATGGTGACTTATTTCAATATGAAACCTTACTGGAAAGAGTTTGAGATTATTGAACGATATCCAGAGGTAATAACAAAATTATGTAAAGGTGGGTCACTCTCGAATAGCTGCTCAAGTATCGGAACACAGTTGGAGAGAGCCCTTT